>JBBDGP010002741.1:3115000-3714473 GCA_037952835.1 Lithobates septentrionalis | reverse complement strand
AAAGCGGGGGTTCACCCACACCGCCAAAAAAAAAAATATTAAAAGCCAGCAGCTATAAATACTGCAGCTGCTGACTTTTAATACATGGCCACTTACCTGTCCCAGGGTCCAGCGATGTCGGCAGGGGACGCTGAGAACCCGCTCGGTTCTCGGTAGCTGCTGCCGCCATCCTAGGTAAGGGAATCAGGAAGTGAAGCGTTGCGGCTTCACTTCCCGGTTCCTTACTGCGCATGCACGAGTCGCGCTGCGCTTCCCTAGTGGTCCCCGCTCTCTCCTGGGAGCTGTGTGTTCCCAGCAGACAGCGCGGTGGGGACGGGAAGAGGCATAGACTCCCATGGGAGTCTATGCTGGAAGTGGGTGCAAATACCTGTCTTAGACAGGTATCTGCACCCCCTCCCCCCTGAAAGGTGCCAAATGTGACACCGGAGGGTTCCGAAAAGCGGAAGTTCCATTTTTGTGTGGAACTTTGCTTTAAGCCTGCCATGGCGGTCACAGTAGTGGCCCGCAACATGGAATATTGGCTTACTCAAATAAAAGCACACATTGAGGCAGGAACACCAAAAGAGACTATTTTGTCTTCCTTCCCTATACTACTTAAGGGTGTAGCATATATTGCGGACGCTTCCGCTGAATCAGTGCGCATGTCCGCAAGGTCTTCAGCCCTCACTAATTTGGCTCGAAGGGCCTTATGGCTTAAGACGTGGCAAGGGGACAGCGCGTCTAAAGTTAAACTCTGTGGAATTCCACTCACAGGGGATCTCTTGTTTGGTCCAGGGTTAGAGGCCGTTTTGGATCGGACGGCCGATAAGAAAAAGGCCTTTCCCATTAAAAAGAAGTTTGGGGAGCAGGCTAAGGGAAAGTCTCGCCCTCAGAGAAAGTTTAAAGCCCCAAAAGGAGAGCGGCAGAAAAGGCTTGGGGGCAGAAGGGCAAGGGGCGGGGAGGGGAGATTTTTCGCCCTCCTGAACAGCCCAAGAAGACCCAATGACGGGATAACCACGGTGGGAGGAAGATTGGGGGCCTTCCTTCCACAGTGGGAGATGATCACCTCCAACCAGTTTGTGTTAGGGATCATAAGAAGAGGTTACCAGTTAGAGTTCTCAGAACCTCCTCGGCACAGACTTCTGGTCACCGAGCTGCCAAAGTGTGCGAAAAATCATCAGCTCTTCTATCCTCCCTACAAGGGTTGGAGGAACAAGAGGTGGTAGTGAGGGTTCCTGTAGAAGAGACAGGCAGAGGCTTTTACTCCCACATCTTTGTGGTCCGCAAGCCTTCGGGAAAATTCAGGCTTACCATGAACCTGAAGCCTCTGAATGTCTCAATTACCTACAGGAAATTCCGGATGGATTCTATCTATTTGGTGAAGGCGCTTCTTCCTCCAAATTGCTTCATGGCGTCAATAGACTTAAAGGACGCCTATCTGCACATTCCAATCGCAGAGAGTTACCAGAGGTTTCTCAGACTAGCGGTGAAAACCGGGGAAGGAACGTTTCATCTACAGTTCAAAGCACTCCCCTTTGGACTTTCCTCTCCCCCCCCCCCCCCCCCCGTATCTTCACCATAGTGATGGTGGAGGTCCTGGCTTTCTTGCGGTTCAGGGGCATCTCGGTAGTCGCATATCTAGAGGACCTACTCCTGTTTGCTCCTTCCCCGGAACAGTTGTCCCAGGATCTTCAAGTGACAAGAGACAGCTTGGAAAACTTGGGGTGGCTCTTGAACCTGGAAAATCCAGTTTGGTTCTATCCCAAAGGGTCACCTTCCTGGGTTATGTGTTGGATTCGACAAAACAAAAAGTGTTCCTTCCAGTAGAAAAAATTCAGAAGGTGGACAGGGCAGCCGTCAGATCTCAGTAAGAAAAGCGATGTCAGCATTAGGCTTACTGACTTCCACGCTTCCGGCAGTTCAGTGGACAGGGCTACACTTCCGCCCCCTACAACTGTTTATCCTAAATGTCTGGGACCACAGTCCAGGGTCTCTGGACTCCTTTATATCGGTGCCGAGTCAGGTCAAGAGTTCCCTCTGGTGGTGGAGGAAAGGGTCCAATCTCTCACAGGGTCTAGAGTGGGTCCTTCCAGTTTCCAGGACGGTTACGACCGATGCGAGCAGCACAGGGTGGGGAGCACACCTAGATTCCAGGATGATGCAAGGCACCTGGGGGAAAGAAGACGCAAAGAAGTCCTCGAACTGGAGGGAACTGAGAGCAATAGAGTTGGCTCTCAGAGCTTTTCAGAGAGAACTCCTGGGACAGCATGTGAGGGTCTGTTCAGACAACTCATCAGCGGTGGCCTACATCAACAGGCAAGGGGGAACCAGGAGCAGATCCTTGTGGGGTCTGGCAGAATCCATCCTCCAGTGGGCCGAAGGGAGCATTCTCTCCCTTTCGGCAATACATTTGAAAGGGGAACAAAACCAGGTCGCGGATTTTCTCAGCAGAAAAATGCTGAAGGAAGGCGACTGGGTCTTGAACCAGGGCATCTTCGAGATGATTACTCAGAAGTGGGGGGTTCCCTCTGTGGACCTCTTCGCCTCGAAGACTAACACAAAAGCTCGTCTGTTCTTTTCCCTAAACAGATGGGACGGAGCAGCCGGGTGGATGCACTATCTCAGAGCTGGCGTTTCTCAAAGTGTTATGCCTTCTCCCCCTCCTGTAATGATTCCAGCAGTTCTGAGAAAATTTCAGTCGGAAGACACAACCCTCATTCTGATCGCACCACACTGGCCAAGGAGGCCGTGGTTCTCTCTCTTGAAGAGTCTGACGGTGGAACCTCCCTGGATTCTGCCTATCCAGGAGGATCTTCTTTCTCAGGGTCCAATCTGTTGCCCTCAGGTGGAGCGATGGAACCTCGCAGCGTGGCTACTGAGGAAGAATTGCTGAAGGGCAAAGGTTTCTTGGATTGGCTAGTAACAACTCTCCTAAATTGCAGGAAAAAAGAGACGCAAGCCATCTACCTAAAGGTATGGAAACGCTTTAATAGTTTGTGCACAGAAAGCTCCTTCGATGTACGAAGTTCTGTAGCAGTTTTAGAGTTTCTGCAGGCAGGAGCGGACAAAGGATTAGCCCTTAGCACCTTGAAAGGACAGGTGTCGGCACTAAGCGTATTCCTGGAAAAGCCGCTAGCTATAGATCCTTGGGTAGCTAGGTTTTTTAGAGCTTTAGGCAGACAGAGGCCAGTTAAAATTTCCCCATTCCCAGTGTGGGATCTTTCCTTAGTTTCACAGACTCTCACAGGGGATCCCTTTGAGCCATTGGAATCCTGTACCTTGAGGTTGATCACCCTCAAAACGGTGTTTTTGGTGGCGATCACCACAGCAAGGAGAGTGAGTGAACTCAAAGCCCTTTCTATTAGGGCGCCTTTTTTTTCAGGTTTTTCCGGACCGTTTAATTTTTAAAACGGATCCGGCCTTTTTGCCAAAAGTGGCCTCTAGTTTTCATAGAGGGCAAGAAATTTTACCTACCTTCTGTTCGAATCCTGTGAGGGAACAGGAGCATATTTTCCACAAACTGGACGTTAGAAGGTGCGTCTTTCAGTACTTAGTACAAAACAGTTTAGGAAATCCGATTTTTTTTTTTTTTTTTTTTTTTTGTGTTTATTTTCAGGGGCTAGGAAAGGGTCCAAAGCCTCTAAACGATCAATAGCCAGATGGTTAAGGTTGGCCATTAGCCAGGCCTATGTAATCGGGGGTTTGGAGCCCCCGGAGGGTATTAAAGCACGTTCCACCAGGGCAGTGGCGACTTCTCAAGCAGAGTGGGCTGGTGCTTCTCCGGAGCAGATCTGTAGAGTAGCAACGTGGTCCAGCTTTTCCACGTTTGTGAAGCATTACAGATTGGACCTGCTGTCAGCCAAAGACCAAGCCTTTGGGCGTAAAGTGCTGCAGGCAGTAGTCCCTCCCTAAGGTAAGGTGCTCGCTTATCCTCTCTATGGTGCTGTCCTGAAAGATGAATGGGGAAAAACAGAGTTACTTACCGGTAACATCCTTTTCCAGGAATCTTTCAGGACAGCACTGGTACCCACCCAGGTTATTGGTTATCTATGAGAACTCATCGCATGAGAGCGTCAGGTAAGATAAAGATTTGTATGACGTATTCTTGTGTCTCCCCAGCTGGCCAGAGGAACTCTTGAAGAACTCAGGGGCCGGTGGGATGATGAGATTTAAATATTGAATTGGAAGGCGGTGTTTCCTAAAAGGGGAGGAGCCGGTGTCTCTCTCTATGGTGCTGTCCTGAAAGATTCCTGGAAAAGGATGTTACCGGTAAGTAACTCCGTTTTTTTGTACAGTAGCATGTATTCATTGTTACGCCTTGAAGAGCATTTGATATAAATGCAATTTTTTTTGCATTGGAGAACGTGTCCCGTTGTTTTTCTATTGGATATTGGTGGAATGTTGGGAGTCCACCCTGACACTGATCTCTGACAAAAGAATTAGACGAACAGAAGTAGTAACCCACCCTATTTTTTTTTTTTTTTTTGGGATAGAAAAAAAAAAACTCTATCATTTCTTGTCAGGGTGGACTCCCAATAGAATATATATATATATATATATATATATATATATATATATATATATATATATATATATATATATATATATATATATATATATATATATATATATATATATATATATATATATATATTTTTATAAAATTAACATTTATTTATTTTTTCTAGCTAGTTGTCTCATTTTATTAAACGATGTAGGTAACGTTCTAGCATCTACCCATTTTAAATTTGGTGTATTTGTGACACAGTGCTTATAGGACTCCTAACTACGTACTTTTGGCTGCTATCTTAGCTGAACATTTCTCGTCTCGCCTGTTGCATGATCCCTCAGGACACAGCAACTGGAACTCAGCCCCTGGGTTATTGTAATTCCCTCAGTCCATATCCATTCCATGAGTAACCCATGGGGAAAATCCTCATTTTAGAAGTGGCGGATTATAGGCACCTGGGAGCTGGAGCATATGGATCAAATAGCAAGCATTCCGTGGCAGGCTCTGAGTGCATTCAAAGTTCCTCTTAGGTTAATAGCTGTACCCTTGTTCTGGAGCAAGGTCTTACATGGACCCTGCTCCATTCCACCTAATTAGGACTTCCTCACAGACTTGCAACATGCGGCCTGTCTGATTAAAGCAGAATTCTCTGCCTCTATCACCAATCTATTCCAAAGGCCAGGGCCGGTACAAGGCAGGGGCGGAAGGGGCGGATGCCCTGGGCGGTACGATTTTCTATAGGAGGGGGGGCGCAGGTGAAGAGCTGGCAATGTGCTTCACACCTGTCATTATACACACTAGCCAGTGCCGTTGTACCTAAAAAATTGTCTGTAAGTGTGCCGAGTGCACTCCTGCATCTGGCAAAACAAGCCCTGGCTTCACCTCCTTTCCCTGTCAGCTTCACTGTTCAACCCCCTACGAAGCAGCCTCGTAGTCCCGGCCGGCGGCGTGAGGTCACTCACGGCCGGAGGTGGGGTGGGAGGACTCAGAGGAGCGCGGAGAGCTGTTGCCGCGCTGCAACCTATAGGAGCCAAGGAGCCTGTCTCTTGCTGTAAGTTTGAAAGCAGTGTGGGTGGGAGGCGGGCATCTCTGAGCCGCGATCCCGGTCCCCTTCAGCAGCGATATCCCTCCCGCTAGCTGCCGCACAGGCAAGTTTAGAAACCGGCTCCTCCTCAGCTCTGACAGGACAACATGAGGAGGAACGTCGGAAGGTGGGCATCACAGAGCGCTGTGCTGCACTGTATCTGAGGTCTGTGTGTGAGGAAAGCTGCTGCCAAGCTGAGGGAAGGGAGAGCTGCACTGAGAACACAAGGGGAGGAATGAGAGTATTTGTAGGGAGAAAATGATTACTTCTAGGTGGGAATAATATGGGGGAGGGGGTGTATTTGTGCTGTTGTGTTAGGAAGGGAGTTCTGGGGGGGTTCTGCTGGGATGGGGAATTTGAGGGGTGCCAGGATAAGATTTTTTTTCTAGTAGGGGTATTCGGGGGGAGGGGGTTGTGCTAGAAGAGGTGGGGGGGGGGGGTTTTGTGCTAGGATAGGAAATATTTGGGCTGTTAGAAATGGGGATTGGGGGGGGGGGAGAATTTATGCTAGGGATAATTGGGGGTATTTGTTTTAGAGGGGAAATTTAGGGGTAAGATTTCTGCTGGGAGGGGGATTTTCGGGGGCGACAGGGGTAAGATTTGTGCTGGGAGGGGGATTTTCGGGGGGCGACAGGGGTAAGATTTGTGCTGGGAGGGGGATTTTCGGGGGTGACAGGGGTAAGATTTGTGCTGGGAGGGGGATTTTGGGGGGTGAAAGGGGTAAGATTTGTGCTGGGAGGGGGATTTTGGGGGGTGACAGGGGTAAGATTTGTGCTGGGAGGGGGATTTTTGGGGGCAACAGGGGTAAGATTTGTGCTGGGAGGGGGATTTTGGGGGGCGACAGGGGTAAGATTTGTGCTGGGAGGGGGATTTTGGGGGGTGAAACGGGTAAGATTTGTGCTGGGAGGGGGATTTTGGGGGGTGACAGGGGTACGATTTGTGCTGGGAGGGGGATTTTCGGGGGTGACAGGAGTAAGGTTTGTGCTGGGAGGGGGATTTTCAGGGGCGACAGGGGTAAGATTTGTGCTGGGAGGGGGATTTTGGAGGGTGAAAGGGGTAAGATTTGTGCTGGGAGGGGGATTTTGGGGGTGAAAGGGGTAAGATTTGTGCTGGGAGGGAGGATTTGTTCTGTGGGGGAAAGAGAATTTGTGCCAGGAGAGAGGATTTGTGCCGTGGAGATGGGGGGGGGGCGGGGATTTGTGCTAGGAGGGGGATTTTGGGGGGGGGGGCGTGTGCTAGAAGAAGTGATGGGGGGGAGATTTGTGCTAGGAAAGGAAATATTGGGGCTGTTAGAAATGGGGATTGGGGGGGGAGAATTTATGCTAGTAAGGATGATAGGGGGTATTATTTGTGTTCGGGGCTAAGTATGCCGATTAGTGCTCAATTTTTAAAAATTTTTTTTTTTGGAAGGGGAGGGGGGCGCAGTTTGGTGTCTTTGCCCTGGGCGCTAAATTACCTTGTCCCAGCACTGCCAAAGGCTATCATTTCTTGAAATGACGGGCGCCAACAGCCATGAACATGCTTTAACCTCTCTCCCCCCTTACTGTTCATGCTTTTAGAACCTGAATTGACTGGCTCACCTACATTTGCAGAAGACAAGAGGGACTCTGACATCTTAGTGGTGTCATTGTAAATAAAATGTGTAGTGCTAAGAAAAATATAAATCTGTGTGTACCAAGTGCCTAAAACCTTATAGTGACACTCAAAACCAAAGTGTATATATAATAAAACATATATCAATGAATACTTATGCGACTGTGTGGGAAATTACAGTCGCAGAAATTGCTGTGACATGTAAAGTAAATATTCCCAGGTGAAATGTGTAAAAATCAATAGGGATAATACTTGGGATAAGAATATATCTGTAAATCACAGTAGGTCTCACATCTTCAAATGAAGACATAATGCCATAAGCGTCAAATACGCTTGTACCGCCAAGCGATGAGAGTAGGTCCGATCCCAATCGATGGAGTGTTCTTGCCAGAAGGGGAGCCCGGAGCCTTACTCACCAAAGAAGGAGATGCGCTGAGCATGACGTCCAGCTATCTTGGTTTGCTGTCCTACTCCGAAGTGTAGCAGGCTATAGGCATCATCCACAGTCCACTCAATCAAAAACAATTTCCAGAATATAAAAGAAAAGAGAGCCTCCACATGGTGTAAATCCAAGGATAAGGGATTTATTAAAATAAATGTGTCTTCCAACATCCAATAAAAGCAATCTTGACAGTAAAAATTTGGTTCAATTGAACTTAAAAAAGCGCAGTAACAGGTGGCTAGGAATAGCAAGTAGACACCTTTTTTTACTGCGCTTTTTATTTATTTGAATAAATCCCTTATCCTCGTTGGATTTACACCATATGGAGGCTCTTTTTTTTTTTTTTTTTTTTTTTTTTTTATATTCTGGGAACTGTTTTTGATTGAGCAGACTGTGGATGATGGCTATAACCTGCTACACTTCGGAGTAGGACGGCAAACCAAGATAGCTGGACGTCCATGCTCGGCGCATCTCCTTCTTTGGTGAGTAAGGCTCCAGGCTCCCCTTCTGGCAAGAACACTCCACCGATTGGTATCGGACCTACTCTCATCGCTTGGCGACGCAGTGCATCTATACACATAGTTCTGCACAGCCTCCACATATTTCATTAAGCACAAGAGGGCAATATCCAGAAAGACTATCCTTGTTTTGGATCAAGCCAATTGGGCTTTAAATAATGAATAGCTCAACTCCGAGAGGTTATTCACTCCTCTGGCATGTTTGCTGCCTTGTACCCTATGGTAGAGAAATTTATAAAGACATGGATTAGTCCTATTGTGGACCCAGGCATTCTTGCACTGAATAATTTAATCTACTGTTCCTATTGAGGCCATTCCTTCCTTTAAGGATTCAGTTATTAGGCACTGGAGTCTTTCGATTTCCTCCTTTTGCTCTCATAGGTTCAACCCTACTGCTGGCTATTGCCACTCTGTCAGTTGCGAACTGGACTAGAACAGTGAACTTTCTCTTGATATGGATTATCCTGTTCTTTCTGCAAGATTACAGCTCTTGCTCTCTACTTTGTTGTTTTGCATAGATGCCATAGAAGAATTGCAAGGACACTCCAAACCCAGCCCATGTCTCATCATGGCCTTAAAGTGTCCTAATTTCTGCAGTAGCTAGGCTTTTGCCTGGTCTCCTGCAGAACCGGCACTGTCTGTCGTTTTTTTTTTTTTTTTTTTTTTCCTAACAATAGCAAATGCAACATAATTGGTTATTCTACTCAGGGTTACTAGGACTGTCCTCACTACGTGGGTAGGTTAGCTCCACTATCTAGAGCCTTTTTTGCTCCTTATTACCATAACACAAACCATCAGACTCTGCTCTGAGCTCTGATATATCCTTCCCTTCTTGTATCATTACCAAATTGCCCTTTTTTTTTTTTTTTTTTTTTTTTTTTATGGGCGGAGAAGCCATTTCTGCTCTCGTTTTCCAAAAAAAAAACTGCTCTTGGTACTCTGGAAGGTATTGGTTTGGCCTTTTTTATGTGTTCTTCCTAACATCTTGGCTCTTGAACTCCTTGCACACTCTTTGCAAAAAATTACATAGTTGCGCTTCTTTGTCGCCCACTGTATCCTTCTGTATCCCTCTGAAGCCTTATTCAGGTGCTCTTGCCCACACCGATTATAACAGAGCCCTCTTCTAACTACCCCCTGGCAGTTGTAGTTCTGCATTAGCTTCTCCTTTTTTTTTTTTAATTATTTTTCAGGGACACCACCTGATCCCTATGCTTCACATTGCCTAAACCATGTCGATTGTCAATGCCAGGTGGCTGTTTGGACTTCAGCTGATGTGTGCTTTGGCCCCAAGGTGCTTCTGCTCTCTATTGTTTGTTCAGGTCTATTGAACCTTCTTGTTTTTTCCTGTAGCCCTGTTCTGCTGTTTTTCACCCCCCCCCCCCCCCCCCCGGTTGGGGTTATATGGATACACTGGGGGTGGTCCCAGAAAAGCTTTTGCCAGTATCTAATCATCTGAAGGTAGCAGTATATAACCCATGGTCTAAGGATCAAGTCCTTGTCTTGTACTGAACTCCAAGATATGGAATTAAGAGATATAAAGGAAAAAAAATAACTTGTGAGGTTGGTTTATACAATATTACTTAGTATCTCCAAATGTATTCTTTTGACTAATGTTTATGGACACAAAATTGTCTTTGATAGCAGTTTACAGACACAACTGTACTATTGTGCAAATCTTGCTGTCATTTTGATAGTTGGGAATTGCTTTAGAGGGGGAGAAGGACAGGGCTTGTTAATCTTGCACTCTGTACTCCGCTAAAGAAACATTATTTTTTTATTTTTTTTGTTTCTAGCATAACGTACGCAACTGGTTAAACTGTACAGTATGTCAGGATAAAAAAACGTATATCATACATCGCTGCAATACATTCCCCATATTTTATCCCAATAGAGTACAGAAAGACGCTTATTAATCTGCTGCAAATGTACTCCGCTCCTAATCCCTGTTGTGAACTGGCAACACACAGCATTTTTTTGGCCTAATTTGTGTCAGCCTTGCCCAGTTGTCTTTTGCTAAACTACTGAATCCTTCCCCCATCCTACTCTCCATAACATAACCACTAATACTGTTCACTAAGCACAGTAAAGCTTTGCATTTCTGAGGGAGCAAAAGAGTTAATTTTTGCTTTAAGACTACCTTTTTCATGACCATTTGACCTGTGTGAGACCATTTAATAAAATCCACCCATGTGAAACACACAGGTTAGGCATTGTTTTAAATGGGGCTAGTTCAAATCTTTGAGATGCTATGTGCGTTTGATTTTTGATGCAGCAATTGCGAAAAGTGCAGTCAATCAGTGGTGAATAGTACAGCTGCTGCCTGGAAGTATCAGTTGAAGTGGTAATACTACATTGTATGTGTGATAGATATTATGTATATGTGTATAGTGTTATGTTATTAGGACATAAAATTGCTTTACTTTAATAAATACTTTGATTAGATTTATTATAAGTTGACAAAGATATAAACTTTTATTTTAATTATTATTTATTTTTTTTTAAAAAGGAGAAAAAAAAAAAGTCACATTAATGACAATTGTTTTAAAAACTAACAATGTGATCATTGTTGTAGCTGATATGATCACATGACCATGAACCTTGCTGATTTGTACTCATCCATTCATTTAATGGGGATGGGAGCTGTCAGTGACATCCCAGTTTGGCAGTTGGCAAATGCAGACAATCACCTGCTAGTAGGAAGGTAGATTAAAATGACCCCATGACCTGGGCATGGTGCAATGAAAAAGTAATATTTTTATATTACAGATACCAAAGAGGTTAAAATAACTTGTATGTGTGTATTAAAAGAAATATTGGTACTATTATGTACTCTTTACATAAACTTGCATCATCTAGTATGTTCTTTTTCTTTGCAGATTTCAGATTGATTTCCAGTGTGGTTGCAGCACACGTCCACGGTCGGATGTAGCTTTTCATTTCAACCCTCGCTTTTCTTCTTCAGATGCACACATAATCTGCAACACCCTGCGCAAAGACCATTGGTTAGATGAATTAAAGTTTTCAGGAGCCCCACTAAGAAAAGGAGAGTCATTTGTGCTCCTCTTTCTCTTCCTTACAGACAAGGTCAAGGTAGGAAAAAAAAAAAAAATATTATAGATATAGATATAGATATAGAGATAGATATATATCTCTATCTGTCCTAGTACACTGTATAGGTATTGTCTCTGGAACCCTCAAGGTAAGTAGGTGTCTGATGCTTTCCTCTTATAATGGAACCTTGAGTGATTCTTTATTCTGTACACTAGGTGAGCATTGGTGGACAACATTTTCTAGATTTTACCTATCGACTTCCTCTGAAAGATGTGGACGCTGTAGGAATGTATGGAGACGTCACCATAAAGGAGATCTCCTTTCTCAGCAGTAATGTAAGTGAGTAGAAGTCATTATGACACACTGTACATAATACAAATTCAATGCACTCCAACTCCTTACATCAAGAAGCTAAAAATAACGACAGCAAGGGTTCATATAGATGGGATTTTTTCTGCAGTAGACCGTCTGTTTGAAATCTGCTTTAATTACAATTTTATGTAGATTTTAATTTTACTTTAATTGTGTAGTGTGGATGAGTCTTGAGGCCACGTGGCCTGGGTGGAGTCTGGGATGAGGCTGCCAATTATCTCACTTCATGCACATGGGTCTGCTTCATGTTGTGTGGCTTATGGATCTTTTCCTTTGACATTGCTGCAGCTTGGAGCTAGGACGAGCTCCCTGTCTGTCTGCACTCACAGCCGTCTAGTTGGACTTTGGATAGAGAGGTAAACGGCACCTAAATAAATTCAAACCTGAAATCATAGCTCCCAACTGTCCCAGATTTTGAAGGACTGCCCCTGATTTGGAACAAAGTCCCTCTTTCCTCCTCATTTGTCCCTCATTTTAGTCTGATCTATAAAGTGTAAAAAAATAAATAAATAAAAAAAGTTTCCCAGTGCTAAACCTTTCATGTAATTTCTAAATTGCTGCTTTTGTAAAGATCAAAAGCCAATATAAAGGAATAGTAGCGGCAGAAAGAAAGCACTTGTGGGTTTAACCAATCATTTTGAATGCTTAGTGGACATTATGGTGCCCCTCATAGCACTTGACCATTTGAATCGCCAAGGAAATGTGGCTTATTCTGTTCATGATAATTACAGTAAAGTCTACTGCAGCTAATTAAAAGCTTGTTTAAAACTACATCCGGCAATCCCATTAAGATCTATCAAGCTGCCATGAGTACTCTTTCAGTTGACCCCTGGGCTTGCTTATCTGTTAGACTACCCAATAACCAACTGAGGACATGCTCATGGCAGGCTGATAACACTACTGCTAATTGCAGGTCGGTGGTTTGATGTTGTCAGTCTGCAACAAGAAGTGCTGTTGCTGGCAGGATCTTCTGGTAAGAAACTTTGCAACAGATGCACAAGGGAACAAAACTGTATACAGTGAGGCATGATGACAAACATACAAAAAATTAGGGTTTACATACATTTTAAAATGGAACTTTAGGCAGAAAAAGAAAAATTAAACTGCGCTAGGTAGAAAAATTTAAATAAAAAATAAAACATAAACCCATTCAAAATTGACAAATGAATAGGCAAGTAATAACATAAATACAGTGTACAAAAATTAGAAACCATAGAATTGCGCTAAACATATAAAAAATAGTAAAATGAAGGTGTTCTCATGTACCAACCAATTGAGTGAATTGTCATATACCCAATAAATAAAATCATGTAAATGTGAAACGAGAGAATACAGGATATATAAAGTTGAAAAAGACAACCCCACCTTATTGGGTGGGAATGTCAAACCAATAATCTTGTGACAGTATAATGAACAAAATATAGCCACAAATAGTGCCCAAATAAGCCTAAACGGCAGTATCACCCATGATTAATAAGTCCAACCATACATGGTGCCACTTTGCAAATGGTAGAAGGAACTAGTGAAGAAATCCACCACCGGTAAGTAAGGGGTTACTGCTTGCCAAAAGCCCACGATCCCCCCACTACAGAGGATCATGGGGAGCCTGCATATAGAAAAACCTTGCAGAACGCATTGGGTGGATCAGCTGTTCTCAGTAGAGTAGGGATAATGCTGCGATCTCCAAGACACCCCAGTGAGCTGCCTCACACCTGTACACTCTGAGCTGCCCACACACTCGGCTGCCTCCCCCTCACCCTCCTACCTGTGCACACTCGGCTGCCTCCCCCTCATACCTGTGCACACTCGGCTGCCTCCCCCTCCCCCTCATACCTGTGCACACTCGGCTGCCTCCCCCTCATACCTGTGCACACTCGGCTGCCTCCCCCTCCCCCTCATACCTGTGCACACTCGGCTGCCTCCCCCTCATACCTGTGCACACTCGGCTGCCTCCCCCCCCCCCCCACACCTGTGCACACTCGGCTGCCTCTCCCCCCCCTCACACCTGTGCACACTCGGCTGCCTCCCCCCCCTCACACCTGTGCACACTCGGCTGCCTCCCCCCCCCCTCACACCTGTGCACACTCGGCTGCCTCCCCCCCCCTCACACCTGTGCACACTCGGCTGCCTCCCCCCCCCTCACACCTGTGCACACTCTACGGCCCCCCCCCCCACACACACACACACACCTTTGCACACTCGGCTGCCCCCCCCCAACACCTGTGCATACTCAGCTGCCCCACATGCCGCTCCCCCGTACACAGCCTCCTCCCTTGTACTTGCAGCCCCCACTTGTAAGGTGATCTTCCTTGTCCCAGGTCTTGATTCCTCAACCAAACTGTCAAACCATCATATGGCTGGTGTCATAACCAAGCACATGTGCAACCCCATGGCAGTTACAGATCAAACAGAAGCAGCTTCCTTGGCTGTAAAGGATAGGAGGATTAATTTTGCTTTAAGGCCCTCAGCAGATCAACCTCTACAAACTTGGCAGTGCCTAAAAATGGAGAGCAACTGATAGTGTGTACAGCAAGGTGAGGCAGTGTATTACTGGATTTTAAACATTATAGACCCTTATTTTTACATAGCTATACCTGCAAAAGGGGCCAACCTGAAGTGATCTAGTAGGACTTAATTTTCTGAATAATAAAGTTACTCTCCCCCCCCCCCCCCCCCAGCCTCTCTTGCTCACTCTCCCTTTTTTTTTTCCCCCCTCACGCTTAGAACTATTTTCTACCCCCTAAATTCTAATGAGTGTGTGTGTGTGTGTGTGTGTAATAAATAAATATATTTTTTTAACAATTAACTAATTAACTCTTTTATTGTTATCCATCCTACAGCCCTTTCATGACGAGTTGACTCCATATCCTTTTTGCCCGGTAAATTACAAAACAATATTTGGAGAAAAAATAAAGTTGGAATCCATTGTAGTTTTGCAATTTTGCACAAGGTGGAGCCAGACTGCGGAAAAATGTACCATACCTTTTTTTTTTTTTTTTTTTTTTTTTCTAGTGCTGGATGTTAAGAGCTGCACAAACTTATGGGAAAAAATGTGTATTAGCTAATAGTGCAGTGCATCAACAAAACCTAGCAGAAATTCACTGGTATTCAGCCCTGTGTAAATGCATTATACTAAAATGTATCCATTTATTTATATTTCATTTGTATACAAGTTTAGCTAATCCCTTTATGTTTAACAATAATTTATGTCTTTCTGTACCAAAGCAATTTTTGACTTTTTAGCTATGAGCCCATTTATTCAGCAATAAATGGCATTACTTATGATTGAAAAATACCGGTATAATTTTAAGAACAAACAAGGCGTCATAATGTCTTGCAAAGTATATTTATATTCTATGCTACCTAACATATATTATTAATAAATAACATTATAGTTGTTTCCTAATTTCTAGTTTCACAACAATTAATGGCCATCTTTCAAAAACCAGGAATATGAGTTTCACCAAACATTAACTGGTGAATCAGTGATTTGTTCAATCATTTAAAATGCATGCACCAAGAAGATTCCCCTGAATGTCAGATTCACTGTTTAATAAATGTACCTGTTGTTGTTATTACTCAAGTAGTGCAAACAGTATTCCTTACTTAAAAATAGTTAAAAATAGTATTCTATTACTTAAAATAAAATACTAAAATTATGTTTCTGGCAAAAAAAAAAAAAAATGTGCAGATAAAATTAACATTTCTATGAGTCTAACTACATTGTGACAACCATTTTTATAACACTCTTTTCAGACTACATTCACATGGGACCTTCTGCTTTGCTTCTTTGCCAACTTTAACAGATTTTATTGCAGTTTGATTCCCTACTAAGCAGATTTTGCCTTGCTTCTTGTCCTGGGGATCCGTGGGCAGCCAAGGTTTTTGGTGCTGAGCGCATGCTCATAGCACAGTGGATGAGCTGTCAAACAACTCCTGGTCTCTAGTAATAGTTGGGAACTGGCAGAACCAGCTCCTGGTCATGTGACAACACATTAGTGGTTGCAGTATTGGGCAGGCCTTTCCACCACCCATGTGTAAAGACCCTGTTAAAGGGATGCTGGGGCTTGGTAGGAAGGCATTAGGGTTAGTTGGTTCTCAGCCGAAATAAAGCTTTTTGCCAAGTATTCAAAATCTAACTGAGACTAGATAAATGAAAACTGATTTTAAACAAACTGTCTTCTTCTTCCCTTTTTTTTTTTTTTTTTTTTTTTTCAGCCCTTGAAATCTGGCAGTGCAGATCTGGTAGGTACATGGATTTAACAGTATCTTTTTGCATGTGTTAATAGATCTTCAGTCTGCAGTATGCTAAATTTTAAAATGGCTATCATGTTTGCATAACCTGAGTTGTCAAATCGGTGCAGTTTTGGGGTGTTTGCCCAGCCAAAACTTTTGATCAAAGTTTTGGATAATGAGGAAGGGTCAGATTTACTGTTCAGATTTACTGTTATCTAAGTCCTCATTGGAGAGATTGTTCCTCACTTTCTGACAGATGGCAAGGAAAGCCTGCCAAAAGTTCCAGCCTTCTCTTATTCTATTAAATTATTTGATTTATTTTTATCATTGTCTGTCTGAGCTGCTATTGCAAATTTTCCCTCACTTCCTGTTTGGGAAACCATTGTCACTGGGAGAAGAAATCTTTCTGACAGATCCCCAGAGAGTAGTAAGGCCTCATTCACACAGGCATACACTTGTGCAAAGGGCCGTCTTTGTCCGCATGGTATGCACAGAGGTTGCATGCATCTGTGTGTAGGCAGTCCCATTCATGTCTATTGGGAGTGCATGGATACAGTCACTGGTCCTATTATGACATCTGTGTGGGTGTGTGTAACCTAATGTAGACGGAGTCAATTCAGGGACCCCAAAAGGATGTAATAAATGGACCAAAGGGCTCTGTGTGTCCCACTAGACCTGAATGGGACTGCTGGCATGTAGATGCATGGAAAACCTGTGCATGTCGTGTGGGCAAAGGCAGCCCTTTGCACGGGTAAACCCAAATGAATGAGGCCTAAAATCCAACAGGGGTTCTAATCCTATCCCACTCAATCCAAAACCCAATAAAAAAAAAAAGTTTGGCCTGGACATACACTTTAGTTTAAGTAGACATGAGATCCTTAACAATCACTGCAGTAAAACTCTGCTTATAGAATGCAATAACACCTAAAAAAAAAAAGTGTGTATATTCCTTCTCCCTCCCATTTTTGTAAATATTTGTGACAACACTGAAGAAATGACACTTTGCTACAATGTAAAGTAGTAAGTGTACAGCTTGTTTAACAGTGTAAATTTGCTGTCAACACACAGCCATTAATGTCTAAACCGTTGGCAACAAAAGTGATTACACCCCTAAGTGAAAATGTCCAAATTGGGCCCAAAGTGTCAATATTTTGCATGGCCACCATTTATTTTTCATCACTGCCTTAACCCTCTTGGGCATGCAGTTCACCAGAGCTTTACAGGTTGCCACTGGAGACCTCTTCCTCTCCTCCATGAGGACCTCACGGAGCTGGTGGATGTTGGAGACCTTGTGCTCCTCCACCTTCCGTTTTGATGATGCCCCGCAGATGCTCAATAGGGTATAGGTCTGGAGACATGCTTGGCCAGGCCATCACCTTTACCCCCAGCTTCTTTAGCAAGGCAGTGGTTGTCTTGGAGGCAGCCCCAGAGCATGACACTCCCACCACCATACTTGACTGTAGGCAAGACACACTTGTCTTTGTACTCCTCACCTTGTTGCCGCCACACACACACTTGACACCATCTGAACCAAATAAGTTTATTTTGGTCTCATCAGACCACAGGACATGGTTCCAGTAATTCATGTCCTTAGTCTGCTTGTCTTCAGAAAACTTTTTGCGGGCATTTTTGTGCTGCTTGTCTGGGACGACAGCCATGCAGACCAATTTGATGCAGTGTGTAGCGTATGGTCTGAGCACTGACAGGCTGACCACCCACTCCTTCAACCTTTTGCAGCAATGCTGGCAGCACTCATACGTCTATTTCCCAAAGACAACCTCTGGATATGACGCTGAGCACGTGCACTCAACTTCTTTGGTGGACCATGACGAGGCCTTTTTTGAGTGAAACCTGTCCTGTTAAACCACTGTATGGTCTTGAATAAATAATGATATTTGAAGCGCTTCACAATGTGCATGAAAATGAATATATAAGAATAAATATAAATACTCAAATAAATCCAGCGGTGAGTAAAAATTCCTAAAAAATCCAGCAATCAAAATAGTGTAAAATTATAAAAAAATTAGTGACACCAAATGTGTAAAAAAAATTCACATATAAATATATAGGGATGTATTCAGAAGGTTCAATTATACAGGTGTAGAATCCCGATTTGGTATAGAGCTTTTGATCACTAGCAAAGCTGTTTAAAAACACTTGCTTAATTAAGGCGCTCATTGACCTTTATAGTAACAATGTGTTTTTTGCTTCTGTTCACAACCAATGTGAGAATCATAAACCGGTTTCATTAGACAGGCAGATAAGAGAAAAAAAAACAATCATTGTGCAATAGTTAGGATACCAAGGTACACAGGCAAACTTCAATCCACTCACGTGTGCCTTATAATGATAAGGCATATGCAGGTTTTACTATAGCAGTCAGCCGCCTTAGACAGGAGCAGATTCAGTGCAGTACACGGTGTGATACTGCTGATCTGCACAGAGCGTCCTTGGCTCCTCCCACACGTGTAATTATCAGCTATTTAGCATCACAGCGCTTTGTGTTTTATATATATATTTTTTCCACTGTATGGTCTTGGCTATTGTGCTGCACCTCAGTTTCAGGGTTTTGGCAATCTTCTTATAGCCTAGGCCATCTTTATGTAGAGCGACAATTCTTTTTTTCAGATCCTCAGAGATTTCTTTGCCATGAAGTCCCATGTTGAACTTCCAGTGACCAGTATGTGAGAGTGCTGGCACCAAATTTAACACAGCTGCTCCACATTCACACCTGAGACCTTGTAACACTAACGAGTCACCTGACACCGGAGAGGGAAAATGGCTATATAGGCCAAATTTGAATATTTTGACTTGGGGGTGTACACACGTTTGTTGCCAGCGATTTTTTACACATTAATAAATGTGTGTTATTTTGAGGGGACAGCACATTTACACGGGTATACAATCTGTACACTCGCTAATTTACATTGTAGCAAATTGTCATTTATTCAGTGTTTTCATATGAAAAGATATAATAATGAAACCTTTACAAAAATGTGAGGGATGTACGCACTTTTGTGAGATACTGTGGGTGAGCTGTGTATGTGTGCGTGCACACACACACACATATATATAAAAAAAAAAATATCTATTTTCTATATATCTCAATATGCCAGTATGGTGGCCTGAATTTATGGGAGGAACCCGGGGGGTACTTAACCAGCCCGCTCGCCTGTGGTCTTTGTCGGTTTCCTGTGCGCGATACTACGTCAGTAGGCCGACTATTCGAAACTCGGTGTCCGTGAGTTCCCGTGTTTGAGATTTTTCGAGGCCTTCGTTACCAATTCGCAGTTTCGCACAATGTGTCTGGCTCGGCTGTCGCAGGTAGGGTTTCGGCTGACGTTTTCATTTTTACACATTGTTAGATATCATGTCACTAAACCGTGATATCAAACTTACGAATCACTCGTAAAAACTTCACATGTAACGTATACCACTCGTACCGTCGTTGTATTAGTCATTTCGTTATTTTGTACCCTACTCTGAATGCAGACGCCGCTTCGTTCAGGCATGTCTAAAACTGTTTACCATGCTTCACAAGACAAGTTGTTGTCATTGGCAAAAAATTCTGTACACCGACCCGTGTCATTTGAAAGCTAAGTCATTTCACAAACATTTCAAAGCATTTTAAACCATTTCGAATCATTTCAGTCACGTACCGCGCCCTCCGATTCAAATCCAGTCGCATCCAAGATTCACAGATTTTGCTCCGGTGTGCCCCAGTTGCTTACGGCCTCATTTCAGTACATGCTCCAGAGTCAGATTCTTTTGTCAGTCGCAGGTTACGGCTCACCGATTCATGTCTGTCATGGCCATTTCACTGTCACGTCCCGATACGAATCCAGTCGCATCAAAAATGCACCGATTCATCTCGACGTGCCCCAGGTATTTTAGCCACATTTCGGTACATGTTCCAGAGTCCGATTCGTAGTCAGTCGCAATAGTGGCATGATCGATTCGTGCCTCTGTCATGGCAATCAAAACCATTTCACTGTCGCGTACCACGCTCCCATTCAAATCCAGTTGCATCCTGGTGCACCGATTCATCCGGTGTGCCCTAGTTGTTTTGACCTCATTTCAGTACATGCTCCAGAGTCCGGATCGTTGTTGGGTGCAGATGCGGTGCGACCGATCCGCATCTCTGTCATGGGAATTATCATTCATTTCACTCCCACATATCGAGCCCCGTTTCAAATCCAGTCGCATCCGAGATGCACCGATTCGTTCCGGTGTGCCCAGTTGTTTCGGCCTTATCCAGTACCTGCACCAGAGCTCGGTTCATTGTCAGTCGCGGCACAATCAATTCGCGCCTCTGTCAGGGCAAAACATTTCATTCATTTCATTGTTGCGTACTGCGCTCCGATTCGAATCCAGACGCATCCGTGATGCACCGATTCGTTCCAGTGTGCACCTATGTTTTCTGCTTGCCTCATTTCAATACATGCTCCAGAGTCCGGTTTGCTGTAAGTCGCAGTTGCGGTATGACTGAGTCAGGCCTCTGTCATGGCAAGATGTTTTATTCATTTCATGATCAAGGCAAACATTTCATTATCGACACACCGCACTCTGATTTCGAATCTTGGGCATTCGTGAGGCATCGATTCATCCCAGTAGGCCACTACAGTCTTGGCCTCATTTCATGTCATGCCCCACAGTTCAATTCGTAGCTTGTCGCGGCATACAGATTCGTGTCACCATCAAGGCATACACATTTCACTTATTTTGCCCCATGCACCTGTCGTTTAAGTCGCCATACAATTTACCACTTCACGTTGGTTAAGAAAACCCTTCACGAGTTGTCACCTTTTTTCATTTTCCTCCAGGTCAGTCAAGTTCAGTAAGTCCACCCTGAACCAGGTTTGACGATATTCCCCCAGTCGTTAAAAAAACCCCAAAAGAGCACGAGCTGGGTACGTATGCCTTTTTAGGGAAAAGAAGCAAACTTGAAATTCATGTCACCCTCAATAGGTTCCGGTCGACCTAAACACGACCCCAAGGACAGGACATCGTATCTAGATAAACCATGTCCCAGGCCAGCAGCAAAGACCTCATGGCCCCTCTGTCACCTTCTCCGGTCTCTGACAGTGTGCAGTCCCTCAGGGGATGGACCATCCCCAAGTTGACAGCAGAACTAAGACGCAGAGGCATGCCCTTTCCCGCTACAGCCAGGAAGGGTGAGCTCTTCAAGCTCCTCTTCCCTCCACCAGCTGCAGCAGGGCCCAGCACCCAGCAGGCGTCCCTCCAGTCAATATCTTCTGCAATCTCACAACTTCACACCATGGTATCATCCTTGTCTACCTCAGTCACGGATGTACAAACCAGAGTGGCACTCCTGGAGGCTCGCCCGGCCGCTGCTATTCCTGACCCGACCGCAATCCAGGTTTGGACACCCCTTCCTGCAGGTACCACAGGGTGGAGCCCCATTGTCTACCCCTCCCATTTGGTTCCAGCCAGCATCAGGAAGGACATCCTGGATGGCAGGGACGTCAACCTTGCCTCTCTCCTTATTTCCGTCCACGATCTGGCGGAAAACACAGCCTACACCTGGGGTGACGTGTCAGTGGTCCTTAAGGCCAAAGACCCCAGGCTCAACCGGAAATTATCCGTCCCCGAATTCACATTGGCCTTCGGCATGCTGAGGGATGTCCTATGTTCAGCCTCTCCCAGCAGGAGGGAGGAGCTGGACTTATACCTCCATACTGTAGTAGACCTGGGCTACAAGTATGGAGGATTTTCTTTTTACGATTTATCATTGTTCTTTTTCCGCCAAGGCAGCAGCCAGGCTCACGCACCAGTCCTCCACCCACACCGCCACCTGGTGCGACAATCAGACGCCCCTTCGAATTTCCCTCTACCTCCGGTGCAGTTTATGGCCAGCCAGCAGCTGCAATCTCTCTTAGGAATGCTTAATTTCGCCATTCGAATCATTCCACAGGGTTGCACCTTCGTGTCACGTCTGCTAATATTCCTTTCACAAACACAGGACCCTGATCAGATTCTCAACCTGGATACCACAGCAATAGCGGACCTATCCATATGGGAGGAATTCCTTTCCACCTGGAATGGTCTATCCCTATTCATACCTACGGTCTCGTCCCTTTTCACCCCAGGTAGCGACAGATGCTGCAGCTTTCACAGGCTTCGTGGCAATTTTTGGCCACCAATGATTTTCAGGACCCTGGCCTTCACAGATACTGTTAATACCTGGCTTCACCCGAACATCCTCCCTCTTCGAGCTCTAACTGATAGTGGCAGCCGCACAGCTCTGGGGTCATGTTGGACAGGGCAAACTGTGGTCTTCACCACTGACAATCAGGCCATGGCAGATATTAACAAAGGCATGTCCAAGTCCTTCTCAGTCATGTCCTTCCTGCGCAGACTGGTACAACTGTCTTTACAACATCAGTTTCATATCCACTGTTCATTTGTCCCGGGCAAGTACAACCTCGCAGCAGACGCACTGTCACGCTTTAACTATACTTCCTTTTTCAAACAGGTGCCTGGAGCTGATCCAGTTTCATTCCCTATCCCTGTTTGGTCTCAGCTGACCCTGGATTAGTACAACACCTACAAGGAGCGACCCAGCTCATCAACTACTCACTGTCCCACAACACTCAAAGCCTACCAGACAGCTTGGAGTGCGTTCAATAAATTCCTGGCACCCTGCTCCGAGGAGCTAGACATCAAGCACGTACTGGCCTTCATCTCATATTGCCATACTCGGCTGGCCTTATCCCATAACACTATTCGGCTATACCTAGCCGGCATACAACATTTCCTGACTCTACAAGACCCCGCAAAGTCTTCCTGTATTTACATCCCACGCTATCCGAGCCATCCTACCCGGCACTCAAACACCAACCGGTGGTCAGTGCCAAAGGTTTACCCATAACGAGGGCCATCTTTAGGGGTATGTCGACCATCCTGACTACTTCTCCATTTGGTCTTCTCACCAGTGTGGTCCTTCAAGCGGCCATATACTTGGCCTACTACGGGTTCTTGCGACCTGGCGAGTTTACCTGTAGCAACCCCGCAGGCCAAGAGCTACGCAGACGTCACTTGGTCCGCTACCAAGACCACTTCGTCCTCCACCTTGTGGTTTCTAAAACACAGCAGGCAGGCTCTTGAGTGGACATCCACCTTTACAAAACCAATAATAGCTGGTGTCCAGTGACCGTACTCAATCATCTCCTCTCACTCCTACCTGAACAGCCGGACTCCAGTCCCCTTCTACCGTTTCCAGTCAAACCCTTAAGTTCGTCAGTTTGTGAAATGCATAAGGATTCTTCTCCGCAACCTTCGCCTCAACCCCAGCCAGTACTCCGGCCACTCCTTCCGCATTGGAGCGGCCTCAGCAGCATCCCGCCACGGGGTCCCAGACCACGTCATTAAAAGACTAGGCAGGTGGAAGTCAGCCTGCTTCGCCCGTTGCATCCCTAATCCTCAAGTGGAGCTGGCACAGGCATTTACCAAATTAGCTCAATGAACAACTGGAAAGTAATAAAATACTATACCCCTACCTGAATGTTTTTTCCCCCTTATTTTGATATACCGTCCATCAGACCAAGGCACACTTTCAGGTCTATTTCATATGGTAAGTCTTATGTTAACCATAAATGTTACCCATGTCCGTATCGGCCATAGGGCTTCAACCATAAATATATATATCTCTCTATGGTTAGTGTTCTGGCTCAAACCATTTCTTATCAATCAGCTTTGTTTACTCCTTTTTAAATCATAATGGCAACGGAAACTACCCAAATGACCCTGATCAAAAGTTTACATACCCCAGTTCTTCATACCGTGTATTGTCTCCTTTGACATCAATGACAGCTTTTTGTGGATGAGGCTCTTTATCTTAGATGGTAAAGCTGCCCATTCCTCTTGGCAAAAAGTCTCCCAGTTCCTGTAAATTCTTGGGCTGTCTTGCATGAACTGCACGTTTTTGAGATCTCCCCAGAGTGGCTCAATGATATTAAGGTCAGGAGACTGAGATGGCCACTCCAGAACCTTCACTTTTTTCTGCTGTAGCCACTGACAGGTCGACTTGGCCTTGTGTATTGGATCATTGTCATGTTGGAATGTCCAAGTACCTCCCATGCGCATCTTCCTGCCTGATGAGTGCAAATGTTCCTCCAGTATTTTTTGATAACATACTGCATTCACCTTGCCATCAATTTTGACCAAATTTCCTGTGCCTTTTTGTAGCTCACACATCCCCAAAACTTCAGCGATCCACCTCCGTGTTTCACAGTAGGAATGGTGTACCTTTCATCATAGGTCTTGTTGACTCTCCAAATGTAGCGTTTATGGTTGTGGCCAAAAAGCTCAATTTTGGTTTCATCACTTCAAATGACTGTGCCAGAAGGTTTGAGGCTTGGCTCTGTGCTGTATAGCATATTGTAAGCGGGATACTTTGTGGCATTTGCGTAGTAATAGCTTTCTTCTGGCGACTCAACCATGCAGCCCATCTTTCTTCACGTGCCTCCTTATTGTCCATCTTGAAACGGCCACACCACGTTTTCAGAGTCCTGTATTTCACCTGAAGTTATTTGTGGGATTTTCTTTGCATCCCAAACAATTTTCCTGGCAGTTGTGGATGAAATTTTAGTTGGTCTACCTGACCCCTCATTTTCCACTGCTTGATAAGAGTTTGAACACTGCTGATTGACATTTTCAATTCCTCGGATATCTTTTTTTTTTTTTTTTTTTTTTTTTTTATAAAGTTCAACTACCTTTTTTTTCCGCAGATCCTTTGACAATTCTTTTGCATTCCCCATGACTCAGAATCCAGAAATGTCAGTGCAGCACTGGATAAAAGATGCAAGGGTCTGTCAGAAGTCCAGAAACTAATTGACCATTTATACGCACACGCTAATTACAAGAAATCGGATCAGTGGCGTCACCAGGGTTGGTGTCACTCGGTGCGGTAAAACGCGCACCCCCAACCAACCAAGTATAGTCGCCACCCAGTGCAGACACCCTTGACTAAGTATAGACTCGTTCATCAGTACAGACCCCCCTCCCAATAAGTGCAGACACCCCCTCAGGATAACCCCCCCCCCCCCCCCATGCACCGGCATGGAGGAAGATTCAGTGTTCAGCTGCCTGTAGAGTTGCTCAGACTGTCACTCACTCTCCAGGCGGCTGCGGTGCACTTGTGTGTAATGGAAGAGAGGCAGCAAGAGTGAGCAGTCTCGCTCAAGGCGAACGTGGCGCCTGCACGTTCTAGCTGAAGAGCCCAGCCTCCAGGACCCTCCACCTCCCTTAGGATGGTGTCACCCGGGTGTACCCCCCCCCCTCCGCCATGCCACTGAAACAAATCACAGGTGAGGATGGTTACCTTTAATGGCCATTCAGACCCCTTTGTGTCAACTTGTGTGCATGTTATTGGGCCAAAATCACCAGGGTATGTAAACTTTAGTCTCTGTTGCAATTATGATTTAAAAGAGTAAAAACAGTTGTTTATATATATATATATATTTTCGGATTAAAGTTTTCATATGAAAGGCTGGTTTCTTTCTACAAGTCTGTCGCTCTTTATGGGTACAATATCAGTGACCTTTAGACCCATGTACACTTTTGTGTTTTGCTGCATGAAAGTACATTTTAACCGGTGTTCTGTCGATATGTGCCCACACATGCGCAGAACGGAAGGGCACTCCAGCTGAGATGCCGATCAGCTGGAGTGATGTCCCATAGCGCATGCGCACATCGTACCCTGTTTCCCCGAAAATAAGACCTAGCGTGATTGTCGGTGATGGCTGCAATATAAGCTCTACCCCCCAAATAAGCCCTAGTTAAAGTCCTTGTAGGTCTTGTTTTCAGGGTAGGGCTTATTTTCGGGGAAACAGGGTAGGGCTTATTTGGGGGGTAGGGCTTATATTGCAGCCATCACCGACAATCACGCTAGGTCTTATTTTCGAGGAAACAGGGTAGGTGCCTTTTTTTTTTTTTTTTCCAACGGGAGATGCCTTTTCTCGGGCACAATTTTAATGCTATGCAAACAGCGGAGGGACACCGTATTTGTCATATTGTGCCTCGCTGTTGCGCCATAGGTTTACAGCGAGGCATCTGACATCTACGGCATCCCTCTGCTCTTTGCATAGCATTCAATGGTATCGCCCGTGGAGGAAAAAAAAAAAAACTCCTACGATGTGCGCATGTGCTATGGTGACGTCACTCCAGCTGATTGGCAACTCAGCTGTAGTTTCTTCCGCTCTGCGCATGTGCGGGCACTTTTCAACGGAGGGCACAAATCGATAGAACACTGACTCACGCAGATTTACTGTGGCAAAATGGCTCTCCTGGGCGAATATCTATAAATATAGGTAGAAAATATATCTATCTCTCTTGCCACGCGCGCCCCACAAATCCCTGTGCTGGCAGAGGAGACACGTCGTTTGTCACATCCCAATACAGTTAGAGCACGCTGAGGGAACGCACATTTAACCCCTTCCCTGCCAGTGACATTTACACAGTAATCAGTGCATTTTTATAGCACTGATCGCTGTATAAATGTCAATGGTCCCAAAAATGTGTTAAGTGTCCGATCTGTCCCCCGCAGTACCGCTAAAAATCGCAGATCCCTGCCATTACTGGTAAAAAAAAATAATAATAAAAATGCCATAAATCTTTCCCATAGTTTGTAGACACTAAATTTTGCGCAAACCAATATACGCTTATTGCGATATTTTTGTTTTTTAGAAGAATATCAAATATTTAAAAAATATTATTTGGGGGATGTTTATTATAGCAAAAAGTATTTTATTTTTTTTTTTTTTTTAAATTTGTTGCTTTTTTTTTTTGTTTTGTTTTTTTTGTTTTTATAGCGCAAAAAATAAAAACTGCAGAGGTGATCAAATACCACACACCGAAAGCTCTTTGTGGGGAAAAAAGATGCAAATTTTGTTTTGGGTACAGCATTGCATTGAACGCGCAATTGTCAGTTAAAGCGACGCAGTGCCAAATTGTAAAAAGTGCTCTGGTCAGGAAGGGGTTAAAATCTTCCGAGGCTGAAGTGGTTAAGTAGTAATTCCATTAGTTTGTGTGTGCCTAAATTCACACACATGCACTAAACCCTTTTTGAAATGGGATATGTAATCAACTTTTTGCTGGGACCCCTCCCCTAAAAAGCGCTAACTGTAAGGAAAAAGTTATATTTATACCTACTCAGTTCTTCCACTCACCACACCTAGGCGAGGTGCCATCACACTCTTTCCAATGAGATTCTGGGAACCGCGAGGAATCCAAATTTCATACAAAGTGGTTCTTGCATTTGAGCTGAAATGTCTTCTAAAGAGATTTGGGGTACTGCTTAACTCTTTCCTCCTCCTTCTCATCCATCACAACCCATATGGCTAGGACTAATGCGCTAAGTGCATCCAATCGCTGTGTTTTAATTAACCTAAAGGGAGCTTATTGTTTCTGTTCTGTTTTATAGGTCGCTTTTTACATGAGGATTTTTTTTTTTTATTTTATTTTTTTTTTTTGCCATGCTTCTTTCTAAAACTGAAAAAAGGTAAAATCAAAGAGTCTGCATTATAAACAGAGAATTGTGACCTCCTTTAATAATTTAAAGGAGAAGTCCAGCCTGAGCTTGTTTCGCTGTACTTCTCCTATGGATCACGGGAGTGCAGTTTGCTCCTTTTTTTTTCAGCAGACAGCGCTGTTGGCTAACGTCACAGACTCGGTCCATGCTCGGGCAAGATCGCAACAATGAAGTCAGTATCTGCCCTCATGCCTGGATCATAACCCCCAACTCAGCCTTTCAGTGAGCCGCTGAGACCCTAAGCCGGCCACTCCCACCCCCTACACAGCCCAGCACTCCAGTGAGCAAGGGGGGAGGGGCAGAGCAGAGAGCGGTGACTGACAAGCGAGGACCAAGCAATTGGTGGTGTTCGAGTTGGCGGGGGACAGATGCAGTTCCTGCAGTGCTTTTTTCGGTGCATTATGCATTTTGCATTTTTGCGCATTCGTTTTTGACGCATTGTTCACACTTTTTTTTTCCTTTTTTTTTTTTTTTATTTATTTTTTTTTTTTTTTTTTTTTGGGTGGATTAAAAAGGCAAATGGTGGCAAAATCGCTGCAAAAACGCACTACATGCTTTTCTGCAGCTTTTTCTTGAAGTCTATTAAATTAAAAACTCAGTTTTGCCTTAACCACTTGCCGACCAGCTGCCGCAGTAAAACTGGCACGGCTGGGCGAAACAACGTTGTGTAACGTCGCTTCACCCTGTGGCCACTAGGGGTGCGCTCACCCACTGATCGCCCCCAGAGCTAATACGAGTGCCCGGTGGTCCTGATCACCGCCGGGCTCCCGCGATCGCTGCTGACACACCGAGAACTGGGATCTGTGTGTGTAAACACAGATTCCGGTTCTCTGAGGGGAGAAGAGACTGATCGTTTGTTCATACACACAGTATAAACAGCGATCTGTCATCTCCCCTAGACGGTCCTATCCCCTCTTCAGTTAGAACACAGAGAGGGAATGCAATTAACCCCTTGATCGCCCCCTAGTGGTTAACCCCTTCCCTGCCAGTGACATTTTTACAGTAATCGGTGCATTTTTATAGCACTGATCGCTGTAAAAAAGCAAATGGTCCCAAAAATGTGTCAAAAGTGTCTGATGTGTCTGCCATAATGTCGCAGTCCTGATAAAAATTGCAGATCGCTGCCATTACTAGTAAAAAAAGAAAATGAATAATAAAAATGCCATAAAACTAAGCCCTATTTTGTAGACGCTATAACTTTTGCGCAAACCAATATGTGCTTACTGAGTAAAAAAAATTAGGTTTTTTAATATATTTTGGGGAATATATATTATAGTAAAAAATATATTGGGTATTTTTTTTTTTTTTTTCCCAAAATTGTCGCATTTTTTTGTTTTTATAGCGTAAAAAATAAAAACCGCAGAGGTGATCAAATACCACCAAAAGTCCCTGAACTTTTTTTAAAAAATGCAGCGGCTGAGAAAAGGAAACAATGTTAAATGGACTGCAGTGCTTTACTGCAAAAAAGCAATAAAAACGCATAGGTGTGAACCGATCCTAATGGGACATTTGGAGTGCGTTTACTTAATGCAATGCATGCTAATGCAGATGCACAAATGGCTCTAAAACAGAAATGATCCGCATTGCATCTCTCCTGTCCGTTTGCTGTACAAAGCAAAAATTTTGTTTTTGAAAAGTTGTTTTCCAGATACTGTATAAAATACACAGCTGCAATAAGTTCTTTACAAATGCTTCCAGAAAGATGGAGCCAGTGTAAGTTCATAAACCCGGACATAAACTAAGTATCTAATTTCTGCTATTTTACAGACCGGATTCATATATTATACATGTGACTACAGGCAGTTTTTTAAGAGTTCAGCTTGAAGTCAGAGCCTTGCAGTAAACCAGGCAGATAAAACAAAGCATTACCTTTTCCAAGAAAATGTCCATAGATGTGCACAAATACATAACTTAATGTCCTAAAGGCAATGCCAGTGCTTATGAGCTTGGAGAAATGGTGTGCAATCTGTTATGAAGTCTTACTAGATTAAGAGTTTTTTTTTTTTTTTTTTTTTTTTTTTTTAAAGGTTTTTTTTGTTTTTCAGTAGTCCTGCATTCCAGTGCTGGGGTTACTGAATCCTACAATAAATGACGTTTTCCATTCTTAAACCTGAACAAGGGGACCTTCCGGCCTGGCAAATACCTTGCAGAACTAGCATGTATGGGCTCGAGCTCATCTCATGTTCCTGATACACGTTGCCAATTAGAAAGCCCTGCAGTCTTTCATGATCATTAGTATATAGAAATACAGAAAGGAATACCAGACCAAACCTGGAATAAAGAATCCAAAATAATTTTAATTGTTGGTAAAAATGTCATACAATGTTGTAAAAAAAAACAAAACGGCTTGTTCCCGGAAGTAACACCGCTTCCCCTTTCATCAAGGCTCAACACGGGATACAATTTGGATGGCTCAGCAACTGCTTTTAACCGCTTCAATACAAGCCATTTTCACCCCCTTCCTTCCCAGACCAATTTTTAGTTTTCAGCGCTGTCGCACTTTAAACGACAATTGCGCGCTCGTGCAACGTTATACCTAAACAAAATTGACGTCCTTTTCCCCCACAAATAGAGCTTTCTTTTGGTGGTATTTGATCACCTCCTGCGGTTTTTATTTTTTGCGCTATAAACAAAAGAAGAGCGACAACTTTGAAGAAAAGACAATATTTTTTACTTTTTGCTATAATAAATATCCCAATTTTTTTAAAAAAAAACTATTTTTTTCCTCAGTTTCGGCCGATACGTATTCTTCTACATATTTTTGGTAAAAAAAAATCGCAATAAGCGTATATTGATTGGTTTGCGCAAAAGTTATAGCGTCTATAAAATACGGGATAGATTTATGGCATTTTTAAAAAAAAAAATGCATTTTTTTTTTACTAGTAATAGCGGCGATCGCAATTTTTTTTCGTGACAGCGACATTATGGCGGACACATCGGACACTTTTGACACATTTTTGGGACCATTCACATTTATACAGCGAACAATGCTATAAAATTGCATTGATTACTGTGTAAATGTGACAGGCAGTGAAGGGGTTAACCACTAGGGGGAGGGGTTAAATGTGTTTCCTAGGGAATGCTTCTAACTGTAGGGGGAGGGGACGCACAAGGGGAGGAGACCGATTAGTGTTCCTCCGTTCTGGGAACACAGATCGCTCTCCTCTAAACTGACAGGACGTGGATCTCTGTGTTTTACACACAGAGATCCACGGTCCGGCCCGGTTAACGGGCAATCGCGGGTGCCCGGCGGACATCGCGGCCGGCGTGCACACGCACCGGGTCCCAAGCAACGCGGCGGGCGCGGGTGCCCCCTAAGCGGCCGGGAACCCGAGGCCGTCATATAACGTCCACCCAGGATGGGAGATCCCATCTGTGGACGTCATATTACTATGGCCGGGTAGGGAAGTGGTTAAGTTGTTACTGCATAGGGAGAGTTAAATACTGGTTCTAATATACAGCCCTGGCCAAAAGTTTTGAGAATAACACAAATATTAATTTTCACAAAGTCAGCTTTTAAGATGGCAATTTGCATATACTCCAGAATGTTATGAAGAGTGATCCCCCCCCCCCCCCCAAAAAAAAAACAAAAAACAAAAAACCAAAAACCTCTCCACTGCATTTCAGCCCTGCCACAAATGAACCATCTGACATGTCAGTGATTCTCTCGCTAACACAGGTTTCAGTGTTGACAAGGACAAGGCTGGAAATCGCTCTGTTATGCTGAATGAGTTAAAATAACACCTGGAAGCTTTAAAAGGAGGGTGGTGCAGATTGGTGATTGGACTGCTGAGGACTGGGGTAAAGTAATTTTCTCTGAATCCCCTTCCTGATGGTTTGGAGCATCCGGGAAAAAATTTGTCCGGAGAAGAGAAGGTGAGCACTATCATAAATTTGGTGTCACGCCAACAGTAAAGCATCCTGAGACCATTCATGTGTGGGGTTGCTCCTCAGCCAAGGGAGTGTGCTCACTCACAATTTTTCCTAAGAACATCGCTAAAGAATGACACAAAAACATTCTCCGCAAGCAACTTCTCCCAACCATCCAAGAACCATTTGGTGGCGGACAATGCATTTTCCAGCATGATGGAGCACCATGCCATGAGGCATAAGTGATAACTAGGTGGCTTGGGGAACAAAACATTGAAATTTTGGGTCCATGGCCAGGAAACTCCCCAGATCTTAATCACTTCAGCCCCGGAAGATTTGGCTGCTCAATGACCAGGCCATTTTTCCCTTATCGTCTTTCAGGACAGCACTTGAGAGAGTGACTCCTCCCCTTGCCAACAGGAAACACCTCTTCCACCAAACTTTAAAAGGAGGCTCCTTTCCACATCTTGTCAGTTTTTGTGTTTCCTCCGGAGGGAACACTTCGTGGGGAAGTCAGGGCTCTCAGGTGCTGTCCTGGGAGCTCAGGTTTCCTGGTTTTTTCATCAAACACGTTTTTTACCTCATGAGAGCTGTTCCTCCCATTCCACAGCTGAGGTGAAGTGCTGCTGGCTGGGCTCCCTCTCCCTCTTCATATGGGCTCAGGGTGAGTCCGACTGTCGTGGGCATCGCTCCTAGGCGGCGGCAAGACAGGCGGTGGCCGTTTACTGTGTTTTTTTCTCAGGTCCACCGCCTGTTGCTTATTGCACCGCCGCCATCTTGGGGATGGCAGCGGGGCTCCATCCGCCGGAAGTGAGGCATCCGGAGGGGGCGGAGCCCACGGAACAGGCGAGCGGCGTCATTTCCGCCGGAAATCGCAGAGGGAAAGGGGAGGAATGGGGCTGGTGCTTATTTAGCGGTTCCGGTCCGGCGCACAGGCGCTATTGGAGTCCGGAACCGGCGTTTAGCCACACAAACACAGCAAGCGCTCCTCGATGGAATCGATGGCGGCAGCAAGTGGGACAGGCACAGGCACCAGCAAGGCCCAGGTAAGGGGAAGTTGTATACTGTCCTCCTTGTACTGTGGGGTCTCTCTCTCTCTCTCTCTATCTCCCCCCCCCCCGGTGGCAGGGGCCTGTCTGGGCACATAAGGCAGTTTAGTTCTTACTGTGCACCTGTGGTGAGCATCCTTGGGTATAGGACAGGTTGTCTCATTGGGATGGTTTCTTCTTTTGTCTCATGGCAGGCCAAGAGCTCTGATCCAGTGGCAAAAAGAAAATGTCCTTCATGTAAATCCAAGCTACCTGAAGGATGGAAGAAGACGTTATGTCAAGCTTGTATTGATTTGCTAGTTAAAGAAGAAGCTTCTTCCGCTTGCAGCGACTTGATTGCATCTGTTAAAAAAGAACTTGATGCGACTATTCAATCATTTCGCTCTTCCCTAGCAAACCCATCCCTGAGTCAGCCTACTACCTCACAGTCCTCCCAAGGCTCACTTATAGTCCCGGTGATGGAGACTGAGGCATCTCCTACCCCAGAGGGACATTCACCCTCTCAATCTGAGGATTCTGATGAGGGTGAGGAAGGAGAAAATTTACCTTCAAGATTTAAATTGTCTTTAGAACAGGTAGATGGCCTGTTAAAAGCAATCTATACCACACTGGGTCTGGAGGAGGAAAGAAAGGAGTTATCTCTGCATGATAAAATGTATGCAGGGCTTAGCGAGCACAAAAATCGCAATTTCCCAGTGCACTCTGTTATCTCTGAAGCTATTAAGAAAGAGTGGGCAGAGCCAGAGAGAAAGCCTTTCTTTCCCAAAGCCTTAAAAAGGCGTTTTCCTTTTGATGAAGATCCAGCGGCGGTTTGGAACAAAAACCCCAAACTAGATGCCGCATTTTTCCCAGGTCTCGAGGTCTACAGATTTGGCATTCGAGGACATGGGGGTGTTGAGAGATCCCATGGATAAAAGGATGGACCAGGTCCTAAAAAGGGCTTGGCAATCTATCATGGGAAATCTTAAACCTGCTATGGCAACTACAGTGGTATCCAGAAATATGGAGTTTTGGTTAGAGCAACTTAAAGCCCATATCTCAGCAGACTCACCAAAACAAGAGATTTTGGATTCATTCTCAACTCTGTCGGCCGCTGTCGCATTTATATCTGATGCATCAGCGGAATCAATTAAAATGACAGCTAGATCTGCTGCCCTGGCCAACTCAGCCAGAAGGGCTTTGTGGTTGAAAACTTGGCCGGGGGACGCGGCATCCAAAAACAAGCTGTGTGGGATACCTTTCCTGGGTGACTTGCTTTTTGGGCCTGACTTAGATGCGGTTCTAGATAGAACAGCGGATAAAAAGAAGTCTTTTCCCATCAAAAAGAAAAAACAGCCAGTTAAACGTTTTTTTTGTTCCCAAAGGGCGCAAGAACAAAACAAACCCCAGGAGAAAAGAAAAAATTGGGCTTCGCAGAAGGGAAAGGGAAAAGGAAATGTCCTTTTCCATCCTCCTGCAGCCTCCGGTAAAACGCAATGACTTATGCGTACCGGTGGGGGGAAGGCTTCAAGGTTTCCTTCCCCTCTGGGCCAGCATGACAGAAAGTCTATATGTTTTGGACATGCTGTCCCAAGGTTACAGGATAGAGTTTTCGGATCGCCCGCCAGAAAGATTCTTTGTAACAAACCTACCAAGGGATCAAACAAAGGCTCTGGCCATGAAGAACCTTTTAAGGGATCTGAGGCACCAGAGGGTAGTGATACCAGTATCCCCACAAGAACAGGGTCAGGGTTTCTATTCTCACATCTTTCTGATAAGAAAACCATCCGGAAACTTCCGTCTTATCCTCAACCTAAAACCCCTGAACAGGTCAGTCCTATACAAAAAGTTTTGTATGGACTCAATTTTCACGGTCAGAAGCATTCTGACAAAAGATTGTTTTATGGCATCAATCGATCTGAGGGATGCTTATCTTCATATTCCTGTAGCACCACAGTCCCAGAGGTTCCTGAGGTTTGCGGTGAATATGGGCAAGGAGATTATACATCTTCAGTTCAGGGCCCTTCCCTTCGGCCTGTCGTCAGCTCCTCGTATTTTTACGAAGGTAATGGCGGAAGCTCTTGCCCCTCTTCGACTCCAGGGGATTGCGGTAATTCCATATCTGGACGACCTCCTCTTTTTTGCCCCATCCAGGGAAAAGTTGCAGGAGGATTTGAACAAATCCCGCAGTCATTTGGAGTCAATAGGGTGGATAGTGAATGTTCAAAAATCAAATTTCATCCCAGCTCAGCAAGTACTGTTTCTGGGTTATTGGATAGATTCAGTGGAGCAAAAGATTTTTCTCCCAGAAGAGAAAAAGATCAAGGTCCAAAGGGTAATAACGGCACTACAAACAAATCAATTGATTTCAGTCCGAAAGGTTATGTCGGCTCTGGGGACATTAACCTCTTCAATGCCAGCCATCCAATGGGCAAGGCTGCATTTCAGGACGCTACAGAGGTTCCTTCTAAGGACATGGAACCACAGGACGGAGAGTTTAGATACAAAAGTAAAGATTCCCACCAGAGTCAAACGCTCACTTTGGTGGTGGAAAAGTCAGGTGGTACTGCAAAAAGGTCTTCTTTGGTCTTTTCCGACCGGGAAAGTGGTCACAACAGACGCCAGTTTGCAGGGATGGGGGGCCCACATGGGTCAGGTCTTAGCGCAGGGAACATGGTCCCAGTTCGAGGCCCAAAAATCCTCAAATTGGAGAGAGCTGAAAGCGGTTGCTCTAGCATTAGCTTTCTTCTCTCAAAACCTCATAGGTTGCCATGTCCAGATTTTGTCAGACAATGCCACGGCCATAGCCTACCTAAACAAACAGGGAGGCACAAGAAGCAGGGCTCTTCACTTACTGTCAGTAGAGATTCTGGAGTGGGCAGAGGACCACTTACTATCTCTATCCGCAGTCCATCTAAAAGGCACATTGAACGAAGTAGCGGATTATCTGAGCCGACAGCAAGTTCAGGAATCAGAGTGGAGTCTGAACAGGAAGGTGTTTGCATTAATCACCAGTGTTTGGGGTCTTCCGCAGGTAGATCTGTTTGCTTCAAAACAAAACACGCAGCTCCCGAATTTTTTCTCCCTTCAGAGAGACATTTACTCCCAGGGGATAGATGCTCTGGCTCAGCCATGGGATTTTCACCTAGGCTATGCTTTTCCTCCATTCAGGTTAATCCCTCTAGTGTTGAGGAAAATACTGGAAGAGAGAGTATCAATAATTTTGATTACTCCATATTGGCCAAAGAGGGCTTGGTTTTCCACGATTCTTCAGTTGGCAATCAAACCATGTTGGCATCTTCCGTTCAGTCAGGATCTGTTGACTCAGGGGCCAGTGCACCATCCAGATGTAGGCAGGTTAAAACTCACTGCCTGGTATCTGAGGAGCAGTTAATGAGAAGCAAAGGCTTTTCTGAACGTTTAACTACGATGTTGCTTTCCAGTAGGAAAAAGGTAACCAGGGATATTTACGCCAAAGTATGGAAAGTCTATGTTTCTTTCTGTCATTCTGAACATAGAGAGGTTAAGGATCTAGTTTCAGTGCTGGAGTTCTTGCAAAACGGTGCAGACAAGAATCTGGCGGTCAGCACTCTTAAGGTGCAGGTGGCCGCCTTGGGAGTTTATCTAGAGAGATCCTTATCTTCAGAAACTCTGATCATGAGATTTTTCAAAGCACTTTCCAGGTCTAGACCGGTCCCGGTGAAGCATTTCCCAAATTGGGATCTCTCGGTGGTTCTGCAGGCTCTGGCAAAAGAACCATTTGAGCCTTTACAGGCCATATCCCTAAAGAATTTAACTTTGAAGACTATTTTTCTGGTCGCAATTACTTCAGCAAGAAGGATTAGTGAACTGCACGCCCTATCAGTAAAAGAGCCTTTTTTGTCAGTTTTTCCTGATAGAGTGGTCCTTAAAGTAGATCCGGGGTTTTTGCCAAAAGTGGCAAGCTTTAGTAACAGGTCTCAGGAGATTACTCTACCAACCTTCTCTGCTAACCCTTCGGGTGCAAAGGAAGAGCAGTTTCACAATTTAGACGTAAGACGTACCCTATTACAGTATTTGGAAGTAACAGGAGGGTTTAGAGTTTCAGATTCATTATTTGTTCTTTTTTCTGGAAACAAGAAAGGCCAACAAGCATCAAAAGCATCATTGGCTAGATGGCTTAAGACAGCTATTTCTGTAGCCTATTCTCAAATGGGTTTATCTTCCCCGCTGGGAATTAGGGCTCATTCAACAAGAGCCCAGGCCACTACATGGGCAGAAAGAGCTGGTGCCACCCCAGATCAGATTTGTAAGGCGGCTACGTGGTCAAGCTACTTAACGTTTGTCCGTCATTACAGACTGGATCTCCTATCAGCAGGTGATCAGGCTTTTGGCAGAAAGGTTCTGCAGGCTGTGGTCCCTCCCTAGGGGGGTAAGTCTCTCTTATCCTCTCAAGTGCTGTCCTGAAAGACGATAAGGGAAAATTCAAGTTAGACTTACCGGTAACTTGTTTTCCTTGAGTCTTTCGGGACAGCAGCATCCCGCCCTATTGTTTTTACATATATATACTGTGACTAATCAGATCTCGATTATGTGTTCCAGTTTGGGGCCGGAGGTTCTCTACTACTACTGACAAGATGTGGAAAGGAGCCTCCTTTTAAAGTTTGGTGGAAGAGGTGTTTCCTGTTGGCAAGGGGAGGAGTCACTCTCTCAAGTGCTGTCCTGAAAGACTCAAGGAAAACAAGTTACCGGTAAGTCTAACTTGAATTTTTGCGATCCGGCACTGCATCGCTTTAACTGACAATTGTGCAGTCGTGCGACATTGAATCCAAAAAAAATTGTCGTCCTCCCCCCCCCCCCCCACAAATCGAGCTTTCATTTGGTGGTATTTAAACATCTCAGCTTTTTTTTTTGCGCTATAAACAAAAGTTTAAAAAGTTTAAAACTTTTTGTTATAATATCCCCAATTTTTTTTTTTTTTCTTTTAAAAAAAGCTATTTTTGATATGTATTCTTCTACATATTTTTGATAATAAAAATGGCAATAAGCGTATATTGGTTTGTGCAAAAGTTATAGCATCTATAAAATAGGGGATAGCTTTATGGCATTTTATTACTAATTTTTTTTTTTTTTTTTTTTTTTTATCAGAACATTATGGCGGACAGATTGGACACTTTTTTGACACATTTTTGGGACCATTTGCATTTATACAGCGATCAGTGCTATAAAAATACACTGATTACTGTGTAAATGTCACTGGCAGGGAAGGGGTTAACACTAGGGGGCGATCAAGGGGTTAACTGTGTTCCCTAGGGAGTGATTCTAACTGTGGGGGGAGGGGACTGACTGGATGAGGCAACCTCGATCGTTGTTCATACTTAGAATGAACAGATCGCTCTCCTCAACCCTGACAGAGCGGAGATATGTCTGTTTACATAGACAGATCTCTGTTCTGTGTGGAGCGATCACGGGTGCCTGGCGGTTGCATGTGAATCTGCTCTGGCGTCGCGCCCCCTAGTGGTCAAAAGGCGAACTGACATACATTTGCGTTGGTTTGCCCAGGGGAGCCAACCTGCCGCAGTACAACTGAGGCGGCTGGTCAGGAAGGGGTTAAACTCCTTGAGAACTTGTGGTCAATCCTCAAGAGGCAGGTGAACAAAAACACCCCACAAATTCTGACACACTCCAAGCATTGATTATGCTAGAATGGGCTGCCATCAGTTAGGATGTGGCCCAGAAATCGATTGACAGCATGCCAGGGCAAATTACAGAGGACTTCGAAAAAGAAGGGTCAACACTGCAAATATTGACTATTTGCGAAAACCTAATGTAAATATCAATAAAAGCCTTTCACACTTATGAAATGCTTGCAATTATACTTCAGTATATCCATAGTAACATCTGACAAAAAGATCTAAAAACACTGAAGCGGCAGACTTTGCGAAAGTTAATGTTTGTGTCATTCTCAAAACTTTTGGCCAGGGCTGTAGATCTGTTGCGTAGGGAGTACACAATAGCTTAGCAGGAGGGCGGTATTCCCCCATCAACACAGGAAAGAAAATTGCATAATCTATGGGCTGCTTTAAGACAGTAATTATTGCTAGCAGCTATAGCACCTGCTTGCGATAATCGCACGTGAATCGGGCAGGCTGGTTGCACCCAAGCTGAACGATTAACTTACATTCAGCCTGCCCATTAAGGGTTTGATTCGGACAGTTGATGGGCAGGCTGAATGTATCAAGTTGATCGATCAACTTTGGTACTGCCAGCCTGCTGGATTTGCTTGTGATTATTGCAAGCAGGTGCTATAGCCGCTAGCTATAATCACAGACTTGCAATGTGAATAGGGACATGTAACAAATATATAAGAGTGGGCGTTATCCCAATCTGGCTGCGAAAGATTTATTTAAGCGGAGTTCCCGGCAAAAATTTAACTTTTGCTTTGTTTAAAAAAAAAAAAAAAAAAACACACAAAACCCCAAGCCCCTCCTCATTTTTGGATAATGGGGGGGGGGGGGTTGGAATCATAACTTTTTGGTATGTTTTCGTCCCATGGCGCCGTGGCGAGGTACGTTTCCACGGGGCCATTCAGAAAAGTGCTGCGTGACTCGCGCATGCGCAGTAGGAAACAGACTGTGAAGCCGCAAGGCTTCACTTCCTGTTTCCCTTAGTAAGGATGCCAGCGCCTGCACCCGGAGCCGATGAACGGGTCGGCTTCGGGTGCTGACATTGCGTGCTCCCTGGACAGGTAAGTGTCCTTATATTAAAAGTCAGCAGATACAGTAATTTCTTTTTTTTTTTTTTTTTTTTTTTTTTTTTTTTCACCCAGGCTGGAACTCCTCTTTAAGCAAGCCTATGCTGATAGAAATATTTAGGCTTCAATTGCTGACCGCTATTTATTTTGGTTATATATGACTATAGTGTATTTGTGTTTTTTTTTTTTTTTTTTTTTTAGTCACAGACCTGGGTAAAGAATACAGCAAGTAAAGCCAGAACTCAATCTACTTGGATACTAACAGTTTAATAAATGTTATAATAAATTGTTCTTTTTAATTAGGCTAACAAATGTTTTCTTTATTTTTTTGCAGCAAAAAACACCACTGTCAAAGACTTTTCCCATGGGACTCTCTGAATGTCATGCGATCACTGTCCGCGGTTTAGTGACAGTAAACCCAGATGAGTCAGTGTTTGTTTTGTGTTTTTGTTTTTTTTTTGTTACTTTTTTAAAGTGGATGTAAACCCGATTCATGAAATGTGACCTGGTAAATACTGTATTTGAAGTGTTCACTTATCCCTCTCCAAAGCCCTAAGTGCCGCGTCTTTCTGCTGCTCCCTTCCGCTGTTATCAGCATGATAACTTCTGACAAGTTCTCTGACACAGGAGATAAAAGAAGCTGAAAAGTTGGGAAGGGAGCTTAGAGATAATCAGGGAGCTTGTCTAGTCACAGCACAGCTCTGCATGTTTCTTTGTTCCTCTGCCTAATGTGGAGGGGGGTGCCTTTCCCCCAATCAGCTGTCAGTGTATGCCCAGACTCCCCTTCCACTGCTGAACTGGGAAGATTTTTTATTTTTATTTTTTTAACTTTCACCTACAGGTAAGCCTATAATAAGGCTTGCCTGTAGGTAAAAAAATATCTCCTAAACCTGTACGGTTTAGGAGATATTCCCCTCGCAATGAGCTGCTGACTGCAGCGGCGCATGCGCACAGCGGATTCTCGGCTGACAGCCCGGCAAACTCCGGAGCTTGCCGGACAGAAGTCTCCCGCGCGCGCATGCGCGGGAGTGACGACATCGCGGCTCCGGTCACTCACAGCGCCGGAGCTGCGATACCCGGAAGACATGCCAAGGGGAAATGTCAGCTCCCTCGGCGTGGACAGAATGAGATGCCGGCGCCTCGTTCTAAGGTAAGTATCTCATAATGAGCTAGTATGCGGTGCATACTAGCTCATTATGCCTTTTCCCTTGCAGGTGTAGGAAAAAAAAAAACCCAGCGGGTATACAGCCGCTTTATGCAATATTGTAGAATCAGAGCCTCTTGCTTTATCAGGGCATCTGTATAGCAGCCAATCGGATTATTCCATTAACTTTTACTTCTATACTAAGAAAATAAGATTGTGAAATACAAGTAATACTGTGAGGATTGTTTATAAGGCCCAGTGATGGCTGATCTATCACACAAATGCTAAAAAAAAAATCCAGTTTTGCCACTTTAGGTTTTGCTGCTGTGGCAAAATATTTTTTAGCTTTTAGTAACAAGTTTCCACTTTGCCCAGTTTAAAGTTGAACATTGCTTGTAGCTCTGTTGGAATGTAGAAAAAAATGGAATGAATTTGTCTGAGGCACAGACAACACGCCAGACTAGGAAATCTTACTTTTTTAAAAATAACAGTTTCATCTGGCAAATGATCATAAATGGATTGAATATTCACCAATGAGGATGTTTTTATTGGATGTGTATTCTTTTTACAGGCTTACTCTTCTGTTGAAATCCAGTGACTCCATCCCTTTTAAATTGACTGCAAATTTCCAGGATCAGTCACTGAGTTATAATTCTTTCATCGGCCAGTCATGGGGGCAGCCGCAGAATGTCCAGACGCCTTTCTTTTTGTTTTACCCAGAGAGGTTTTTTGAGGTAAGTTTCGATGTGTAGGTGGGGGGGCTCCAGTAGAAGAACTGAAAAAAGCAGACAAAAGCTTGATTTACTAAAACTGGAGAGTGCAAAGTCCGGTGCTGATGTGCATGGTAGCAAATCAGCTTCCAACTTCAGCTTGTTCAATTAAGTTTTGACAAAAAAATAAATCTGGAAGCTGTTTGGTTTCTTTGCAGATCTGCATCAGATTTTGCACTCTCCAGTTTTACAGTTTTAGTAAATCCACCTCCCAAAGCATTTTGTTTTGTGATAGATAAAAGAACATAGTATAAATATGGGCCACCTTATTACCGCATCTGTTACTGGTAAAGATCCAAACAAAATGTAAAAAATTTAGACTTTAAGTACCATAAGAGAAATTGTCTCCTTACATTGTCTCCTTACGTTTTTTACATTTTGTTTGGATATTCACTTGGATAAGAGAACATCTGTTGGGTTGTTTTGAGAGACACAGCCACTGTTAATTTAGTAAACAAAAAGAGCACCCCCCCCCCCATGTTGAGGGCATGTGGCCTAGTATGGTTCAGGAGGAGGGGGGCACTTTCTCGTCCCCCCCCCCCCCCCCCGACACCCCCCCCCCCTCCTCCTGGCCTGCCTGGCCTCGGATAAGGGTCTAGCATGGATTTGGGGGGACCCCACTCCATTATTTTTTATTTTTACTTTGGCGCGGGGTTTCCCTTAAAATCCGTACCAAACTCCAAAGGGCCTGGTATGGATTGGGAGGGGGACCCCATGCTTTTTTTTTTATTTTTATTTAATTTGTGTTCAAAACTGATCAGATGTGCGATTCAGATGCAATTTCATAGAAGGCAATGAGCCTGAAATTCGCATCTGAACCGCACTGCAGTTCTCAGCAAACGCACTGGACTCTTTTTGAATTCGCACTGCCTCTGCACCACATATATGTATACAAGATAAACCTCCGCTAAAAAAAACAAAACACACTGCTGCACTTTTGGGAAATTCCTGAATACCAGAAAAAGAGCAATAGAAAATATATGCAAAAAAGATTGAGCTGTCTGTTACCAGGAAATAAATAGATTCAAACATTTTCTTGGGCCCCCTCTTCCATGCAATTTTCGCTCTCCACGTAATTTGAGACATACAATAGCAGCTAGACTCAAAATCAGTTTACTGAATCGGATCAGGCAGCGATTGTGATTTGGTTGCCAGAGGTTACAGTGTATAATTACCGCTCACTCACTGACTGGCTGCTAGAGGTTACAGCACACATTATGGCTTGCTGTTTATTTTCTAGAGGTTACAGCACAAGACTTCTGCTTTTTGATTGGATGCTAGGGATTTCTCTACATCAATACTGATTGCTAGAGGTCACTGGACATCTATACCACTCACTAATTGGTTGCTAGAGGTTAATGCATAAGTTTACTGCTCACTGATTTGGTTCCTAGAGGTTACTGCATATCTTTACCACTCAATGATTGATTGCAAGAGGTTAGTGCACAGCATTACTGCTCACGGGTTGCTAAAGGTTACAGCACATCATCTCCTCACTGCCGGCACACCATGGACTGGGGGGGAGTGAGGGGGCCCATCAGTAGATAACTCCTAGGAATCCTGGTATCAGTGGCAATGCTGGTGGAAGGGGGGGGGGGGGAATGTGATCAGTGGCAATGCTGGGGGGTTGATGGGATCAGGAACAGTGGTGGGGGGATGGGATTAGTTAGGAAGCAGTAAACTGTGGCAAATTCTGAATCGTGTAGAGCAAAGCTGGAAATCTTTGGCAAGTATATAGTGGGGGATTCTACCAATGTAATGGGGAATTTGCACTGACCACCATGTAACTGGGGATTTTACGCCACCTACCAGTAGAAAAGCGGGATTTCTACACTGACACACCAATGTAATAAGAGCATTTACACCAACCACCAGTGAAAGGGGGAATATACAATGACCTCCATGTAAGGGGGAATTTGCACTGACAACCATTGTCGAGGAGATTTGTACTGACCACCAATGTAAGGTAACACTTCTACACTGACCACCAATGTAAAGGGGGATTTACACTGACCGCCAGTGTAAGGGTAATTCTGCACTTACCACCAATGTAAAAGGAAATGTACACTGATCAATGTTATAAAGAATTTACACCAACAACCAATGTAATGGGGGATTTTACATCAACAGCCAATAAAGGGGGATTTCTGCACTGACCACTAATTTTAAAGGGGGCTTTTACATGGACCACCAACGTAAGGGAGGATTTGAAACTGACCAAAAATGCAAGTTTGGATTTTTTTTAACGATTACCAATATAAAGAGGAGTGTCTACACTGGCCACCAATGTAATGGGGATTTAAACTGACCACCAATGTAAGGGGGACCTTCACACTGGTCACAAGTGTGAATAATAGGATTGTACACCAAGCCCCAACATTATGAGAAGTTTTACACTGACCACCAATGTAACTGAGACATTTAGCCTGCGTTCGCATTTCTGTGTGTCGGGAATGCATGCGAAATCGCTTTCTTGACACCACAGAAACATGGCTTAAGCAGATACACAGCAGTGCCATTAACCCCTTCCCAAACGGCGCACGCCGATGTACGTCGGCAGAATGGCACGACTGGGCAAATGGACTTACAGGTACGTCCATTTGAATTTCCCACTGTGCCATTGCGTGCACGCGTCAGCTGGGAGCTTCGTGAGTCGGGTCGTGGGTCCCGCGGACTCGATCGCCGCGGGGATACCCGCGATCGCCTCACGGAGAGGACGAACGGGGAGATGCTGATGTAAACAGCATCTCCCTGTTCTGCCTAGTGACAAGTGTCACTGATCTCTGCTCCCTGTCATCGGGAGCAGTGATCAGTGTAGTGACACTGATAGCCCATCCCCCCTATAGTTAGTAATCACTCCTCAGTACTGACTTAACCCCTCCCCGCCCCCTAGTGGTTAACCCCTTCACTGCCAGTGTCATTTACACAGGAATCCGTGCATTTTTATAGCACTGATTGCTGTATAAATGACTGGTCCCAAAAATGTGTCAAAAATGTCCAACATGTCCGCCATAATGTCGCAGTCACAATAAAAATCGCTGATCGCCGCCATTACTAGTAAAAAAAAAAAAAATTATTAATAAAAATGCCATAAAACTATCCCCTATTTTGTAAACGCTATAACTTTTGCGCAAACCAATCAATAAACGCTTATTGCGATTATTTTTTATTTTCCCCCCAAAAATATGTAGAAGAATACGATTGGCCTAAACTGAGGAAAAAAATTTTTATATATATTTTTGGGGGATATTTATTATAGCAAAATGTAAAAAATGCGTTTTTTTTCAAAATTGTCCCTCTTATTTTGTTTATAGCGCAAAAAATAAAAATCGCAGAGGCGATCAAATACCACCAAAAGAAAGCTCTATTTGTGGGGAAAATAGGACGTCAATTTTGTTTGGGAGACACGTCGCACGACTGCGCAATTGTCAGTTAAAGCGACGCAGTGCCGAATTGCAAAAAATGCTCTGGTCAGGAAGGGGGTAAAATCTTCCGGGGCTGAAGCGGTTAATGACTTCCAATTTTCTTATCTTTGCAGAACAGGCTAATGTTGGGCTTAATGACTATAGTTGTAGGCAGGACTTTCAAGCAGGCACCTTTACTTCCCCAGTGGGCAGCATTCAGCAGACGTGATGGAAGATGATATATAGATTATATATATATGTATGTATATATATATATGTGTGTGTATATATATATATATATATATATTTGCCGCCTCTATTTACAGATCAATTCCGCGGTCTGCGACTATTTACATATTAATGCTACTGCTATTTACATATCAATGCAGGTTATTTACATGTAAACACAGGGTCTGCAGATGAATCCTCTGTACATGGCAAAAGAGCAGAGCTGGGCAGCAGCAAGAGAACTTTACACTGAGATATCGGGACAAAGCACGGGACTAAAACTTCAAGGAATAAGGGAATTTAAACTGGGATAGTTGGCAAGTATGAGACGGCTGCTTTGGGGTGCAGGGCTGCCCCTTTTTCCCTGCCTTAAAAACTGTCCTGTTCAGGTGGATGACAGAGACCCTCTCTGTCATGCTGTTTGTGATCTCTTATAACTAGGGTTGTCCCGATACCACTTTTTTAGGACCGAGTACAAGTACCGATACTTTTTTTTTCAAGTACTCGCCGATACCGATACTTTTTTTTTTTTAATGTCACGTGACAGTGTTTTTTTTTTTTTTTCATTTTTTTTTTTTTTTTTTTTTAACAGTGCTTGCTTTTTTTTTTTGGGGGGGGGGGGGGGGTGAACGTTGTATGTGTGTGTTATTTTTTTTTTTTTACAATTTTTATTTTTTACAATAATATTTCTTTTATTCTTTATTGTTTTTTTTTTTTTTTTTTTTTTTTTTTTTTAATCAGCCCTTTTGGGGGGCTTTGGTGAGATATCAGGGGTCTTAACAGACCTCTAATATCTCCCCCTTGAGACAGAGAAAGAGACAGAGGATAGAGATTCCCCAGTCCCTTTCTCTGCAGCGTCAGCTGCACTGACAATGAATGGAGAGAAGACCGCAGCTTCTCTCTATTCATAAACTGACACATCGTAATCACAGAAGATTACAATGTTTCAGTTATGTGAATGGACAGAGTCAGCTGACTCTCTCCATACACAAAGGAAGGAGGAGGGGGAGAACGGAGGAGACAGATAAGAGCAGAACTGAGGGGGAGAACGGAGGGGACAGATAAGAGCAGAACGGAGGGGACAGCGGAGGGGGACAGAGGAAAGGAGGGGGCATGGAGGAGGATGCAGTGACAGTCAGCTGTGAGCGATCACTGCTGTATGTCACTAAAGCAGCTGAAAGCCGGCGGGGGGAGAATCTTGTAACTCCCCCACGCGCCGATCACAGCTGACAGTCCAGGTATCGGGGGAAGCATCGGGAGCATTTGCCTGAGTACAAGTACTTGGGCAAATGCTCGGTATCGGTGCCGATACCGATACTAGTATCGGTATCGGGACAACCCTACTTATAACATAGAGATCATGATCATCCGGTAAGAGGCTAAGCTTTTAATGAGAACGGACATACCTTTTTATAATTTGATTTAAACACTGGGAGCAGTGCACTTTCTATTTTTTTTGTAAAACAATATGTACGCTTTTTTATGACACTTTGAGTTATTTTGTTATCTTGGACATTGATTTTTACCATGCAGTCTAATTTTAAACCTAGCCTAAAATCTTAGAATTTTTGCTATTATTGCACCAGAATTTTGGCAGCCTGCCAGCTCTCTAATGTAACCCAACTGCAGCTAAGCTGTTTGAAACTGACGGAAACCCTGACTTTTAAGACCTCATACACAAGGGTAGTTTGGCATCAAATCTGGGCATTTGTGGGCAACTAAGAGGCTTAGCTGCAATCTCCAGCCCCCTGCCAGCAGCCTATCAAAAGCTATGGTGGGCTGAATTCCGCATTTAGAGTATTCTATGTCCCCGAACACATACTAACTGCTAGTACCGCTTGGTAAGGTGTCCAGACTCTGCATATTTCCACCTGTCATAGCTTTCGACAGGCTGATGTCAGCAGGGCTGGATGCTGCACCCTTACCTTCCAAATGCACAAAAATGCTAGGATTTGACCCTGACAGGCCTAAGAGTCTTTGTTGTGATATTTTGAAAATTAATTGCATCACAATACAGGTAGCTGGAGAGAGTGATGCTTTCGTTTTGAAGCTCTTTTACTGCTTGCAATGTCCATAGTCAGGGCTCAGGTGCACTTTAAGCCTGCACAATTATAACCATTTAGGGCAATAATCAGATTATTAATGTAACGGGTTATCAACATGGTTTAGGGAGATCATCTATTTGCTACTACATGGACTACTATATGGGGTATTGTAATATAATGTTAAGAGGCTTGGGTGAAGCTGAATGCCTGACATGCATATGCATTACTTATTAAAGTAACACTTGGGTTCGGTTCACACTGCCGCGACTTGGGATACGACTTGCGACCCCAAGTCGCGTGACATGTGAAATCCCATCTTAGTCAATGAGAGTTGTCTTAATTAGCACTACTGAAGTCACTCCTTACTACTTCAAGGAGACTAGGGTCACCAGGAAGTCTCTTGGCAATAAAGTCTCACTGTAAGTCATGTGACTTTCAGGTCGTGGCAGTGTGAATCAAGCCTAAACTTCAGTGTTGTGTGTGTGTGTGTGTTAGGTATTTTTTTATTTTTTTTTATTTTTTTATATAAACATGTTATACTTACCTGCAATTGTTTTACACAGAACAGCCACGGTCCTCTTCTTCTTGGGTCCCCTGTCGGCGCTCTTGGCTCCTCATCTTCGAGTGCCCTCGCAGAAAGCCGCTTTCTTTGGGGGAACTGGTGTGGGCTCGCTCCCCAGCCACCGCGCCTGCTTCTATTAACATAGACTGAGCAGCTCGGCCCCACCCCCGCTCCCTTGTCACAGCATTCGCTTGACAGCAGCGGGAGCCAATGGCTCCCGCTGCTATTAATCTGCCCAGTGAGGAGGGAGACATCGGAACATCGCTGGATAGGGCTCAGGTAAGTATAAGGGGGGGCCGGGGGGATCCTGCAGCACAAAGTTTTTTACCTTAATGCAAACAATGCATTAAGGTAAAAAAACCTTAAAGGGGTTGTAAACCCTCGTGTTTTTTCACCTTAATGCATCCTATGCATTAAGGTGAAAAAACACCTGGCAGTGATCAGCCCCCCAGCCCCCTGTTTTACTTGCCTAAGCCCCGTATTTCTGTCGGCGGAGACTCTCTCCCTCTCTCCATGGGGTCCCGGCTCTTGATTGGATAGATTGAGAGCAGTGCAGCCATTGGCTTTTGCTGCTGTCAATCAAATCCAATGACACGAGTGCGGGGGAGCTGAGTCTGGCATTTGTGTCTATGGACGCAAATGCTGGACTCGGGAGCGTGCCCGCAAGGTAACCCCCCGGGAGAGCGCTTCTCCTAGGAGGTTATCTGATGTGGGGAGGAGCCGCAGTCACGGTATGACCTTTTAGGAACAGCAATATCTGCCCTTTCTAAAATGCGCATGTGCCGTAGACATCGGTGCATAGCTTTATTGTTTATTGATATTTCCAGCACCTACAGGTAAGCCTTAATATAGGCTTACCTGTAGGTAAAAGTGGTTGTACAGGGTGTACAACCACTTTAAGGAAAAATATACACTTCGGTTTTATTTTTTTATTAAAAAATAAAACTGTAGCAAAGTTAGCCCAATTTTTTTTTCATATTGTGAAAGATAATGTCACGCTGAGTAAATTGACATGTCATGGTTCAAAATTGCGCCCGCTTGTGGAATAGCGACAAACTTTGACCCTTAAAAATCTCCATAGGCGACGTTTAAAATTTTCTACAGGTTACCAGTTTTGAGTTTCAGAGGAGTTTTTTTGCTAGAGTTATTGCTCCCGCTCTAACGATTGTGGCGATACCTCACGTGTGGTTTGAGCACTGCTTACATATGTGGTCGCTTCTGTGCGTGAGCTCGGCGAGAGGGGGCGCTTTACTTTTTTTATTTTACTTTTATTTTTACACTGTCCTTTTAAAAAAAAAAAAAAAAAAAAAAAAAAAAAAATTTGGGTCACTTTTATTCCTATTACAGGGAATGTAAACATCCCTTTTAATAGAAAAAAATCATGACAGGACCTCTTTAATGTGAGATCTGAGGGGGTCAACGAGATCTCAGATCTCACATTTACACTTAAATGCAATAAAAAAAAAGTTCCCTTTTTAAGACCATTGGGCAGTAGTGACATTTTGACGTTGCTTCTGTCATCCAATGTTATGGAGCCGAGTGGGGGCCATCTTTCCTTCGCTTGGATCCATACTACTGAGGGGAAAGGATCCGATCATCTACGCTGCTATTGATGGCCTCGGAGTGCAGCGGGCACCTCCTCCCTCCGATTTTAAGTGACCTCACGGTGGATCCGCCACGGAGACCACTTTTATCTGAAAGAGGACTGCCTGCTGTTGAAGAAAATAGCGGGGTTATGGCAGCAAAATTCCAAGTTAAAGTACCGACATACAATGACTGCGGTTTGCGGGAAGTAGTTAAAGGCTAGGTTCACCTTTTTTTAGGACAAAAAAAAAATTCTAGCTCCCCATGTACCAATATAGCATTCATGTACTTATTTTGCAAACATAAAACCACTTTACATTAACTCTACACAGGCTTACCTCATGGGACAGCAGTCAGGAAACCCCTTAAACTTAACCTAAAATCAAACCCGTAGACAAATGTTGGAATTAAAAGGCTGCGGCTGTTTTTATTATTGGGTTTTAAAACAAAGAATAAATCGCCAGTATAACGCAAATAAACTTTAGCACAGTCTAGCCACTACGACTCATGCTGCATAAAAACATTTTCCAGAATCAATAACTTCCCAAAAGACAGGTGGGACTAAGCCCGCCTATCCCCAGAAACATGCACCGCGGCCATTTCCACACAAGTCTGCGTAAAAATTTCTGTTCCATTTTCAGATGAGTGAATTTCATCCCTTCTAAACAGGCCCTCTGCACCGCCCTCCAATTATACATGCCTTAAGGATAGGATACCTAAACCCTGCAGCAATTTAGCAACTGCTCCATTCACCCTTTTTCTAAGGGACACATCACAGGTGGAAATAGCCACCGTAATCTTTGAATCACCTCAGAAAAGACTGTGTTCGGCAAAGAAAGCCCAACACTGTGCAAATCATCTCTAATTTTTAAAAATTAAGTCAAAAGTTTTTCCTTTTCCCAATATCATTCCCCCCAGATGTATAATCAATACATCTGGCAGAGGAAAACATGGGTGTAGCCTAACTATTTCATAAAATAGGTCAGCCCACACCATACCTCTTCTTCTTCTGCTGCTCCTAAAAACCTTAAACTTCCGTGGATCCAAACCTAGATTCTCAGTATAAACCCTTTTTCTTTGCTCTCTGTTGTGCCCAATAGATGTAAGAATGTCCAACAATTCATATTACCTGGGGTTTACTTGAAACGAATCAGAGAATGATTAGGATGTACGTATAATAAATAACTGTCAGCCTTCCATCTACCAACTTTTTATATAATGCTATCATCTAATCCTAACCTTGATGCTTCAGTGGCTGCCCCAGTTTTAAACGAATGAGATGCAAGATGAGACGCATGAAGTTAGCCATTTTCCTTTTCCAAATTGTTCTGTTCTAGACCGCCCTATAAATATTTTTGCCATAGAATCCAAAACGATAATATCAGCAGCTTGAATAACACTCAGTTCAGAAACTAAGTGTTGCAAACAATGTTACGGAAAAAACAGCTTTGAAAAGTACTGACTCGAACTGAGAGAAACAAACTTGAATTGCTACAGAACAAAGTCTCATTTAGATATCAGGAGTAATAGGTTTGTGATGATCAACTTTAAAATGATTTGTCTTGTACCCTTTCAAAGCTTGTTTCACCAAAAAATATTTGTAGACAATAAGGCAAATTTATTTAACTTGAGAAAAAAAATGAGACCGCAGACAATTTCTTCTGTACATGAGACCAAGAATATTTTTTATTAAATAAGAAATCCAAAAATAGCAAAACTAGGCCTTCAGAGAAAGAAACATTTTGGGTTTCTGGATGGAATTTAAAAATGAAAGCCAGAGAAACCAGGATGATTGATATCCAGCCCAGGTTGAAGGTGCAACTGAATTTTTAATATACTCATATATGGACCCTAAAGGAGGTCCCATAAATTGCGTGGACACTTTACTCCCACTTGGTCCGCATTTGGAAATAGCTGGAAAAAACGATCCATCTGCAGGCCAGATAACGAGTCCGCCACGTCATTGTTCTTACCAGCCACGTGAATCCCCTTCAACCAAATATTTAGGCTGAGACATTTAAATATCATATGGCCTAGTAACACAATGAGGTGCAGCGACTTGGATGAGGCAGTTAATAGCATAGATCACTCCCTTATCTGTTCTGACAAGAATCCTTTTATTTTTAAAATTGTGACCCCCCCCCCCCCCCAAATTTCCAAAGCCACTACAATTGAAAATAATTCCAGTAAAACTATGTTTTTTACATAACCCTTGTTTTGCCAGCTAGGATTTCATCATTTAGCACGCCAATGGGATCGCCAAACTGCAGCAAAACAATAGGGACCAGCCGAATCAGTCAAGAGGAGAAATTCTTTATCCAAAATAAAGTCCTCCTGCCACATAGCCCTCCCAATAAAGTAAGAAATTGCAGCCAGACTAATAGGTCTTCCCTCATATCATGTGTAACTCTTACATGAGAAAAGGGGGATTTCAAACCAGCGATTGCTATATATAATCTTCTAGAAAATGTTTTTCCAATCGGCATAATCTTAGAGGCAAAAGCCAAAAGACCCAATAGTGACTGCATTTCTTTTAAACATTTTCATGCAGATCATACGTAATGACATTGAACTAATCTTCAGTATCTTTTCTTCCGGTAGCCTAAATTCCATTAGATTAGTATCAATCGTGATACCTAGGAATTCCAGACAAGTTGAAGGCCAAGCCGCCTTTTCCAATGCTAAAAAATGTTTCCAATAACAAAAACAACCAGGAGAATCAACTGGACCTAGAAATAAAAAATCATCTAAATAATGGATTAATGGATCTTGTTGAAGACTGTGTAGTCGAAACACGTAGGCGTCTTCAGCTTCCCACATTGCCATTTTTTATTTGTCAGTGATCACTTTTATTATGTGTGAATTTTATCCAATTAAACTCCATTTTTGATCTACACCATGTGGAGTGCCTTTTTTTTTTTTTTTTTTTTTTTTTTTTTTTTTTTTTTTTCTTCCTCCATGGCCCTACTTTGAGTTGTTCTCTTCTGACCATCCCGCTCCGAAACTGAAGGGTGTGCGTGACAGTGGTTCAGCTCCTGTTTATGACTCCTTACCGGTGACTGGGACCTAGAGGACATCATTCGTTTGGACATCTCGGGAGAATATCCCACATGCTCTATCGACGCACTGCTATACGGCAGATGCGCCCTATGGATCTGGTAAGGGTACCCAACTTTTTTTATTTGAAGATTCATGTGCCTTGTCATCTGTGGTCGCCGTCACATTTGAGTGTCTATTCACCTTATATGGTTTATGGTACCCCACCTCTGGAGAAGATTTCCACTCACCTTCCATACCACGTACTTTGGGCCCTTGCTGTCCCATATCTCACCATTTGACTTTTTCAATTTATTTAGTAGGCCATATTATTTGTTTTTAGGTTTGCTTTATGTATTCACAGGTGTATTCAGAACACTATTCACTTATGCTTATGTTTTAGCGCTGCACTTATCTATATTCTGCATTGACTTGGTTTGTCTGTGTGCTAGCTGCTTTTGCCACTCTCTGTCCCTGTTTTTTGTTTCTTTTGGGTTAGTGCAGCATTTTCTATACCCTTTACTAATAACCCATTTTAAAAAAGAAAATTATTAAAAATAAAAACAAGACAGTGAACACCCCATTGGTAAACATTTGTCAAAATAAAAATGGTCTTCAAAGAAAAAACCTAAAGAATTAAGACATGAAGGATGAATAGGCGAAAGGCTGATTCGATATCTGTCTTTGCCATGAGAGCTTCTTTTCCTAAATATCTACCTTTTTTTTTTTTTTTTTTTTTATTTTATTTTTTAGTGTCTTCAAAAGAAGTGTATGTAACCAAAGCCAAGCTATCATCAGTCTGGTTATTAAGGGAGTTTCCTTCTGGAAATTAAAGATATGATGAATCAACCTATAAGAATTTTTCTTCCTCCTTTTGGGACAAGGTCCAAAGGAGAGATCCTAATCTCTTTATTAAATTTCTCAAAAACAATGTGCTTAAAATTCCCACCTGATTTGAGATTGACCAAAGTACAACCCTTACCCAAAAAAACAGGCAGTAAAAAACCATCCTGAAAACCTTCAATTAGCAGCTCGGGCTTCAGCTTGTCTGGGAAAAATTTGAAGCCAAGCAAACATTTCTTGCCACCTCACTGGGGTTGATACTTTTTGAAATGTTCCCCTGCTGTTGATTAGCTGCGGACATTTTTGAAGCACTTTGATACTGGATGTGCTCCTGCACAAAAGGCACACTCATGCCTATATTTGCATAGGTTTGGCCATTTGCACTGACCGTCATTAAAGTTGAAGCAGATTCCTTTCTTATAAACAAAATTGGTTGCTGTTTTGAGTATTGGGATTTTGCATGGCATAATTTGACCTTTTTGAGGGAGAAAAAGGTTGAGCCAAAGGCCCATGTCTTTTTACTCCCTTTTTTAGAGAAGGGTGTACTGATTAGTTTCTGTATAAAAGCCTCGTCATAAGTATACCAAGCCGTGCCGCTCCCATCAGGGAATCGAACCCCCGGTCTCCCGCGTGACAGGCTCCTCTTCAGGCCAATTCAAAATCGGCCACTGTGACATGGCTCCTCCTACTGCCACGCCTCAGTTCTGCGCCTTTGCGGAGAGAATCATACGGCGCTTCTAGCCTGCGTTGACCGAGGCGGTGAAGGGGAGTGTCTTCGGCACGGAATGCGCCACCTCTTTGCTGGGCCACTCCCAGGGCCAGAGATGGCTCCGCCTCCCTGCTGATGACTCAGCGGCCCATCTTCCTCCAGAGGCGGCATGGACTCCCAGTTGGTCTCTTCACATGCTGCTTGTCTAGCTTTGGCTGCCGCCACAGGCTCATCTTGCCTCAGAAGATGCGGTTTTCCCAGTGGAGACAGGCTCCTAGAGCACCATAGCTTTGTCTTCTGAGGCGACTGAGCCTGACATGACGGAACCCCTTTTTATATTCCTATTGGGGTCCGGATTCAACCATTTTTTTTCAAAAAAAGGGGGTCACGTGTATTCCCCTACCAAGCTTGTGAGGCTCTGCTAAGAATCCCCTAAGAGCCACAAGCTTCCAGGGGGGACTAGAAACTCCTGCCGCTGTTCCATGAGGAAAAGGGGGAATTAAAACCGCCTCCCTCTTTTTCCTATCACTCTTTTCATAGCTGTCGAAACACACTGTTCGATTACTTCTGCCTTACTTCCTGGTCAGACTTTACGTCATGACACAGGAAGGAGTTGACCAGCTGATCTCATTAGCACACACCCTGCATCATCTACCCTCAGCTGGTCAACTCCTTCCTGTGTCAAGACCTAAAGTCTGTCCAGGAAGTAAGGTAGGAGTAATGGAGCAGAGCTTTTAAACGGCTATGAAGAAAGTGAGGTAAGCGTGTGTAGACCAAATGGAAAGCTGTTTTATTTTTGCAAAATAAGTACATTAATGCTATATTGGTACATAGGGAAGCTGGAATTTGGGGGGAAAAAAGGTGAACGTAGCCTTTAACCACTTCAGCCCCGGAAGGCTTTACCCCCTCAATGACCAGAGCATTTTTTGCGATTCGGCACTGCGTCACTTTAATGCCGCGTACACACAATCGGATTTTCCGCCAGCAAAAGTCCAATGTGAGCTTTTGGTCGGAAATTCCGACCGTGTGTATGCTCCATCGGACTATTGCTGGCGGAGTTGCCGCCAGCAAAAGATTGAGAGTAGGTTCTCAATTTTTCGGTTGAAAAAAGTACCGACCTGAAATTCCGATCTGTACCAATTCTGACGCACAAAATTCCTATGCGTGCTCGGAAATAATTTGACGAATACTCTGAAGCATTGAACTTAATTTTCTCGGCTCGTCATAGTGTTGTACGTCCCTGCGTTCTTGACGGTCGAAAGTTCAGAGAGACTGTGTGTATGCAAGCCAAGCTTGCATACACACAAGTGTACGTGGCATTACTGACAATTGCGCGGTCGTGCAACGACGTACCCAAACAAAAGTGACGTGTGTTTTTTTTTTTTTTTTTTTTTCCCCACAAATAGAGCTTTCTTTTGGTGGTATTTTATCACCCCTGCGGTTTTTTTAGTTTTTGCGCTATAAACAAAAAACATAAACAAGTTTTTAAAACAAATTTCTTCATCAGTTTAGGCCGATTTTATATATTCTTCTACATATTTTTGGTAAAAAAAAAAACAAAAAAAAACGCAATAAGCTTATATTGGTTGGTTTGTGCAAAAATTATAGCGTCTTCAAAATAGGGCAAAATAGGGAATAGATTTATGGCATTTTGAATGAAATAAATATATATAAATTTTTTTTTTTACTAGTAATGGCGGTGATCTGCAAATTTTTATTTTATTTTTTATCATGATTGCGACGGACAGATCGGACACTTTTTTTGGGACCAGTGACATTTTATACATCGATCAGAGCTGTAAATGTCACTGCCAGGGAAGGGGTTTACTGTGTTTTTTTGAGTTTTTATAACTGGGGAGATGAGCTTACTGGGACATGACAGCGATCACTGTTCCCGCCGCCATACACCAACAGCGATTTGCGCAGGAGAGCCATTGTGCCGCCGTCAAACTACAGCGGCTGGTCTTTAAGCGGTTAAGGCACTTAATGTATTGTAACTGTACTGTGTGCCCTCATGTTGTAAAGTAGTATTGATATTCCCATTGCATACTTTCCTGGATAAGGCTTTAGAAGAATTGGGTGCTGCACAAATCATCACATGCCTGACAAAGGGGTCCTGCACGGCGGCGAAACATTGCACTATGTCTTCTGTGATTTGATCATTCTTTAATAAGGATTTGAATGTAATTCTCAATCTATGGTGTGCTGGTGAACATGTGCATTTGATTACTCATGTTGTAAAGCGCTGCGCAAACTGTTGCCGCTATATAAATCCTGCACAATAAGAATAATGGTGCACTCCAGTGCCATTTTATTTTAAATTGCAACCCAGTGCACATCTACAATCGCCTGTATTGCAATGTGCTGTGATGCAAGATAATGCCATACCGTGTGTTTTAGTTTACAGCGTCGGGAACGAGGGTGCAGTGCATTTTGTAAATTGATAGGTTGCTGTAAAGTAACACGTGTTTATGCAATGCACAGGTGCAAATTGGTCCCTAAATCAGCGCTGAGGGATCCATGGAGGCAATGTCTGCAGACCTCTCCATTGCCGATTCCCACTCTGTGATCCAGTGATTTGGTACTTTCTCACTCCTTGACCTGGGTTAGTGATTCAAAAATTATTGAAACAAGGGGTAGTCAGGAAGCTAGCATTTTCAGAAGATCAGCAATGGCATTCTCTGTGTTTTAATCTTAGTACAATTTTCCTTTTTGTAATCTGTATACTTCTTCATTCTGGTCACTCAAAAGAAACCAAATTTCCCTTTCCTGTTTTATAGATATTGCTCCTTCCTGAAGCTGGACTATTCAGGCTTGCCATTAATGGGACTCCTGTCAATGACTTCCGCCCTCCGGTTTTTGATTTGAAATCTATTGAAGAACTCCAGATAGAAGGCAGTGCTGGGCTTTTCGCTGTGCAATGCTGACCAGTGGCACTTAGTGGGCCATACTTCCCATACCATCTTAAACACTATGAAGAGTACAGCTTTGTTACTGCAATAATGTATTACTGATGTATTTTCACCTTTTTTCTGCAATCAAAAATATCTGAAGAAAGCAGCTGAGAAAAATAACTTGAGTCTTATTCTTCTTCTACATTGCTGTAGGAGTCACAATCTAGGTACAACACTCCTCAGTGTAGGACTCTCTCGAGTGTGCCCTCAATTCAGAGTGCAGTGCACATGCGCCAGTAATGTCACCAGCTGTTACACATGTGAATATCTCCTAAAAGGTGCATGGAAGCCAATAATATGACTTACCTGTAGGTACAAGTTAAAAAGTGGAGTTTACTACCGCTTTATTAGTGGGCCTAGCATGAAACGCGAATAGAGATAATGCCCTTTTACTACTTCTTATTTATTTTTTTCCCCCCAGAACACCAGTGCCATCTTTGTTCAGACAACAAACAAAAGTCAGGTCAAGTCTTGATGCTTATGCAATGGCCTTACAGACATGGCCTTATTTCCACCACTGACTCCCTGTAGACGAACAACTTTTGGTGCCAAAAGCAATACCTCTGTGCCAATATTCTGCCTTTTACACATAGCATTTTCCTGTTTTACTGGCCTAAAGTTGGATTAGAATATTGTGACCGTTTTGTAAGTAAACTGGTATATGATGACTTGTCTTAGTAAAATCTGCGTCCACTACCTGTATACTGAATATCCGGTACTTTGGTGCCTTCTGGCACAGGCTTATCTGCGCTAATGATAAATATGGCTGCTTGTTCTGAGCTAAATTGACAATATTACAACCCTAGTGATCACAGATGGAGGAGATGGAAGGATTGCTTTCTCTCCACTTGTCTATACATGGTTAGTTGTTTTTTCTTTTCATTCAGCTTGTTGACTTGGGTGAATTCCTCCATTTGGATGATTTTTTTTTTTTTTTTTTTTCCCCTACCACCCCACCTGGCATTGTCGGAATACACTGATCAGTGGCTGAGGCCGGGCTCACACAGGTAGGACATAACTGTTGTACGACTGTCATCCTACTTTGCCCTGCAACATCGGTCCTACTTCCATCCGACTTGTATGCACAAGATAAGATTTTTCTCCGACTTTGAGATAGTCTGACTTGTCCTTTTGACCAATCAAAACTATCCCAGTGTGACATAAATTCCTTTTCCTGCTGCTGTAATCACCATGTCGGATGGTTAGGACAAGGATCCAACTTCAATAGGCTGAAGTAGGACCAAAGTCGGACCAAAGTAGTGCAGAAATCTTTTTCAAAGTCGGACCGGTTAAGACGGCTCTTATAGGGCATCATTGATTTACGCACATCATACTACATGTCGTACCAGTGTGAACCCAGCCTGAAGCTAAAATTTTTGAACATGTCCCTTCCACAGAAGTTGATTACACGATTAACTTCTGTTGAGCAGAGGAAGACCACACATCAATCCCAAGTTGGCCATTTCCTGCTAGACTGGCCGAATTTTGACCATTGTATGCCCAGCTGTACCAAGTACAGTGCTCAAGGCAAGGACTGCCTTTGTGTTAACATAGTAGCTTTAAAATCCATAGCAAAACTGCAGGCCCCAATTGCTGACTCATATCGCTCGTATGTTTACAGAAAAAAATGTACCTTTTTTTTTTTATTGGGGATTTAGTTCGTGGTTACGTGGCAGCTCTCCTCCTCCTTCCCCATAGCGGTGGGCGTGCTTGTAAAGCCATTGTGCGCCCAATTGTACATACTCATGCATTCTCATGGGTTGATCCACCCCTCCACAGGCTGCACCTGCAACACAGCAGGGGGAGGGGGGGTGTGTGGCAGCATCCTGCATCTCCTAACAGTGATTCCAGGGACGCAAACTAGAACAGGCGGCATGCATCTGCTTCTGTGCTTGGCATGGTCAGTTTGTAAAAGGGTCCCAGGGAACTGGCAGGATCACCAGGTATTTACCCAGGACAGATCACATAAATATTAAGAACTTAATAACAAAATCATCATTGTTCGGGTAACAGACAGTACACTTTAATGATGGAATCATGTGTGCACTTAGGGCTGAAGATCAAATTTTGGACCAGTGCCTGCTAGAAGGCTGCTTGATGCTAGACCAAGGGCCCCTAGCGGCGTACCCAAATAATTTGCCCCAAGTACTTGAGTCTGGTAACACCTGTGACAGGTGAGTTTGGTAGAAACTTGAAAACCAGCCTAAAATGCATAGTAAACAAATGAAGGAGTTATATTTCAGAAGGGTCTCTTTTTACCAAAAACTTCTACCTGCTGGCATTTTTTTCAAGTTCAAATTCAGGATGACAATTTCTAATATGGCGCTCCATTGGTGAGATGCTTGTGCTTTAGTTTCTGGGTATGCACACCTGCTATAACCAATATAAAGGCTTCACAAACATAAAGAATTCAACAAGAGGTGCTTGAAAACAAAGTTGGGCAGAATCGCCAAAACCTCAGGTGGACATAACAGATCTGGGAATTGTGGCAGGGAGAATTTGTTTTTCAGTAATCAAGACATGTAAGAAACCAAGGGCTGAATTGCTCCACCAAGTTTTGCCTTTAACTAGAGTACCACTTTTGAATGGCCTAACCCTTTTTAAAAGCCTAACTCCAGGAATACTATGACTTTATTAGTTCATTTGGGCCAGGTTTGTAGGAACAAACTATTTATCCTGTATTATAATAATAATTTAAAGCAGTTCTTCAAAAAATAATAGAACACTTACCTGTCAAGAATCCAGTGCTGGCCTCACCCGAGCCGGCCCTTCAGCCGTGTTTTGCGTCCAAGCGTCAGCATGTTTACTTTGGGAAGCCAATTGTGACTGCTTGTGGCTTCCCGCTGCGCTTTGTGAATGGCCCTGCAGCTTTCTGGGACCTATGGTATGTTCCAAAAGGCTGCAGGGGAAAGAGCCAAACGTCTGCTTGGATAGGGGCAGCGATCTGACCAGACGTGGGAACGCGTACCTGTGACAAAAACAAAGAGGATGGGGGTAGCAGGCAGACTAGTAGAACTTCCCCTTTTTTGGGTGAAGTTCCACTTTAACCACTTGCCTACCAGGCACTTACACCCTCTTCCTGCCCAAGCCATTTTTCAGCCTTCAGCGCTGTCGCACTTTGAATGACAATTGCGTGGTCGTGCTACACTGTACCCAAACTATTTTTTATATCATTTTCTTCACACAAATAGAGCTTTCTTTTGGTGGTATTTAGCCGCTTCTGGACCAGCCGCCGCGGTTATATGGCTCTTTACAGAGATCGTGGTCGCGCCATGTCCTAGCAACACGGCGCGGCAGCGATCTGCGTGCCCCTGTTCTGGGACGCCGCCATATGACGTCGTCCCAGAACGAGAGCCGCCCCGCCGTCATTTGACCATGGGCGGGCGGCAACCAGTTAAAGTCCTAGTAGTCCCGGAGATGGGCTTTAAAACTTATTTTTTTTTTTTTTTTTGCCCTTCATATGCAAACATTTCTTACATTTTATTGCATTTGTTTGGTTTTTGTAGCGATGTTTAAAAAAAAATAAAAAAAAAATAAATAAATAAAAAAGGCCTTTTGTTTAACGCATACATCATTTTGTCAGTTTTTTTTTTTTTTTTTTTATCAGAAATATAAATTTAGTCCTGATTGCAGAAAAGTATTTATAGTAACTATTTTTTTTCAATGTATCACTGGTCACAGGTTTTTTTTTTTTTTTTAACCACTTATGGACTAGAATGTTTTTCCCCCTTTGTAGCCTTCCTGGTGCTATGATTATTTCAGATTTTTGCGGCTCAAAGCGGTACAGTTAATTTGCATAGAAATTTGGCGTTTTATATTGTAGTCCTGTAGTTCTTAGCAATAACACACTTAAATCTGTCCAAACAAGAGTATAGTAGATATCCCGGGTATGATACAGTTTCAAACACAAAATCATAAATTATAATATAATAAATATAAATTTAAAAAAGAATAATATAATAATAAAATGAATTTCCCCACGATTCACTATCGCTCAATTCTGCAAGTGTTCTAATTTACTATCGCTGTTTTCTAGCTGGTCTAAAACCACTTTTGACGTAAAGGGACACTTTGGTTGCTATGGACAATCTCCAGTTTCCAGGCAGAAAGAACAGTATTAATAAGTAAAGTAATAATTTTTTAAATTTGCCGCCGGGCTCCACCCCCATGCATTGTGACGCTTGCAGGGAACGGAGCCCGGCACACGGAGGCATCGGGCAGAGGACGGAACCCATGGACACAGCGGGGGGACATCGCAGGATCCTGGGGACAAGGTAAGTATACCGCACCGGGATCCTGCAATGCAATCCCAAGTGTGGCTCGGGGTTACCGCTAATGGTACTGAAATTTTAACCCCGAGCCACACTTGGGAAAACCACCAGGGAGGTCAATGACGGGCCATTTTTTGCGAAACGGCACTGCGTTGCTTTAACTAACAATTGCGCTGTCGTGCAAGGCTGTACCCAAACAAAATTTATGTCTTTTTTTTTTTTCCCCCCACAAACAGAGCTTTCTTTTGGTGGTATTTGATCACCTCTGCGGGTTTTTTTTTTTTTTTGCCCTATAAACAAAGACCGACAATATTTTTTACTTTTTGCTTTAATAAATATTAAAAAAAAAAAAAAAAATTCTTCATCAGTTTAGGCCGATATGTATTCGACATATTTTTGGCAAAAAGAAATCGCAAAAAGCGTATATTAATTGGTTTGCGCAAAAGTTATAGCATCTACAAAAGAGGATAGATTTATGGCATTTTTATACGTGTGTGTGTGTGTGTGTGTGTGTGTATATATGTATGTATGTGTGTATATGTATATATATATATATATATATATATAATGTGTGTGTGTGTGTATATAATGTATATGTATGTGTGTATATGTATATATATATATTTTACTAGTAATTACGGTGATCAGTGATTTTTAGTGGGATTGCAGCGGACAGATCGGACACTTTTTTTTTTTTGGGATCAATGCTAAAAATAGCCACTGATTACTGTATAAATGTCACTGGCAGGCAAGGGGTTAACACTAGGGGCGATCAAAGAGTTAAATGTTCCCTAGGGAGGTGTTCCTAACTGAGGGGGCAGTGTAGTGACTGGAGGAAGAGACAGATCGCTGTTCCTAATGACTAGGAACAGCAGATCTGTCTATCCTCCCCTGACAGAACAGGGATCTGTCTGTCTACATTGACAGACCCCCCCCCCCATTCTGTCTCTCTCAGGAGAGATCACAGGTGGGCAGTGGGCATCACGGCAGCCGGCCACCCGCATCAACTCCGGTTGTCTTAAAGTGGGCAATGTGCAACGGATTCGCCCAGGAGAGCTAACCTGTCGCAGTCCAACTGCGACAGCTGGTCTTTAAGTGGTTAAAAGATGTGGAAAATGGAATCATTATGGGAAAAAATACCTCCAAAATGTAAGACTGCTATGCCACTACAAAAAAACCCAATCTATGTATTGCTCTGGTTGTGACAAAATTTGTGTTTTTTTTTTTTTTTTTTTTTTTTTTAAGGGTAGTTTACACTTGCCTCAAAACCTGGCCTCAGGCATGCTTTGTTAAAGCTCTCTGAATGCCAGTCAAAGCCCCTGTCACTAAATAAAATGGTTAGCTTACAGTCCTGTTTACACCTTGCTTTTGCTTGGTGCTTTAACTTGCGGGCGCACTCCCGTGTCCAGCATTTGGCGTCCGTAGCCGCCGAATGTATGACTCGACCCAGCGTCATTGGATTTGACAGCAGGGGGCGCAAATGGTTGCACTGCTATCAATCTATCCGATCAAGAGCTGAGACCCCCTGCAGAGAGACCGTGCGCCCCCCCCCCCCCGGTCAAGTTCCAGGGCTCAGGTAAGTAAAACTGGGTGGCTGTGGGGGCGGTCACTGCCAGGTGTTTTTTCACCTTAATGCATGGGATGCATTAAGGTGAAAAAACACGAGGGTTTACAACCCCTTTTAATGTTTGTTAAAGCTGAAGCAAGTGTAAGACCCCTTTCACACTGGGGCATTTTTCAGGCACTTTAGCGTTAAAAAAAGCGCCTGAAAGAAGCCTCATCTGCAATCCCAATGTGAAAGCCCGAGTGCTTTCACACTGAGGCGCTGCGCTGGCAGGACGTCAAAGTCCTGCAAGCAGCTTCTTTACAGCGCTTTAGGAGTGGTGAATACACTGCTCCTAAAGCCCCCCTTCCCATTGAACTCAATGGGAAGCGCCTTGGCAACTGCGCTTTGTGGACACTTTTTTAACCCTTTATTCGGCAACTAGCAGGGGTTAAAAGCGCCCCGCTAGTGCTTGAAAAACGCTGGTAAACCCCCGCTACTTTAAGCGGGGCTTTACCAGCTTTTTTTGGGATTGCAGATGAGGCTTCTTTCAGGTGCTTTTTTAACGCTAAAGCGCCTGAAAAACGCCCCAGTGTGAAAGGAGTCTAAGTGAGCCCTAACTCTGGGTTCGCACTTGTGCGAACTGGATGTGGATTTCCCTGCATCTAATTTGCATGACAGGAGAATGTGACAGGCCCTTAATGGAGCTGGTTCACACACCTCTGGAGCGGCCGCGGAGCACAGTGTGTCTTTGGCTCAGTTTCAAGTCCGAATTCAGGCAAATATTTGGACCTGAAGTGGTGAACGGGTACACACCGGACCCCCTGCTGTGCCCCTCACATAGTGTGAACCCAGCCCTAATCAATGGTTCTATAGCTAAGTGGCCCATAAGGGGTTGGCTGTGAAAGGAGGGGGTTAATGACACTCTTACATTTTCAGCCTCTCACTGCTCCAATTTAATGGGGTAATGTCACAAATTTCACACATTACATGTGTCCAGCATGTTTACATGGTAATTACACCGTGAAATACATCAGCCTGCTGCGTGCTGATTATTCCAGAGCTCCTGTGAGGAAAAGCAGCTTCACCATCTGGCTGTGTGATGATTATCAGCATCCATTCACAGCTTTCACAAGGCTCTGACCTAGGATGTGACGTGCATTGTACAAACTGGAAAATGCAAGCAGGCCAAACTTTAGATTTTTCGCAATTACTTTATAAAGATTGCTGGACGGGGAGGAAGGTTTTTCTTTATTGTACAGGAGGAGGATATATAGAAACATAACAGACTACCACCAGAGGAAGCCTGGAAAAGACAAGAGGACACACAGAGGGAGGGTCCTGATTGGAAGCTGTGGTGTCACATGACTGGCAGCATCACTCACAACCAGGAAGTGGAGGAGAAGGGTAAACACAAAGGAGAGGGTCTGTTGGGAGCTGTGGGATAAGAAAGACGGTGATCATAGAGAAGGTACTGTACACTTTGAGGGGATGGACTGTCCTATGTGTCATACTGCAAGCTGACATGTAATGGGAGGAAGACTGACTGGGATGAATTAGACTGGTCACCATGGCAGCACTTCTATATAGTGATGTAAGAGCATAGGGGATTGACGAGGTGCAGGCATAATTCCATCCAGGAATACAGGTGAGCTATAAACAGGTGCTGATCATCAGTATCTGGGTGGGCTTGTGCTCAACCTATGGCCCTCCAGCTTTGGCGTCATGCGTGTAACTGTCAGCTTTGCAATGCCTCATGAGACTTGTAGTTCCACAGCATTGGAAGGCTCACAGGTTGAGCACCCATGACTTGGGTCCTTTTACCTGGATACTATCAGTCAGCAAAACCAGGTAGTCTGTGGCTTTTTTTAACTTGCCAAAAGCGCCAGACTGCCCCGTCACATTGTTGGGGCTGCTAAGCGGTGAATGGGGCCACACTGCAACCGTGTGCCATAGTGTACATCCATATAGGCCCGATGCACAGAACTGCATCAGACCCGCATTAATGTACACTCTGGGATGCGATTGAAGCTTTGCACAGATCGGTGCAATCGCTGATTTGAACAGGTTGGCTGCACAGAAAACATCTGGCCACATGTAATTTTTTTACGTTTGCTCCACTTTTGCTTACATTTTATAGGTAAAGTTGATCCAGTCCATATCTCCCTCTCGGGGGATCAGGAAGGAATTTTTTTCCCCTACTGTAGCAAATTGGATCCTGCTTTACTGGGGTTTTTCGCCTTCCTTTGGATTAACTGTGGGTATGATTTTTGTTTTTATGGTTGAACTAGATGGACTTTAGTCTTTTTTCGACCTGACTAACTATGTAACATTGTGGCGCAACACCTGCACCAAATTAAAAATAAAATGCCAACAGTTTGTATACAGATTTTGCAAAAGTGTCTCGCATGCTTTCTAAAAGTGATGCAGTATGCACCAAATTTAAGTACAAGTTTTAGACCGGTATGTGAATTTGGCACAGGCTGAGTTACAGAACCCATGCTCAAGATTTTTTCACAAAATCTGTTCAGGTTTCCTGTCACTTTAGGCTCCATGTACACTAGTAGCTCCTAAACTTGAGTTTAGGAGCTTTTGGCATTTTTATGTACACGTAGGCTTTTAGGATTGTTTAGGAGCTGCTGAGGTTAGGGGAGGTTCAACCACCCCTAACTTCCCTCTCCTGAACTCGGAAGAATCACGCTCAGGATAGGAACGTTTTGACCGCCGTCCCCCCCCCCCCCCCTCAGCCACGGTCAAAGTAGTTCAAGTGTACATGAAGCCTTAGTTTGTTTCCTTCACTAAGCGCTGCAGTGTCTCTAATGCCATGTACACACGGGCGGACTTTTTGGCATCAAAGGTCCGACGGTCTTTTCGACAGACTTCCGATGGACTTACGAGCGAACGGAGTTGGCTACACACGATCACACCAAAGTCCGACGAATTCGCACGTGATGACGTACGACCGAACTAAAAAAAGGAAGTTCATAGCCAGTAGCCAATAGCTGCCCTAGCATCGGTTTTCGTCCGTCAGACTAGCATACAGACGAGCGGATTTCTCGATAGGAACTGGGTCCGGTGGAAAGATTTGAAACATGTTCCAAATCTAAAGTCCGTCTGGTTTTCCACCGAAAAAGTGCGCTGCAGGTCCGATGAAGCTGGCACACGGTCAGATTGTCCGACGGATTCATTCCGTCGGACCAGTCTGGTCGAAAAGTCCGCTCGTGTGTACACGGCATAAGCACTGTATGAATTATATGTAGCGTCGGCTATATTCAGTATACATTGCTGGGTTCTGGCTGTGAGGCAGAGACTTCCCCTCTCACACTTGGAACAAAACAAGAATAGGTCTGAGCGACACTCAGCCATTCATAGGCAGCTTTGTATTCTGTGAAATGATTGGCTGAGGCGGAGAGGCAGGCTAATATCACGCTCTGTGACTTGTCCAATCATTCACAGAATACAAAGCTGCCTATGAACGGCTGAGTGTTGCTCAGACTGACTCTATATTTTTCTGGGTGTAATACGGGAAGTCTGTCTCACAGCCAGAGCCCAGCACTGTGTACTGTATGTAGCTGAAGCTACATACCGTGCTTCGAGACACTGCAGCATTTACTGGAGGCAATAGTTTGTTTGGATCAAGCTGGTCAAACAATTTAAAGTGCCAGGAAACGTGGAGATTGGCTTTGAGTTCAAGGGATTGTATTCTGACATCGGCAACTGCTGATCAAGGGACATTTCACAACATGTCCCTCATTTATTCGACTTCTGCCAAGCAGGGACGTCTACACACATCGAAATTCTGCCACGTGACCACATTTCAATCAGTGTATGGCTAGCTTAACCACTTCCCTACCCACCCATAGACATATGATGTCCGCAGATGGGATCTCCCATCCTGGGCGGGCGTCATATGACGTCCTCGGCTTCCCGTCACTTCCCTACCCGCCGCGTCACAGAGGAACCGATGCGCGTCCACGTCAGCCGCGATGACCACCGGGCACTCGCGATCACTCGTTACAGAGCAGGACCATGGATCTGTGTTCATTTGGGTACAGTGTTGCATGACTGCGCAATTGTCATTCAAAATGTTACAGTGCTGAAAACTGAAAATTGGCTTGGGCAGGAAGGGGGTGAAAATGCCCTGTATTGAAGTGGTTAACCAATTCACAACTGCGCTATAGCCAAAAAATGGCTACAGCGAGGCTCTCTTGTTCTGGGAGGCCGTCCATGGATGTCCTGCCAGAGCCAGGCCAACGCACCCCCCCTTCGGACACAGCTGATCACAGATCGCGGTAAAGACCCTTTATGCCACATACACACGGTCGGACTTTTCGTCTACAAAAGTCAAACGGACGCCGACGGACTAAAGCTGGCTGGTAATCCGATCGTGTGTGGGCTTCCCCGGACTTTCAGCGGACTTTTTCAGCCTCAAATCCGACGGACTTTAGATTTGAAACATGCTTCAAATCTTTACGTCGTAACTACGACGGACCCCGAAATCCGCTCGTCTGTGTGCTAGTCCGACGGACAAAAACCCACGCTAGGGTATCTATTGGCTACTGGCTATCAACTTCCTTATTTTAGTCCGGTGTACGTCATCACGTACGAATCTGTCGGACTTTTGTGTGGTCGTGTGTAGGCAAGTCCGTTCGTTAGAAAGTCTGCCGCAAGTCCGCCGGAAGTCTGTCGGACAGGCTGTCGTACTTTTGTAGACGAAAAGTCCGACTGTGTGTACGCGGCATTACTGTGTGATCAGCTTTGTTCAATCACAGCTGATCACATGTAAACAAACTAGCAGGTTACCAGTATACCTTTTCTCACACGCTGTCAAAGCGTGAGGGCAGATGGTAACCGGCAAGTGTGACGGGACGTTTTACACAGATAATCAGGGCACTGATCATCTGTGCCCTCATTATCAGTGCCAACTATCAATGTAGCCTCATCAGTGAAGGGAAAAAAAAATATTTATTTGAAAAATTTTATAACAAACCTAAGAAAAAGGTTTTTGTTTTGTTTTTTTCAAAATTGTTTTGTTTAGCAAAAAATAAAACCCCCAGTGCTGATTAAATAGAACCAAAAGAAAGCTGTCTGAAAAAAAAATGATAAAAATTTCATATGGGTACAGTGTTGCTTGACTGCGCAATTTCCATTCAAAGTGTGACAGCGCTGAAAATTGGCCTGGGCAGGAAGGGGGTGAAAGTGCCCGGTATTAAAGCGGTTAAGGAGTAACTCCACTTTTGTCGAGGGGGAAAGAAAAAAAAAAATCTTCTCTGGGTGATATATGTACGTTGCAGGGATTTTGACAAACCATGTTGCAGATTTCTGTCTTTTCTGCACTTAGGGATATTTCACCCCCGGAATGCAGTGTGGGAAAGGCGCGTTTCATGCATATTTCTGCGCTATGGTGCGGTTCACACTGGAATGCCGTGTGAGAAAAGGTGTGTTCCATGCATTTGTGGCCACCAAACTGGCTCAATCTGAAAAAGAAGTGCTTGAAATGAATGGGCTGTCAAAACCAGAACACGTAGGGACAGGAAATCCCCCAATTCCTTCATCCAGTTTACAGGAATCTGCACTGCTGGAAAATTATACCAGAATACCCCAACAGTGACTGCATTTGGTTGGCTGCAGTCAGTTTGGCCCAGAAATTTCCTTCCGACTCCTTCAGTTTTTCAAAATTAAGTTAGTCAAACTGAGTGGTGCCAACAGGGTCACCCACAGCTTGAATTTCATTTGGTGAAATCTGAGCCTTGTACGGCAAGCTTAAAGTCCTGTCTCATTTGATACAGATCGAATGGATTGTTTAGGTTTGTCCTCTTTTGATCATATTGTACAGTGATTTACTGTCCGAGAGAAAAATTTAAATGGAAGATCAAAAAGATTGTTCAATGCACCATACACTTCATGATCCTATTATGATGTCACTGCCCTGCCTCTCCACGATGTCCAATCGGAGATCACTTTGCATTTATTGAGAAAAGTGCAAGACATTTTTGCATTCCAGGATCTGGAAGACGGCAAGGATCAGTGTAGTGACAATGGCTACTACAGTGATTCTCCACTTTCACAGAGATTGGCTAGGTATGGAATATGTACTCTAAAGGCCCGTACACGCGATCTGAATTTTTGACAACAAACATGCAAATTAGCTGTTTTGGAGCAACATCTGACCGTGTGTACGCTCCATCGGACAAACTTTTTTCTGTTTCCATCGGACTTTTGTTGGCTGTGCGAATGCACAAACTTTCCGGCAACAAAAGTCCGATGGAGCAAAGTCTGATCGTGTGTACACAAAAGCATCGGGCTTTTGTACAAACTACAGTACGCAGCCGCGAGAATGTTCTCGGCGACAGGGTACTGTACATCTCTCGCTGCCTGCAATAGGAAAAACACATTTTCCTACTGCGGCGGGCGCGAGAGGGAATTCCCCTCTGGGGGATTACCAGGCCCTTCGGTCTGGTATGGAGTTTAAGGGGAACCCCCTACGCTGAAAAACGGCGTGGGGGTCCCCCCCAAAATCCCTACCAGACCCTTATCCGAGCACGCAGCCCGGCCGGTCAGGAAAGGGGGTGGGGACGAGCGAGCGCCCTGAGCCGTACCAGGCCGCATGCCCTCAACACGGGGGGTTAATGCTTTGGGGGAGGGGGGCGCCCTGTGGCCCCTCCACCCCAAAGCACCTTGTCCCCATGTTGATGAGGACAAGGGCCTCTTCCCAACAACCCTGGCCGTTGGTTGTCGGGGTCTGCGGGCCAGGGGCTTATCGGAATCTGGGAGCCCCCTTTAATAAGGTGGCCCCCAGATCCCAGCCCCCCACCCTTTGTGAATGAGTATGGGGTACATCGTACCCCTACCCATTCACCTAGGGGAAAAAAGTGTCAATAAAAAAACACAGTACACAGGTTTTTAAAGGAACTTTTATTAGGCAGCTCCGGGGGTCTTCTTCCGACTTCGGGGGCCTCTCCGGCATCTTCTCCCTGTGTCCGGTTCTTCTGCTGGCTCCTCCGCTATCTTCTGCCGCTCTTTTGCTAGCGGTGGCCCGGACTTCTGGATCGTCTCCTTCCCTCTTCTCCTCTTCCGATGTTGACAAGACGCTCTCTCCAGCTGGAATGCTCTCTGAGCGCTCCGCAATGGACTTATATAGGCGGTGACCCCGCCCCCTATGAGGTCACAGTCCCGGGGCATGCTGGGACTGTGATCTCATAAGGGGGCATGGTCATCCGATGACATGACCACGCCCTCTTATGAGATCACAGTCCCAGCATGCCTCGGACTATATAAGTCCATTGCGGAGCGCTCGGAGAGCATTTCAGCTGGAGAGAGCGTCTTGTCAACATCGGAAGAGGAGAAGAGGGAAGAAGACGATCCAGAAGTCCGGGCCACCGCTAGCAAAAGAGCGGCAGAAGATCCGGACACCGGGAGAAGATGCCGGAGAGACCCCCGGAGTCGGAAGAAGACCCCCAGAGTAGGAAGAAGACCCCCGGAGCTGCCTAATAAATTACTTTAAAAACCTGTGTACTGTGTTTTTTTTATTGACACTTTTTTCCCCAGGTGAATGGGTAGGGGTACGACGTACCCCATACTCATTCACAAAGGGTGGGGGGGCCGGGATCTGGGGGCCACCTTTATTAAAGGGGGCTCCCGGAGTCCAATAAGCCCCTCGCCCGCAGACCCCGACAACCAACAGCCAGGGTTGTCGGGAAGAGGCTCTTGTCCTCATCAACATGGGGACAAGGTGCTTTTGGAGTGGAGGGCCGCAGGGCGCCCCCCTCCCCCAAAGAACCCACCCCCCATGTTGAGGGCATGCGCCCTGGTACGGCTCAGGGGGGGAGGGGGCGCTCGCTCATCCCTGCGTGCTCGGATAAGGGTCTGGTATGGATTTTGGGGGAACCCCCCACGCCGTTTTCAGTGTAGGGGGTTCCCCTTAAAATCCATACCAGATCTAAGGGCCTGGTATGCCCCTGGAGGGGAACCCATGCCGATTTTTTTTTTTTATTTAAAATTTGACGTGGAGTTCCCTCTCAAGATTCATACCAAATACAGTGCCTGGTATTGGCGGGGAACCAAGTCAGATCCCCAAACCAGTGTGAACCCAGCTCGCAAAGTGTCAATCTCGCCGATAAAAGTGGCGAGATTGACACAATATCAGACAACAATAGAGAAGTTGACCAAAGGGTGGTGGTAAAGAGCTGAAAAACTACATGATTTGGTGAAAGTTGGCTGGAAAAGAACTGTCGTCTGTATGCAAGACAAACTTATGGCCAAACGCCCTTTGTACAAAAATCCAAGGGAAAGTTTGTACAAAGTCCTATCGTGTGTATGGGGCTTAACATTGGTCCAAGGTGAAAAAAAAAAACAACCTAGAATTTTTCTTTAACCTGCATTAAAACTTGTGCGAGGAATCAGTGGACCATAATAAAGAGAATCTGTAAACTTTTTTTTTAATGGAGCCCCAACAGAAAGATTTTAGAGGGAGCACCTACACTATATTGCCAAAAGTACTGGGAAGCCTGCCTTTACACAGACATGAACTTTAATGGCATCACAGCCTTAGTCCATAGGGTTCAATATGAAGTTGGCCCACCCTTTGCAGCTTTAACAGCTTCAACTCTTCAGGGAAGGCTGTCTACAAGGTTTAGGAGTGTGTCTATGGGAAAGTTTGACCATTCTTCCAGAAGTGCATTTGTGAGGTCAGGCACTGATGTTGGATGAGATGGCCTGGCTCGTAGTCTCCCCTCTAATTCATCTCAAAGATGTTCTATTGGGTTAAGGTCAGGACTCTGTGCAGGCCAGTCAAGTTCCTCCACCCCATGCTCACTCATCCATGTCTTTATGGACCTTGCTTTGTGCACTGGTCCAAATCATTTGGTGGAGGGGGGGTTATGGTGTGGGGTTGTATTTCAGGGGTTGGGCTTGGCCCCTTTGTTCCAGTGAAGGGAACTTTTTTGAATCAGCATACCAAGACATTTTAGATAATTTCATGCTCCCAACTCCCAACAGTTTGGGGATGACCCTTTCCTGTCCCAACATGACTGCACACCAGTGCACAAAGCAAGGTTCATAACAACATGAATGAGAGTTTGGGGTGGAGGAACTTGACTGGCCTGCACAAAGTCCTGATCTCAACCCAATAGAACACCTTTGGGATGAATTAGAGCGGAGACTGTGAGCCAGGCCTTCTCGTCCAACATCAGTGTCTGACCTCATAAATGCGCTTCAAAACCTTGTGGACAGCCTTCCCAGAAGAGTTGAAGCTGTGTTGAAGCCCAATACTTTTGACAATATAGTGTATATAGTTAGAGTAAATAGAATGGGTCAGGGAGAAAATAATCCTACCCTATTAATAATAAAGAGAATAAGGGTAAAGAGAGAAAGTAAATAAGGGAAACTAAAAATTGCTAAATTAAATATGCAGTTGAATATTTTTTATTCAAAGTGACTGCATTCTTTATTCGGGGACTGAATAATTCCCAAGTTGGTTCTTAAAAACACTGGAAAAAATGTATATGAAAAAAATATGGATAGATAGATAGATAGATTCTTAAAGTGCATTTACAGGTAAAATATAAAATAGCCAGCAGTTGAGCACTGTCCGCAGAATTCAAAAGTGGGACGATTGCTGCACCAACATTGCTTGTTTTGGTACTGCGATCTGTTTGGTTAGATCCTGCTAGGTGAAACAAAAAAACTACCAGGGTGTACCCAGCTTCACTTTATATGAGGGCCTTGGGTATTCCACTCTCACTCGGTCATCTTTCCCTCCTGCTCTGCAGCTGGCTCGCGAGTCCATTCTGTTGGTGTGGTCTCACTTATACATGTTTATATACTGTATATCTGTATGTACTGTTGGTTATCGCTGTTTGGCATCTTGCTTTATTAACCCCAGTTGTGTGAATCGTCATCAGTCTGTCTCTCCCTGATTCTCCATCTGTTTCTTCCTACAGCATTTGTTAAGCTATTGTGGAAGTATACCCTATCCCTTTTGGATGAGTAGGGAGGTTTGGCATAGGGGCATAACCCCTAGACTGGGAGTCAATTTATGTTGGTGGCTCAGAGCCATCCTGAGTCCTTGAACTCCTCATCCTACCAATGATGTTTTTTTGGCCAGAGGGATCTAAGAGTTGTGTCCTGGGACCACTCTTTCATCTCTCTATTGGATTTGCAAACTTTTATGTTTCTCCTTACTGGGATCATGGCCAAGAGGGCATCTGCCCCATACTGGATATGGGCTATAGTGGTGGCTTCCATTGACCATCAAGATGAAATCTCATGTCTTGCAAATTACAAAAAGGCAGATCTGCTTTTGACCCAGGAAGGAATTTTTGTTCAGCCTGCCTGCCATGTTCATCCAAGATGTGGAAATTGTTGCAGGTGGACCTTTCCTGTAGTCAATATCTGGTATCTAGAGAAACCTGCAGGTTCAACCACAAACTGCTGGATAGTCTCCAACCACAGGAATCCCTTAACCTTTGCTGTGGATGCTCTGGAACCTCTGTGGCATCAGTTCAAATTACTTATGCTCTTGAAACTAGAAAACAGATTTTTTTTGAAGTCTACCTACACTTTTGGATGAGTATTTCACTTGGTGTAAGATGGTGATTCCCTTTTGGGCTGTACTCTGTGAGACCAATCCTGTCTTCCCCAGTCTGGTCAGATCAGTGTCGGGCCTTGGGGACCATCATAGGTCTATTCTTGTGCAAAACCTTTGAAGTGGACAGAAAATCCAATCACAATATTATTCAATCCAAAAATGTCCTTATGCAAAAGTTCAAAGTTCGTAAATTGATCACTAAAGTGCTCCTGTGCAAACAATTCATGTATGCCAGTGTCCCACACTGGATAAATCGATCCTGATGGCGCAGTGCTCAGACATTCACTGTTGTGACCCCTGATGACATTCCAAATAACGAAACGATCGTAGGGACGATGCACACACGCTGCTGCACAGATGCTTTTTTAAATTTATGACTGTTTGAAGGATAGCACTGGCTATAGTGGAGAGATTTACATCCAGCAGCATTTTTTTTTATATGTAAGTGCACTGATTTTAAAATAAAACGGTTGAGACCATATTACACTGAGGAGTCTCCCTGTTTTTTTACCCATTTTAACCTGAGGATTCATCCATCCATCCCTTCTGAGACGGTGAGCTGGATCATCTTGTCACCATAAGGGGAACACAGTGAGGCTGGCGGGGGAACATTTCCAGATTTCCATCTGAGGATCAGAGATCCCAATAAGCGCTGAATGATCTTCCTGAGTAAGGAAGATCACAGGTGATCTGGTAAGCCCCATCTGATTTTATGGTGAAGGTGTCACAACGGTGAATGTCTGAGCACTGCGCCGTCAGGATCGATCTATCCAGTGTGGGATGCTGGCATGCATGAATTGTTAGCACTTTAGTGATCAATTTATGAACTTTGCACTTTTGCATAAGGACATGTTTGGATTGAATAATATTTTTATTGGATTTGCTGTTCACTTCAAAAGTTTCGCACTGTCATATATGGTATTTTGCACATGGTAATTTTATTTAGCGCTGCACTTTTAGGACATACATTTTTGATTGGCCTGGTATTTAGGTTTTAGTGCACAGCTGCTGTGTTCACTTTTGATAACACACTAGCGCAGATTTTTTTCATATAATATGTCTATTCTTGGCCTTAGCAATTCCTTTCTGTGGCTGTTTGCGCATGACTCTTTTCTGGGGGCCCTTATACGGGATCTTTCGTGAAATAAAGCAGATCGCCACCCGTACCTGAGACACCGTAACATGCTTTATTCAATACAGGATAAGATTATAGATCTGCCTAAATACTCAAGCATTTCAGTCCACACAATCCTTTTGTGCAGTTGTTTTTTCTGTATGTTTCCCAGTGACTCTGTTGGTTCCTTTGGACTGACCTTTAAATGGGAGTCCTTTACTAGTGAGGAACCTTTTCTTGTTCCTCAAAGGCAAGGTTATTTTGTGATCAGGGTGTCCTTTCTTCCTAAAGGTGAGGGCTGTGGGGATGCAGAGGTTTAGAGCTGAGGAGGCGTGCAGAGGGCTGCAAAGCACAGCTGTTGGGAAGATTGCAGAGATTAGCTGTAGAACAGTGGTTCTCAACTCCAGTCCTCGGGACCCACCAACAGGCCAGATTTTAAGTATTACCTTGGGGAGTTGCAGACTAGAATACTGCATTTACTGAGCAGCAAATGGTATCACCTGTGATGTATTTCAGCTATCTTGCAAACCTGGCCTGTTGGTGGGTCCTGAGGACTGGAGTTGAGAACCACTGCTGTAGAATAAGGGTGCAGAGGTGAGCTTCGGACAGGAATTCGCTATGGCCAGGGGTGCAGAGGTGGCTGTGGAAGGGGGTAAGTGTGTGGAGATGATTTGCGGTCATTTGGAGGGGGTGCTCAAAAGTGAGTTGCAGATGGGTGGGGGGTGCAGAGGTGAGTTGCAGATGGGTGGACAGGGGGTGCAGAGGTAAGCTGCGGACTGTTTTGGATGGGGGTGCCAGGATGGGGCACAGAGATGCGTTATTGTGGGGGGTGCAGCAGTGAGTTGTGGTGGGGGGGGGTGCAGAGATGAGTTGCGGATGGGGGGTGTAGAGGTGAGTTGTGGATGGGGGGTGCAGTGGTGAGTTGTGGACAGTGTGGAGCAGAGGTTAGGAATGCCCCTTTAAGACCTGCCCACTGTTAGTGTAATTTGGATACACCCACCCAATAAGGCAGCCCACACAATTTGCCACATTGATGATTGGGTAGGAGTGGGGGCGGTGAGTTCCAACACCTATTTTCTGACAAAAAACCTCTGCCCTTTTAAAGTGATTGTAAACCCTCACCTTGTAAAACACCCCATTCAGTTGAAAATAGAAATGAAAGGCAAAGCATTTGTGTATAGATATAACAAAAAAAAACATAAATTCCTTTTTTTTTTTTTTTTTTTTTGTTCTCAGCTGCATAAGAGCTGGAGGAGAAATAGCAGCACACTGGGTTTCCCAATGAATGTCTGTGCAGGGGGGAGGGGGTATCAAGTCTGATCATTGGAGGAGAGCACACTGAGTTTCCAGCATAGCTGACCAATGTGTGTTCTAATTAGTGTGGTCAGTTTTTAATAGGAAAGCAGAGAGAATGGCAGGAACACCAGGGAATTCCCACAAAGGAAGCAATACAAAGAACAGGATACTTTTTTATACAAGTATGTGGAAGAGCGTGGAATATTAGGAATATATAAAGGTTGGTTTACATACTCTTGCACCTCCTGAAAACTCAGTGATGTTAAACATCAGGATGCAAAACCAGTATGTAAGCAGTAATAGCTAGAGAAAACATCACACAGGTGGTCCTTTCTGCGATACTTCAACTCCATAAAATCGAAGTGATAACCTTCTACACAAAGAAAATTATGCGTACTAGAATGCACAATATTGCAAATTGTCCAGCACACTGGTGTAGGGTAGGAAGTGGTTAAATGCTCTAAGGTACATAAAGACCTTATAAAAGCAGAGACTTACCTTGTTGAAGGACATTGGAATGCATTAAGAATGGAGCAACACTGCACTTAAAGCGGAGTTCCACCTAGAAATGGAACTTCCACAGATCTGATTCCTCCCCCTCCTTCAGTGCCACATTTGGCATCTTTCAGGGGAGCGGATACCTTTCAAAACCAGGTATCCGCTCCCTCTTCCGGGGAAAGATCGCCGCAATCTTGTGCAGTGATCTATGCAATGTTCGTCCCTCCTCCTTCCTCCCTGCTGCCTTCTGGGAGACACACAGGTCCCAGAAAAAAGCAGGGACCATTCAGAAAGCGCAGCAAGGCTCGCGCATGCGCAGTAGGAAGCAGGCTGTGAAGCTGCAAGGCTTTACTTCCTGTTTACCTTATTAAGGATGCCGGCGCCTGCACCCGGAGCTGATGGACAGGTCGGCTTTGGGTGAGACGGCTACAGCGCTGTACTATAGTTCCGGGACGGCGTCCATAGATGTCCTCCCAGAACCACGCCGCGCATCAGGCGCAATCTGACTGCTGTGACATTCAGACAAAAGGCTCAATAGCAGCTGTCTTTTACCATGTCATCAGCTGTGTCCAATCACATGTAAACAGACTTGCCAGTTATCGGCAGTCCTTTGCTCACACGCTGTGTCTGTGTTAGGAAAAGAGTGCCAATAAAAGGCAAGGCTGTCAGCACACTGATAATCAGGGCAATGATCTTCGGTGCCCTGACCAGCGCACATCAGTGAAGAAGAATTACTTATGTGCAGAATTTTATTAACAAACTAAGAAAAACATTTTTTTTTTTTTTTTTTATTTTATTTAGCAAAAGATAAAAATTAAACAGTGGTGATTAAATACCACCAAAGGAAAGCTCTATCTTGTCAAAGAAATGATAAAAATGCCATATGGGTACAGTGTTGCATGACTGCAATTGTCATTCAGAGTGTGAAGGTGCTGAAAGCTGAAAATTGGTCTGAGCAGGAAGGGGGTAAAAGTGCCCTGTATTGAAGTGATTAAGGAGTAACTCCACTTTTGTCCAGGAAAAAAAAACAAAAAACTTCTCTGGGTGATCTATATGCATTGCTGGCATTCTGACAAACTTTGTTACAGATTTCTACCTTTTCTGTACTTGGTGACGGTTCATTTTGGAACGCGGTGTGGCTGTGGGACAGGCGCATTTCATGCTTGTTTTTGCTCTAAGGTCCGGTTCACACTGGAATGCCGTGTGGGAAAATGTGTGTTCCATGCATTTGTGGCCACCAAACTCGATCTGAAAAAGTAGTGCTCGAAATGAATGGGCTGTCAAAACCAGAACACTTATGCCGTGTACACACGGGCGGACTTTTCGACCGCACTAATCCATCGGACAATCCGATCGTGTGTGAGCTTCATCGGACCTACAGCGGACTTTTTCGGTCGAAAATCAGACGGACTTGCAACATGTTTCAAATCTTTCCGACGGACTCGAGTCCGGTTGAAAAATCCGCTCGTCTGTATGCTATTCCGCCGGAAGAAAACCGACACTAGGGCAGCTATTGGCTACTTGCTATCAACTTCCTTATTTTAGTCCGGTCGTACGTCATCACGTACGAATCCGTCTGACTTTGGTGTGATTGTGTGTAGGCAAGTCTGTTCGTTCGAAAGTCCGTCGGAAAGACCGTCGGACCTTTGATGCCAAAAAGTCCGCCCGTGTGTGCACGGCATTAGGAACCAGAAATCCCCCAATACCTCCATCCAGGTTACAGGAATCTGCACTGCTGATAAATATACCAGAATATACCAAACAGTGACTGCATCTGGTATTGAAGTGGTTAAGATATTATGTTGAATCTGTGTCCCTGATCCTTATGAATTAGATTATAGATAATAACAACATTACAAAATAATAGCACACACACACACAAACTTCTATACAGGCATACCCTGCTTTAAGTGCACTCACTTTACATACACTCGTGAGTATGGACATACCCGTGAGTGTACGTAAAGTGGCTCACCAGTACAGACCTTTCGCGGCCCCACAGCCACATGGCCGTGAAGAGGCGGAGCTGCCGCCTGGAGTTGTCGCCACTGAAGAGGCTGCAAGTTAAGAGGCATAGTTCCCGCCAGCCAGCCTAGCGTTGCCCACCAGCCAGCCCAGAGTTGCCTGCCAGCCATGCCCACCAGCCAGCCCAGAGTTGCTGCCTAAACATAAGTGGGGTACTGTACAGTGCTATAAACTTCACCCCCCCCCCCCACTACAGTCCATGGCCTTGATCACCCCCTCTACAGCCCCTGACCCCACAAAAGTGAAAAATTTTTTTGAATTGAAGTACATTTTCGTTTTACATACATGCTCTGGTCCCATTGTGTACCTAAAAGTGTGGTATGCCTTTATGTAAGGATTGGTGCAGAATGATGCATAAAACCTATTGCAGGACATATATTGAGTAACTCCTGGAGCCCCAGAATGGAAGAATAATCTTTGAGACATTATTTAGATTTAACTGTGTACAGTATTCAGTAGTATTTTATAAGCATAAGCGCATGCAATTTTGTGGTTGGATATATTTAACCACTTGACCGCCGCACGACGATGTACGTCGGCAGAGTGGCACGGGCAGGCAAAAGGGCTTACATGTACGTCCTTGCCTGCCCGCGGGTGGGGGGTCTGATCGGACCCCCCCCCCGGGGGCCAGCGGCGGTCGGATTCAGGTCAGGGGCGATCAAAGGTGAGGGGTAGGCCACTCATTCGTGGCTCCCCCCTCGCAATCGCTCCTGGCCAATGACAGACATCCTCGGATTCTGTAATGTAAACAGAAGCGGAGGATGTGATGTCATCTCTCCTCGGCTCGGCAGTTTCCGTTCCGGCGCCGAGGAGAGAAGACTGTAATGTGAGTGCACCAAACACACACACACACACAGTAGAACATGCCAGGCACACATTACACCCCCCCTTTACCCCCCGATCACCCCCCCCCCATCACCCCTCCTCCCCCCTGTCACACTGACACCAAGCAGTTTTTTTTTTTTTTTTGATTACTGCATGGTGTCAGTTTGTGACAGTGTGTTAGGGCAGTTAGGGTTAGCCCCCTTTAGGTCTAGGGTATCCCCCTAACCCCCCCTAATAAAGTTTTAACCCCTTGATCACCCCCTGTCGCCAGTGTCACTAAGCGATCATTTTTCTGATCGCTGTATAAGTGTCACTGGTGACGCTAGTTAGGGACGTAAATATTTAGGTTCGCCGTCAGCGTTTTATAGCGACAGGGACCCCCATATACTATCTAATAAATGTTTTAACCCCTAGTTAACCCTTTCACCACTGATCACCGTATAACCGTTACGGGTGACGCTGGTTAGTTCGTTTATTTTTTTATAGTGTCAGGGCACCCGGCGTTTATTACCGAATAAAGGTTTAGCCCCCTCATCGCCCGGTGGTGATATGCGTCGCCCCAGGCAGCGTCAGATTAGCGCCAGTACCGCTAACATTCACGCACGCAGCATACGCCTCCCTTAGTGGTATAGTATCTGATTGGATCAATATCTGATCTGATCAGATCTATACTAGCGTCACCAGCAGTTTAGGGTTCCCAAAAACGCAGCGTTAGCGGGATCAGCCCAGATACCTGCTAGCACCTGTGTTTTGCCCCTCCGCCTGGCCCAGCCCACCCAAGTGCAGTATCGATCGATCACTGTCACTTACAAAACACTAAACGCATAACTGCAGCGTTCGTAGAGTCAGGCCTGATCCCTGCGATCGCTAACAGTTTTTTTGGTAGTATTTTGGGGAACTGGCAAGCACCAGTGGCCTAGTACACCCCGGTCGTAGTCAAACCAGCACTGCAGTAACACTTGGTGACGTGGCATGTCCCATAAGTTCAGTTCAAGCTGGTGAGGTGGCAAGCACAAGTAGTGTCCCGCTGCCACCAAGAAGAAGACAAACAGGCCCGTCGTGCCCTTAATGCCCTTCCTGCTGCATTCGCCAATCCTAATTGGGAACCCACCACTTCTGCAGCGCCCGTACTTCCCCCATTCACATCGCCAACCAAATGCAGTCGGCTGCATGAGAGGCATTTTCTTTATGTCCTCCCGAGTACCCCTACCCAACGAACCCCCCCCAAAAAGATGTCGTGTCTGCAGCAAGCACGTATATAGGCGTGACACCCGCTATTATTGTCCCTCCTGTCCTGACAATCCTGGTTTTTGCATTGGTGAATGTTTTGAACGCTACCATTCACTAGTTGAGTATTAGCGTAGGGTACAGCATTGCACAGACTAGGCACACTTTCACAGGGTCTCCCAAGATGCCATCGCATTTTGAGAGACCCGAACCTGGAACCGGTTACAGTTATAAAAGCTAGTTACAAAAAAAGTGTAAAAAAAAATAAAAATAAAATAGTTGTCGTTTTATTGTTCTCTCTCTCTCTCTATTCTCTCTCTCTATTGTTCTGCTCTTTTTTACTGTATTCTATTCTGCAATGTTTTATTGTTATTATGTTTTATCACGTTTGCTTTTCAGGTATGCAATTTTTTATACTTTACCGTTTACTGTGTTTTTTATTGTTAACCATTTTTTTGTCTTCAGGTACGCCATTCACGACTTTGAGTGGTTATACCAGAATGATGCCTGCAGGTTTAGGTATCATCTTGGTATCATTCTTTTCAGCCAGCGGTCGGCTTTCATGTAAAAGCAATTCTAGCGGCTAATTAGCCTCTAGACTGCTTTTACAATGCCCCCCCCCACCGTCTTCTGTGTTTTTCTCTGGCTCTCCTGTCTCAACAGGGAACCTGAGAATGCAGCCGGTGATTCGGCCAGCTGACCATAGAGCTGATCAGAGACCAGAGTGGCTTCAAACATCTCTATGGCCTAAGAAACCGGAAGCTACGAGCATTTCATGACTTAGATTTCGCCGGATGTAAACCGCGCCATTGGGAAAGCATTTTATCACACCGATCTTGGTGTGGTCAGATGCTTTGAGGGCAGAGGAGAGATCTAGGGTCTAATAGACCCCAATTTTTTCAAAAAAGAGTACCTGTCACTACCTATTGCTATCATAGGGGATATTTACATTTCCTGAGATAACAATAAAATGATAAAAAAAAAAATGAAAGGAACAGTTTAAAAATAAGATAAAAAAGCAAAAAAATAATAAAGGAAAAAAAAAAAAAAAGCCCCCCTGTTGCCCCCTGCTCTCGCGCTAAGGCGAACGCAAGCGGCGGTCTTTTGTCAAACGTAAACAGCAATTGCACCATGCATGTGAGGTATCACCGCGAAGGTCAGATCGAGGGCAGTAATTTTAGCAGTAGACCTCCTCTAAAAGCCTTTACAGGTTACCACTTTAGATTTACAAAGGCTTTTAAAAAGGAGAGATCTGCACTGCACGTTTTTGTGCGCAGTTGTAAAGCATGTCATGTTTGGTATCCATGTACTCGGCCTAAGATCATCTTTTTTATTTCATCAAACATTTGGGCAATATAGTGTGTTTTAGTGCATTAAAATTTAAAAAAGTGTGTTTTTTCCCCAAAAAATGCGTTTGAAAAATTGCTGCGCAAATACTGTGTGAAAAAAAAAAATGAAACACCCACCATTTTAATCTGTAGGGCATTTGCTTTAAAAAAATATATAATGTTTGGGGTTCAAAGTAATTTTCTTGCAAAAAAAAAATAATTTTTTCATGTAAACAAAAAGTGTCAGAAAGGGCTTTGTCTTCAAGTGGTTAGAAGAGTGGGTGATGTGTGACATAAGCTTCTAAATGTTGTGCATAAAATGCCAGGACATTTCAACACCCCCCCAAATGACCCCATTTTGGAAAGTAGACACCCCAAGCTATTTTCTGAGAGTCATGTCGAGTCCATGGAATATTTTATATTTTGACACAAGTTTCGGGAAAGAGACAAACTTTTTTTTTTGTTTTTTGCACAAAGTTGTCACTAAATGATATATTGCTCAAACATGCCATGGGAATATGTGAAATTACACCCCAAAATACATTCTGCTGCTTCTCCTGAGTACGGTGATACCACATGTGTGAGACTTTTTGGGAGCCTAGCCGCGTACGGGACCCCGAAAACCAAGCACTGCCTTTAGGCTTTTTAAGGGCGTAAATTTTTGATTTCACTCTTCACTGCCTATCACAGTTTCGGAGGCCATGGAATGCCCAGGTGGCACAACCCCCCCCCCCCCCCCAAATGACCCCATTTTGGAAAGTAGACACCACAAGCTATTTGCTGAGAGGTATAGTGAGTATTTTGCAGACCTCACTTTTTGTCACAAAGTTTTGAAAATTGAAAAAAGAAAAAAAAATGTTTTTTCTTGTCTTTCTTCATTTTCAAAAACAAATGAGAGCTGCAAAATACTCACCATGCCTCTCAGCAAATAGCTTGGGGTGTCTACTTTCCAAAATGGGGTCATTTGGGGGGGTTTTGTGCCACCTGGGCATTCCATGGCCTCCGAAACTGTGATAGGCAGTGAAGACTGAAATCAAAAATTTACACCCTTAGAAATCCTGAAGGCGGTGATTGGTTTTCGGGGCCCCGTACCTGGCTAGGCTCCCAAAAAGTCCCACACATGTGGCATCCCCATACTCGGGAGAAGCAGCTAAATGTATTTTAGGGTGCAATTCCACATATGCCCATGGCCTGTGTGAGCAATATATCATTTAGTGACAACTTTGTGCAAAAAAAAAAAAAAAAAAAATGTGTCACTTTCCCGCAACTTGTGTCAAAATATAAAATATTCCATGGACTCAACATGCCTCTCAGCAAATAGCTTGGGGTGTCTACTTTCCAAAATGGGGTCATTTTGGGGTTTTTTGTGCCATCTGGGCATTTTATGGCCTTCAAAACTGTGATAGGTAGTGAGGAGTGAAATCAAAAATTTACGCCCTTAGAAATCCTGAAGGCGGTGATCGGTTTTCGGGGCCCCGTACACGGCTAGGCTCCCAAAAAGTCCAACACATGTGGTATCCCCGTACTCAGGAGAAGCAGCTGAATGTATTTTGGGGTGCAATTCCACATATGCCCATGGCCTGTTTGAGCAATATATCATTTAGTGACAACTTTTTGTAAAATTTTTTTTTGTCATTATTCAATCACTTGGGACAAAAAAATAAATATTCAATGGGTTCAACATGCCTCTCAGCAATTTCCTTGGGGTGTCTACTTTCCAAAATGGGGTCATTTGGGGGGGTTTGTACTGCCCTGCCATTTTAGCACCTCAAGAAATGACATAGGCAATCATAAACTAAAAGCTGTGTAAATTCCAGAAAATGTACCCTAGTTTGTAGACGCTATAACTTTTGCGCAAACCACTAAATATACGCTTATTGACATTTATTTTACCAAAGACATGTGGCCGAATACATTTTGGCCTAAATGTATGACTAAAATTGAGTTTGATGGATTTTTTTTATAACAAAAAGTAGAAAATATCATTTTTTTTCAAAATTTTCGGTCTTTTTCCGTTTATAGCAAAAAATAAAAACCGCAGAGGTGATCAAATACCATCAAAAGAAAGCTCTATTTGTGGGAAGAAAAGGACGCAAATTTCGTTTGGGTACAGCATTGCATGACCTCGAAATTAGCAGTTAAAGCAACGCAGTGCCAAATTGTAAAAAGTGCTCTGGTCCTTAGGCAGCATAATGGTCCGGGGCTCAAGTGGTTAAAATGTATAAATATGATAGTCTTGTCTTTTTCATTTTACAGATATTTTGAGATATTATGTTTGCATGCAGTAGAAAGTGTATTTTTGCCAATAAAAATGATTTTTATAAGCATTTGCGCAAGGTTTCTATTTCTCAGTGATTTTACAATGCCATTTTTTTTTTTTTTAAGACCACCCAGCCCGTTTATCACACCCAGCTGAACATTTTTACGGAGACATGGAAACACACAAGCTTGGAAGAGACTGGACAAGCAGAGGCACAGTGTGAGCATCCTGATTGGCAAAAGCATGGACACCTGACCAGCAGCATCACAACCAGGAAGTGTGAGGATGCGATGAACCCAGAGAGGAATTGCCAGGAGCTCAGGAATAATAAGGACATTTATAGATAAGGTATCTTGGGGTGGATGGACTGTGCTGTGTTTTATACTACAAGGAACTCTGAAAAGAAATGAATTTATGAGGCGTGAACAGAGGAAGAGGAATGGTATGGTTTGAATTCTATCTTACTGCATAGTGCTGTTCTTCTGCTCTGTTTATTTGTTGTCCCATTGTTTTGGAGTTTTTTTTAGAACAAGTACAAAGGTAAGCAGCATAATTTAAAAAAAAAATGTTTTTAATATCTTTATTTAACCGTTCCATTATTAGAGATACAACATGCATTCTCAGACCACAACGAGAAACGCACAGAAAATATATATATTATTTTAATTATGCGGAATGGTAACATGTAACAAATATAAAGCAGATTTTATCCTAATTTGGCTGCAAATGTGGAAATACACTTTAGAGATATTAAAGTGAAACTGCACTGTAACCATTCTAAGCCCTCCTCCACCCATCCTATACTTACCTTTCCCTGATCCAAAGAGATATTGGTTCTGCAGCTTCCTCAGCGCTGCACAGTCTCCGATAACAATCTTCCTTGTTGGGCTTGCATATACAGTGGGGACGGAAAGTATTCAGACCCCCTTTAATTTTTCACTCTTTGTTATATTGCAGCCATTTGCTAAAATCATTTAAGTTCATTTTTTTTCCTCATTAATGTACACACAGCACCCCATATTGACAGAAAAACAGACTTTTTGACATTTTTGCAGATTTATTAAAAAAGAAAAACTGAAATATCACATGGTCCTAAGTATTCAGACCCTTTGCTGTGACACTCATATATTTAACTCAGGTGCTGTCCATTTCTTCTGATCATTCTTGAGATGGTTCTGCACCTTCATTTGAGTCCAGCTGTGTTTGATTATACTGATTGGACTTGATTAGGAAAGCCACACACCTGTCTATATAAGACCTTACAGCTCACAGTGCATGTCAGAGCAAATGAGAATCATGAGGTCAAAGGAACTGCCTGAAGAGCTCAGAGACAGAATTGTGCCAAGGTTACAAAAAAAAATTCTGCTGCACTTAAGGTTCCTAAGAGCACAGTGGCCTCCATAATCCTTAAATGGAAGACGTTTGGGACGACCAGAACCCTTCCTAGAGCTGACCGTCCGGCCAAACTGAGCTATCGGGGGGGAAGAGCCTTGGTGAGAGAGGTAAAGAAGAACCCAAAGATCACTGTGTCTGAGCTCCAGAGATGCTGTCGGGAGATGGGAGAAAGTTGTAGAAAGTCAACCATCACTGCAGCCCTCCACCAGTCGGGGCTGTATGGCAGAGTGGCCTCTCCTCAGTGCAAGACACATGAAAGCCCGCATGGAGTTTGCTAAAATAAAAAAAACACCTGAAGGACTCCAAGATGGTGAGAAATAAGATTCTCTGGTCTGATGAGACCAAGATAGAACTTTTTGGCCTTAATTCTCAGCGGTATGTGTGGAGAAAACCAGGCACTGCTCATCACCTGTCCAATACAATCCCAACAGTGAAGCATGGTGGTGGCAGCATCATGCTGTGGGGGTGTTTTTCAGCTGCAGGGACAGGATGACTGGTTGCAATCGAGGGAAAGATGAATGCGGCCAAGTACAGGGATATCCTGGATGAAAACCTTCTCCAGAGTGCTCAGGACCTCAGACTGGGCCAGAGTTTTATCTTCCAACAAGACTGACCCTAAGCACACAGCTAAAATAACGAAGGAGTGGCTTCACAACAACTCCGTGACTGTTCTTGAATGGCCCAGCCAGAGCCCTGACTTAAACCCAATTGAGCATCTCTGGAGAGACCTAAAAATGGCTGTCCACCAACGTTTACCATCCAACCTGACAGAACTGGAGAGGATCTGCAAGGAGAAATGTCAGAAGACCCCAAATCCAGGTATGAAAAACTTGTTGCATCTTTCCCAAAAAGACTCATGGCTGTATTAGATCAAAAGGTGCTTCTACTAAATACTGAGCAAAGGGTCTGAATACTTAGGACCATGTGATATTTCAGGTTTTCTTTTTTAATAAATCTGCAAAAATGTCAACATTTCTGTTTTTTTCTGTCAATATGGGTTATTGTGTGTACATTAATGAGGAAAAAAATGAACGTAAATGTTTTTAGCAAATGGCTGCAGTATAACAAAGAGTGAAAGATTTAAGGGGGTCTGAATACTTTCAGTCCCCACTGTAGGTGTTGCAATCTCCATTCATTCCTATGAAGAGTTCAGACTCCATACGCTATTAGATTCCTGGCACTACTTATGTCAGCTCTGCAGAGTCAAGTACTGTAAAACTATAAAGTAAAGAAACTTGAGGCGATAAGTGATCTGTGCTGTATACAGTTTTTATAAAACAGACAAAGAAATTCAGGTTTTTTCCCCTTTTTATGATTAGTACATACAGGTAGTTTAGGGTCAGTTTGAGATTAAATTAAAGCAAGCCTCTCTTATGCTTGAAGTGAAAGTAAACTTCCATCTTTTGCTTTTACCTATAGGTAGTGTTAAATATCTCTTAAACCTGCACATGCAGTGTACATGCAGTCAGTGACATCACTAGTGCATGCGCTCTGAAGGAACGGCCACCCGTGCCATTTCTTCATAACCCTGTGCCGTGAACGGCGGCTTCCACGTGCATGTGCGGGAGTGATGTCATTGTGGCTCTGGGTGGTCAAAGAGCCGGAGTCTGCAAACCCAGAAGCAAGACGGCAGCGCTGACATCTCGGCGCTGGAAAAGCTTTGTTTTACTGTAAGTTTAACATAATGTGCTAGTATGTGATACATACTAGCACAATATGCCTTTACTTTTATAGGTACAAAATTTTTTTTTAAATGTCCAGCGTTTTACAACCGCTTTAAAAGGTTAGTTCACCTTTTCAGAAACAAATGAAAAAGTGAACTGCGGAGTATAAATTCAGCTCTCCGACCCCTTTTCTCTGAACCCTCTGACAAGCTTATAAATTCAAAACTTTGGATGTAGAGAAGAGAATACTGTAGATAAACAGGTACAACGTATGTAGGATGATTTGTTTCATCTCTGTGTATCACCTGAGGCCAGTCACTTCACTGGGTATATGTAAAGGTTTACAACCACTTTAAGCAGTGCAAATCAACAGGTTCAGTTTCATTCCTCCCCATTAATCTACCTTCCGGTATCCCCACCCCTCCTCCCCACTGCCATCTTGTTCAGCTTCTGGAAGAGGGGAGAAAATCCCAGTGTAACTGTGTGACTGAACAGTGTGGCAAGGGAGCGAAGAAATAGGTAGCATTAAAGTCAATCTGTTGCTTTTCCCTATTTGAGTGCACTCTGTTCTATCAGATCTGATTCAAACTCCAGACATTGTATTACACGTCATTCAAATACTTTAAAAGCTGATGTCATAAGCAGAGGAGCTATAGAAATATCTCCTCTATGGAGCTGCTTTGAAAAAGACAAACCTATCCCCATTTTTACTCGGTTTTCAATAATGTGTTACTAAATAAATTGAAAAGATCTTGGTTATTTCTCCAAATAAGGAAAGATAAAACCTGATAGTTGCTGGTTTCCTGTATTGGGTCAATATAACTGATAATCGGTCCTCTTGTGTAGCCCCTGAAATGACAGATGGGCTACATTGTAATATTCAGTATATGTAATAAATATAAAAGACACAGCATTAAGTGAGACTTGGTTATGGAACCCAAATAATGTTACAATGAATGTGATATTCTTTTTATTTTATATAAAAACATATTATTCACACATGAACTAGAGCTGCACGATTGTTAAAAAATCGCAATCTCGCTTCAGCCCCCCCTCACAATCTTAATCTGGCATTGCCACGATTCTGTGTAACAAGTGCAGAGCCCTTCTCTGCGCAGAGCTGCCAAAAAAAAAAAAGCCATTCCTCAGCGCTGAGATAACTATAAACCATGTGTAACCTTTTGGTTCTTTTAGATCAAAGGGATGACTTTGGCCTGTAAATTAGGTCAGTTTAACCAATTAAAGGTGTGTTCCAACCCCCTCTCTCTCTAAAAATTAAAAGTCAGTAGCTACACATACTGTAGCTGCTGACTTTTATTATTAGGATGCTTACCTGTCTTGGAATCCAGCGATGTCGGCACCACAGCCAATATTTCACTGCCGTGATGCGCGAAGCAGGGGAGGGAGGAGGAGAGGGCTGAACTTCTGACGTACCTTGCAGCTGCAAGGTCCAACGGAAGTGGGGACAGGGTACCTGTCTCTCCCCCCGAAAGGTGCCAAATGTGACACTTTTGGGTGGAACTCAGCTTTAAAGACTAAGGGGGTTATTTACGAAAGGCAAATCCACTTTGCACCACAAGTGCAATCTACAAGTGCAAAGTGCACTTGGAAGTGCAGTCGCTGTAAATCTGAGGGGATCAGAAATGAGGGGAAGCTCTGCTGATTTTATTCAATCATGTGCAAGCTAAAATGCTGTTTTTATTTTCCTTGCCTGTCCCTCTCGGATCTACAGCGACTGCACTTCCAAGTGCACTTTCAGTGCAATTTCAAGTGCACTTTGCACTTCTGGTTTGCACTTGTAGTGCAAAGTGGATTTGCCTTTAGTAAATAACCCCCTAAGTCGTTTCTGACACTTGTTGCTTACAAGTTAAAATCTGTATTTTTTGCCAGAAAATTACTTAGAACCTCCAAACATATATGCTTTTTTTTTAGCAGAGACTCTAGAGAATAAAATGGCGGTTGTAGCAATATTTTTTGTCACACTGTATTTGTGCAGCGGTCTTTTAAACGCAATTTTTGGGGAAAAAAATAAGAAAACCGCAAAGTTAGTCCAATTTTTTCGTATAATGTGAAAGATGATGTTACGCCGCGAGAATCGTGATCTTTATTCTAAGCAAAAAATTTGCGATTCTCATTTTAGCGAGAATCGTGCAATTCTAACATGAACATATCAAGTGCATTATTTTCTGTAGGGCTACGTGTATAATTGCAGTTGGCGACGTTAAAAACGTGGTTGAGCCACGTTTTTTACCATTACCAACAGCTCCCACTTAGGGCTAGTTTACACTTGCTGTTGGGGGCGGGGGCAGTAAAAACGCACACATTTTTTACTGTCCTCCAAAGCTCCGCCTTTAAGCTGCAATGGCAGCGGCCAGGGGTGCACATATCGCAAAGAATCATGGCTGTGGCAGGAATTTTACCCCCTGTAACGCTCGGTGGGCACTACCTCCTGAAAAGCAATCCATGCATGGATCGCTTTTAAGTGGAGCGGCAGTCATTGCTGCTGGTGTAAATGAGCTCTTAAGCTATAAAGGCAGCAGACAGGTGTACAGTGCCTTGAAAAAAAAATATTAATTTCTTTATCGTACATCATGGGACACAGAGCCTTAAGTAATTACTTAATGGGTTATAGGCCACCTTCGGGTGTTGACACTGGTAAACCCAATCAAAGGAAGTTTACTCCCTATATAACCCCTCCTCCTTCCAGGAGCACATCAGTTTTTTCGCCAGTGTCTAAGGTGTTGGTCACGAGTGAAGAAGTGCTCTGAGGAGCTCCAGGAGGGATCCATGCTGGATTTAAATTCCTCCATAAAAAGAAGCCAGAAACATCCAAAGTGCCACTGAGGCCTAAGATGGATGGTATCTGGGACCTCGTATCCGAAGCATGAGGTTTTGCCTGTAAGACCTCTCTTTGTAGGGCTGGACCCCAGGAACCCAGGGCTTAGGTCTTGTTACATTAACTAAAGCTTCCTGATGGGGTGTTTGTACATGGCCCAAGACAGTTAGAACCCCATTTTAGGGACCCAGTCCTTGAAGGTTTGCTAAACGCAGCCCACCATGATGGGTGAAGGTTGGATTTTCTGTTAATTCAGCAAAATCCTGCGGCGAGGATAAGGTAAGGGAAGAAACTTGGGTATTAAAAACATCTTTGTATTTCTTCCATTAAAGGAAAAAAATGTTGTCATGCATTAAAATTTCCACTAGATGAAGTCTATGCACATACCTTACTCTGTTGTCTCACTGATTAGCTCAGTCCATGTCTGGCTGCACAGTGTGTGGAAGGGAGATTTGCAAGGTAAAAAAGAAATCTGCAAAAAATGTATTTTTCTCTGTGGCTGTATTTTTTACATATCTGTGCCTCACTTCAGGAGTCTCTGCCTAATACCCCCCCCCCCCTCCTCGTGTCTGGTCTGGGACCCGAAAAACGCCACACTCAGGCGCGGGATACATTTTAAATAAAAAAAGGGCGGAATTTTTTCAGAGGGGGCGGGGCCTAAACGCAGGTGCCGTGAACATCCATGAGGACGCACGGCAGGCTAAAAGCAGATAAATACAGCTGTGTCAGTCTCTCTTCTGCTGATGGAGGAGGAAACAAGCAGGGACACACAAGCTGTGGGACACGTATGGGTTGCAAAAACTGGCATTCCTGATTCAGGAAGGACACTCTTTTTCCAGCACTAGGCTGTACTTTTATAGTGGCTTTTAAAGTCATGACTATTTTCAGTGATTTAGTGCAAATCGTATAGCGCCTCTGTTTTTGTACTGAGGACTATGCCTACCAAGAAAGACACCACAAAAACAAAAAGTTAGTTTCACCCCCAGGCATTAGGATCTCGAGCTGCATTTCCATGCTGTTATCCTCGTCTGAATTACCAATTATGGCAAGCCAGGGTAAGCCATTGGAACAAATTGATGGTGCCGCTGCCTCACACATCTCAGCACCTGCATACGTGACTGAAGATGCCCTTTCCCTCCAGAGTCTGGAAGAAAGATTAGTGGCTATGGTGTCCTTTTATGAAACTGCGGTAAAATACAGCGATTCAGTTCTCAGGCATTCTCAGAGGAGATCGCTCTCCTCTGAGTGCCTGTTTATGAAAGTGTGTAGATCGCTTCTCATGTTGAGTTGAGAAGCGATCTACAAACGCCAGGAACTCCTGAGAATGGCTCCTCTCACTGTAATCTCGTGTGATATAGCGGGATTACAGTATGAGGAACCATAAAATACAAAAGTGTAACACGAATCAGCACACATTATTCCCCAACATATTAACCACTTGAGCCCCGGACCATTATGCTGCCTAAGGACCAGAGGTCTTTTTCCAATTTGGCACTGCGTCGCTTTAACTGCTAATTGCGCGGTCATGCAATGCTGTACCCAAACGAAATTTGCGTCCTTTTCTTCCCACAAATAGAGCTTTCTTTTTATGGTATTTGATCACCTCTGCGGTTTTTATTTTTTGCGCTATAAACGGAAAAAGACCTAAAATTTTGAAAAAAAATGATATTTTCTACTTTTTGTTATAAAAAAAATCCAATAAACTCAATTTTAGTCATACATTTAGGCCAAAATGTATTCGGCCACATGTCTTTGGTAAAAAAAATGTCAATAAGCGTATATTTATTGGTTTGCGCAAAAGTTATAGCGTCTACAAACTAGGGTACATTTTCTGTAATTTACACAGCTTTTAGTTTATGACTGCCTATGTCATTTCTTCAGATGCTAAAATGGCAGGGCAGTACAAAACCCCCCCCAAATGACCCCATTTTGGAAAGTAGACACCCCAAGGAAATTGCTGAGAGGCATGTTGAACCCATTGAATATTTTTTTTTTTTTTTTTTTGTCCCAATTGATTGAATAATGACAAAAAAAAAAAAAAATTTTTTACAAAAAGTTGTCACTAAATGATATATTGCTCACACAGGCCATGGGCCTATGTGGAATTGCACCCCGAAAACCAATCACCGCCTTCAGGATTTCTAAGGGTGTAAATTTTTGATTTCACTCTTCACTGCCTATCACAGTTTCGGAGGCCATGGAATACCCAGGTGGCACAAAACCCCCCCCAAATGACCCCATTTTGGAAAGTAGACACCCCAAGCTATTTGCTGAGAGGCATGGTGAGTATTTTGCAGCTCTCATTTGTTTTTGAAAATGAAGAAAGACAAGAAAAAACATTTTTTTTTTATTTTTTCCATTTTCAAAACGTTGTGACAAAAAGTGAGGTCTGCAAAATACTCACTATACCTCTCAGCAAATAGCTTGGGGTGTCTACTTTCCAAAATGGGGTCATTTGGGGGGGGGGTTTGTGGGTTTGTGCCATCTGGGCATTCCATGGCCTCCGAAACTGTGATAGGCAGTGAAGAGTGAAATCAAAAATTCACGCCCTTAGAAAGCCTGAAGGCGGTGCTTGGTTTTCAGGGTCCCGTACGTGGCTAGGCTCCCAAAAAGTCTCACACATGTGGTATCCCCGTACTCAGGAGAAGCAGCAGAATGTATTTTGGGGTGTAATTTCACATATTCCCATGGCATGTTTGAGCAATATATCATTTAGTGACAACTTTGTGCAAAAAAAAATTTGTCTCTTTCCCGCAACTTGTGTCGCAATATAAAATATTCCATGGGCTCGACATGCCTCTCAGCAAATAGCTTGGGGTGTCTACTTTCCAAAATGGGGTCATTTGGGGGGGGGGTTTGAACTGTCCTGGCATTTTATGCACAAAATTTAGAAGCTTATGTCACACATCACCCACTCTTCTAACCACTTGAAGACAAAGCCCTTTCTGACACTTTTTGTTTACATGAAAAAGTTTTTTTTTTTTGCAAGAAAATTACTTTGAACCCCCAAACATTATATATTGTTTTAAAGAAAATGCCCTACAGATTAAAATGGTGGGTGTTTCATTTTTTTTTTTCACACAGTATTTGCGCAGCGATTTTTCAAACGCATTTTTTGGGAAAAAACACACTTTTTTTTTTTTAAATTTTAATGCACTAAAACACACTATATTGCCCAAATGTTTGATGAAATAAAAAAGATGATCTTAGGCCGAGTACATGGATACCAAACATGACATGCTTTACAATTGCGCACAAACGTGCAGTGGCAACAAAATAAAAACATTTTTAAAAGCCTTTAAAAGCCTTTACAGGTTACCACTTTAGATTTACAGAGGAGGTCTACTGCAAAAATGACTGCCCTTGATCTGACCTTCGCGGTGATACCTCACATGCATGGTGCAATTGCTGTTTACGTTTACTTTTATAACTGTAACCGGTTCCAGGTTCGGGTCTCTCAAAATGCGATGGCATCTTGGGAGACCCTGTGAAAGTGTGCCTAGTCTGTGCAGTGCTGTACCCTACGCTAATACTCAACTAGTGAATGGTACCGTTCAAAACATTCACCAATGCAAAGACCAGGATTGTCAGGACAGGAGGGACAATAATAGCGGGTGTCATGCCTATATCTGCGCTTGCTGCAGACACAACATCTTTTTTGGGGGGGTTCGTTGGGTAGGGGTACTCGGGAGGACATAAAGAAAATGCCTCTCATGCAGCCGACTGCATTTGGTTGGGGATATGAATGTGGGAACTACGGGCGCTGCAGAAGCGGTGGGTTCTCAATTGGGATTGGCGAATGCAGCAGGAAGGGCATTATGGGCACGACGGGCCTGTGTTTGTCTTTTTGGTGGCAGCGGGACACTACTTGTGCTTGCCACCTCACCAGCTTGAACTGCACTTATGGGACTCGCCACGTCACCAAGTGTTACTGCAGTGCTGGTTTGACTACGACCGGGGTGTACTAGGCCGCTGGTGCTTGCCAGTTCAATAAAAAGCTACCAAAAAAACTGTTAGCGATCGCAGGGATCAGGCCTGACTCTGCGAACGCTGCAGTTGTGCGTTTAGTGTTTTGTAAGTGACAGTGATCGATACTGCACTTGGGTGGGCCGGGCCGGGCGGAGGGGCAAAACGCAGGTGCTAGCAGGTATCTGGGCTGATCCCGCTAACACTGCATTTTTGGGAACCCTAAACTGCTGGGGATGCTAGTATAGATCTGATCGGATCAGATATTGATCCGTTCAGATACTATACTACTAAGGGAGGTGTACGGTGCGTGCGTGGGTGTTAGCGGTACTGGCGCTAACATGACGCTGCCTGGGGCTGGTGCTTGCCAGTTCACCAAAATGCTACCAAAAAAACTGTTAGCGATCACAGGGATCAGGCCTGACTCTGCGAACGCTGCAGTTATGCGTTTAGTGTTTTGTAAGTGACAGTGATCGATCGATACTGCACTTGGCTGGGCTGGGCGGAGGGGCAAAACGCAGGTGCTAGCAGGTATCTGGGCTGATCCCACTAACACTGCGTTTTTGGGAACCCTAAACTGCTGGGGACGCTAGTATAGATCTGATCGGATCAGATATTGATGCGATCAGATACTATACCACTAAGGGAGGCGTATGCTGCGTGCATGGGTGTTAGCGGTACTGGCGCTAATCTGACGCTGCCTGGGGCGACGCATATCACCGCCGGGCGATCAGGGGGCTAAACCTTTATTCGGTAATAAACGGCGGGTGCCCTGACACTATAAAAAATAAACGAACTAACCAGCGTCACCCGTAACACTTATACGGTGATCAGTGGTGAAAGGGTTAACTAGGGGGCAATCAAGGGGTTAAAACATTTATTAGGTAGTATATGGGGGTCCCTGTCGCTATAAAACGCTGACGGCGAACCTAAATGTTTACCTCCCTAACTAGCGTCACCAGCGACACTAATACAGCGATCAGAAAAATGATCGCTTAGTGACACTGGTGATGGGGGGTGATCAAGGGGTTAAAACTTTATTAGGGGGGTTAGGGGGGTACCCTAGACCTAAAGGGGGCTAACAGTAACTGCCCTACCACTTCTAACTGTCACAAACTGACACCAATGCAGTAATCAGAAAAAAAAAAAAAAACTGCTTGGTGTCAGTTTTTGACAGGTGGGGGGGGGGTGATTGGGGGGCGATCGGGGGGGGGGGGGAGATCGGGGGGGGGGGAGATCGGGGTGTTTTGTGTGCCTGGCATGTTCTACTGTGTGTGTAGTGTTTGTGCACTCACATTTCAGTCTTCTCTCCTCGGCGCCAGAACGGAAAATACCGAGCCGAGGAGAGATGACATCATTTCCTTTGCTGCTGTTTAGCATACAGCAGCAAAGGAATGTTCCCATTGGCCGGCGGCGATCGCGAGGGGGGGGAGGCCACGAACGGATGGCCTCCCCCTCACCTCCGATCGCCGGGGGACAAAACAGGACCGCCTCAGGCACCGGGGGGGTCCGATCGGACCCCCCACCCGCGGGAGGCAAATCACGTGTATGTACGTGATTTTGCCTGCCCGTGCCGCCTTGCCGACGTACATCGGTGTGAGGCGGTCCTTAAGTGGTTTAATAAAATAATAAAGTTAAATTCCCCCTACACAATATACATTAACCTAATTATAAAAAAAAACATTGTTTTTATCAATATTTAAAGATCATACATGTCCCTATTTAAATGTGAATGGTGTATAGTAAATGAATGTAATGCACATATGTAATGCAGCTATACACCATTCATATAAATTCAAAATACATTTATAATCATTAAAAAATAATTTTAATAAAGTATACAAGTATAAATATTTATTAATAAATTAAAATATATTTCATAATTGATAAACATAAAAAATTGATAAACTGGTGCAATGCGAGAACACTGCGAATCCACTGCGGGTTCCCGCATCGCACCGACTCGCATGTCAGTTCATACTGCCATATGCGAATCGCTGGGGAGTGTCAATACATTGTTAACGACACCCCCAGTTCAGCTTGCATATCGCTCTGCGAACTGACAGTCCGGACATGAATCGGATCGCATATGTGTGAACACGCATGCGATCCGATTCTGGTCCAAACAGAAAAAAGGGTCCTGTGCGTGTTTGCACCGAATGCAGTGCGATATCAGCCATACTATCTGTACGGCTGATATCGCACCGCACAGACATCGCATGTAATGTGAATGGCAGTGTGCTGCGAATTACATGCGATGCCTGTGCGATGTCCGGCATCGCACAAGTGTGAACTGGGCCTAAAAGTTAACACCCCCAAATCAGTCCGCATATCGCAGTGCGATCTGCAAACTCGGACAGTACAGTAATCGAATCGCATGGGTGTGAACACCCATGCGATCAGATTCTGCTGTGGACCAAAAAAAGGGTCCTGTATGAGTTTGGTCCGAGTGCAATGCAAATTCAGCAATACTATCTGTATGCCTGAAATCGCATCGCACAGAGATCGGATGTGATTTTGCACTGCAGTGCGGTGCGAATCGCATCCGATCTCGGACACCGCAGCAGTGGGAACTGGCCCTAAATCATATTGCATATGCGATTCCTGCACCATTAAATAGTTCGCACTGCGATCTGTGAAATGATCTGGAGGTGTCTTTAACTTTACATTGACACCCGCAGTGGTGCGCAGATGTCAATGTAGATGCGATGTGAAAACCCACACAGGAATCATGCTGGTTCACGCATCGCACAAGTGTGAACCCAGTCAGAGACATGAACATCTAAAAAATTAAAAATCTATCTATCTATCTATCTATCTATCTATCGCTATATATCTATTCTATATGTAGATGTATATACATCTAGATATAGGTGTGTGTGTGTGTGTGTGTGTGTGTGTGTATATCTATCTATCTATCTATCTATAGATGTGTATCTATATAGATGTGTGTGTGTATATATATGTATATATATATGTGTATATATATATATATATATATATATATATATATATATATATACACATACATACATACATACATACATACATACATACATACATACATACATACATACATACATACATTATAAATTCCTATCCTGCTGGTTGTGGGGTGTGTAATGGTGGGGAAGATGTACTATGACTGTTTGGTGAAAGAAAGAAGTCAAAAGACTTCTTGCTTTCTCCAGATTACTCAGCCAGTTTCATGCTTCTCACTCTGATTCTCCACCTCTGGAATGGTGAATTAGAAAGTGAGAATTCCATCACAGATCGCCAGTGAGGTGCTGAGATCGCACCTTCATAAACTGGCCGTTTCTGTGACAGTCAGTTACAGATTCTCACTGTGCTGAGATAATCAGCGGAGAACATGTTCTCCGCTGATTATCTCAGTTTCATAAACTGGTAATGAGCTGAGATCAGCGGTGAGACTCGGGATTGCCGCTGATCTCAGTTTCATAAAAGGACACCTTTTAATCGCATCCTCCATTCAAATGGATAGGAAGCGTTCTAGGTCCCCTTCCCCCACTTCAGAAATTTGGCAAAGGGAACAGTGGGCTCACAATGAGGTGTTACCCTCAGTCGATCAGGAGGAAAAACAAAACTGATTCCTCTGCAGAAGAAACAAAGGTAGATGAACCTTTTTCAGCCTCTCAATCTGAGAAATTGCTGATACAATCTCTTACAGAAATGGTTCATTCCACTTTCATGCTGCCTCTAGCAGAGTCTCATGAAAACTCGGCTTCTTCCTTGGGTTCTTTAAAACCTTTGCATCCTTTGCATGTGTTTCCCGAACATACATTACTAGAACAGCTTATTTTTGCTGAATGGGATCATCCGGATAAGATTTTCTCCCTCCTAAAGAGATTTTTTTTCTCTATCCTCTGGAGGAGAAATTCTCCAAGAAATGGAAAGTACCAGCAATTGACACTGCGATTTCCAAATGTGAATAATAACCTAACTTGTCCTGTAGACAATGCACAGATGCTTAACCACTTCAAAACCAGCCTCGTTTTGGATTTTAGGTGTTTAAGAGTTTAAAACAGGTTTTTTTGCTAGAAAATTACTTAGAACCCCCAAACATTATATATTGTTTTTTTTCTAACACCCTAGAGAATAAAATGGCGGTCATTGCAATACTTTTTTTTGCACCGTATTTGCGCAGCGGTCTTCTAAGCGCACTTTTTTTGGAAAAAATTCACTTTTTTGAAAAAAAAAATAAGACAACAGTAAAGTTAGCCCAATTTTTTTTTATATTGTGAAATATAATGTTACGCCAAGTAAATTGATACCCATCATGTCACGCTTTAAAATTGCGCCCGCTCGTGGAATGGCGTCAAACTTTTACCCTTAAAAATCTCCATAGGCGACGTTTAAAAAATTCTACAGATTGCATGTTTTGCGTTACAGAGGAGGTCTAGGGCTAGAATTATTGCACTCACTCTACCGGTCGCGGCGATACCTCACATGTGTGGTTTGACCACCGTTTTCATATGCGGGCGCTACTCACGTATGCGTTCGCTTCTGCGCGCGAGCTCGTCGGGACAGGGCGCTTTAAAAAATTTTTTTTTTTTTTTTAATTATTTATTTTACTTTATTTTATTTATTTTTTCACTGTTTTTTAAAAAAAAAAAATTTGGATCACTTTTATTCCTATTACAAGGAATGTAAACATCCCTTGTAATAGAAAAAAGCATGACAGGTCCTCTTAAATATGAGATCTGGGGTCAAAAAGTCCTCAGATCTCATATTTAGACTATAATGCAAAAAAAAAAAAAAAAAAAAAAAAAAAGTCGTTTAAAAAATGACACAAAATAAATTGTGCCTTTAAGAGAAGTGGGCGGAGCCGTCGTAATGACGTCGCTCCGGCCGTCACATGGTATAGAGACGGGTGGGGGCCATCTTGGCCTCACTCGTCTCAGTACCGAGGAAGTGAAAGGACCCGATCGCCTCCGCCGTTACCGACGGCTCCGGTAAGCGGCGGAGGGTGCGGGAGAGCGGCGGGAGGGGGGGTGGCACCTCTCCCGCCGCCGATAACGGTGATCTCGCGGCGAACCCGCCGCATAGACCACCATTATCGTGTGTAGAATCGCCGGCCCTAAAGATGGATACCTCGGTTGTGGCAGCAGCTGCTGCCGTTACCGAGATATCCATCTTTAAAACACAGGACGTCAATATACAGTGGGCGGTCGGGAAGCGGTTAAGGATCCAACAGATAAGTTGGAATCTCTGCTAAAAACTGCCTTTTCCATAGCAGCTATCGTCACTCAGTCCGCATTCGCCACAATAGGCGTCTGTCAATCCCTATCCCAATTTAATTAGAGAGCTTTCCTGCACAACAAGCTCGGGATTTGGCTGAACTACCTAAGGCATTATTTTTTGCCATAGATGCCATTTAAAGATTCTATTCACCAGACATCCCGCCTTACGCTTATGCTTGTACATATGCGTAGAATCCTGTGGTTAAAAAATTGGTCAGCTGAAACACCATGTAAAAACTGGGTTCCCCTTTCATGGTGAGCGACTATTTCGAGAAGACTTGGATAAATGTATCAAGACAATTTCTAGTGGTAAAAGTACTTTATATTTTCTTTTGACTGGTAAAAAAAAACGCCCTTCATTTAAACGGGCTATTCCCCTGCGCCAGGGGCTTCCGCCTCTAGGCAGTGGCGACGGCCTCCGCCGTCAGACTCTAGAGGAAAACTTCAGGGTCAGACCCAGGCTCGAGAAGCCCTGGGGTCTGGAATTTGGGACTTCCACCGTCTCGTTTCCTGAGGTCAAGCATTCCAAAAGATCCAGAGAAAGGACAATCTGTTTCAGGCACTAGACCGATTAATATCTCTAGGGGTGATCAGACAGATCCCCACAAAAGAGCAAGGTCTGGGGTTTTATTCAAATCTTTTCATGGTACCAAAACCAAACGGAGCATGCCCCAGTAGACGATCCATTGATCGAAAAGCTTCGGGCGCTTCCAGCATCCTCCTTGTTGCCCATTTTCGATTTTATACTCTGTGATCACATTTTATTGTTACCTGGCGTTTTTAGCAATAAAAATCCTATTTTTGCTCATCTACACTATGTGGAGCTTGTTTATTTTTTCTCCACATACTTACTGAGAGATTCAACCAGCCTTCACTCCAGCCTTTGTACGTGACGCATTGTTCCCTCTGATCCACACCTTGGCCATCCTTTGGGAGGACCCACCTGGCGACCCCCGGGAGATCCGTGCAGAGTTTGACCCAGAAGGTTCGCAGAGCTGTGATGTCTGTTCACTGGCCCTGAGAGGCAACCCGCTCGAGTGACTCCCTGTCGCTAACAAGGGAGTCCATCATATCTGGTAAGAGTTTCTTACACACCACCTTTACCAAGTCGCACGTTGTTGAGAGATACAACTTGGGGATGATTTGTTGATTCACCTTTTAACTTCTGTCTCCCTGCATCCACGCATGGTTTTCAGTGGGACATTCCATGTCATTTGTTTCCCACTCACCGACAGGATTTTATTCACCTATATTGAGAGACTTGCAAGTTTTTTCACTGTTATGTTTATTATTTGTGGACATTTGTTTTTTTCAGTTGTTTTCTTGATTGAAGACTTTTGGCACCATTTATGCGCTACTTTTTATTTCATTTTCACATGCTTGTACATATGCGTAGAATCCTGTGGTTAAAAAATTGGTCAGCTGAAACACCATGTAAAAACCTCCTAACTGGGTTCCCCTTTCATGGTGAGCGACTATTTGGAGAAGACTTGGATAAATATATCAAGACAATTTCTAGTGGTAAAAGTACTTTATATTTTCTTTTGACTGGTAAAAAAAAAAAAACGCCCTTCATTTAAATGGGCTCTTCCCTCTGCGCCAGGGGCTTCCGTCTCTAGGCAGTGGCGACGGCCTCCGCCGTCAGACTCTAGAGGAAAACTTCAGGGTCAGACCCAGGCTCGAGAAGCCCTGGGGTCTGAAATCTGCAAAACAGAATCCTAAAAGCCTCATCAAGAAGAGGCAACCCCCCTCACCAAGGAAGGGGGAAGACTTCTTTAAATTTTCAGAAGTCTGAAAAAAGGGAAATTCAGGACAGATGGGTCATCTCCATGGTAACGCTGGGGTACAAGCTGGAATTTGGGACTTCCACCGTCTCGTTTCCTGAGGTCAAGCATTCCAAAAGATCCAGAGAAAGGACAATCTGTTTCAGGCACTAGACCGATTAATATCTCAAGGGGTGATCAGACAGATCCCCACAAAAGAGCAAGGTCTGGGGTTTTATTCAAATCTTTTCATGGTACCAAAACCAAACGGAGATGTCAGACCCATTCTAGATCTAAGAAAGCATGGAGACAATCAGGTCGGTACTTTCTATCCTTCTAGGAAGAGAACTTCTGGAGTCAATCAACATCAGGGATGCATATTTGCAGGTCCATACATTTCCTGCTTATCAAAACTTTCTGCGTTTTTGAGTTAGAACAGCAGCATTTCCAATTTATAGCCCTACCCTTCGGGCTAGCCACAGCACCCCGGGTGTTCACCAAGGTGCTGGCCCCACCTCTAGCCAGGTTAAGGGCACAGGGCATAACAGTCGTAGCGTATCTAGATGATCTATTGCTTATAGATCAATCGGTGGCTCGTTTGCAGCAAAGCATACGCACTACAACCAACTATCTGATAAGGTTGGGTTGGATTCTCAACCTAGAGAAATCTTCCTTAATACCGCTAAAAAAGCTGGAGTACTTGGGTCTGATCATAGACACAGCCCAGGAAGGGGTGTATACAGGCATTTCCAGTACAGTACTCATCCGCTGATCTTTATGGGGTATTGTTTTGCTAGACTATTGCTCAGCAAGTAGTACATGTTACTAGAGTGCCTTTGCCTTTGTGCTTAGCACTATGGCTTCGTTCAAAACAGTTCCCTATTCCCAGTTCCATTCAAAACTGTTGCAAAACAGTATCCTGTCTGCTTGAAACAATTCAAGCTTTAGACTTGCCAATGCAGCTGTCCCCAAGAGTGTCCCAAAGCCTCACTTGGTAGTTACTAAACCAGAATCTTCTGAAAGGAAAATCCTTCAGACCAGTCATCTGGAAAGTGGTAACGGCGGATGCCAGCCTTTCAGACTGGGGAGCAGTACTAGAAAGCACAACTGTCCAAGGACAGTAGTCAAGAACCGAAAGAACCTTGCCCATCACTATCCTAGAGATTCAGGCAGTACGTCCGGCTCTAAAAGCCTGGACTTTAGGTTACGGAATTGTCCTGTCAGGATTCAATCCGACAATACCATAGCTGTGGCCTATATCAATCCCCAAAGGGGGGCCAAATGTCTCTCAGCAGAGAGAGGTGAACCGAATTCTAACTTGGGCAGAAAGGAATGTTCCATGCCTTTCAGCAGTCTTCATTCCGGGAGTAGAGAATGGACTACTTAAGTCGCCAGAAGTTATTCCCAGGGGATTGGTCTCTTCACCCCAATAGATTTTGGGCTGTTTGCCAAAGATGGGAGACTCCGGACGTGGATCTTCTAGCATCCAGGTTCAACACGAAGTTGGTCGACTTTGTGGCCAGAACAAGAGATCCATTCGCATGCGGAACGGATGGGTTGGTGATCCCATGGGATCAGTTCACACTGATCTATTCATTCCCCCCTATTCAGTTGCTGCCTCAACTTCTTTGCAGGATCAAGCTGGAAAGAAAGCCGATAATTCTGGTGGCACCAGCATGGGCCAGAAGGTCATGGTACGCAGAAATCCTAAAGATGGCAGTGGAGGGCCCATGGTCCCTCCCACAACGGCCAGATCTGCTCTCTCAGGGACCGATATTCCATCCTTCCTTACGGTCTCTAAATTTAACGGCTTGGCTGTTGAAACCCACATTCTAAAACGTGGGCTTTCCAGGTCAGTTATCGCTACCCAGATTTAATGCTAGGAAGCCAGCTTCCAGAACTATATATTATAAAGTCTGGAAGGCTTATGTTTCCTGGTGTGAATCCAAGGGTTGGCACCCTCGGAGATATATCATAGGCAAAATTCTTGCCTTTATACAATTAGGGGTAGAAATGAAATTGGCCTTAAGTACTATTAAAGGCCAAGTCTCAGCTTTATCGGCCTTATTTCAAAGACCACTTGCTACTCATTCTTTAGTCCGGGACTTTATGCAAGGGGTGTTGCGGCTCAATCCACCCGTCAAACCTCCCTTGAACCCTTGGGACTTAAACTTAGTTTTGTCTGTGTTACAAAAAAAGCCATTTTGAACTGATACAACATATTCCCCTAGTCCTTCTGACAAGGAAGTTGGTATTTTTGGTTGCTATATCCTCAGCAAGGAGGGTTTCAGAATTGGCTGCTATTTCTTGTAAAGAGCCAAATTTGATTTTTCATGAGGACAGAGTGGTGTTACGCCCTCGTCCAGGCTTTTTGCCAAAAGTAATTTCAGGTTTTCACCTGAACCAAGATATTGTCCTGCCATCGTTTTTCTCAAACCATGTTCCAGGAGGAACAGTCACTACATTGTCTTGATGTGGTGAGAGCAGTGAAAATCTATTTAAAGAAAACTGCTCAGATTCGTAAGACTGATGTCTTATTTATTCTGCCAGAGGCTCCTAAGAAAGAACAGGCAGTGTTGAAATCCACTGTCGCTAAGTGGATTCGGCAGGTGATAATTCAAACTTATGATTTAAGGGGTAAGATTCCCCCGTTTCAATTGAAGGTGCCAGGTCTACCAGGTCGGTTAGTGCTTCTTGGGCAGTGCGTCATCAGGCCTCCATGGCTCATATCTGTAAGGCTGCAACCAGGTCTTCAGTGCATACATTCACCAAATTTTATCAGGTGGATGTAAGGAGGTATGAGAATATCGCCTTCGGGCGCAGTGTTCTGCAAGCAGCAGTAGAGTTTCCTCAAGTCTGGGTGTACCCTGCGGGTTGTTTCTCCCACCCCTCAAGTGGCATTGCTATGGGAAATTCCATTAAGTAATTACTTAAGGCTCTGTGTCCCATGATGTACGATAAAAAAAAATTGGATTTTTATTACAGCTTACCTGTAAAATCCTTTTCTTGGAGTACATCATGGGACACAGAGGTCCCTCCCTGATGTGCTCCTGGAAGGAGGAGGGGTTATATAGGGAGTAAACTTCCTTTGATTGGGTTTATCAGTGTCAACACCTGAAGGTGGCCTATAACCCATTAAGTAATTACTTTAGGCTCTGTGTCCCACAATGTACTCCAAGAAAAGGATTTTACAGGTGAGCTGTAATAAAAATCCTATTTTTGTCATGTTACAACCAAAAACGTAAATGTATATAGTAATTGTGAAGTGGAAGGAAAATTAATAAATGGTTTTCCAAATTTTTTACCAATAAATATCTGAAAAGTGTGTTGTGCATTTGTATTCAGTCAAACTAAAATCTAGTGAAACCAATTGCCTTTAGAAGTCGCCTAATTATTAAATGGAGTCCACCTGTGTGTAATTTAATCAGTAAAAATACAGCTGTTCTGTGAAGCCCTCAGAGGTTTGTTATAGAACCTTGGTAAACAAACAGCATCATGAAAGCCAAGGAACACACCAGACAGGTCAGAGATAAAGTTGGAGAAGTTTAAAGCAGGGTTAGGTTATAAAAAAAAATCCCAAGCTTTGAACATCTCATCATGCGAAAATGGAAAGAGTATGGCACAACTGCAAACCTACCAAGACATGGCCGTCCACCTAAACTTACAGGCCGGGCAAGGAGAGCATTAATCAGAGAAGCAGCCAAGAGGCCCATGGTAACTCTGGAGGAGCTGCAGAGAGCCACAGCTCAGGTGGGAGAATCTGTCCACAGGACAACTATTAGTTGTGCACTCCACAAATCTGACCTTTTATGGAAGAGTGGCAAGAAGAAAGCCATTGTTAAAAGAAAGCCATAAGAAGTCCAGTTTACAGTTTGCGAGAAGCCATGTGGGGGACACAGCAAACATGTGGAAGAAGGTGCTCTGGTCATATGAGACCAAAATTGAACTTTTTGGCCTAAAAGCAAAATGCTATATGTGGCAGAAAACTAACACTGCGCATCACCTTGAACACACCATCCCCACTGTGAAACATGGTGGTGGCAGCATCATGTTGTGGGGATGATTTTCTACAGCAGGGACATGGGAGCTGGTCAGAGTTGATAGGAAAATGGATGGGGCCAAATACTTAGAAGATACTTAGAAGCAATCTTAGAAGAAAATCTGTTACAGTCTGCAAAATACTTAAGACTGGGGTGGAGGGTCACCTTCCAGCAGGACAATGACACTAAACATAGTCAGAGCTACAATGGAATGGATTGGATCAAAGCATATTCATGTATCAGAATGGCCCAGTCAGTCCAGATCTAAATCCAATGGAATGGATTGGATCAAAGCATATTCATGTATCAGAATGGCCCAGTCAGTCCAGACCTAAATCCAATTGAGAATCTGTGGCAAGACTTGGAAATTGCTGTTCAAGTGCTCTCCATCCAATCTGACAGAGCTTGAGCTATTTTGCAAAGAAGTGGACAAAAATGTCACTCTCTAGATGTGCAAAGCTGGTAGAGACATTCCCAAAAAGACTTGCAGCTGTAAATGCAGTGAAAGGTGTTTCTACAAAGTATTGACTCAGGGGGCCTGAATACAAATGCATGCCGCAATTTTCAGATATTTATTTGTAAAAAAAAACTTGAAAACCATTTATCATTTTCCTTCCACTTAAGTTTTGTGCCACTTCACGTTGATTTATAACATAAAATCCCAATAAAATACATTTACGTTTTTGGTTGTAACATGACAAAATGTGGAAAATGTCAAGGGGTATGAATACTTTTTCAAGGCACTAATGAACATGGCACAACTGCGATGCTTTCATCACGGTACGGCAAAATTATCCAGAATAAAACCCCAAACGCCCCGTAACATGGTGCATGGTGGTGCAGCTTTTCGTGGGTTAAAGGAAGCAGCGAAGAGGTGACATGCCACCTCCCCTCCACCTATCAAACACTTTTTGATAGATACTGCTGCGGTTCACTCAGCAAAGCTTATGTAAACGAGCCCTAATTTATTAAAGAAAATGTTAGCTGTGAATATAGCACATAATTATTCATGGAATGTTTGAAATGCCCTCACAAACATTCAATAGTAATGTCTATAAAACATTTTGGAATGTATTTGTAAAAACAATTTGCAGAGTTATTCATCCTCTGAAACTGCATGTATATTCGTTCTGTACGAATGCAGACAAAATCAAATGTTAAAAGATTCTTTCTTACTGGATCGGATGTTCTTCATTCATAAGTATACAGTGAATAATGAAATGCGGTATTATGGTCTGGAGAGGTTGCTGACGATAACAGTAAATATATACACACATACAGGGGCAGACTGACAACACTCAGAGTCCCCGAACCAAATAAAGCAAGGATCCCCTGTCATGCCCCACCCATGGTCCTCCCCTGATCCCGCTCCTACATTCTGCACAAAGTACAACTTTTTTTTTATGGGACCTGGAGGGGGGGGGGGGGGGGTCTCTCTCATGGTGTCCATTAGAGAGACCCCCCCCTCCAGGAACCCTAAGAGACCACAAAGGAGTCTAATGGGACCTGGAGGGGGGGGGTCTCTCTAACAGAGGCCCTATCAGTGTCCAGTATAGAGTCTGTTATAAAGAGTCCCCCCCCCCCCCCAGTTCCATTAGTGACTACAAAGGAGTATAATGGGACCTGGAGGGGGGCCTTTCTAACAGAGCGTACAGTGAACACCTTCATTCACTTTGGTCCTCAGGGCACCCCCTCCGTATGCCATGACTCTCACCCCTGCCCCAACCTCTTGCAAAGTAGAAAAAATATTGACACTGTGTAGCGCTTCTCTTACCTTTTTAACTATGGGTACTGTAGCTGTGGCTTGCTCCCGCGTCATCTGTAGCTGGCTGGCTGGCTTCCTGGCCCTGCTGTGGCTGTCTGGCTCCTGTGGGTGGCTGTCTGGCACGTTGCTGTCTCACTGGTGTGGGTGGGTCACCGTGGATGGCTGGCTAACACACTGGCCCTGCTGTGGGTGGATCACCATGGGTGGCTGGCTGGCACCCTGCTGTGGCTGGCTCCATGGTGTGGGTGGGTCACCATGGGTGGCTGACTGACACCCTGGCCCCGCTGTTGGTGGGTCAGCGTGGGTGGCTCCTGTGGGTGGCTGGCTCCCTGCTGTGGGTGGGTCACCGTGGGTGGCTGGCTCCTGTGGGTGGCTGGCTGTCACCCTGGCCCTGTTGTAGGTAGGTCACTGTGGCTGGTTCCCTGGTGTGGGTGGGTCATCGTGGGTGGCTGGCTGGCACCCTGGCCCTGCTGTGGGTGGCGGGCTCTTGTGGATGGCTGGCTGTCAGCTTGGCCTTGATTTGGGTGGGTCACCGTGGCTGGCTCGTGTGGGTGGTTCACCGTGGATGGGTGGCTACTGTGGGTGGCTGGCTCCCTGGTGTGGGTGGGTCAACATGGGTGGCTGGCTGGCACCTTGACCCTGCTGTGGGTGGGTCACCATGGGTGGCGGACTCCTGTGGGTGGCACAGTGGCCCTACTCTGGGTGGGTTACCGTGGCTCCCTGGTGTGGGTGGGTCACTGTGGGTGGCTGGCTGGCACCCTGACCCTGCTGTGGACCACAGGTGGGTCACTGTGGCTGGCTGGCACTCTGGCCCTGCTGTGGGTCATGGGTGGGTAGCTCGCTGGCACCCTGGCCCTGCTATGGGTGGCTTGGGGGTGTCCTTGCCCTGCTGTGGGTGGCTTGGAGGCACCCTGGCCCTGCTTTGGATCATTGTGGGTAGCTTGGGGGCACCCTGGCCCTGCTGTGGGTGGCTTGGGGGGGAACCCTGGCCCTGCTGTGGGTGGCTTGGGGGGCACCCTGTCCCTGCTGTGGGTGGCTTGGGGGGCACCCTGGCCCTGCTGTGGGTGGCTTGGGGGGCACCCTGGCCCTGCTGTGGGTGGCTTGGGGGGCACCCTGACCCTGCTGTGGGTGGCTTGGGGGCACCCTGGCCCTGCTGTGGGTGGTTTGGGGGCACCCTGGCCCTGATGTGGATCACTGTGGGTGTCTTGGGGGCACCCTGACCCTGCTGTGGGTGTCTTGGGGGCACCCTGACCCTGCAGTGGGTGGCTTGGGGGCACCCTGGCCCTGCTGTGGCTGGCTGGTGGTGTGTTCTCCTCCTCTCCTCTTCCGTTCCGGGCAGTTTGGCGAGTGAAGGAGGGACTCCGAGGGAGGCGGTGGCCTATCCGGGTACTACTAGAGGAAGGGTTTCAGCAGGTGTGCAGGCCCAGTGTGCAGAGCAACGCGTAATGACGTCGTGTGCCGCGTGCCTCTGCGCACTGGGCCTGCTTCAACGCTTCCTATTTTCCTTCCTGGGCTGGTTTCTTCTACCGGAGTCGGGCCAGGCCAGGGGCCCCCTCCCTATGATCATCCTGAGCACTGGGACCCAGCCCGGCCCGAAGAAGATGGTCACTGCGGGCCAGGGAATTTCAGCAGGTGGCGCCGGCGGGCCCACGTCCGACGTGCCCAACCGGTCAGTCCGCCCCTGCATACATATACTTCTTTAAACTTTTTTTTTTTTTTTTTTTTTTTTTTTCTTCAGTGCTTTTACCTTGCTCATTTTGTGTATCGCTTGCTTTAACATGTCATGACACGCTGCACAAAAATGCAGTCTGTTTAAATAGTTGTCTTTGACTGGACACCAATACAGTTCATTGGTATGAACTGAGACTATAGTTAATGAGGTTTTTTTAGATTGGTCCTTGCCCCGAGACTGCATTGCGCAACATAGCCCAATGATGCTGATGTGATCGAGCCCTTAACTGGAAAGTGGAAAAAGTTTACTGCAATTTTTAAAGACGTTGGTAATTCTTCATCCTGTTTGTAAAAAAATAAATAAATAAATAAATAAAATAAAAAAAGTCTGTAGCTGCTGACTTTAAATAAAAGGAGACTTGCCTGTCCAGGGCTCCAGCACCGTCCTCACCTGGCCCAGTTATTCGCCAGTCTCAGGGCCCCCGGGAACCGGCATGTTACCATGCATCTGAAAACTATTTACAGTAGTTCACTTTTTCCACATTTTTGTTATGTTACAAACAATACCCCATAATGACAACGTGACAAAAGTTTGTTTGAAACCTTTGCAAATTTATTAAAAATAAGACGAAAAAATCCCATGTACATAAGTATTCACAGCCTTTGTGCAATACTTTGTTGAAACACCTTTGGCACCAATTACAGCCTCAAGTCTTTTTGAGTATGATGCTACAAGCTTGGCACTCCTATTTTTGGGCAGTTTCTCCCATTCCTTTTTGCAGGACCTCTCAAGCTCCATCAAGTTGGATGGGGAGTGTCAGTGCACAGCCAGTCAGGTTCAAGTCTGGGCTCTGGCTGGGCCACTCAAGGACATTCACAGAGTTGTCCTGTAGCCACTCCTTTGTTGGCTTTGTGCTTAGGGTCGTTGTCCTGTTGGAAGATGAACCTTTGCCCCAGTCAGAGTCTGGATCAGGTTTTCATCAACGATGTCTCTGTACATTGCTGTATTCATCTTTCCCTCAATCATGACTAGTCTACCATTTTCTGCCGCTGAAAAACATCCTCACAGCATGACGCTGCCACCACCATGCTTCACTGTAAGAATGGTATTGGCCAGGTGATGAGCAGTGCCTGGTTTCCTTCAGACTTGACGCTTGCCTTTTAGGCCAAAGGGTTAAATCTTTGTTTCATCAGACCAGAGAATTTTTTGTTTCTCATGATCTGAGAGTCCTTCAGGTGCCTTCTTTTTGCAAACTCCAGGTGGGCTGTCATTTGCCTTTTAAGGAGGAGTGGCTTCCGTCTGGCCACTCTACTATACAGGCCTGATTGGTGGAGTGCTGCAGAGATGGTTGTTCTTCTGGAAGGTTCTCCTCTCTCCACAGAGAAACGCTGGAGCTCTGTCAGAGTGACCACCGGGTTCTTGGTCACCTCCCTGACCAAGGCCCTTTTCCCCTGATCACTCAGTTTGGTCGGGTGTCCCGCTCTAGGAAGAGTCCTGGTGGTTCCAAACTTCTCAAGTTATGGATAATGGAGGCCACCAAGTTCATTGGGACCTTCAATGCTGCATACATTTTCTGTACCCCTCCCCAGATCTGTGCCTTGATACAATCCTGTCTTGGAGGTATACAGACTATTCCTTGAACTCCATGGTTTGGTTTGTGCTCTGACATGCACTGTTAACTGTGGGACCTTATATAGACAGGTGTGTGCCTTTCCAGATCATGTCCAATCAACTGAATTTATCACGGGTGGACTCCAATCAAGTCGTGGAAACATCTCAAGGATGATCAGTGGAAACGGGATGCACCCGAGCTCAATTTTGAGAGTTATGGCAAAGGCTGTGAATGCTTTATGTACATGTGATTTTTATTTTTAATACATTTGCAAAGATTTTAAACAAACTTCTTTCACGTTGTCATTATGGGGTGGTGTTTTGTAGAAATTTGAGGAAAATAATGAATTTAATCCATTTTGGAATGATGCTATAACATAACATAAAATGTGGAAAAAGTGAAGTGCTGTGATTCCTTTTCGGATGCACTGTAACTGTGGGAGGCTGGCTGTAACTCTTGGCAACTGCACAGCTATCTTTCCAGTGCACGTGTGCAAGCAGCTCTGCGCTTTGTGAATAGTCCCGCAGCCTTCTGGGACCTAAAGCTTGTGGGCAGTCACAGTGGGGAGGGTCCAACTTCTTGTGGAATCCGACTGGAAGTGGGAGTGGGTACCTGTGAAAAACGGGTCCCCTCACCAAAAAAAAGTTCCAAAAGAAGTAGAGGAAGGCAAAAAGCAGAATTCCCTCTTTAGGGTGAAGTTCTGCTTTAAGGCAGGCCATATGTTAATCATCTTTTTTTTTTTTCCAACCAAATAAAATTCCCCATTCACACACTAATTGTGGATGAGGGAATCGCTCCCACTGAGTGATTGTATTCTGACAGCAGGGGGTATTCCCTGCCGTTAGAATACACTGGCTGGTTTTACAAAAGTCAATTGGTACATCAACTTCTGTACAATCAGACTTCTGTACAACCAGCATGCCCATACATGGATAGAAATTCGGCCAGTCCCTGCTGAACAAGCCAACTTTATTTATTTTATTTTTTTTGAACAAGCCAAATTTTTATCCATGTATAGGCGCCATAAGTAGTACTTTTTTTTTATTTTTTATACAGATTAATGCACCAGAGCTATACGATGGACATTTGAGGAGAAAAGAGGAAAAAGGGATTGGGTTCCATAGGAGGGACAATCCTTCCAAAGGAGGGACAGTTTGAGGCTATGTGTCATGATAGTCTCCTGGGACAACCATTGTGTACAGTGCAGGTTTTCAGGTGTCAGCTACTTTCTGCCAGGTAACTTAGAGACTGTACATAGAAACTGCCAGCTAACTAATTGTGCAAGTAAAGATGGTAAATAACTAGAAGCGACAGTCTTGTCCCTCTACATTTTGGTGTCCATTCTGCAGGATGTCTCAACCTTCCAGATTATAAGGTAAAATAATCTGCTTCTTTAAAGCAACCATGCTCAGGGAAATTCATAGAAAGTTATGTAGAACTTTGTTTGGGGCTTTTTGTAAGTTTTTATACAGAATATAAAACAAATGCAGTCATTGTACTCTTCATGTAAATAATACATTCTGGGGAATTTGCACTTTATTAAATTTACAGGAATGATCGCCATGATTATAAATCACACTCCAACATGATGAACATGGTCTGCATCTAGTATAAGTATGATTTAGGCTTCATGCACATAAGTGCATTATTTAAATTCCCCATTCTGCCAAGGCTGGCAGAAAAATCTACTGTAAAAAAAAAAATGCAAATTTTTAGCGCATAATTAAATACATTTACAGGCGTATAGCGTTTCAAAGCCTATGCACAAAAAACACATTCTATTTGCAGGAATGTCAAACTGGCGGCCCTCCAGCTGTTGAGAAACTACAAGTCCCATCATGCCTCTGTTTTTGGGAGCCGTGCTTGTAACTGTCAGCCATGCAATGCCTCATGGGACTTGTAGTTCTGCAACAGCTGGAGAGCTGCCAGTTTGAAACCTGTGCCCCGGGAGTATTAACTTTTTCTAGCCACTAGAATGAATTTACAGACATATGGGAATGCTCTCATGTTTATTAATTTGTTTACGTGCTTTTTTTTATGCCAGAAAACGCCTCTCTAAGCCTGGGTTCACACTTGTGCAATGTAGACACCACTGCATGTGATTTGCACAGGAATCTCACCGCATTCCTGTGCACATCGTATGGCTGAAATCTCATTGCATCTGCACTAAAAAGGTGCAGGACCCCTTTTTTTCCCCCCGCACCTGAATCGCATTGCATGGGGCAATTGCACAGCATTTTCTGTTTCGGGGTGTCGTTAAGATAATATTGACACCCGCAGCAGAGCGCATGGACGCCGTGCGATTACGGAAACCTCAAAGGATTCGCTGCGTATCCCGCATCGCACAAGTGTGAACCAGGGCTGAATGCAGGTTTGTGCCATTTGTTTTTCTTTAGGTTTAGGCTTCGGTAACACAAGCATATGTGTATTTTCTGCACTGATTGCAGGTTCATGCTGGCAGAGATAGCAGAAGATCTTGCATAAAATACATATCTAAAGTTCCTGCATTAAGATGCATACAGCGTTTAGATGTGTACAATCACTCTAATGACTTTACGTGAGTATGTATATATGCATTTACAGCTGTTTATACCTATTATTACATATATGTACGGCCACAGAGGCAGCTGCATCCTACTTTGTTGTGTGCTGCTAAACGCTGCACACATTTTCATTTATAGATGCAGCTGTGGGTATAGCTCTATTGCTTACAAAACTATTCGCTGTATTCATCTAATGCAGCATTTTAGACACCCGTGTGAAAGAGTAGTTAAAAAACACATATAAACAAAGGGAAGATTCGCAGGAGGGAGAGTTAAGCAAATGTTAAAATTCTTGCAATTGTTTAAAAAACAGCAGGGGGTGTGTATGGAAATCGCTCTTTTCTATATACTTATATACTTCTGCATGTCCTGCCACTTTGAAGATTATCATAGTTTGCTAGTGAATAAGTGACATTAAATAAAAAATATATTTTAGAATCGAAATTTTTTTTACAATGCATTTTCTTTAAAATGCCAAGGGTTTTAGGACATAGTAGTATAGTAGTATATGTTATCAGCATTAGCAAAACCTCAGCATTAGCAGTATTTTAGCTATGGTATTTGTGAAACAAATCCTAATAAAGTATTATGCAGGCACTTATAAGCCAGAAAACCACTCCAAAAATACTGATGTTATTACTATTTTTTATTTTTTGGGGGGGGAAGTGGGACTGATGCTAACTACACCTAGAAGAGGCCTTTTGATTTACATGACAACTTTTGTACTTTTTACTTTAAAGGATAAGGGAAAAAAAAGGGTAAGTTCACTTTTTTTTTTTTTTTTTCTCTAAATGCCATCTCCCCTATGTACCAATATAGCATTAGGCTCGGTTCACACTGGTGCGATATTGGAAACACTGCAAATCCAGTGCGGGTTCCCGCATCGCACCTGCGGGTGTCAATACAAATTTAATGGCACCCCCAGATCGGTTCGTAGATCGCAGTGCGAACTGTAAATTCGGACAGGAATCGAATGGAATGGGTGTGAACACTAATGCGATCCGATTCTGGTGTGGACTAAAAGAAGGGTCTTGTCATACAGTTTGTATGGCTGAATTGGCATCGCACAGACATTGCATGTGATCGGCACAGCAATGCGATGTGAATCAAATCCCTGGCATCACCGGAATGTCTGGCATCGCACCAGTGTGAACCGGCCCTAAATGTACTTCTCTGCAGGAATAAAAAAGCTTTCTGTTTATCCTACACAGGCCTCGGTGTTCAGCTTGTTGTATGGAAAAAAATATGTCATTACTTTCTGGATGGACCTAGGACTTAAACTGTTAAGACACAGCAAGAAGTTCACCAGCTGACCTCATTAAAGGCTCATACACTCTAAGAAAATTGGGCGAACATTTTCGTCCAAGGAACTTTTAATATGATTTTCGTATAGTGTGTACACAACTTTCAACAGCCGATTCCGACTTTTCCCATTTACGTCTTTCAGGACAGCACCATAGAGAGACCTTGACTCCTCCCCTTCTGAGGAAACACCGCCTTCAACTTTTAGATTTAAACCTCACCGCTTCCCCCCGGCCCCTCAGTTCTGGTGTTTCCTCCGGTGGGGAGACATCGCAAGGAACCAGGGCTAAACAGCCATGGAGGCTGAGGCTAATTGCAGGCTGAGCAGAGGGGGGTGGATCGGGCGCTCTCTCTCTCTGTCTCTCTCCTGCTCATTTTCTTAAAAAGACTGCAGTCTAAGGGGCTAGTGTGGCTGGGTACCTTTTTAAAAGACTGCACATCACGCTCCTCCAGCTTCTCTTAGTGAAGCTGTAAGCTGGAGGGGTCCGTTTTCGTTTTGCCTAGCAGTGGCATAGGCGGAGGCACAGGAGACCGCCCTGCACTAGCAGCCAGCGTGGGAGCTCTGAGCGCTGGGTCGGAGGGCGGGTGACGTCATTTCCGGCGGAGGTCAGTGCTTCCGTCTGACCCGTGACTTCCGGTTCCGGTCGCGGTGATGAAAACGGACCGCGCGTTCGGCTGGTGCTGCCTCTGACCTGCTGTGGGGACAGCATACAGAAGCTTGGAACACCACTGTACTCTAAAGGAGATGTCGGAAGCAGAGGCTTCAAGAACCGCTCCAGGAGAATCCTGCACCAGCCACTCCAAGGTAAGAGGAACCCTGGGGTGGTGTTCCCTTACCGCTTCCTGTAAGCTCCACAGGTGTAGAACTCCCCTTGGTGGTGAGGGGGGGGGAAAGGGTTGTGACTGGGTCCCTGGTGGTGGTCGGTCCCGGGAAGTGCACTCCTGGTGGCCCTCCGTGTTAGTGCTGGTGGATAAGTTTGCTGATTGCTCCCTCTTTTTTAACTTATTTTACAGGGCAAAGCTACAGAGAAAAGCAAGTCGCCCCACAGTACCAAGAAAAAATGCCCCTCATGCAGAATCACAATGGGGGAATATTGGTCTAAGCCCCTCTGCAGGGAATGTATAGAGGGGTTAGTAAGGGAGCAGTCTGAAGAACAGTCTTCAGATTTAGCAGCATCCGTTAAGGAGCTTTCTAATACGGTGCAGACCTTTAAGACACTATTTTCCAGTCTTCAGTTGCCACAGCCGCAGGTTATTTCTCCACCAGCACAGCTGAGTGTCCCTCAGTCCTTTAATGGATGCTCCCTCGGGAAGTGGAGAGAATCCAGGAGGTGCCAGACTCGAGGTTGAGGAAGAGCCTGATAGCGAGTCTTCAGATCCCCAGGGGGAATCAGAGGGAGAGGAGGTGGAAGGGGAATCCACAAGATCCTCTCGCTACAAGCTTTCCCTGGAAGAGGTGGAGGAGCTCCTAGGAGCCATTCATACCACCCTAGGAATCCAGGAGGAAAGGAAGAAGCTATCACTCCATGACCAGATGTATAAGGGACTAGGGGAACATAAAAGGAAGGTGTTCCCGGTCCATGAGGTCTTGGTCGACGCCATCAAAAAAGAATGGCAAGACCCCGAAAGGAAACCTTTCCTTTCAAGAGCACTTAAGCGTAGGTTCCCCTTTGCAGAAGAGGAGGCGCTGGTATGGAACAAATCTCCTAAGCTAGACGCAGCCTTTTCGCAGGTCTCCAGGCACACTGACTTGGCCTTTGAGGACATGGGGGCACTCCCAGATCCCAGGGATAAGAGGATAGATTCCCTTCTGAAAAAATCCTGGGACTCTTCCCTAGGGAACCTCAAACCCGCCATGGCGTCCACAGTCGTGGCACGAAACATGGAGTACTGGCTGACGCAAATTAAAGCACACATAGAGGCAGGAACGCCTAAGGAAACAATCCTGTCGTCTTTCCCCATGCTCCTTAAAGGAGTAGCTTATCTGGCAGATGCTTCAGCTGAATCGGTGCGTATGTCCGCAAGATCAGCCGCATTGTCTAATTCGGCAAGAAGAGCCTTATGGCTTAAAACGTGTCAGGGAGATACCGCATCCAAGGTTAAACTTTGCGGCATTCCTCTCACGGGGGACTTGCTTTTCGGACCAGGTCTGGAAGCCGTGTTGGATCGAACGGCTGACAGAAAAAAGGCGTTCCCTTTTAAAAGGAAACCGGCAGAGACTAAAAGAAAGTCTCGGGCCTGGAAGAAATTGGACCCCCCCAAAATCTGATCAACAGAAAAAGGGGTGGGGACAAAAAGGGAAAGGGCGTGGGGGGGCTATTTTTCGCCCTCCTGAACAGCCCAAAAAGACAAAGTGACAGAATAACGGTGGGCGGAAGATTGGGGGCCTTCCTTCCACAGTGGGAGATGATCACCTCCAACCATTTTATTTTGGAAGTCATAAGAAGAGGGTACAGGTTAGAGTTTGCAGAACCTCACCATGCAGACTCCTGGTAACCACGCTACCGAAATGTGCAGAGAGGTCAGCGGCTCTCCTTTCCTCCCTCCAGGAGTTGGAGGAACAGGAGGTGGTAGTTCGAGTTCCAGAAGGAGAGACGGGCAGAGGCTTTTACTCCCACATTTTTGTGGTGCGCAAACCCTCGGGGAAGTTCAGGCTCATCCTGAACCTGAAGCCTCTGAACGTCTCGCTCACCTACAGGAGGTTCCGAATGGACTCGATCTATTCGGTAAAAACGCTCCTTCCTCCGAACTGCTTCATGGCATCGGTAGACTTGAGGGATGCCTACCTGCACATTCCCATTGCAGTTCAGTGTCAGAAGTTCCTCAGGCTGGCGGTAAATACCAGAGAAGGGACGTTTCATTGGCAGTTCAGGGCCCTTCCCTTCAGGCTATCCTCGTCCCCCCGCATCTTCACCAAAGTCATGGTAGAAGTCTTGGCTTTCCTACGGATCAAGGGCATCTCAGTGATCGCATATTTAGACGATCTACTACTTTTTGCCTCTTCCCCGGAACAACTGTCGCAGGACCTACAGTTCACAAGGAACATTCTAGAGGGTCTAGGTTGGCTCTTAAATCTGGAAAAGTCCAATTTGACTCCATCGCAAAAGGTAGTCTTTTTAGGTTACCTGTTGGATTCAACAAAACAGAAGGTCTTCCTGCCAATGGAGAAGATCCAGAAGGTAGACAAGGCAATGTTGTTACTCCAGGGCAGCCAACAAATATCAGTAAGAAAGGCTATGTCAGCCTTAGGGTTACTGACGGCAGCACTTCCAGCAGTTCAATGGGCAGGGTTACACTTTCGCCCTTTACAACTCTTCATCCTGAGTATTTGGGACCACAGTCAGGGGTCTTTGGACTCCCTGATAACTATACCAGGCCAGGTCAAGAGATCCCTATGGTGGTGGCGAAGAGAGGCCAATCTCTCACAGGGTCTGGAGTGGGTTCTGCCGGTGTCCAGATGCGTCACGACCGATGCGAGTGGCAGGGGTTGGGGGGCGCATATGGAGGACCGGGTGGCTCAGGGCGTCTGGCGGAGGGAGGACGCAAGAAGATCCTCCAACTGGAAAGAGCTGAGAGCAGTAGCCTTGGCACTCAGAGCCTTTCAAAAGGAACTTCAGGGACAGCATGTGAGAGTCCGGTCGGACAACTCCTCAGCTGTAGCCTACATAAACAGGCAGGGGGGTACCAAAAGCAGGCCCTTGTGGACCCTGGTAGAAAGCATTCTCAAATGGGCCGAAGTAAATGTCCTATCCCTCTCGGCAGTGCATCTGAAGGGGGAACAAAATCTGGTGGCAGATTTCCTCAGCAGGAAACGGCTGAGAGAAGGCGACTGGGTTCTGAACCAGGGGGTTTTCGAGGCAATATCCCACAAATGGGGAAGGCCATGCATAGACCTCTTTGCCTCGAGAGAGAACAGGAAGGTGCATCTCTTCTTCTCCCTAAACAGGTGGGATGGAGCTCTAGGGGTAGACGCACTGGCTCAGAGTTGGACTTTCGACAGGTGTTATGCCTTCCCCCCACCTGTACTGATCCCAGCCGTTCTAAGAAAGTTCCAGCTGGAAAACACAACCCTCATTCTTATTGCGCCACATTGGCCCAGGAGGCCTTGGTTCTCCATCCTGAGAAGTCTGGCAGCGGAACCCCCCTGGCTTTTGCCAGTTCAGGAGAATCTCCTTTCCCAGGGGCCAATCTGTTGTCCCCAGGTGGGGAGATGGAACCTCGCGGCTTGGCTACTGAGGAGGGATTGTTGAAGAGCAGGGGTTTCTCAGATAACTTAGTGAAGACTCTCCTAAATTGCAGGAAAAAAGAAACCCAGGTTATCTACCAAAAAACGTGGAAGCGTTTTAATAGCTGGTGCACAGAAACTTCCTTTGATGTTCACAGCTCTATAGCGGTCTTATGCCGCGTACACACGAGCGGACATTACGGCGGACTTTGCCCGGCGGACTGGATTTCGTCGGACAATTCGATGTGTGTGGGCTCCAGCGGACTTTGTTTTCTCAAAAGTTCGACGGAATTAGATTTGAAACTTGTTTTAAATTTATCCGTTGAAATCGAGTCCGGTCGAAAAGTCCGCCGTCTGTATGCTAGTTCGACGGACAAAAAGCCACGCTAGGGCAGCTATTGGCTACTGGCTATGAACTTCCTTGTTTTAGTCCGGTCGTACGTCATCACGTACGAATTCGACGGACTTTGGTGGATTGTGTGTAGGCAAGTCCGTTCATTCACAAAGTCCGTCGGAAAGTACGTCGAAAAGTCCGCCGGGCAAAGTCCGCCGTAATGTCCGCTCGTGTGTACGCGGCATTAGAGTTCCTACAAGCAGGGGCGGACAAGGGTTTAGCCCTTGGCACCCTGAAAGGACAGGTTTCCGCTTTGAGTGTGTTTCTGGAGAAACAACTAGCCTCCGATCCTTGGATCGTTAGATTTTTTAAAGCATTGAGTAGGCAGAGACCTTTGAGGGTCTCCCCCTTCCCAATGTGGGATCTTTCTTTGGTCTTACAAGCGCTTACAGGGGAACCTTTTGAGCCATTGGAGACGTGTACGCTAAAATGGATTAGCCACAAAACGGTGTTTTTGGTGGCAATCACTACGGCAAGAAGGGTGAGTGAACTTGAGGCCCTCTCCATTAGGGCACCCTTTTTTCAGATATTTCCGGACCGGGTAATTTTTAAAACCGATCCGGCCTTCTTGCCAAAGGTGGCCTCGGTTTTCCATAGAGGCCAAGAAATTGTTTTGCCCACCTTTTTGTTTGAATCCTGTGAGGGAACAGGAACATAGGTTTCATAAACTAGATGTAAGAAGGTGTGTCCTGCAGTACTTGGAGGATACAAAACCATTTAGAAAATCTGATTCCTTTTTTGTGTTATTTTCAGGAACCAGGAAGGGAGACAGAGCCTCTAGGCGCACCATAGCTAGGTGGTTAAGGTTAGCCATCAGCCAGGCCTATATAATTAGCGGGTTGGAAGCCCCTAAGGGTATCAGGGCACACTCCACTAGGGCAGTGGCGACCTCTCAGGCCGAGTGGGCTGGTGCGTCTCCGGAGCAAATCTGTAGAGCGGCAACGTGGTCCAGATTCGACACGTTCGTGAAGCACTACAGATTGGACCTTCTGTCAGCAAAAGACCAGGCTTTTGGGCGTAAGGTTCTGCAGGCAGTAGTCCCACCCTAAGGTAAGGTGCTCGCTCATCCTCTCTATGGTGCTGTCCTGAAAGACGTAAATGGGAAAATCGGAGTTACTTACCGGTAACGTCCTTTTCCAGGAGTCTTTCAGGACAGCACAGTTACCCACCCTACTTTAGGGACATTCGTGAAGAGTTCATCGCAGAAGAACGTCAGGTAAGATCAGAATTATTATGACGTGTTCTTGTGTCTCCCCAGCTAACCGGAGGTCCTCTTGAAGAACTGAGGGGCCGGGGGGAAGCGGTGAGGTTTAAATCTAAAAGTTGAAGGCGGTGTTTCCTCAGAAGGGGAGGAGTCAAGGTCTCTCTATGGTGCTGTCCTGAAAGACTCCTGGAAAAGGACGTTACCGGTAAGTAACTCCGATTTTCGTACAAAAATTCCCGAAGGGAAAAACTCCAAAATTTTACTTGTACAGGAACAGAACAAACATTTTAGTGCACCATTTTTGTATGATTTTCGTACAAGAAAAATCAGAAAAGAGATGATCAGAAACGATAAACCACAAAAAAAGCCTTTTGAGGATTTTCATACAAATTCTCATTCATCGGTTCCGATTTGCTGTGAAAGAACAAGGAAAATCGGACGATTGTTCGCATTACACACTAAGACAGGCCATACACGGTTCGAATCTCGGCTAGTTCGGCCGAGATTTAAACCATGTATGGGCAGGTTGAAGGTACCAATTTGATCGATCAATTAACTTGGGTACAACCAGCCTGCTATAGCCACTATCAATAACCAATGTCTTCTCCTGTCCACCCCCCCCCCCCCCCCGCGCGCTGCGAGAAGACAATGGCTTGGTCTGGAGAACTTGGAGGCCAAGTCAACACCTTGAACTCGTGTTGTCCTCAAGCCATTCATGAATTCATCAGACCAGGTCACATTCTTATAGCCACGTGGGCTCCAATTCTGATGCCCACGTGGTCATTTTAGGTGCTTTTGGCTGAGGACATGGGTCAGCATGGGCACCCTGACTGGACTGTGGCTACATAGCCCCATACACAACAAACTGCAATGTACTGTGTGTTTTGACACCTTTCTATCAGAACTTTTCAGCAACTTGAGCTACAGCGGCTTTTCTAATAGATCAGACATCGTAGGCCAGCTGTTGCTCATCTCATACATCAATGGTCGCTCATGACCCTGTTACCGGTTCACTGGTTTTCCTTCCTTGGACTAATTTTAGTAGGTCATGATCACTACAGACTGGGAAAATCCTGCAGGAACTGCAAATTTGGAGTTGCTCTGACGCAGTTGTCTAGTCATTACAAGTGGCCCTTGTCAAAGTCACTCAAATACTTGCCCATTTTTTTCTGCTTTCAATACATCAAATTCGGGGACAACGTGTTCACTTGATACCTAATATATCCCGTGGACTTTCAGATGCCATTGTAATGAGGTAATCAATGTTACCTGTCAGTCTTCCTAATGTTATGGCTGATTGGCATACTGTACAGTATGTGTTTAAGTGGCCGTTTGCTGTCCCCATTGTAGGCCCATGTGACAGGGTGACAATGCAGAAGCACCATGTGCAAAACGAGGATAAAGACTTGTCACCCAATCACAGGAATTGCCTGCATAGTGATTGCCATAGGAGGATCACTAAGTAATATTTTAATAAAGCTTCAGATTTAAAAACATTGAAAATGCCTTTTGAAATTACAGTGACATGTTAAAGCTAATCGTTTTAGTGATTGGGTTTATTTTAAACACCACGGTTCAGTACTGTGCATGATAATATTTGCACTAACATTTAAAATTACAGGATAGTCTACACCCTTATTCTCAGTCTACGCAGTACTAATACACTGAGGCTTAGGAAAAATTTGCTAAACATTTGTGTATGTGCGCTGTTTGGACCAAGAAAAAGGGTGTAGAATCCCAAAAGACTTCTCCTGAAATGTGAAATTCGCAGTCCCTGGTTCAGTCCTGCTCCCTTATCAACATGCTAATGAACTTTTTTAAATATAATCTCTCCATTTTTCATACTTTTTTTTTTTTTTTTTTTTTTTTTTTTTTAGAACCAGTGTCAAAAAAATGCCCTTTTTTTTTCTTGAATTTAGGATGCCTATAGGTGAACAGAGTGGCAGAGGAGCTCTTGGAAATTACATGCAGACTCCATAGCTCCCTCATTTTGAACCAAAATCCATGTCCTGTTTATTTGTTTCTCTTTTTGATCTACTGTACAAACCTTTTTTTTTTTTTTTTTTAAATCGACATTAATGAATTCCCTGCATTAAGGTAAAAACATTTTGCCACTTGCCGTGAACCTCCCTGGTCTTTTCTCCCTTCTCCCCATGCTCACAAGCTTTGAAAACAGTGGGAGCCATTGGCTCCTGCTGCTGTCAGTCAAAAACCATGATGAGGGAGTAGGGGGGCCAAGTCGGGCTGTGTGTGTCTATAGCCGCACACAGCCCAGTCAGGATCGAGCCTGCATGTATGCCCCCATAGTAAGCGATTGCTGTGGGAGCAGACACAGAAGAGGAGGAGCCATGATCGCTGGTGGGGAACCCTAGAAGAGTGGGTTTGGGGCTGCTCTGTTTGTGCAATACCATTACACGGAGCAGGTGACTATAACATAAAGTGTACGTGAAAGTGTCCTTCGCGCTATAGGTGAGTAATAGTGAAAGTGTGTAAAAATAAACACATGAATGATTGAAATGGTGTAAAATATAAAAAAACAAACGTGATGTGTGATGATGTCTTTTTGTCAAAGATAGCAGCAAAATCCAAAAGTGTTCACACTACACTTCAATGAGAATATAGAAACATTTATTTAATTATTTTTAATAATTATGTCATCTTTTATGACTATAACATGTTTATTTTAATTTTAAAAAATGCCTTTAAAACTGCTTTAACTGCCAAAAATTGTTTACTTCTGTAAATCTTTCATTCAGCTTGTAAATGATTACATTTGTTATCTTGAAAAGCCAGTATAAAGGAAGGGGAGTGGTAAAAAACAGCACTTTGGGGTGTAACCAATCATATTTTGCATAAACCTCTTTGCGCCAGCACAACAAATATTTGCAGCAGCTTGGCAGGTGGGCCTTAATGCTTTGCTGTTTGCTGAGTGCACTTCCAGCATACTTACCAAGCTGTCACTGTTTAGGATTGGAAACCGGTGGAACAGGCTGCTGATCACGTGACCACTGTTAGTCGGCCAAAGTGGTCACATGATCAGGAACTCCTCCTCAGCCTGTCATTAGGATACAACTAACGGGCCACTGGGAGGTGTTGGGAAGGGTTTAAACCGTGGCAGGGGTAAGTCCTTTGCCTACATACTTTGTGCTAGAAGGTGTCCCACTCACCTACAAAGGTTTGGTGGTATGTAGGCTCCTTACCATGCTGGGTATGCAGTGAACATGCTACTGTGCCCAAAAGGTAAAGTAAGGGTTCTCTTTGGCAGATAGTCTGCCGCATGTGTTCCTCTGCAGAATTTTTGTAGTTGGCAATCTACTAAATGTACTGAGTTTTTTTTTTTTCCTGACTGAACATGCAGAAGTCTTCTTGCTTGAGTCATTTGAATGTCTTCATAGCAAAATAGCTGATAAAATAGACGTTGTATTTATTCAGTTCACGTGCATGCTTTGTCCAGTGTGTCCCGTTCAGAAAAGTTGAGATGAAGTTTATGTATGTGGTTTGGAATGGTGTTAGTATTTATTTAAATATGGTGACCTACTGCTTATTAATCAGCCAGCCAGCTGTGTCACTGCAAAATTCCACACTGATTGCTGTTTTTTTCATTCCTGTAGTTTTCGTCAGAGTTCATGAGAATCACATTTCAGCAGCTGCAACCTGATGTAAAACTTTGGAAAATTTCAGTCCTGTACACAGGCCACACCAGGCAGAGCTGGAGTAACGCCGGAGAATCTGACTTCTACTGAGCATGGATGTGTTTTCTTCCCGGACTCTTCTCATTTGCAGTCACTTGACTGTGAAGACAGCAACCATGCTTTGTCATGTGGATTATTAACCTCTTCACATTAAGTGTTGGACATACATCAAACCATTTTATTATCTGCTTCATTCCTTCTGTATGTTTACACCCCCAAGGATCCTTGAATGAGCAGAAACAGCCAGTTCTGGAAAAAGTATCAATAACCATTCTCCAGATCCAGTGCTTCCAGCAGCTGGCCTGATTGGCCAATTATGTTCTGGTGAGTTCCTCTGCTATCTGCACTGTGTTGTTTAGATTCACCTCAATGTACCTGAGAAGGGGTTATGTTAAAAAAAAGATACTTTCCTTCTCAACCATCCCTATTTCTTGCATTGAGAGGATTTTCATCAGCGTGAGAGCCATACTCTTGTACTTAACTATCACTCCATCTCAAGGTGATCAAGACCTATCAGATTTAATGGAGTGCTGCATGCCTGATCTCTCTATGAATGGAGTATGTATCTATGACAAGCATTCGTCTATGATGTATAAGAGGGCTACCAGAAGACAAGGACCAAAATCCTCTTCACGGTTTAATTGTTGCCAAAATACCTCTTTTGTTTGCAACAATTTTTATATAGAGTAAAAAATCACTTGGAATTGGCAGCTGATGGGGTATAAATATATACCTAACTCTATAAAGCATAACAATATTTCCTTCTTTTAATAGATGACCATCTGCAGGAAGCCATCTGGGAAGACAGTGCCTGGAAAGGCGGGTGAGGATACCGCAGTCGAGCCCCTTCAACATTTCCGAAGGAATGGCTGGAGTTGGCCTCCGCACCCTTTACAGTTTGTGGCCTGGATCACATACCTTCTGTTTACGGTCATTGGATTTGGGGTCCTTGTTCCCCTGTTGCCCCGACACTGGGTGGCTGCTGGTTATGCGGTATCCTTTCATTGGAGATGTGAAGCAATACTGTTATCGCCATACCTGCAGTAAAGCAGAATGTTTAGACATAAAGTGATACCATTTAGTGGCTAAAGCTGGCCATACATGGTTCAATTCCTCCATCCACACAATTGAGGTGAATGAGGGAATCGTCCTGCTGCCCTATTGTATTTTGACAGGGGGGGAGACTTCCCCTCTGTCGAAATACACAGATCAGCACTGCAGCCGTTGGTTGCAGCGGCTTATTGAGCTTTTTTGGTTGCAGTCGCTGATTGAGCGCCTTTTATCTGATAGGGCGGTTGAACCGCATTGGATTGCTAGATTGACTTCTATTTAACTGCAGTGGCCATACATGGATCGAATTTCAACTAGTCCCTGCTGAATCATCCATCTATGGCCACCTTTACTCAGTTTTCAGATTGAAAGTTAAAGCTTGAATCATAATTGTAGGTTTCTTCATCATGCCTAATCACAAACCTGGAGATTTGAAAGTTTGTGTTTTAAAGTGACTCCCGGCCGCTCTCCTACTCCACTTCATGGCTACAGCAGGAGGGGCTGAGTGGCCAGCATGGCGGTCATGTGACCTCCAGGCTGATGTCAGATTGAAATCTCAGCTCCTCCCGCTGTATCCCTGGAACTGAGTATTAGAGCGTCCGGGAGTCACGTTACCGGCCTGAAGATATATTACAAAAAGATATTGAGAGGCTTTGTTTGATTATGGTAGCTTAAAATAGGGGGGCTAGAAGTGAATGATAGTGTAGGGTTACAAACCCTTTAAGCTCAGTGTGCATCAAGCCTTAAATATAAAGTTTGCCAAATACACATCAAAATTTTGCTCTGTGGGCAGCCCTCTCGGCAACACCCATCACTTATCTTTTGTCGAAGATGCTGGGTGATAAATTGTTGGCCGAATTGCACCTGCAGGCATTGTTCAGTTATTCAGAATACAATGGCCTGCAGCGGGATATTTGTTCATCTGTGCTGTCAGCGTGGGTAAAGGAACCTGTTAGATTTCAGCTTGTAGGCTGAACAAAGAAGTCAACTAGTGTATGCCCAGCTTTAGAGGTATCAGAATGCTGATGGTTCTGTTCAAATATGCACAAGATATCCATAATCTTGTTGTTCTCTATTTTCTGTTATTGTTTCTTAACCCCCTTATGCAGTGTATGGGTGTGATGTTTGCGTTACACCTCATTGTCCATTTTTTGGCGGTAACCTTTGATCCAGCAGATGAGAATGTACGTGCCAAGAACTCTCCTGGCCCACTGCCTGTGTTCGATAGGACCAAGCATGCTCATGTCATTGAAAACATGCATTGTTACATCTGTGAGGTGGATGTGTAAGTAGAGATTTCTGTGTCTGATTCTTGGAGCAACCTTGGTTCTGAGAAATCGGATGATGAGGCAGTTAGAACATATTGAAACAATTAAATAAAGTAATAAATTACCTTTTTAGGTTTTGTTTATATGTCTAACGATTTTGTCACTGGTGCTTAAAAACTGAATGTAGAAGCTCACGGTGGATAACCTCAGAAAGCAACAAACTAGATTTACGGCAGTGTCTGAAAACCTTGTCTGTGTTACTAGAGCAACCAGTCACAGTAGTTCTTCTCTCATACTGTACATGGTGAATGGTGCCCCATATTCAAATTCGGGTTACCTATTGTCAGCACCATCTTACTATGAGAGAAGATAACTTGGCTCTCTGTTCACAAAATATGTATTGGTCATGTGAAAATAAAGCACACCAGGCTTTTTTCAACATAACAAATATATGTTTAAAGTCAAATTGTGCGCTAATGAGCAACCACAATTAACTTTATTATTGAACAAGACCATGTTTATGAACCAAGGTTGTTCCATTTGTAATCTATATTCTATGTAAGCTATACCATATTGAAAACTAGATAACCTTCTGTTTAGTTAGGGTGTAGGTTTAGGATCTTCTTTAGCATTCGGGTGACCACAGAATACTAGGCATTACCTGCAATGCTAAATGTGCCATGAGTATCTCCAGTAGAATGTACACTACAAACACCATACTGCTGATTTCAATTTACTTCTGTATCCTTACAGAAAGTTCAAGAGAAGCAATACAAGACAAATCCATTTACACCCCAAGCCCAGGGAGATTTGCAGCAGAGGTTGGCTTCCAACTGAGCATCACTGGGATGACAATTTCTTGATAGAAAATATGCCATCACTAATACGTTTCTTAGTTTTCTTCTTCTTCCACCAATCCGATTCAAACCTGCTCTAAAAGTTTGAGTTTAATTAGTAATAAAAGTGACTCAGAAAACTAAGAGGCTTCCTATTTATTTAAAAAAATTGAATGTGAATACTGGGCCATGTTCCTTTTTCACTAATTATCACTTTTTACTTTTTTGCTGCACTGCTCACCTACCATCACCCATAATGACCCTGTGAAGGATCTGTTCTTGTGAAAGTCCTTCCTAAGAGCAGTCACCGTAGATCCCTCTGTCGCAGCATGCTCCACCTACTACGGATCCAGTTAAAACTTTCCTGTAAAAAATCCAAATTATACCTGCACCACCTCCTATGTCATACAAGTGATGGTGATGCTATGCTATGTTTACTGGATAACATTAGTGGCTTATATGTTGCCTGGCATGGCTTATTAGAAGTGGAACATTTATTTAATAACTACAACACAGCACAGCTCGGCCTGCCTCCCGCTCCCTCCTCAAAGAATTTGATGGACTCCGTCCCTGTGAGTAAATGAAGAGGTTAGAGAAGAGGTGGCAGCTATGCACAGTACTGGATCACTTGAGGACTCGGGTAAGTATTTAGGAAGGTAGGGGAGCACAGCAAGATGTAATACATTTTTTACCCTGTAATGCTGGAAATGCATAAGGGTAAAAAGTTTTAGCTTTGGAACCACTGTTAGGAAAATGGTGAACACACTTAATACTACATTTCTTTTTTAAATCTCTAAGTTTGCCCAGCTGGGTAATCATAGACCAGAAATACTATAGTCAGTCTCCAGTCTGGCAGGTATAATAAAATGAGTGGCTAAAGATCACTGTTATAAAGCTTTCATCCTCATGCACACTGGAAGTTATAAAAACGCCGGTAGGGTTGCCGCATTAAAAACATGCGTTTTGTTTTGCATCTGCGTTTTGCTGCATTTTCTTCTGTGGTTTTTAGTGTTGGCAGCAAGAAAACCCAAGTTATGGGATCACAAACACAAGTTAGCCGCATTTTGCCATGTTTGACGGCGTTAGAATGTTTTTACAGCTTTTACAACGCTCAAAACCCACTAGTTCTGGGTTTTTTTTCCAGCCAGAAAATACCCCAGCCAAAAAGCGCTGATAACAGCCTATGTGTGCATGGACACATAGGATAACATGCTGGGGATTTTAATGACTATAGAAAAAAATGTCTGAAGCCAAAAACAGCAAACAGCAGCTGTAAAAACATCCATTGTGCATGAGGCCTTCCTCTGAGCAAACCCTGGCAGCTTGCGGTGCTTTTTAAGTGTCACTTGCTGCCATTGGCTGCCACCCCTCCTTCACTATTGGAAATTCCTCCTGTCAGGTGACAGAGCAGCGCCCTCTAATTAAGGGCTCTGGCGAAGCACTGGACCTCCTGGAAATCGTCCAAGCATGTTATTGGGCGTCACTATAACAACCAGGAAGCACTGGATGGCTTTGAATGTGTGAGAGCCATAGAGGGGAGACAGTCAGTCAGTTGTTTGTGGTTTCCTAAATGTATTCAGCCTGAACTTTGAATAATATTTAGAGTTTACAGAGGCTTGTTTGAGGTTTAAAGGTGCATGCATTGGGACTGATCTAAGGAATGAAGGCGCATGAATTTGGAATGATCTGAGGTCTAATATATGCAGGACCCTCCCCCCAAGACCATACCAGACCGAAAGGTCTGGTATGAATTTTGAGGGGAAACCAACTTCCATGTTGGAGCAGTGTGAACCTGGCCTTAGAGCTGATCTGAGAAGCGTATGCTTTGGGACTGATCAGAGGTCAGAAGGTGCATAAATTAGGGCTGATCTCTGAAGAGACATGCGTCCAGCGGGTCGGACCGGATGAATCAGTTTTCGGACTCTGACAGGTCCGTCTCTGCACAGTGAGCGAAGACGGACCTGTCATCCGCCTGCTCAGCGGGGATCAGCGAAACAATCTGCCCAGAGCAAGCGGAGTCGTCAAAACAGATCCGCTCCGTGTGAAAGAGGCCTTACAGTACAATTATGAGTGCAAAGATTAAGGCTGGGTTCACACTACTGCAAATTGGATGCCGGGTTCTTCGCATGTCAGGAAATTGTAACCGGCTCTTAATGGAGCCGGTTCACACGTCTCTGGAGCGAATTGCACAGGAGTCCTGTGTGTCTTCTGGTCTAGTTCAGGTTCGAATTCAGCCAAAAATTCGGACCTGAAACGGTGAACAAGGATGCACCTAGAGTTGCCGCCTCATTCCTTTAAAACTGAACACATATTAATTACACAGGTTCTGTCACTAATTAAGGTGGTAATTAAGCTGGGTGCCTTATCTGCATTAAATTAGCCTCAGAACCTGTGTAATTAATATGTGTTTGGGTTTAAGCGGAAGACCCTAGACACACCAGACCCCTGCTGTTGTTAGCTGCTCCATATGCAGTGTGAACCCAGCCTTAAGCCCACGTTCACATCAGGCCGATTTGGCATGCTATTTGACATGTCAAATCAGCGGCTATTGCTAAAAATGGCACGGTCCAAATCGGTGCGACGCCGCACAGATTACCAAAAGTTGTTTCTGTACTACTTTTGGCGACTGGGGTGGCGATTTTAAATAGACATCTGTGCATGATTCCCCACAGATGTATGTCAAATTGCCCTCTGAAGTCTGACTGCATTGCCGGTTTGAAATCGTGCGGGTTCAGCTGAACAATTTCAAACCTGCATCAGTGTGAACCAGGCTAAAACAAACTGAGCACGATTTACTAAAACTGGAGCACTGAGAATCTGGTGCAGCTGTGCATAGTAACCAATCAGCTTCTAACTTCAGCTTGGCTACTTTCACACTGAGGCACTTTACAGGCGCTACAGTGCAAAAAATTAGGGATACACCGAAATTTCGGCGGCCAAAAACAAACTGCCGAAAATTGTGTATTCGGCACATTGCCGAAAGGAAAATATTGCAAAAAATGGGGCGGTGCCCCGCCCCTGGTGCCGCCCATTGCGGGGGTGTCATCCTGGCTTGCCCCAGTCCTCCACCCTCCTCTTCTCTGTCCCACAGAGCGGCGGTCTCCGTGTATCACGGAGCTGACTTGCTCGGGCCACAGTAACAATGTCCTGCCTCCTCTGACAGACGGCACACTGATCCAATGGTGGGACATTGAATCAGCGTGACAGGATGCGGGACATTATTACTGCGGCCCGGGCAATTTAAATACAGCTCCGTGACACACAGAGATCGCCGCTCTGATCTGGCCACTGTTAGGCTGCATGACTGGCACTGGTGAGGTTGCATGATGGGCACAGGCAGGCTGCATCTGATTGGCACAGGCAGGCTGCATCTGATTGGCACAGGCAGGCTGCATCTGATTGGCACAGGCAGGCTGCATATGATGGGCACAGGCAATCTGCATGACTGGCACAGGCAGGCTGCATCTGATGGGCACAGGCAGGCAGCATCTGACAGGCACTGGCAGGCTGCATATGACGGGCTCAGGTAGGCTGCATATGACTGGCTTAGGCAGGCTGCATGACATGGGCACTGGCAAGCTGCATGACAGGCATAGGCAGGCTTCATCTGATGGGCACTGGCAGGCTGCATGATGGGCAATGGCAGGCTGCATTAATCTCTTGTATCATGTCTGCAGTCTCTGAACATCTCCTGTATCAGATGGTTAGAGACTGAGGACATGATCCAAGAGATGGTTAGAGACTGAGGACATGATCCAAGGTGCCAATAATGGCCAATAATAAATTAATATTAATTGAAATTGATGGTATTAAAAAGTCAAATATAATACAATTGTATATAAAAATATAAATATTTTTTTACAACTGTCATTTTCAGTATCGGTTTTCAGCCTAGTGCATCCCGCCATTTTCGGTTTTCGGCACCAAAATTTCAATTCGGTGCACTCCTACGAAAAATATTGACTGTAAAGCGCCTCTCCTCTCACTCCAGTGTGAAAGCCCGAGGGTTTTCACACTGGATCGGTGCGCTGGCAGGACACTCAAAGTCCTGCAAGTAGCATCTTTGAGGCGCTTTAGGAGCGGTGTATACACTGCTCCTACAGCGCCCCTGCCCATTGAAATCAATGGGCAGCGCTGGCAAAGCGCCCTTTGCGGACGCTTTTAAACCTTTTTCGGCCATTAGTGGGGGTTAAAAGTGCCCCGTTGGCGGCTGAAAAGCGCAGGAAAAACAACGGTAAAAAGCCGCTAAAAATAGCAGCGCTTTACCGCCAACACCCCAGTGTGAAAGGGCTCTTGAGCTTTGGCAAGAACACCTGGAAGCTGTTCGCTGGCATGCCAAATTGTCCCTGCTGTAAGCTGTATTTTGTTTACATTACATTATCCTGCTTACAGTGCAGTTTTGTAATCACTATGCTTTCTGCTCAGATGCACCTGCTGATTGCTGAAATTTGACCAACATAGATACACCCTGCAGGGAAGTTCTGAAGGACTCATGAGGCCTGTGAATTACAATGGGGTCCAGGTGCACAATACTTACAGGGCAATTTCAATAACAGTCAGCAGGGAGAATGGCTTATCTCTACTCTGTCCTTTTGAGGATTTGTTTTAAACCTGTGTTTTGTATACATGAGGAATGAAGACAATAGAAGAGGAGAGATGTCCCAGGGACAGTTTTTAGAGATTGACGTCTGTAGAGGAAGATTCCAATGCTGACCACATACAGTATATGTTTCAGTATTTCATTTAATCAGCCCTATGGATATAGAAACAACAATGAAATATGTTTTAATGACCAAAGTCAGCCGGAAGCTGTTAAAAGAGCCCTAGAACGCTGCCTATTACTAAAAGCTGCTAAGTTTGTGCAGTTATAAAATGGTTACATCTTGTAACTGATCACTTTTAAACTTCTCCAATGTTCCATTAAAAACACAAGAGTTGTGGCTTTTTTTTAATCAGTTACTGGCGGGTTTGACAGTTGGTCATCTGTGTATTGGTCAAATCATTACGTGGATGGATTTTAAGGTTTTATGCACTTTTTGCCAAGTTTCTTTGTGAAAATAGGAGATTTTTTTATTTAAAGTTTTATTGAAGATATTGCATGAGGCTGGTGTTCTTTACTTTTGTTTTACAAACTGTCAGAAACCATGAATCAGAACGAGACAGAAGTACAGTTAATCACACTTTAATAATAATAAAAAGGTAAACAGAGTAAGCGTAGTCAATACATACATAGCCAGAGTTCAGTAACCAGATCGGGTAGTCAGCCAATGCTAATGTCAGAGAGCCAGAGATCAACGTAGTAGTACAGCAAGCAGGATCAGGAGCCAGAAGGGACATCAGCCGAGCAATTCTTCAACAGGAACGCAACGCAGAAGAAAGTCTCTGAGATGTGACCAAAGGTGAAGGCAGAGATGAAGTGAGCTAGACAGCTTTAAGTAGCCAGGACTGACGAGCAAATCATCAACAGCCGAGTCACTGTGGAGAGAAAGGAGCTGGCAATTAGCCGACAGCTGAGCGGCCAGCTCAGAGAAGGAAGGGCTGAGCCCAGTCCTGACAGTAGCCCCTCCTCAACGACTCCTGCCCCCTCGGAGGACCACCGGGCTTGAGGCGAAAACGTCTATGGAAATCAAGGAGGAGGACAGGGGCATGTACGTCTGAGGATGAAACCCAAGAGCCTTCCTCCGGACCGTACCCCTTCCAATGCACCTACGGGAGTCAACAATGGATTGTACTTCATACTCCTCATGGTTCTCAACCTGTATAGGGTGAGGACGTGGCACCGAGGTGGTAAAGCGGTTGCAGACCAAAGGTTTCAGTAAGGAGACATGAAACACATTAGAGATGCGCATACTAGGAGGAAGGTCCAACGCGTAAGCCACTGGGTTAATCCTGCGAAGGATACAGAAAGGCCCAATAAACCGAGGTGCGAACTTCAAAGAAGGAACACAAAGTCGGAGGTTGCGAGACGACAGCCAGACTCTGTCCCCATAAGTAAACCAATACTTCCGCGCCAGTGGTGTCAATAAAGTGAGCTTTACAAAATAAAAATTATAATTGAAAAAATTAGTGATTGAAAAAAATTTAAATTAAAATTAAAAATAAAAATACCATAAATAAAGGGTCCTTGGTTGTGATGACCCAAAAAATAATATAAATATATGTATATCACCCTTGGATGATCAATTGAGTAACCAAAAACCAATATCAAAGAACACAAGTGCAAGCTGCTCCCCTTAATTTGAGTAAAAATAATCAAATAAGGAATGGTAAACAATAGGGGGCGCTAGAGACCTATATACATAAGTGCTAGTTGCAATAATGGCACTAGAGACAACACACAATCCACATCAAACGCAGTGAGCTAAATAATAACAATAGTGCTGAAATAACACTTTGCCAAATAATTGATATGTGGCAAATTATAGAATCCAAAATATAAAATCATGATAATTGTAAAAAAAGTTCTGAGTTGTAGCTGTGATTAGTAAATTCGTGATAATTGATTGTCCCAATCCATTGAAGAGATTAGAGCAAACGATTGATTGAAAAAACAACACCAAAGCAGACACATAAATCTTCATAGATGCATCAAATTCTTAGCGATGATAAAAGAGGTTCCGTCACCAAAGAGGAAGAAATCACCTAGGATAATAGATATCTGCTTACCAGATACCAATGACTCCTTTAACTAAAAAGAGTCATTAGCGCCTGTACAGGATTGTGCCTGTTCACATGAAGGCTGGAAGGCTGGGTGGTGTTTTAGGCATAGATCCCTCCCGTACCATTCATTCAGGATAGGAGATATGAGAAACAAAAGAGAATCTCCATAGTGTAAAACCGTTTATTAATATAAAAAGAGAACAGATAAAATAGCCAAATGGCCTCTTACATTTGTCGGTGCCTACCCGGCACTGGGACTGCTAGCATGTCAGGGTAAACGGTGTCCAAGACCCTTCGCATCACATCACACATGCGGCGTGCGTTCCACCCCGTGCGTCTAGTCAACCAGATAAACCGGATGTTGGTAGGACGAATCTAAACGTGTGACCACGTACCGCTCCGACGTACGTTTCGTTTTGAACGTCTTCAGGGAAGCACATGACAGACATATGTGTGGTGGCTCTCCAGGGACTTTGGAAAATATGAGAAGATAAACTACCACACATAACTGCAGCAAATCTCGGACGACATTGTTAATGAACTCCTGGAAAACTGCCGGAGCGTTACAAAGGCCAAAATGCATTACGAGATACTCATAATGACCTGATCTGGTATTAAACGTAGTTTTCCACTCGTCGCCCTCTTTAATCCTGATGAGCTTGTTTGTCTCTCTCAAATCAAGCTTTGTGAAACCCGTTGCTCCCTTGAGGCGGTCAAATAACTCCGTAATCAACGGAATGGGATAGACATTCATAATTGTGAAACGATGGAGACCCCTATGATCGATACAAGGTCTCGGCTCTACACTCTTCTTCACAAAAAAGAAACCAGCACCAGCAGGAGACGAGGATTTGCGGATGAAACCTCGAGAAAGTGCGTCTGCAACATACTCCTTCATGGCCTTATCCTCCAAGACCAACAAAGGGTAAACCCGGCCACGAGGCGGTATGGCACCAGGTTGAAGGTCAATTGCACAATCATACGACCGGTGTGGAGGCAAAGTACTGGTTTGACCTTTGTCAAAGACATTGCTAAAATCGCGGTATACCCCTGGCAGGGAGGAGAGAAGAGGTGCACAGGACCTTGGCTACCTTCTGGAAACATCTCTCACTGCACTGTGGCAAACAGGACAGAACCTCAGCACGGAGCCAATTAAAAGAAGGGTTGTGCCTCTGTAACAAAGGATAACCAATAACCAACTGAAACTTAGGTGAGGTTTTAAACTTGGAATTGGATTATCTCAAGGTGAAGGGCCCCTACGGCCATGGACAATGGAACAGTCTCATGAGTCACATGGGCAGGCTGTAGAGGTCTCCTGTCAAGAGCCTCAATGGCAAGTGGAGTGTCATGCAGCTGCGTGATTGAGTGTCAATCGAGTGCTTCGATACAAAGGCAGCATCAATGAACAGGCCTGCAGCCCCAGAGTCGATTAGAGCCTGTATCTCGACGGATGACTCAGCCGAAACCAGGGGCTTATCTCTCTGGGAAACTGGAGACGAAACAACGCCACCTAAGGTCTGTCCGTGACAGGACCTCAAGGTTCGAGCGTTCCCTGGACGGGTAGGAAAAGACTTCAAAAAGTGACCAGTCTGGCCACAAAGGCACAATCTCTTCCTCCCCCTAAGGGCTCTCTCATCTGCAGAGAGAGGCGTGAAGCCCAAGTGCATGGGTTCATCTTCACAGACCGACTCGGTACCAGTAGGCATGGGAGGTGAGGGAGGCAAGGGTGGGACTGCAAAGCTTGGAGACAAATGTACAGGAGGCTTGTGCCAGCGCTCCCTAAGAGTCTTTCTCTGAGTCTGGAGTCAATGAGGATGGCAAATGTGATCAACCTCTCCAGCTCAGTGGGTATATCTCGTATATCTCCTTGATGTTATCCGAGAGACCATAAGAGAAGGCAGCCACGAGGGCCTCATTTTTCCAAGCAACCTCTGCTGCCAGAGTACGGAATTCAATGGCTTAATCGGCAACAGTTCTCGTACTCTGATAGACATGAGGCTCTTGGCAGCAGAAGCGTCAAATACCCTTTTCAAGGAAGCCACAAATTCTGGGTAACTCAGGACCACAGGTTTTTGCGTCTCCCATTGAGGGTTTGCCCAGGCCAAGGCTCTCTCAGAAAGCAAAGATATCACAAAACCTACTTTTGCTTCTATCTGTGGGAAACACCTGGGGCAGCATCTCAAAGTATATCTCAACCTGGTTGAGATCCATTGAACTGGATCGCCCCCAAATCGCTGGGGAAGCGGAGCGGAACCAAACATGCCTTTTATAGAGGTGATACTCAAGGCGGGTGCCTGCACAGAGACTGGAGCAGCAGCAGGGACGGCCTGCAACACAGGTTGTACCGGAGCATCCTTAGTGGAAGATTCCAGATGAGCCGTGCGACTCAGGAGCGTTTGTAACACCAAGGCAAACTGATCCATGCAGTGATCCTGGTCATCCAATCTGGAAAAAATATTACCAACAAGTGGACTGACTGCATCTTCTGAATTCATGGCCTTCGTCTACAGTCAGAAACCAAGAATCAGACTGAGACAGAAGTACAGTTAAATCACACTTGTTTTAATAATATTAAAAAGGTAAGCAGAGTAAGCGTAGTCAATACATAGCCAGAGTTCAGTAACCAGATCGGGTAGTCAGCCAATGCCAATGTCAGAGAGCCAGAAATCAACATAGTAGTACATCAAGCAGGATCAGGAGCCAGAAGGGACGTCGGCCGAGCAAGTTTTCTACAGGAACGCAGGAGAAAGTCTCTGAGATGTGACCAAAGGTGAAGGCAGAGATGAAGTGAGCTGGACGGCTTTAAGTAGCCTGGACTGACAAGCAGATCATCAACAGCTGAGTCACTGTGGAGAGAAAGGAGCTGGCAATTAGCCGACAGCTGAGCCCAGCCCTGACACAAACTACCTGCATGCCCTTTTAATTGCTTGACACATGCTAATCACCATTTTGTGTTAGTGCCAGCTCTGGGTGCGGTTGTTAATATTATTAAACTGTGTAGCAAGTTTATACTTACAGTATTTTGCTTGGTCTGTGTTGTCACACAAGAACAGATCATCTCGACTGATTGTGATGCAACAGTCTTCATAATAACTAGAGATGAAGTTGGAAGCAATTGCTAATTATCCTTTAGCATGCACCAGAAATGTGCACCAGCACCCTCCTTCAGAATTCCATGTATATGCACCCCTAAATCTTGACATACATGAAGGGGTGGGGGGGAATTTAATAAAGATTTGGCAAATATGAATGATATTTGTATTATTTGATATACAGTTATTGACTAAATGCAGATATTGGTGGAAATGTTTTTCCAACTGCTAATAAAAGCATTTGTTCCCCAGTGTAGGCAGCTTAGAGATTTCAGGGCAATATCGATCTAAAACAACAAACTGTATGAGTAGCATAAAATAAAACTCTTTGGTATATGTGATGCGTATTGTTCTCTTTGTTAATGTGTAGAGGGGTGTTGTGTCCTGTTTTCCAGCATTCCTTCATTTTTATGTCCATGCATTATTAGTGTAGTCCTATTCTTACTGCCATTGTACTGCTACCTGTACTATACAAGCTTTAACACCTATTTTATCTTCACAGGGGTGCCAAATCCAAACACTGCAGTTTATGCAATAAGTGTGTCAGTAATTTTGACCATCACTGCAAATGGCTGAATAACTGTGTGGGTGGCAAAAATTACTGGTAAGTGCCCCCAATACGTTATACACCTGCATACATTTTTTATATTTTATTTTTATACATGCTTAGTGAACTACAGTATGTAAATGCACATAGCCCTCATTCATGTATATAGTCCTGCACTACCTAAATTGTTTGACTGTAGAATTTTATTAAATCTGAGGTTTAAAGGAGGCTCAGAGTGGCTGGGCTACCCAGCTGCCGTACGCCTTATATCTTCTTACACTAACGTGACAATAAGCCTGGTATTGTAGATGGGTAACGAGTTGTTCCTAATATGCTGTTAACCAGGCAGGAAAAACATTTGACCAGTCATTTTAATTGGCATATTTCAGACACGATGATAGCCTGGATCTTCCGTTTCTCATTTTGTATACTAGGGATGTTATTATCTTTATACTTGTAACCTTTTATCTTGTTACGAAAAGGAAATGTGTGATATTATGTGTAATGTAAACGCTTTCTACTTTTTAGGCCCCTTTCACACGGGGTGGATCTGCTCAGCGGCTCCTCTAGCTCAGCGGAAGATCACTCCATTGATCTCCACTGAGCCGGCGGATTACAGGTCTGTCTCTGCTCACTGAGCAGAGAGAGACCTGTCAGAGTCCCGCTGATTTCTATGGGGAGATCGGACAAAAACGGACAGCATGTCCATTTTCATCAGATCCCATCCGATCCGCCAGATGGATGGCGAATGTATCGCCATATGTCTATCTTGAGTGGATGGCAGGCAGGTGTCAGCGGACACATCTCCGCTGACGCCCGCCTGCCCATAGGAGTCAATGGGTGGCCCGCTCAGATCCACCTGAAAAACGGACAGGCAGATCCAAGCGGGCTTATCGTGTGAAAGGGGCCTTAAGATCTCTGAATAGAAATTTTTGAAGCAAAATCGGACGTTTAGAACATTTTTTTGTCAGAGGCACTCTTCAAAAGAGCCAACTATTCCCGCCCTTTCTGCCCCGTGCTCCATTCATTGAAGCTATACTACTGGGTCCTAGAATGAAAAGCACTCTGATTGAAGGACAGATGGAGGAATGAAAGTTCAACCTCCTCCATTCATAGAGCGCTTTTGATTGTCGGAACTGATAGTATAGTTTCTTTGTGTAAGGAAGCGAAAAGGGCATTGTTGGCACTCTTGACGAGTGTCTGTGACAGGTGAAGCTGCTAATATTAGGCATGATCGGTTGTATTACATAAAAGGGACTCAGTTAAAAAAAAATGTAACTTATTTTTTCTTATAATAATTTTATAAAAGCATGTATAAAATTAGTAGTAAAACTAGGGTTTATTTTTTTCCAAGTCATGTATATTTCAAATAGTGCTGTTAGTACCTATAGGGGGTCATTTACTATAGCGCCAATATATGATCCTGCAGTCCCGGAAAATAGCGCCCAGTTAAGGCCAATTAAGATTTCAACTCTCAGAAACTGGGTGCAAATGCAATAGTGGAAGTCAATGGGGCTCGAACCTGCAAAATCCAAAGTTCTCACTGAAGGCTTATATGCAAGTTCTTTGCCATAAAAAGTGTTTGGGGACCAGGGTCCTGCCCCAGGAGACATGTATCAATTGGAAAAAATGTTTTTAAAACTGACGTCTTTTCAGGAGCAGTGATTTTAACCACTTCAATACCCGGCCATAGACATATGACGTCCACAAGTCAAGCCAGAGGGAGGGAGTACAGGGATTATAGCGGTGCCAAGAGAAACACAGTATACTCAGAATAAAATTGAAATTAATTTTATTAACACAAATTATTAAAAATAAACATGAGAATCACAGGAACAAGGTGTGCATAATCGATAAAAACAATTTTGTAGCAAAATTTATCACGTGACTTGGCCTGAAGAGCGTGACGGCCAGTTCAGTGGATAGGTATTTAGATATCCGACATGTTTCGCCTGTAAAGGCTTCCTCAGGGACAGATGTTTAATACCTATGACGCTACAATTCACTCTATAGAGAAAAATGTAACAATCAAACAAAATCAAATCAAATTTTTGAATTTTGTTTGAATTTGTGTTAATAAAATTAATTTCGATTTTATTCTGAGTATACTGTGTTTCTCTTGGCACCGCTATAATCCCTGTACTGTACTCCCTCCCTCTGGCTTGACTTTTCAAATTATTGGGATGAGGTGCCGTATTACAATGAGGGCCACCCAGCCACATTTAATAATATGACGTCCACAGATGGGATCTCCCATCCTGGGTGGACGTCATATGACTGCCTGGGCTTCCCGGCCGCCTAGGGGGCGGGCGCGCGCCCGCCTCGTTGCTCGGGACCCGGTGCGTGTGCCCGGCGGCCGCGATGTCCGCCGGGCACCCGCGATTGCCCGTTAACCGGGCCGGACCGTGGATCTGTGTGTGTAAACACACAGATCCACGTCCTGTCAGTTGTGAGGAGAGCGATCTGTGTTCCCAGTACAGCGGAACACTGATCGGTCTCCTCCCCTTGTACGTCCCCGCCCCCTACGGTTAGAAACACTCCCTTAGGAAACGTAATTAACCCCTTGTGTCCCCCTAGTGGTTAACCCCTTCACTGCCTGTCACATTTACACAGTAATCAATGCAATTTTATAGCATTGATCGCTGTATAAATGTGAATGGTCCCAAAAATGTGTCAAAAGTGTCCGATGTGTCTGCCATAATGTGGCACTCACGAAAAAAAAAATTGCGATCGCCGCTATTACTAGTAAAAAAATAAATACTTTTTTTTTTTTTTAAATGCCATAAATCTATCCCGTATTTTGTAGACGCTATAACTTTTGCGCAAACCAATCAATATACGCTTATTGCGGTGTTTTTTTTTTTTTTTATTTTTTTTTTTTTTCCAAAAATATGTAGAAGAATACGTATCGGCCAAAACTGAGGAAAAAATTTGTTTTTTTTAAAAAAAAATTGGGATATTTATTATAGCAAAAAGTTAAAAATATTGTGTTTTTTTTTCAAAATTGTCGCTCTTCTTTTGTTTTTTAGCGCAAAAAATAAAAACCGCAGAGGTGATCAAATACCACCAAAAGAAAGCTCTATTTGTGGGGAAAAAAGGACGTCAATTTTTTTTGGGTACAACGTCGCACGACCGCGCAATTGTCGTTTAAAGTGCGACAGCGCTGAAAACTAAAAATTGGCCTGGGAAGGAAGGGGGTGATAAGGCCCGGTATTGAACCGGTTAATAACACCTTTGGCTCCATTTGCACTTGTGCAAGCAATGCCTGTGTAATCTTGCGGTATATGAACCTCAAGTCGCATCAAAGTCAAACCAAAGTAGTGCAGGGATGAATTTGACCCACTTGCAGGATACACAAGTGAGAATGGTGCTTAATTCAAAGGTATTATCCATGAATCTCATTTACACTGCTGCGTCCTGAAAGTCGCACTATTTTTGCTGCCACTTTGCTGCTGCAACTTGGCCCCAACTTCTGGGATTGCCTGTGTAATATTGCGCCCTCAAGTCACATGAAAGTCGAGTTCGAAAGGGAGTTCGATGAGATAGGGTGTCAGTGGGATAGAAGCAGGTGAATTACAAAGACAAAGGCCCAGTTTGAGCCCTGGTTCACACTGACAGCGGGAGGAAATCGTGCAAGTTCAGCTGAACTCACACAATTTCTTTCCCGCATGTCAGTCCCGACTGCGGGGGGAATGTCAGAGACATCTGTGCAGGTTTCTGCACTGATGTCAATAAAAATCGCACCCAAAGTCGCCAAAAAGTAGTACAGAAACTACTTTTGGAAATTGCGGCGCTGCACCGATTAGAACGGTGCAATTGCCGCCGATTTGACATGTCAAATCGCACCAATTTGACCCAGGGCTGACACATACAGCTGATGTGATTCCACCTTTATCATTTACTTGCAGGTGTGCTGAAGATTAGTTTTTTTGGTACACAAAAAAATATACAAATAAGATATAAAAGAAAGATATTGCACTTTCCCCAAAACTAATTAAAAAGAAGAGAGAAAAAAAAGAAACAACAAACAAGCTCAATAATGTACTTTTATTTTGCCAGCAGAAACAAAATTATGTACATTCGTTTTACTAGCATGAAAAATATTCTACAGGATATATGGTGCTACATTTTAGCAAAACAGTTAGCAATGGGTTTTAGGGGCCCTGCTCATAGGAGCTTACAATCTAAAATTTGTCTAAACCTTAGAGTGGACACAGCTTTACTTTCGGTGTATAACAGGTAACATATCATAGTATAACTACTCGCCCACCAGCCCACATCATTTTTATCTGCAAGATTATAGAAACATACTTAACCGTCATTCTTACAAAGTATTCCAACCTAATACTCAAAAAATAACACCCATCACCAGCCCACAATCCACACGCATACATAGCATTGCCACATAAACCCACTTTTGATGGAAAAAATGCACAAGAATTTCAGCAAACAAACAGCCCTAGTTGGGCGTTTGTCATTATGCACAATATCATTCCTTCTCCCCCACATGTCACAGCAAAAAACCTGACCTTCTCAGGCCAGTTTTTTTTTCTTGGGGGGGGGGGGGGGTTTCTAAGTAATTTTCTAGCAAAAAAAACGTTTTTTAACTCGTAAACACCAAATCTCAATCATGATTTAAATCGACTTGATTTAAATCAAATCCACCCTGCAATTTAGGTAATGTACACAATTTCTCAACACCAGCTGATATTTTAGATAAGGTAGATGACTAAATACAGAGCGTATGCTATTGCTAGAATGAAGGACAGAAGATAAGACATAAAACAAATTAACATCAACTGTTTCTGTGGTTCTACCACTTTCAGTTGTGTGGCTTTACATGAGGTCTACAATCAAGCACTAAAATACAGAATAATATTTTAAAGGATGGACCCCACAACAGCTGTTTGAAATGTTGTACTTTATTTAGGGTGTCTGTATTGTTATGTTCTCATTAGTTTTAATACAATGTATTTATTGAAGATACATTTTATTCCTTTTTTTAGGCTGTTTTTTACCTGTCTTGTATCTGCATTTCTTGGCACCGTGTTGCTGAGTTCCATTTCATCCTTTGTGTTTCTTGAATACTTTGTTGATCCGTCTGTGTTGAAGAGTGACCAAAGCTTTGAAGGTACAAGTTTAATTTTTATGTAATGTCTTCATTCTATATTTGTGGCAGGGAAGCTAAAGAAACTTTTAAGAAAATCTGTCAGAAAAGAAATTAGGGGAGCTGCTGTTGGTGACTTATTTTTAAAGCTTCAGTCCCCATGGCCTGGTGTCCTGATTTTGGCTTCATTGCCTAGTGCAGCACTTCTCAACCAGGGTTAGGTGGAACCCTAGGGTTCCTCCTGAGGTTGCTAGGGGTTCCTTGAGCTTTGAGCAATGGATTGAGCAATGGAATGGATTGATCTCCAACCTCCACTGATCACCAAAGCAGGGGGGGGGGGGGTCATTTTCCACTACTTCTAAGCTGACCACTAACGCTAAGTTTGCCACATTACCTATTCTTATATTTAAAACTTTCTTTGATGTATTAATCATTCTCATTTATCATCAATTATTTATCAATTATTTCAAGAGTTCCTCAGGGTTAAAAAGGTTGAGAAAGGCTGGCCTAGTGTGTCATTGACCTTGAACAAGTGTACAGGAAACTAATATTTGGGCACTGTAACTAGCAGGGAATGCACACACAGTCCATTTAAAAGACTGTCCTTCCTTTTTTTTTTTTTTTGTTCCCTTTTTAAAGATTGCTATTGTTTTTACCTTGCACGATGCCTTGGCATATTAGACTTCAGTTGCCCCATTGGCCATTCCTTTAATATGTGCTGGAAATGTTGCTGGGTGCTGCCTTCTTGTCCATGAGGTTAGCAGCGCTCAGCAGACTGTGCCCCTTTATTCTCTGACAGGGCCGCATGATCTGTGTATGCACCAAGGAGTGCACTCCCTCCACTCAGTCTGTCATCACAGCAGCCTCCTCATTCACATGACAAGTGATTGGGAAAAGTTGTAAACAAAGCACCAGTGACTGCTCAGGTGGATCAACAGGCTGTCTGTGTGTTCTCCCACACTGCTCCTCCCAGTTGTCAGATCACTCTGCCTCCCAGTGATGCACAATCCTTATAAAGTAAACAAAAAGCTTCCCTGACTGAGCCAAATGCTCCTTTGTGTCTCACACACTTCCCCTCCTAGACACTGCAGCTCACAGTAGGAGTACTTCAGCAACAGAGACAATGCTGTCAATCCAGAAAGCAGTGGGCAGGACTAGGTGTGACCAGGTGCTGAATGATAAGCTACAGGCTTGTAAATCAATGCCGATAGCCACCACTCCTGCAGTTTGTTTTTTTCATTCCACTGTAGTGCAAGCAGGAACAGTTTACATGAGTGGCAACTCATTCAGAAATCTGCATTAGGTGGATTTTCCTGGCCGGCTCCACAGGTATTTGAGGGGATTTCAGGGGAACTAAGAGAAAACTGTGAGTGCATATGCACTTAAAATTAAATGCTGAAGCACATACAGTGCATCCGGAAAGTACTCACAGCGCTTCACTTTTCCCACATTTTGTTATGTTGCAGCCATATTCCAAAATGGATTCAATTCATTATTCTCTTCAAAATTCTACAAAACAATACCACATAATGACGTGAAAGAAGTTTATTTGAAACCTTTGCAAATGTTTAAAAAAAAAAAAAAAAATCACAAAATTCACAGCCTTTGCTCAATACTTTGCTAAAGCACCTTTAGCACCAATTGCAGCCTCAAGTCTTTTTGAGTATGATGCTACAAGCTTGGCACTCCTATTTTCTGGGCCACTTTAAAGAATAGTATTTGAAGCTCTGTGGATACTTTGTTTGGATGCAGTATGTCACTTTATTGATTCATCAATATGCAATATGACACTTTATTAATGTAATGTACATCATGTTATGCACTTTACTGATTAATTGAATTTTGATTAAGTAGGAGTAGTGTGCATATGTGTGTGTGTGTGTGTGTGTGTGTGTGTGTGTCTATAGATAGATAGAGATATATATATAAAGAGCTGCACAATTAATCATCAAGAATCATTATCTCGATCTTGACTAGTGTTTCACAATTCTTTCTATGCAAAGAATTCTCTCTGCTCTTCTGAAGCCACAGCCATCAAAAGAAAGGAAGGAAAAAACCAGGCAGTCTGCCAAGAATCAAAACATTCTTTATCAGTTGAACTTAAGTATAAACACTGTAATAATTTGTCAATGGAATAGACTTTGTGTGTAAGTGAAAAAAAGTTTAACCACTTAAACACTAAACCTTTTTCTGACATTTGTTGGTTTCAAGTTAAAATCATTTTTTTTTGCTAGAAAATTACTTAGAACCCCCAAACATTTATATATAATTTTTTAGTAGACACCCTAGAGAATAAAATAGTGGTTGCGCAGCGGTCTTTCAAATGCAATTTTTTTGGAAAAAATTACTTTAATGAATTATAAAAAAAAAAAACTAACCAGTAAAGTTAGCCCATTTTTTTATATAATGTGAAAGATATTACGCCGCTAGAATCTTACAGCTCTAATACATTATAATATATATATATACTGTACGATTCTAGTGGCGTAATATCTTTCACATTATACAAAAATTTGGCTAACTTTACTGTTTCGTTTTTTTTTCATTAAATTCATTAATTCATTAACCACTTGCCGACCGTCTCACGACGATATACGTCGGCAGAATGGCATGGGCAGGCAGAGTGACGTATGGGTACATTACTCCGCCCCCCCCCCCCCCCGGTGCCCGAGGCGGTCGGCATCATTCCAGGAGCGATCCGTCCTGAGGGGGGGGCACTGATTCATGGCCTTTCCCTCACAATCGCTCCTGGCGAATGAGAAGCTTCCTCTGCTTCTGAACTGTAAACAGAAGCAGAGGAAGTGATGTCATCTCTCCTCGTTAAGCCTTTTAGTTTCGGCTTCCGAGGAGATGAGACATCTACAGTGAGTCTGCACCAACACTACACTAACACTAGCACACATAGGCACATAAACCCCCCCCCCCTTGCACACCCTGTCACAGTGACACCAATAGCAGTTTGTTTGTTTTTTTTCTTTTTTTTTACTGATTACTGCATTGGTGTCATTTGTGGCTGTTATAAGTGTTAGGGCAGTTAGTGGTAGGCCCCTACCCCCCCTAATAAAGGTTTTAACCCCTTGATCACCCCCCAGTTAACCCTTTCATCCCCTGTCGCCAGTTTTACTAAGCGACCTTTTTTCTGGCAAGAGCTAGCTATGAGTAAGCACTCAAATTAGAGTGCGAAACGCGTCAGCTGGGTCTGTACCATCTGCCTGATTGTCCTGTATCTTTGATGATCCTGATTTTATAATAAAGAAGAATTTTCAACTTTATCCAGTGTGCGGCATACAGATTCTCTTGATTCAAATCTTGCCTCAATTTGCATTTAGCCAGCACCTGGGACTCCCCTCCTCTGAAGGATCTACTAAACACACACCTGGGAGCAAGTCTACCTGAGCGGTGAATCACCTTCCCTGTTTTGTCTGCATCAAACGACCTTTTTTCTGATCGCCGTATTCGTGTCACAGATGAAGTAGGTAGTTAGGTTCACCGTCAGCTTTTTATAGCGCCAGGTACCCCCATATACTACCTAATAAAGGTTTTAACCCCCTAATTGCCCACTAGTTAACCCTTTCACCAGTGATCACCTTATAAGTGTTACCGGTGATGCTGGTTAGTTAGTTTGTATTTTTATACCCGCCGTTTATTACCCAATAGAGGTTTAACCCCCTGATCGCCCGGCGAGTGATATCAGTTAGGTTTTAGGTTCAGTTAGGGTCTGTGTCGCCCCAGGCAGCGTCAGATTAGTGCCGGTAGCTCTAACACCCACGCACACAGCATACACCTCCCTTAGTGGTATAGTAACTGAACGGATCACTATCTGATCTGATCAGATCTATACTAGCGTCCCCAGCAGTTTAGGGTTCCCAAAAACGCAGTGTTAGTGGGATCAGCCCAGATACCTGCTAGCACCTGCTTTTTGCCCCCCAGCCCAGCCCACCCAAGTGCATTATCGATCGATCACTGTCACTTACAAAATACTAAACGCATAACTGCAGTGTTCGCCGAGTCAGGCCTGATCCCTACGATCGCTAACAGTTTTTTTTTTGTAGCATTTGATACAGTTGCTGACAGCCTAGGAGCTTTTTTACCTGTGAGTCTCACTACTGTACCAGTAAATTTAGAGCTCAAAATGGCAAATCGAAGGTACAGTATTGAAGAGGCCTAGACATCTCTGAGCATGACAGTGAAGAGGCAGTCACTCATCTGTCTGATTCAGGCTCAGAATACGATCCTGTAGATGACAGCGGCTTCATGACAGATATCTCTGATGACAAAGTTGTAGTCCCTGCCAAGGTCAGGCGTACCAGACCCCGATCTTCTTCTGCTGTTGAGGTGCAAGAACCGTATGGAGCAGAGAAGTACTAGTGCCGCTCATCCTTCTGGTGAACTGGCAAGCACCAGTGGCCTAGTACACCCTGGTCGTAGTCAAACCAGCACTGCAGTAACACGTGGTTGATGTGGCGAGTCCCATAAGTGCAGTTCAAGCTGGCGTCGTGCCCAAGCACAAGTAGTGTCCCGCTGCCACCAAGAAGACAAAAACAGGCCCGTCGTGCCCATAGTGCCCTTCCTGCTGCATTTGCCAATCCTAATTGGGAGCCCACCACTTCTGCAGCACCCGTATACTTCCCCCATTCTCTGGCCAACCCGGAATTCAGGTGGAAACAGTTGATTTTACGTCACTTGATTTTTATTCGCTGTTTTTCATCGAAGATCTCTATAGATCTATTGTGGACCAAAGTAATTTGTATGCTGGTCAATACATCGCCGCTAATCCCCAGTCCTTCCTTGCCAGAGATTGGAAACCAATTATGGTTTCCGAATTTAAGACCTTTCTCAGCCTATCCCTCGACATGTGCATTGCTAAAATGAGTACGTTGCGGTCATATTGGTCCACTGACCCAATTTACCATATGCCCATGTTCTCTGCCTCTATGACCAGGGCACGATACGAGCAGATCTTGCGGTTCATGCATTTCAACAACCATGAACTCTGTCGTCCTCATGGAGACCCTAGATACGATCGGCTCTACAAAATTCGGCCCCTTGTAAACCACTTCAACCAACTTTTTGCAGACTTGTTTACTCCCCATCAAGTTGTCTGAGTTGATGAGTCCCTGATTAAGTTTTCTGGCCGCTTGTCTTTCAAGCAGTATCTTCCCAGCAAGCGTGCCAGATACGTAATGTTTGGGGGTTCAAAGTAATTTTCTTGCAAAAAAAAAATAATTTTTTCATGTAAACAAAAAGTGTCAGAAAGGGCTTTGTCTTAGAAGAGGTTAGAGTGGGTGATGTGTGACATAAGCTTCTAAATGTTGTGCATAAAATGCCAGGACAGTTCAAAGCCCCCCCAAATGACCCCATTTTGGAAAGAAGACACCCCAAGCTATTTGCTGAGAGGCATGTCGGATCCATGGAATATTTTATATTTTGACACAAGTTGCCGGAAAAAGACAATTTTTTTTTTTTTTTTTTTGCACAAAGTTGTCACTAAATGATATATTGCTCAAACATGCCATGGGCATATGTGAAATTACACCCAAAAATACATTCTGTTGCTTCTCCTGAGTACGGGGATACCACACGTGTGAGACTTTTTGGGAGCCTAGCTGCATACGGGACCCTGAAAACCAAGCACCGCCTTCAGGCTTTCTAAGGGTGTAAATTTTTTATTTCACTCACTGCCTATCAGTTTCGGAGGCCATGGAATGCCCAGATGGCACAAACCTCCCCCCCCCCCCCCCCCAAATGACAGTGAGTGAGCCCTCAGACCTCTGATATCGCCAACAAACATTTGATACCTGCGGATATATTCGGTGCAGTACTACTGGTGTTCTATACCACCTAGTTAAGATTTTATATCCACCTTCTTGATACCTTGTTGACAATGACGCCTTGTGCGTAAACAATAAAATCCTGTTCTTTTGTACCTGAGAAAATGTAACCCCCAGATCCCTCTCCCATGCTTGTATAAAGGTGAGTTCTTGTGGGGCATTTAAATCAATCACCAGAGCGTATAGGATTGAAAGTAAATGTCTCTGTGGTTCCCTATTTAGACAAATTTGCTCAAATTCAGATAATGCACGTACTGCAGTCAATGTCAGTGTCATTGACCGCAGGTAAGCATTAAGCTGTATCTGCCTATACGGATCCAAATTGGTTGAAAACTCCTTTTCAATCTCCTCCCTAGCCACACAGGTTTGATACCATCTAAACCAAATAAGTTTAGCTTTGTCTCATCAGACCACGGGACATGGTTCCAGTAATCCATGTCCTTAGTCTGCTTGTCTTCAGCAAACTGTTTGCAGGCTTTCTTGTGCATCATCTTTAGAAGAGGCTTCCTTCTGGGATGACAGCCATGCAGACCAATTTGATGCAGTGTGCAGCGTATGGTCTGAGCACTGACAGGCTGACCCCCCACCCCTTAAACCTCTGCCGCAATGCTGGCAGCACTCATACATCTATTTCCAAAAGACAACCTTTGGATATGACGCTGAGCACGTGCACTCAACTTCTTTGGTTGACCATGGCGAGGCCTGTTCTGAGTGGAACCTGTCCTGTTAAACCGCTGTATGGTCTTGGTCACCGTGCTGCAGTTAAGTTTCAGGGTCTTGGCATTCTCCTTTTAGCCTAGGCCATCTTTATGTAGAGCAACAATTTTTTTTTCCAGATCCTCAGAGTTCACAGAGGGATTATAATAAAGGCGGGCGTAGAGAAAGAGAGAAGGCAGGTAAAGAACCTTTGCGTGCTACAGGAGGAAATTATAACATTAGAACAACAACATAAGAACTCGGGGCATGGAGAGATTCTGGGGAAATTATATAGGTGTAGGGAGGCTATGAGACAACTAATTGAATTAGAAAATCGAAAAAAGTATAATTTAGTCAAAAAAGAAAGATACATAGGGTAGTAATAGACCCGGTAGACTCCTGGCAAGGGCATTAAGTAAAAAGAAAAGCAACAAATATATCGACAAGATAAGGACCAGAACAAATTAAATTAGTTACAAAGATTCGGATATAGCAGAGACGTTCCAAGAATACTACGGGGAGCTATACTCTATAAATAAAAACAATACGATCAAAGAGAAGGAACGAAAACAAGATAAAATCAGAAACTATCTAAAAGAAGTTGGACTGGCCAAAATAACAGAAGGGGAGCGAACCTCCTTGGAGGCCCCCATTACGGAATCTGAAGTGAGAAAGGCTATCAGGGAGACACAAGTAGGTAAGAGCCCAGGTCCGGTTGGGCTAACAGTGCTATATTACAAAAAATATCAAGACCACCTAGCCCAAAAATTGTGCTCCTACATGAATGATATAGGGGAGAAAGGGGAAATGAGTAGAGAAGCACTGGCAGCTAATATAGCGATTATTTATAAAGAAGGTAAAGACGCCACGTTATGTTCTAGCTACAGGCCCATCTCCCTATTAAATGTGGATACAAAGCTATTTGCAAGAATGATTGCGGATAGAGTGAAGCAAACAATAAAAAGGATCATTCATCCGGATCAAGTTGGGTTTATATCGGGCAGGCAGGGACGAGATAATAGTATCAAAACCCTCCTGATCGCCCAGGAAATTAAAAAGAGCGGAGTCCCAGGTCTACTTCTGTCAATAGACGCAGAAAAAGCATTTGACAGAGTAGACTGGGACTTCATGATGGGTGCACTCGAAGAAGTAGGCTATGAGGTGAAGATCTGTAAATGGATAAGGGCTTTGTACTCAAGGCCCTCAGCGAGAGTAAAGATAAATGGGACCCTATCTGAGCCCTTCGACATGTATAATGGAACAAGACAGGGGTGTCCAATCTCTCCTATGCTTTTTTTGTTGTCATTGGAACCCCTCCTCTTAAAGATTAAGCAGAATATGGACATCAGAGGAGTAACGATAGGGGGCGTTGAGTATAAACTCGCTGCCTTTGCAGACGACATCCTGCTTTATATAACACGCCCAAGAATCTCTCTTCCGAATATCATGGCCACCCTAATAGATTATGGGAAACTATCAAACTTTAAAGTAAATCCAACTAAATCGGAAGTGTTGGATATAAACCCCAATGAGGTGAGGGATCATTCATATCAAAAACACTTCCCCTTTGTGTGGGGAAAAAAAGACTTGAACTATTTAGGAGTTAAAATGACAACATCTATGGAAATGTTATACCAAGCGAACTTCATACCGCTCCTGAACGAGGTAAAGTCAGAATTAAATAGAATACCACTGGGACAACTATCTTGGGCGGGAAGAATAAATATCTTTAAAATGGTTTCATTGCCAAAAATAACGTATAAAATGCAAATGCTTCCAATCACGTTGCCACTTACATACCTTAAAAGATTACATTCAATGCTATTAAGATTTATCTGGCGAGGGAAAAAACCTCGTCTAAAATTTACTCAACTGACAATCACTAAAAGTAAAGGGGGATGGGGAGCACCAGACATACGGAAATACTATGAAGCAATAGCACTAGCGAGAGTGGTAGACTGGGTTAAAAATAAAGAAAAACACTGGGTAGTAATTGAAAATAAAATTAGTGACACAAAATTGTATAAAATTATATGGATTCCACCAAAATTGAGAAAATATAGTACTGAAACTCACGATATCACCAGACATGCACTTAAGATATGGGACACTCTACACAAAAAGGAACACTGGGAGTTCAATTCACCGCTAATGTCACTTAAAGATTTAGATCACTTCCCACCAGGGAAAGAGGAGTGGTTTGGTAAATGGCTATTGGAAGAAAATATACAACTAAAGGACGTAATGTGCCAGGGTAGAATATGCCCACTACACGAGCTTAAGGATAGGAGAGATAAGATAATCATTAACCCCTGGCGCTACAACCAATTAAAACATTTCATAGAATCCCTACCGCAACCAATTAGATCAACGGGAAACTTACTCCCACTAGAGAAAATATGTATGGATAAAGATGAGAAAGGTGGTTTTTCTCGGATTTATAAAATCTTGGTTGAACTGGGAAGGCCGGACACTCCGGCCTTTATAGGGAAATGGGAAAAGTAGCTAGAAAGAACACTCTCAGCTTCAGAAGTCTCTCTGATATTGCAGAGAGTCTCTGCCACATCGGTCAATAGTAAATTGCTAGAACTAAACTTTAAGTGCCTGACAAGAATGTATCTGACCCCGGATCGGGTACATAAACTCCAAAGGGAAAAATCACAGTTTTGTTGGAGGGGCTGTGCTGAACCAGGGACAATGGCCCATATTTGGTGGCTGTGTCCAGAAATAAGAATGTTCTGGGACGAGGTAGGAAGATATATTAAAGAGATTACAGGGTTCGACTTGCCAAACGACCCTTGGATATTCTTATTTCATCTGAGTGATATGCCTACTAAAACATATCTTAGAACACTCTGCCTCATCTTATAGACGCGGCTAAAAGCCTAATCCCTAAGCACTGGAAAAGGAAAGAAAGATCGACTATGAGGGAATGGTCTAATAAAATAAATGAGATATAGGATCTAGAGTACTTAAGGTTTAGTGAAGGGATAAAAATGGAGGCCTACGAGAAAAAGGGGGGAGGATGGGAAAAATTAAAAAAATCTTCAAGAGCAGTCGAGATGTGGACCACTTAGATTAGATGAGAGTGGAGATCTTTCCCCTGTACAAGATATTGGTGTAAACAGGAAGTGGGGGTAGTCAGGACGAGTCAACGGAAAGCTAGAGGAGAAGATTAGGGGATGGATGAGGTTCGGTCTCGGGGGGGGGGGGGGGGGGGGGGGGGAGTCTTCTAGGAAGGAAGAAATAGCAATTAGTTGGGTAAATACTGCTTTGTTATTCTTTATTGTAATATGATGATTCAGTCAATGAAACAGACTTAAAGCGGATCTTCACCCATCTAACGTTTTTTTTTTTTTTTAGGAGTTCATTCAGAAACTTTTCTAATCATGATAATTTACTCACATGTTCTGTGAAGTAAGTTCGATTGTGGGCGATTTCGTTGCAAAGAATAACTTTTAAAAATCACAGACAGCGGTTTCCATCTTCGTTGTGGGCATTTGAAACCCACAAGCATGAATTTCCGGGATGCGGTGAATGCTGTCCTCCCAGCATTCACCGCTCGTTCCCGCGCATGTCCAGTGTCATCGCCGTCTGATTCTGGGTTGCCATGACAACGGGCGGCGTCGTCGGAAGTTCCCGCCCCGTTGTGATGGCAACCAAAAAGTCTCACGAGATTTGGCGGAGGTTATCCCCAATGTCTCCTGGGATGAAAGACAATGAGATCCCAGGAGACATTGCGGGGAACGAAGGATATGACGACAATACCCGCAAAGTCCACGCCCACAGCCGCAGGGACAGAAGAAAGGAAAAACATATAACGTAAGGTAGGTAAAAAAAAAAAAAAAAAAAAAAAAAAAGCTCCATATGGCACTCGGTGCTGCTTTTAGAAGCCACCGAGATGCTGATTAAAAAATGGGTGAAGATCCGCTTTAAAGCCACTATGATGTGATGACAAGAGGGAAAAATCTTGAATACCATTTATTTGAAAAACGTATTCCCGTGGAAAACTCTCTCGCTGATGTGGCAAAAAAAAAAAAAAGATCCTCAGAGTTCTTTGCCATGAGGTGCCATGTTGAACTTCCAGTGACCAGTATAAGAGAGTGAGAGCGATAACACCAAATTTAACACACCTGCTCCCCATTCACACCTGAGACCTTCTTACACTAACGAGTCACATGACATCGAGGAGTGAAAATGGCTAATTGGGCCCAATTTGGACATTTTCACTTAGGGGTGTACTCACTTTTGTTGCCAGTGGTTTAGACATTAATGGCTGTGCTTTGCGTTATTTTGAGGGGACAGCAAATGTACACTGAAATACAAGCTGTACACTCACTACTTTACATTGTAGCAAAGTGTCATTTCTTCAGTGTTGTCACATGAAAAGATATACTAAAATATTTACAAAAATGTGAGGGATGTACTCACTTTTGTGAGATTGTGTGTGTGTGTGTGTGTGTGTGTGTATATATATATATATATATATATATATATATATATATATATATATATATATATATATATATATATATATATATATATATATAGTGGTGGAATTGCGCTTTCGAGAGAACCTGTCACTTTTAACCTGAATGGAAAATGCCACTCAGTTCTGCACAATAAGGGTCAGAAAGGCTGGATCTGTAAGTGTTCGCATCCTTTCCCACCCGACATCAGTCCTCCTTTTTTTATTTATTTATTTTTCTACCAGATTATAGCTAGAGGTGTACGTTATGGTAGTGCAGGCAGTGCATCACCCCTAATCATCATCTGTAGTGCAATATTGACAAAACTTCCAACTCAAGCATTTCCAATGCATGCTGGATGGTGAAGTCACATAGCATTATCAAGCCAAGCTGCCTTTATTCAGCAAGATGATTAACAAAGCACTTCTAATAGTCATTGTGCAAAAACCCATAGTCCCATGAGAACAGATGTATGTACTGGTGTTACTGCACCTACCCATTGTGTATATTGTAGTAGGGCAGTGTTTAAATCCCTACACTGTTAAAGACTGTAAAAAAACTAAGTAGTTCTTTCTACATTTTCTGTAATATTCAACAGTGCTACATCTAAATTGTGTAGTTATTTTGTGGTATTTATGTATTTGTATGTTTTTCTAGGTGTGAAGAACCTGTCAAATGTATGGTTTGTGTTCCTTCCGGCTAGTCCAGTGGAGACCCAAGCATCTGTGATTTTGGGACTGGCAGCTCTTGTTTCAGTAATGGGACTCATTACCATTTTCCTGATAGGACAACTGCTGTGCTTTCACATCTACCTCTGTAGGTGATAGGAAAGTGAAATTGAAATGTGTTTCATTTATGTATATGTTTTTTGTTTTTTTTTTCTTTACAGAAAGGCTTGTACTTTTTCTCAAGCTATAATAGGTTTATATGATATGGCAATTGTAGATAAAATACTTGGGTGGAGTCTTTATTTAACTAGGACTTCTTTATGTACGTTGTTTACCTTTTATTATTAAAGGGTAACTCCACTTTTGTGGGAAAAAATAGCAAATAAAAAAATATAGCATATATGTAACGAGCCCCTGCTTGCTCGGTTCCACTCTCCCGACACTCCTCTGCTGCTATAGAATCAGATTGCAGATCGCAACCGATTGTTCGGTCATCCAATGCTCCGGGATTAGAACTACAGCTATGTGCCGTTCTAACCCAGTTGTGATAGCTCAGAACAAACGCCAGGCAGGCTGTATGTAAGTTCAAACAGGAATCTCTCTTATTGAAAAATACAGGCTCATTTATACAATAAAAGAGGAGGTGCGTACCTCCGGCTCATATTACTCTGAACATACACCTGTGGCCAGAAACCTAATTAACATGGGCTAATTAACTAATCCCTTTAGACAGCCTAGATGACTCAGACATGACCTTTAGGCCAGACTGGCCGTCTTGTAGCTCAGAAAACCCAATCAACATTATCACAATAGCAGAGTTAATTAACACAAACAACAATGGGGATCTAATGACTCTTAGATCCCATACTAGAGACTTATTTACAATACACATTCTAGCAGGCAACAGACAGACAGGTGGCTGGAATTGACACCAGCACCTCCCAACAGTATTTGTCCCAGCATTATGAATCAGCCACTATTTCTAATATGGCAAATCCAGGGTCCCCAGAGTCTGTGTGTCCTGGGGGACCAGGACCCGAATCCACAGTAATACCACCTCAAGGGTCCCCAGGCACACAGCTCACAAAGAGCACCGTTCCCCCAAATGCCAGGGCCCACGATCGATCGGCAAGAGGCTAGCATTCAGTCCCCTCCAAAAGTCTCTCTCCCGGCTAGGTCTGTCACATTTCTCCCCTTTCGGCAGGAGACTAACACAGGAGGAGACCCCAGACGGGTTGACTCCGAAGTTAGTCAGTAGTTCCAGTCCTCTAATGCCTGTACCCACACAGTACCCCAAACAAATTGTTCCAAACAAAGCATTACTCACCCAGCCAACCTCTGCCTCTCTCAGAGAACATATCTGCCGCTGGGGAGAGGCCGGGACTGGCCCTTCTCCCTGGAGTCCTTTCTGCCGCTGGAGAGAAGACAGGGTGTCTGGGCTCACTCTGTCATGCTGTTGGGGATCTGGGCCGACTGCCCAGCATCCCTGGGGTATACAGGTGGAGACTGAAGTCCCATCCACCTTCACAGGAAATCCATCCTCTGTTAGTTGAGGGCAGAGTCCAGCAATATTCGGCCCTGTTGCCAGCCCTTCTGCTGGAAACCCCACACCATCTGCTTCGGCTAACTGTTGGGGCAGGAGACTGGCTTCCTCCACTCCCAAACTGTGTAGCTGCCATTGGGGAGGTGAGCCGGCTGCTTCCTTTTCCATTCCCTCATCTGGATGTTGGGACGATATGTCTGTGGTACTGTCTCCCAGGTGCACGGATCTTTGCTGGGGAGGAAAGACCACTTCCTCCACCCTGGCCAACTGTTGGGGAGGGACGACAAACACCTCCTCTCCCTTCTCCACCTGTATCCTGATCTGCTGCTGGGAAGTGACCACCTCCTTCTCACCCTGAGCCTCCTGAACCGCCGCAGGTGTAGGGCAGAGATCTTGGACCCTCTGTCCGGTTGCCAGCGCTTCAGCTGGGGAAGTTCCTTGTAACTTCACAGATACTTCTGTTGGTGCTGGGCAGAGCACAGTGAAGTTTGGCCCTAATAACAGCTCTTCTTCTGCTGAAGGCTCACCAGGTTGTTCTTCCTCAGCAGAAAAGTCTATCAAATCCCCTGTCTCTGCAACTGGTGTCTGGGGATAAAGGTTCACCATCTCCTCTCCGTGGAACCCAGAAGATGCTATCAGTGCTGGGCAAAGGTTAGGAGAGCTCTGGCCTGTTGTCAGCACTTCAGGTTTGGGGACAGCAATCTTCAGATTTTCCACTGACGATTCTCTGGCATGCTGCTGGACAGGCACATTCCTCCATCCAAGATCATCCCATGCAGAAACAGGATCATCAAGGTCAGTCAGCACTTGCTGCATCCGCCATAAGACCTCCGCCTCCATAGCTGCGGGGGCAGGTTGGCAAAGCACACTGTTACTCTGCCACATTGTCAACTCTTCAGCCAGGATTTCAGAGTTGTCAACTGGTATTCCCTGATAGTCCCAGGCAAAGGGAGCCCCACCCTGCTGCTGAGCAGAGTCTAGCAGCTGTCTGTAGGCCATCTCAAGCTCCCATTCCTGAACGGCCAGAAACTCCAAATCTTCCTGTGCCCAGTGCACTTCTGAGACATTCAGTCTTCGCTCTCTGTGCTCCATTATTTCCTCCAAACGCCACTCCCGATCACTCCCAAAGTCAGGGTCCTCGGACAGCCTCCAGTATAACAATCCCAGGCCATCGTAGTCAAAGCCTTCCGTGGGGCTGTCATCCGCTGTCCACAGGCACACTTGGGCTACATACCACCGGAGGGCTCTGTAGCTCTCGTCCAACCGCATTTCTGCCCGGATCAGCCTGCTTGACTCGGCTGTCCACTCCTGGTTCGGCTGTTCCCCCAATAACAGCATTCGCACTTTATACTGCGACCAGTACCTTACATGGATGGAGGGGAGAACTTTTCCCTGGTTTCGCTGCTCACGGCTAGCGCTTCCTTCCAGAGTTTGCAGCTGATAGAATCAAACCATCCTAGCAGGACCTGCTCTGATACTGGTTCTCTGTGCTGTATCTGCATCTCTCGCAACCTCCTTCTGAATTCCTCTTCCATGGTGGCTGGTATCTGTACCTCTCCTCTCCTGCTATCTGGACCTTGGATCCAGGTGATGGTTTGGATGTGTTCACGGCAAGAAAGCACGATCCCACCATTCCCTCCACAGCTCTCAAGTAAGTCTTTTCAGCGTGGCTCTCCTGCAGGCTGGTTTGGAGTGTCCCAGTAACTGGAGAACAAATCCCACTGCTGCCAACCAATGTAACGAGCCCCTGCTCGCTCGTTCCACTCTCCTGACACTCCTCTGCTGCTATAGAATCAGATTGCAGATCGCAACATCTGATTGTTCGGTCATCCAATGCTCCGGGATTAGAACTACAGCTATGTGCCGTTCTAACCCAGTTGTGATAGCTCAGAACAAACACCAGGCAGGCTGTATGTAAGTTCAAACAGGAATCTCTCTTATTGAAAAATACAGGCTCTTTTATACAATAAAAGAGGAGGTGCGTACCTCCGGCTCATATTACTCTGAACATACATCTGTGACCAGAAACCTAATTAACATGGGCTAATTAAATAATCCCTTTAGACAGCATATTTGACTCAGACATGACCTTTTAGGCCAGACTGGCCATCTTGTAGCTCAGAAAACCCAATCAACATTATCACAATAGCAGAGTTAATTAACACAAACAACAATGGGGATCTAATGACTCTTAGATCCCATACTAGAGACTTATTTACAATACACATTCTAGCAGGCAACAGACAGACAGGTGGCTGGAATTGACACCAGCACCTCCCAACAGTATTTGTCCCAGCATTATGAATCAGCCACTATTTCTAATATGGCAAATCCACGGTCCCCAGAGTCTGTGTGTCCTGGGGACCAGGACCCGAATCCACAGTAATACTACCTCAAGGGTCCCCAGGCATACAGCTCACAAAGAGCACCGTTCCCCCAAATGCCAGGGCCCACGATCGAACGGCAAGAGGCTAGCATTCAGTCCCCTCCAAAAGTCTCTCTCCTGGCTAGGTCTGTCACAATATACAATTGCAACACATGTCATATTGTATGTTCTTAAAAAAAAATTCCTTTTTTATTCAATCTGCAGCTCTGTAATTTTCTGTAAAGTGCAATACAATATGGCTACCTGGAGGTGTTTTGTAGACAGAATGTGTACAAATGTCCCCCCCCAGAAACATAATTTCCTGCTGGTCTCATTGGCTCACTGATTTTCCCAGAAGTCTGCACTAAGATAAGTCAGATTTCAGGCATCCCCTGCAACACACATGGCATTTTTGGTGAGATACTCCCAATAGGAAATCACGTCTAAAGGGATACAGACACTGCAATTTTCCTCATTAGAGACCTGCAGGTGCAGCAGCTGGTTGATAATTATGAAACCACTCCCATTAGATTCACTTGCCACAGAGAAAAACACAGGGATTTCTTCAGAATAACAAAAGGTAGGAATCTGCAACAAAGTTTGTTAAAATCCTTGCATTGTACATAAATCACCCAGAGGGGAATGCTTTTTTTTCTCAACAAAAGTGGAGTTACTCTTTAACCGCTAAGCCACCGCCCATCGTCATATGACAGCGGGACGAGGCTTCTCTTGTTCTGGGCGGACGTCATATGACGTGATCGCCCTCCCGAGCCACTAGGGGGCGCGCGCGTGCCCGCTGCGTCCTTCGGGACCCGGTGCACGTGCCCGGCGGCCACGATGTCCGCCGGGCACCCGCGATTGCCGGGTAACAGAGCAGGAGCGTGGATCTGTGCATGTAAACACAGATCCACGTCCTGTCAGAGAGGAGACCGATGGTGTGTCCCTTGTACATGGGGACACCGATCGGTCACCTCCCCCACTCAGTCCCCTCCCCCCACAGTTAGAATCACATCCTTAGGTCATACATTAACCCCTCGAGCGCCCCTAGTGTTAACCCCTTCCCTGCCAGTCACATTTACACAGTAATCAATGCAATTTTATAGCCTTGATCGCTGTATAAATGTGAATGGTCCCAAAAATGTATCAAAAGTGTCTGATATGTCCGCCGCAATATCGCAGTCACAATAAAAATCGCAGATCGCCGCCATTACTAGTAAAAAATAAATAAATAAATAAAAATGCTACAAATCTATCCCCTATTTTGTAGACGCTATAACTTTTGCGCAAACCAATCAATATATGCTTATCGTGTTTTTTTTTTTTACCAAAAATATGTAGTAGAAAACATATCGGCCTAAACTGAGGTAAAAATTTGTTAAAAAAAAAAAAATTGGATATTTATTATTGCAAAAAGTAAAAAATATTGTGTTTTTTCAAAATTGTCCCTCTTCTTTTGTTTATAGCGCAATAAATAAAAAAAGTAAAAAATATTGTGTTTTTTCAAAATTGTCCCTCTTCTTTTGTTTATAGCGCAATAAATAAAAACCGCAGAGGTGATCAAATACCACCAAAAGAAAGCTCTATTTGTGGGGAAAAAATGATAAAAATTTCATTAGGGTGCAGTGTTGTATGACCGCGCAATTGTCATTCAAAGTGCGACAGCGCTGAAAACTGAAAAATGGCTTGGGCAGGAAGGGGGTGAAAGTGCCCTGTATTGAGGTGGTTAAAGCAATCCTGCATTTTAGCAAAGTGCTGTAAAGTAAGAGGCTATACTCCTACCTGCATTGTTTTTATATATATATATATATATATATATATATATATACTCATATACATATACATATACATTCTTAGTTCTGCTGGAGCACCCCAGTGTATGAGAAAGAAAACCTATGCAAATCCAGACTTTCTGAAAGTCAACAGTTGCATTAGACTTCCCCAGGATTCAGTTTGCAGAAATGCTGCAGGTATGAATGTAGTGAATAGTGCATACTATACAACTGATATACAGATGTTACCCTCAAGTGGGCTCTTTGAAATATAGATATAATTACCAGATATGTCCATCAGTATGTGGTACTGTTTAACATTTTAGTAAAAAATGGTTTAACTACATTATTAATATTACAAACTAAACAGCATAAATTGTGTTTTTATGGTTAGATTTTTACATGTTAAAAATAATTGCTTCAACCCTTCATTTGTAGTGTGGAATAAGCTTAGCACTTATGAGTACATAATGCACCAGCGGCAGAAGCAGGAAATGAAATCCAATAGCAAGTGTCTAGACGAGGGGAAGACGCCACCCACAGGCCGCGCACAAGTAAGTCTGAACAGTGACTGAGCAGCCTGCAAGATTTTCAGGGTCTTCTGTGCAATCTCCAAATCCAGAACAAGGTGCTGCCCATTATATTATGAAGTTTATGCGAAAACCTATAGCAGGCACTGTAGATGTCCACTAGTATATACAAGAAGCTACCCAATACAGCCGTGGCCAAAAGTTTTGAGAATGACACAAATAATAATTTTCACCAAGTCTTCTGCTTCAGTGTTTTTAGATCTTTTTGTCAGATGTTACTATGGTATACTGAAGTATAATTACAAGCGTTTCAGAAGTGTCAAAGGCTTTTATTGACAATTACATTAGGTTTATGCAAAGAGTTAATATTTGCAGTGTTAACCCTTCATTTTCAGGACCTCTGCAATTTGCCCTGGCTTGCTGTCAATCAACTTCTGGGCCACATCCAAACTGATGGCAGCCCATTCTTGCATGATCAATGCTTGGAGTTTGTCAGAATTTGTGAGATTTTTTGTTCACCCGCCTCTTGAGGATTAACCACAAGTTCTCAATGGGATTAAGGTCTAGGGAGATTCCTGGCCTAGGACCCAAACTTCTCGATGTTTTGTTCCCCAAGCCACTTAGTTATCACTTTTGCCTTATGGCAAGGTGCTCCATCATGCTGGAAAAGGCATTGTTCGTCACCAAACTGTTCTTGGATGGTCGGGAGAAGTTGCTCTCTGAGGATGTTTTTGTACCATTCTTTATTCATGGCTGTGTTCTTAGGCAAAATTGTGAGTGTGTCCACTCTTGGCTGAGAAGCAACCCCACACACGAATGGTCTCAGGATGCTTTACTGTTGGCATGACACATGGCTGATGGTAGCGCTCACCTTTTCTTCTCTGGACAAGGTTTTTTCCGGATGCCCCAAACAATCAGAAAGGGGATTCATCAGAGAAAATTACTTTACCCCAGTCCTCAGCACTGCAATCCCTGTACCTTTTGCAGAATATCAGTCTGTCCCTAATGTTTTTCTGGAGAGAAGTGGCTTCTTTGTTGCCCTTTTTGACATCAGGTCATCCTCCAAAAGTCTTTGCCTCACTGTGTGTGCAGATGCATTCACCCCTGCCTGCTGCCATTCCAGAGCGAGCTCTGAACTGGTGGTGCCCCAAACCCGCAGCTATATTAATTGTAGGAGACGGTCCTGGCACTTGCTGGACTTTCTGGGGCGCCCTGAAGCTTTCTTCACAAATGCAGTGGAAATGTTTTTCATGGGATTAAGTTCATTTTCATGACAAAGAGGGACTTTGCAAATAATTGCAATTCATCTAATCACTCTTTATAACATTCTGGAGTTGACAGTGGGTATAAAAAGTCTACACACCCCTGTTAAAATGTCAGGTTTCTGTGATGTAAGAAAATGAGACAAAGATAAATAATTTCAGAACTTTTTTTCCACCTTTTAATGTGACCTATAAACTGTACAACTCAGTTGAGCAACAAACCAAAATCTTTTAGGTGGGGGAAGTAAAAATAAAATAATATGGTTACATAAGTGTGCACACCCTTAAACAAATACTTTTTGTTAAAGCCCCTTTTGATTTTATTACAGCACTCAGTCTTTTTGGGTATGAGTCTTATCAGCATGACACATCTTGACTGCATTATTTGCCCACTCTTCTTTGCAAAAACTCCACACTGTCAGATTGCGATGGCATCTCCTGTGCATAGCCCTCTTCAGATCACGCGCCAAACATATCTTTTGTAATTATGGCCAAAAAGTTCAACCTTGGTTTCATCAGACCATAACACATTTTCCCAAATGCTTTTGGGAGACTTCAGATGTGTTTTTGCAAAATTTAGTCGGGCTTGGATGTTTTTCTTTGTAAGAAAAGACTTCCATCTTGCCACTCTACCCCATAGCCCAGACATATGAAGAATATGGGAGATTGTTGTCGCGTACCACACAGCCAGTACTTGCCAGATAGTCCTGCAGCTCCTTTAATGTTGCTGTAGGCCTCTTGGCAGCCTCCCTGACCAGTTCTTTTCTCGTCTTTTCACCAATTTTGGCGGGACGTCCAATTCTTGGTAATGTCACTATTGTGCTATATTTTCTCCACTTGATGAGAACTATCTTCACTGTGTTCCATGGTATATCTAATGCCTTGTAAATTATTTTGTACCCTTCTCCTGACTGATACCTTTTAACAATGAGATCCCACTAATGCTTTGGAAGCTCTCTGCGGACCATGGGTTTTTCTGTAGGATGCGACTAAGAAAATGCCAGGAAAGACCTACTAGAACAGTGGTTCTCAACCTGGGGGTCGAATGACGATTTACCAGGGGTCACCAAATCCTGGGTTGTTCCTCTCTCCCAGCCTTTACGTGGTTGCCCAGCAGGGCTGTCCCTGGAGCCCGTGGCAGCCCACTCAGCCTCTTCGCAGCCGCCCATTCAGTTCACGACGTGGCTGGGGGGCAGAGACTAGAGGTCGGCTGACTGTGAGGAAAGTGAAGTGGGAGGGGCTGAAGGAGACCCCATCTCCTGATTTCGGCATAGGTGTCACTACTACGAGACGCCACAAAGTCGGAGACACAGTGAGTAACACTACCTGTCATTATAGTTGCCATTAAAAGTCTCCACTACAGTTCTCAGATCAGCAGATGATCTTGATCAAGAGCACCTAAGTTGGCTGATTAGAACTTCCCCCAGCACTGCCACTGATGCCACCCCCCACCCCACCCAGGAGTAAGAGAAGGAATAAAAATAGAGAATACATGGAAGGGAGAGGGAAAGGAGCAAAAAAAAAGGGAGAGAAAGAATAAGAGAAAGAACAAGAAAGACAGCTAGAGAGGGAGACGGGGGAAAAAAACAAATTAAGATAGAGAGGGATAAAAGGGAAAGAAAGGAGAACAAAGAGAACAAGTGGTACATCCACAATGTACCATAAGGGGTTTTAAAACTGTATGAGTGGAAGGGACTTGGGTCCGTGGGTTAGGGGAGCAAATTACTTGTCTTGCCTTGGGTGCTGACAATCCACGCTAGGAAAATAATTTTACTGTTAGGGGTCCCCACAACTTGGGAAATTTTATCAAGGGGTCACGGCACTAGGAATGTTGAGAACCAATGTACTAGAACAACTAAACTTTATTTGGGGTTAATCAGAGGAACTTTAATGATGGCAGGTGTGTACTGACTCCTATTTAACATGAGTTTAAATGTGATTGCTTTATTCTGAACACAGCTACATCCCCAGTTATAAGAGTGTGCGCACTTATGCAACCACATTATTTTATTTTTTTATTTGTACTTCTCCCCCCTAAAAGATTTCATTTTGTTTTTCAATTAAGTTGTACAGTTTATAGGTCACACAAAAGGTGTAAAAAGTTCTGAAATAATTTATCTTTGTCTCATTTTTTAACATCACAGAAACCTGACATTTTGACAGGGGTGTGTAGACTTTTTAGATCCACTGTATGCAAATTGTTATCATAAAAACGGAGGCAGCAGACTTTGAAAATTAATTGTGTCATTCTCAAAACTTTTGGCCACGGCTGTACATATAGTACACTTACAAGCCAGATTTGATCTGTTAGACCAGCTAATGTGAACCGTATCTCTGCAGTGTAAGGCCAACCTAGTGCATAATATGTCCGATCTGTTATTTTGGTTTGTTCTAAATGGTTGTTGGTTTATTTTGCGGTTCTAGCCGATCAAATCTAAGGAAAATCTAACTGGCATCTGGCCAGGGAACTATGATGCCTATGAATAAACAGTGAGCTATTTTGCATGCTTACATAACGTTCGGATATGAGAGAAAATTCATCATTTAAATTATGAGCTTGTGCTGGCATCTTTACATTGTCCCAGGAACCACAGGGGGCATCTGTGGATTTATTTTTACTTTTCATGTGGGTAACAAATTGCTTGCCTGTTTCAACTACAAGTGCATAGCGAGAGGAAATTTTTCAGTTAAAAAAAAAAAAAAAAACTACTGTACTATTTGCTAAACAGTGTAGCAGTGGTTCTTGTTTAGTCAGACTCTGCTAAATATCTAAAGTAACCTGAACTATCAGCCTTCAGAAGGGCAAGATATCAGGACACACTCCCTGAGATCATCTTGCACAGTCTTAAAGTAGACTTTGCACTAAAATGCAGATATAAACACCAGGATGATAATACAAGAGGCTAGCATTCAGTCCTCTCCAAAAAGCCCCTGTCCCTGCTAGGTCTGTCACAGTCCACTTTAAATACGCAAAGGCAGATCTATGGCTCTCAACCTCTAGACATCTCATGTTTAACTAATAACCTAATATTACTTTTATGGGTATAATGGTTCACATTTTACTTTGTTCTTCAGGAGGAGAGTTATGGAGGAAGCCTCATATATACAAATCCTGAAGTACTGATTGAGGGTCCTTCATCGGGATCACTGAACACTGAGTGAGTGAAAATCAAACACTGCATATATATTTTTTCCTATAAGTGGGAATAAAACTGTACTGCTATGCATGATTCTACTTTTTATACCTGAATATTATCATTTTTTTTCAGTCCTTCTCTGTTAGTTTTAGCTGTAAAACTGCAGTATGCTGCACTTTTCATCACACATGTTCTGTTTAGTTGCTTTGTAGAACAGCATGTCTGTTGTAGTCTTGGTTTTCATCATATTATTTTTTTTATTGCAAGTGGCAATGATGATCAGTGACCTTTCTAGTAGAGAAAGGAGGCTAAAAAGGGTATGAAGGATTACCACACAGATCTCCTTTTCAACTATTGTTTTTCTGAATATGTATAGAATATTATAAGCAATGCTAATATGTTTTCTGAGTCCCTTCTGCATAAGATCAGGTATTGGATAGCATGTGACAACATTTGAGCCAACAGCAATATTACAATTTTGTGAAAATTCTATTTTCTAGCTCCCCGATGTCCTTAAATGCTGATATTGCAGATGGCAACCCTGACTCAGACCATAAGCTATCACCAGCTTTACAGCAGAAGCCAAAGAAGGTAATAATTGCATGTCTTTTCGGTCCCAGACAATATTCTTGATGTACCCATCAACAGGGATGATGGATAAAGGATATCATGTTAGATGTATGTAGACATAATGTGGGGATGTATCAGGATGAAGAGCAGGGAAGGGGCGCTGAATGGAAAGTCAGTGATCCATACCGATCACTGACCGCGTTCATTCATATCTGAAACATAATAAACTGGGACGCTCAGTACAGAGCTATTCCTGTCCATTTAGTCAGTGCAACTGCAGAGAACAAGATTGATGGCTGTGTCCTTTGTCTCAAAGGTGAAACATCAGAGGTCTGTTTAGACCCCTGATATCTCAGCAAAGCCCCCAACAGGGCTCCAAAAAAATGTAAACCTCATTTAAAAAATACTGACACGGCGAGAGATGCGGACATGACGTGAGACGTCAGTGGGAGGGGCCTGATGGCGCTGGAGTGAGGGTCGGAGGCGGGTTGGACTGCCCGGGCTGCATGTGTATGGCGTGGGGTGAGGATCTCTAAAAGGATCTCTAAAAGGACTCCACGAGCCTCCCGACACGATAAACGCCAACAGTGGTGCGAGCCTCCCCTCTATAAAGAGCTGATGGGAGAGGGGCGGACGAACAGCCATCCCGAACCGGCGGTATTGGAAGGCAAGTATGGAGGTGGAGGAAGCGTGCACTTCTGGTGACCGGCACTGCTCAAGAATCCGGAGCGGAGAATAACCTTTGCCGTGCTCGGCATGGATGTCCCTCAGGCTGGATCCCTCCTCCCCCACCCCCCCCTGTAGTTGTCCACCTATACCATCAGCTGGTTGCATTAAGGTATCTGTGCTGTGGTAGTGGTAAGCCTGCAGTGTTCCAGGAAGCTCGAGATACAGGATAATATACCAGATGGTACTGGAACGGTCCCCTGGAGAAGAGGTAACTGCAAAGGTCTATTAATAGCGTGATCCGACAGAGGCTGGCAACGACTTCCCCTGCAGGTATGAAATTTAATGTTTTCCCAATTTGAAGAGTGACACGGTTTGGTGCCTCTAGGAAGATCTCCAGAGATTTGTTTACAACAGCTTACATAGACTCAGACTTTTTTGATGAATACTGGGGTTTTTCATGCAATTATTCGCGAGTGGGTTGTGGGAGGACCCCAGGAATAGGGGTGTTCCGGTGCGCCCCGGGTGCGTGTCGGTCTTGTCAGGAGCAAGGCGGACGAGAGTAGCGGTTTGCCGCTGCAGCAAGTATAAATAGGTGCCAGTGTGCCTTGGTGTGAAGAAGTACGGAAAATTGTGGTGGTATGACGGGGTAGCTGGTTGCAAGCTGCATCCTGAGAGACCGAATATAAAATACCGACACTATCCATTATTGGAATAGTGCTGTAAGTGAGGAGAAGCATGAGAGGACGGCCTCAAAGAACAGTGGAACCCAAGACCCCTAGGGAGAGTCTAAACTCCAGTTCAATACAGAAGTACCTCAAAGAAGCAAGCTCAAAGAGTCCAGGAGTGGATATGAAACAAGCAGGAAGGAAAGATAAAAAGAAAGCCCAGCAGAAACAAAAGGTGGGACAGGGGGAGAGGTCCAGGGAAGATTTAGAGCTAGAAGAAGCATGTGCCAGCAGCGATATGGAAGAGCAAAGAAATATTGTGCTCATTCATAATAAAACAGAAATGATGGAAATGTTCGCCAAACTTAAACTTTATAAAATCAGAGATATTAAATGTGCGGACGGATATGGGCCATCTGTTGCGTAGAGTTGAAGAGGCGTCAGGAAACCAGGCAAAAGAGATCTTGGACCTAAAGGCGCAAATGAGGAAAATGCAGAACGAAAATCGCACGCTGGCATATAAAATGGAAGAACAAGAAAACCCAAACCTATCAAAATTTGCGCATCAGATCTCTTCCTCAGCAACAGAATGAGGACCTAGGGGAGAAGATGCGAAAAAATTTTAACCCTATCCTGGGAAGATGGGAAGATGAGGTCTTGAGGATTGACAGGGTACACAGGATTAGAAACCCCCAAATTTAAAACAAGACATCCCTAGAGACGTAATTGTGAAGTTCCATGCTTACAAGGTCAAAGAGAAGATCTGGAACAACCTCAGGGGCGCTCCCCCAGTATGCTTTGATAATAAAAATCTACAGATTTTTTCAGATCTATCTGCGGGAACATTGGCATGAAGAAGGCAATTCAGACCATTGCTCGACCAACTGAGGAGGGCTAACTTGAAATATAGTTGGGGGTTCCGAACATCCCTGATAGTTACGAAAGAGGGCAGATCTTATAGGATGATATTACCGGAAGAGATGCAGGACTTTTGTGATAGTCTGGGTATTCCCATCCCAGACGCTCCAAGTGAAGCGGGGCGCTGAGAGGATCTTGTGGACACTAACATTAAATAGACGAACTGAGGGAAAACCTTCCCCCTTCTTTTTTTTTTTTTTTTTTTTTTTTTCAGTTTTTTCCGCTCAGGGGTGTCCGCAAGAAAAGCTACTGTTTTCTAAACAAAGAATTGCTTGGACTGGGGTACGGGGGGGAGTGAAAAGTGATTTTTCAAAAATTGAGGTTTTTGCTGGTTGGGTGGGGGTCTCGGGGAGGTTGATACTCTTGGTCGGTTTGCCCGTCTTTGCCCCTCCTTCCCGCCTCTTAAAGTGGCGGGAGGGGGGATACCGGCGGCCGCTGGTGGAGCGTCACCCTTAGAATAGAGGCTCGCAGTATGGGATCAAGCAGGATCCTGACGTGCGGGCTTAGGGCTGGAGTGCGGCCAGAGGGGGTGGGGAGGGGGGGGCTCCACCTGCAGGGGAGGTTATAAATGAGCAGTGGATAGACTAGTGGGGATAGAGGTTACTGAGCCGAATGTTAGACCTAATTTTTTTATCGTATAACGTTAAGGGACTGAACTCGCCAGTTAAAAGACATAAAATACTTAGGGAACTCCAACATTATAGAGCTGATATAGTATTCCTCCAGGAGACCCACCTGGCCCTTGAATCGAATATGAAGTTGCATTCCCTAAGGTTGCCCCTTTGGTTCTATGGCGATACGCCTATTAAGAGATCCAGGGGAGTAGCAATTGGGTTTTCAAAATTCTCTAAATTTTCACTGGTAGATAGGCTGACGGATCCAGACGTTCGCTATCTCTTCCTGAAGGGCAACTTGGGGAATAAAATGTTCACTCTAGCTAACGTCTACTGTCCCAACAAAAACCCGAGTGTGTTCTTAAAACAGGTGTTGGCCAAATTGATGGAGTTCAGGGAGGGGAGGTGGTGCTGGCGGGGATTTTAATTTCTGTCTCGACCCTATCCAAGATAGTACGTCCCGGGCTCAGGGGACAAGTAAGGTTCACCTAAGCAAGATTAGGCGACGGCTGCACCAATGCCTTCTAAAGGATGTATGGAGGGTGCAGCATGCAAGAGTTAATGATTATACCTTCTTCTCCCCTGTGCACGGGACGTACTCAAGATTAGACTACATACTAACGGATCATTTCTTACTGGATTTCGTGGAGGAAACTAGAATAGAAATTATTTTACTATCAGATCACTCACCGGTCATGATGAGGATTAGGATCCCGGAGCTGCAAAGACAACCCTTTTCGTGGAAGTTGAATAAAAATCTGCTCAAGGATCAACTAGTCCTAGAAAGGGTTCAGGAAGAAGTTGACTTTTTTTTAAATCCAATGACACAGGGGAAATTTCCCCTCCCATTTTATGGGAAGCACATAAAGCGTACATCAGAGGGGTCCTCATTTCCATCGGGCCGGGGTGAAAAAAAATAGAAAAGAAGAAAGGGAAAGGCTTATTGAAGAAATTTTTTTTATTAGAGCAGAGCCAAAAAAAACTCAAGGGTCGGAGTCAGGAAAGCTTCCGCCAGCTAGCCGCTAAAAGGGAGGAGTTAAGGGACAGTTTGGAGCAAGACTCTAAAAGGGCTCTCAATAAATTAACAAGAGACAGATACTTTTGGGCAAATAAGTCTAGCAAGCACCTGGCAAGGTTATTGAGAAAGAAAAGAGACCGGATTTTCATCAAGGAAAATACAAAATAAAAAAGGTGAGACAATAGCCACAAGTAAAGGGATAGCGGAAGAATTTAAAAAGCTCTATGAAGCTTTATATTCTATTGAACAAAAGGGATCAGGAGATCAATCTGCGATGGGGAAGGTGGAGGAAATCCTGATGGGGGCTGGGGTGACTGTGTTGTCTGAAGAGGACAGAGTTATTCTCAATAGACTCATAGCGGTTGAGGAAATCTTTGCATAAAACATATACTAGTACCAAGGCTTTGCCACTACTGGAACAATTTGGGTTCCAATTGTGTTATGGAGGGAGATGCTCTGTCAGCAACCATTACGTTGATACTAAAAGGAGGTAAAAACAACAGGCTTTGTTCTAGTTATAGACCCATTTCGTTATTGAACGCAGATGTTAAACTATATGCCAAAGTGCTGGCCAGCAGACTGAAGGATAAAATGACCACTCTGTTGCATGCAGACCAGGTAGGTTTTGTACCGGGGAGACAGAGTAGGGACAATGTAGTGCGATCAGTGCTCCTGCTGGAGTCCAGTAAACCAGGGGGGCCCCCAGTTCTATTCCTGTCAATGGACGCAGAAAAAGCATTTGACAGGGTAGACTGGGGGTTTATGATCAAAACTCTGGAAGCAATGGGGGTTGGCCCAAGATTTATTTCTTGGGTCAAAATACTTTACAATCACCCTTCGGCATCCGTAAAGGTGAATGGGGTTCTCTCCAGACCTTTTAGGATGGAGAACGGTACTAGACAGGGGTGCCCTCTGTCCCCCCTCCTATTTGTTTTGACCCTTGAGCCTTTACTGGCCACCATTCGTAATAACCCAGACTGCAGAGAGGTGAAGATAGGATCAGAGGAACATAAACTCGCGGCATTTGCCGACAATGTTATGTTCTTTATTACAAACCCCAGGATTACAATCCCGAATGTGCTACAGATTTTAAAAAAGTACGGGGAGATTTCAAACTTTAAAATAAATTTGAGTAAGTCCGAGGTCTTAACTATCAATGTGGGCAAACAAGAGGAAGAGAGCCTCTCAGGGGTGTTTCCCTTTCCCTGGAGAAAGGAAAACAATTATTTGGGGATTAAATTGGCCAAGACATTAAAAAAAATGTATTTAAATAACTACATCCCTCTGTTGGACGAAATCAGGCAAGAAGTCAGAAATCTGTCACCGCGGCCCCTCTCATGGTTCGGACGCGTCAATGCAGTTAAAATGATGTTAACGCCTAAAATATTGTACAAATTCCAGATGCTCCCAATCCCACTCCCCCAATCATATTTGAGAGCTTTACGAGGCTTGATTACAAGATTTGTCTGGGGTGGCAAAAAGCCACGAATTTATCACTCAGTCCTGAGTAGGGGGAAAAAAAAGGAGGACTGGCTCTTCCAGATTTTAATAAATACTACACTTTAGTAATACTTTCACGAGTTAGAGAGTGGTCAAAACAGGGTTCGGATAGGAGGTGGGTTAACATAGAACACAGATTGAGTAGCACTGATTTAGGCCACATTATTTGGAACCCCCCAAATTATAAAGCACTGTGCACTAATACAGCAGTTTTAACGCGCAACACTATTAAATTGTGGGATCAGATTCACATACAGAATAAATGGACACACAATTCTCCTTTGATTTATATGAAAGATAACAACAATTTTTTTGAGCCGGGGATGAGGGAGGTGGGAGGGAATTGGATAAAAAACGATAGTACACAATTAAAAGATTTTATTAGTGAGGGGAAAATACGCACATATTCTGACTTGAAAGCGAAGTCGGAGTATTTGGTGATTGATTTGTGGAGGTATGTCCAGCTGTCGCATTTTATCTTGAAATTACCAAAACCTCTCAGAAGCGAGGAGGAGTATAGGCCACTTGAGCAGCTCTGTGTGAGGGAGCAACCGTGAAGCACCTTTTCTCAACTCTATAAGATCCTGAATGGGAAGGGAGAGCTGGATGTACCACCATACATCAAGAAATGGGAAAGGGAGTTAGGGTCACAGTGCAGTAAATCCACATTAGAGAAGATTTTGAAGATGACACATAATTCTGCAGTCGATATTAAGAGGACTGAGAAACTTTAAATGTCTTGCAAGATGGTATGCCACACCAGACAAAATAAACAAATTTTATCCGGCCAAATCGGAGACATGTTGGAGAGGGTGTGCTAGTTTAGGTACAATGGCCCATATTTGGTGGGAGTGTCCCATTATTAAAACATTCTGGAAAAAAATTATAAAATTAATTAAGGCAATCACCGACAAATCTATTTTAGAAGATTCATGGGTGTGTCTATTCCATGGTACTGAGGAGCTTATCAAGCGGTACCAATCTTCTATTGTCCCTATATTGCTGGACTCCGCCAAGAAGCAGATTGCAATGAAATGGTTGGATCCAGCAAGTCCAAACACTCGAGATTGGCTCTATTGCATAAATGAAATCTATAATATTAAGTGTTTGGACAGTAGGGGATTGGAGCCAGATGAAGGGGACGAACGGGTAGATAAATGGGCAGTGTGGCAAAACTTTAAAAGCACTTGGAGTTACCTGGAGGAGATTATAAGTGAAGCCTGACTGGTTGGGGACCTGGGAGGGTTCGGAAGGATAGACGGCTGACTGCCTCACTGTAACCACCTGCAGGAGGGGGGTGAGGGGGTTGGGGAGGTAGGGTAGGGGGGGATGGGTGGGAGGAAATTTAAGAGGGACTGTATTATTATGATATTATTGTGAAAGCTTGGTTATGTACCCTGTAAGGTTTGGGTTTTGTATTGATAAAATATTAAATAAAGAATAAAAAAAAAAATACTGACACCAGTGGCAGAACTACTAGAACTACAAAGGTCGCACTTGCAACTGGGCCCTGGTGTTCTGCCATTGGGGGAAGAGGGAAGGGTCCTGGCCAGGGGGGCCCTTCGTGATTTCTTGCACTGGGGCCCTAAAGGTTCTAGTTATGCCACTGTCCATGTGGTTGTTATTACTAGATGCTTCTGAATATCTTTTATCACAAAATGTTATGTTGCATGCATTTGTTTGCACATAAGAACACCTCCTATTGTTCTGTGCCAGTCTGTCTTAGGGGCTGAGCTATTCTGTCACGCAGTGGTAGAATCACCCAAGCAAGGAAGCCAGTTCCTTAATGGAATTGCACCCTCACTGTCCTGCAATGGTGCAGAATTGACTTGCGAGGACTTGACTATATAGGAGAAGGTAAGTGGCTTGCTGACAATTAGGCCCCTTTCACACTGGGACGGTTTGCAGGCGCTATTGCGCTAAAAATAGCGCCTGCAAACCGACCCGAAACAGCCGCTGCGGTGCGCTAGCAGGACGGGAAAAAAGTCCTGCTAGCAGCATCTTAGGAACGGTGCATACGCCGCTCCTTCACCGCTCCTGCCCATTGAAATCAATGGGGCAGTGCGGCTTTACCGCCGACAAAGCGCAGAGGCGCTTTGCGGTGGTTTTTAACCCTTTCTCGGCCACTAGCGGGGGGTAAAACCACCCCCGCTAGCGGCCGAACACCGCCGACGCTCCTCCCGCCCCAGTGTGAAAGGGGCCTTATGGTGCTGAAAACTTGTCACTAGCAGCAGGATGGTGTTTTGACATTCCTTCTAAGAGCTGACACTAAAAAACGCTTGTGGTCAAATGTATTGCCTAGTAAAAATGGAAAACTGTATACTCACCTTTCCGTAATTTTCCTTTACTGTCGCATCTTCATGGCAGCATACACTTTGGGTTGTGACTCCGCCCCCACAACCTGATAGAACCACATAGCTATAAATTGACGAGAAGGCACCCGCCCCAGTATTCTCTGTATGTATAAATCGCCTCAGAAGGGTGGGTAGTTGTATGCTGCCATGAAGATGCGTCAGGAAAGGAAAATTACGGAAAGGTGAGTATACAATTTTCAGTTTTCCTGTCGCATCATGGCAGCATACACTTTGGGGAATAACTCGCAAACTGGGTGGGAATGCAAAATAAGTTTTATTAACAAGGAATGGAAGAGTTGGCTTGGATAACGGTTTTCCCGAAATCCACTGTTGATAGGCGCGCAGCGTCCACCTTATAATGGGATATAAAGGTGTTTCTGGAAGACCAGGTGGCCGCTCTACAAATGGTTTCTGCCAAGACTCTACAGTAGGCTGCCCACAAAGTTGCCACTGCCCTGGTAGAGTGCGCCCTCAAGCCCTCCGGAATCTGTAAAGTGCTCAGTGCGAGTAGGCCTTTTTGATAGTCTTACCAGCCATGAGGCGATGGTACGAGCTGACGCCGCCTGGCCTCTTTTGAAGCCGTGTGGGATGATTAGGAGGTTTTCAGATTTCCTAAAAGGCTTGGTTGCCGATAGGTATTGCAAGATGTTGCCCTTGACATCCAGCGGATGAGGGTTGCCCTGATCCATGACAAGGGCCAGGAGATTGATCTCCTGATTAAAGTGGAAGAAAGAGGAAACCTTAGGGATAAAGCGATCCAAAGGTTTTAAGACTAGTCTGTCCGGGTAGATCAGGTATGGCTCTTGGGCTAGCAGGGCTTGCATCTCTGAGATACTCTTCGCTGATGTTATGGCAATTAAAAAGGAGACTTTTAGCGTCAGGTCCCAGAGGGAGATGCTTTCGAGCGGGAAGAAAGGCTCTTTAGATAAGGCTTCCAAGACAATTGAGAGATCTCAGACTGGGAATGAAGGCTTCCTGGGGGGCCTTGGTTTTAGGCAGGCCTTCTGAAACTGTATAACAAGGGGGTTATGAGCTCACTTGACTCCTGTCAAGGCGGAAATGGCTGACACTTGAACCTTTAAGGTGCTGGACCCAAGACCTTTCTCTAGGCCTGATTGCAGGAACTCCAGAACTTGTGACACTGATGGAGAAGATGAGTCCCAACCTTGCTGATGTGCGAAGGTAACAAACTTTTCCCAGATCCTCCTGTAGGTGTTGTTGGTGGTAGGCTTTCTAGCCTGGAGTAATGTATCTACTACCCTCTGGGAACAGCCTTGGTCTAGGAATCTAGTCTTCTCTCCAGATTTGGGTGAAGTAGCTGATCCTGAGAAAGTAAGTCTGCCTATACCGGGAGAGGAAGTGGGTCTGCCGTGTTCAACTGTAGGAGGGTAGTGAACCATGGCTTCCTCGGCCAAAAGGGAATCACAGCCACCACCAGTGCTGCCAAATTTTTGAGCCTTAGAAAGAAGTTCGCTATGAGGGGAGTTGGTGGAAAGATGTAGCCGAGGCGAAAGTTCCAGGGATGTTGGAGACAATCCGTTCCCTCCGCTGAAGGAAAGTGAATCCTGGACAAGAATCTCCGGCACTTTGTGTTTGCTGGTGTTGCTGCAAGGTCTATGTTCGGTGGGCCCCAGGTCTGAGACATGAGGGTGAAAGCTTGGGGACTCAGAGACCACTCGTTGGAAATAAAGCTTCTGCTGAGTGAATCCCCCCCTGCCTGTTGATGTAGGCTACTGCGACTCTGTTGTCCATTTTTAGGAGAACTTGTTTCCCCCTCAAATGAGGGCTGAAGGCCAAGAGGGCCTGAAAAGCTGCCTTCATTTCCAGCACATTTGAGACAGAGTCTTGGGTCCTGAAAGGCCAGCGGCCTTGAGCAGCGTAATGTTGATAGTGCGCCCCCCAACCCTCCAAGCTGGCGTCTGAAGTCACTATTTCTTGACGGGGGGTGACTATTTGTTTGCATCTCCTCAGGTTGCAAGGCCGCGTCCACCACTGTAGTGATAGCTTGACCTCTTCCGAGATTTATATCGGTTGGGACAAGGACGAGCCGACCCACTGGCGCAAAAAGGAGGTTTGAAGGGGTCTCGAGTTCCATTGCGCCCACTGGACCATTGGGATGGTCGCTGACAGAGAACCGAGGAGACTGAGGCATGCTCTGGCTGGTAAGGATGCTGCCAAGATTGATTTTCTCACTCTCTGGATCAATGGAGGTATCTTCTCCGGTGGCAGTTCTACTGTATTCGCTCGGGCATCCAGTCTAGAAAGACCATCCTTTGGGTGGGCTGGATGTTGCTCTTCTCCCAATTTATTAGCCATCCCAAGCTCTGTAGCGTGGAGACTAGGATTTTTCGGTGCTGTACAAGGGACTCCTGGCTGTTTGAGAGAAGGAGGATGTTGTCCAGGTAGTGGTGGACCCTTAGACCTTTTTCTCTCAAGGAGGCTATCACTGGCAATAAGACCTTCGTAAATGTTCTGGGGGCAGTCGAGATCCCGAACGGGAGATTTTGAAGTTGGAAGTGGCCATGATTTAGCGAAGGAATCTTTGGAAAGCAGTGTGAATCGGGATATGCAGGTAAGCGTCCTGGAGGTCTATGGAAAGCATCCAGTCTCCCAGATTTATGGCTTGGAGGATCGACTGCAGGCTTTCCATTTTGAATGACTCTACCCGGATAGATCGGTTGAGATTTTTTAGGTCCAGAACCGGGGGCAGATCCCCTGATTTTTTTCTTGACCTGGAAAAATGGGGAATAAAACCCCTTGCCTCTCTGTGCTGGCGGAACCTCCACTATCGCCCGCTTTTGGAGAAGGACCTGGATGTACTTGATTAGCAACATCTTTTTTTTCCCGAGATGGAGGAAGATTGGTTAGGCAAAACTGATCCTTTGGGGGTCGACTTTTGAACGCCCACCTGTGCCCGAATCGGACAGTGGCCACCGTCCAAGGTTCCCTTACAATTTCTGCCCAGACCAGCCTAAATTTTGAGAGTCTGGCTCCCACCACTGCTGGCTGGACAGACGCACCTTCAAAAGGATTTTTGGACACTGGAAGCGGGAGTCTTGGGTTTCTGGAATTTCATAAAGGACGTCTGAGGATTTTTCCAGCTCCTTCTATATTCCTTCCCAGGTCTGTAAGCTTTTGCATCTCTGCATCTCTCCGGGAGATTTCGTCTAAAGGAGGAGGTCTCTGTTGCTTCGGTCTTTTATCTGAGGGGATAAGTCCGGACTTACCGCCGGTCACTTTTGAGATGGCTGAGTCCAACTTTGCCCCGAAGAGGTTCTCCCCATCAAACGGGATTTGGCACAAGTTGGACTTGGTGGCAGGATCCGTCACCCAGGGCTTTAGCCATAGCGCCCTTCTGGCCATTACAGAGGCCAGCATGGCCTTTGATGCAGACCTAATTGCATCAACGGAGGCCTCTGCCACAAAAACCCCCGCGAGGCTCAGTTCTTGCAGAGCTTTTACTATCTTCTCCTGGTCTGCGCCCTCCGAGATGAGTTTTTCGGTGTTTGCGGACCAGCTGGAAATGGCTCTACCCACTGCTGCAAGAGCTACAGCCGGTCTGCAAGCGCCTCCTGCCGATAGGTAGGCCCTTTTTAAGGTCTGTGTCGATTTTCCTATCGAGCACGTCCCTGAACGTTACCACGTCCTCTATAGGAAGTGTAACATGTCTGGCTAGGCGCATCAAGGATGCGTCCACCACAGGGGGGGGGGGGGGGGAAACCAGGGGGGTTACTTTAGGCCCTTTGAGGGGGTACAGCTTGGCAAGTCTATTATTTAGACTGGATTTTTTCTCGGGTCTCTGCCATTCCTCTTTGATTAGATCGTCCAGCTCCTCAATGAATGGGAAAGTCTCTAGGTCCCTCTAAGATTCGGGAAATATTTCATCTGTTTTTGCTGGACCTTCTGGGGTTCCTCCCAGTTTATAGCCTCCTTGACTGACTTAATGAAAGCTCTATTAGAGAAAAGTCGAAGCCAGCCGATGCTTCCAATCCCTCATTATCAGACGGGGAATCCTGCTCTCTTGATGTACTAGCGGGAGCAGGAGAGGCCCTATGGGTTGAAAACTCTGTCTCTGGAATCAAAGCCTGTGGGGCTGAAACTCCAACGTATTCCCTGGTATCCGGGTCTTTTTCTTTGGTGGCTTCCTCGAGGCACCTGCAACAGGCCAGTTTGTCTGGGAGGGCAACAGCGCCGCATACCCAGCAGGCGTTTTCGGAGGGACGGGAGTGATGCGCTGGAGACTATGTCTGCGCGCAGGGGATCTTCTATGGTGGGACGGCTGTGTCTTGAATAAGATCTGGATCGGCTCCTTCTGCGACTCCCCCTGTGGCCCGAGCGACTTCTCCTGCGATTTGAGCGGCTCCGTCTGTGGCCAGAGCGGCTTCTTCTGTGCGAGGTCTCTCTGTGTCTTGAACTAGACGTTCTTGAGGACCTGATAGGGCTGACCAATTTAGGCAGCTTAAGTAGTATCCTGCTCTCTTTTTCAGTCTTCACTATTTACCATGTCTACCCCCCCCCCCTTACCTTTTAAGCTGGCGGTGATCTGCTGGGGCAGCAGCCTCCATAGAGGAGTGGTGGAACCTATAGATACAGAAAGATGAGACATGCAAGAAATAGCAGGAAGGTAGAGAAACTAGACAGAGGACAGCCACTTACCTCTGTAGAGAGATTTTTAAAATAGCACATTTAATCTAGGCAAAATACAGCAGAGGCAGTGAAAAACTCTCCCTGGGTTTTTTTTAAAACTGCCGCCATGATCGCTGAGTGCTCGCAAATGCGCAGTAGTGCCGTGCGACACCCTTGCGCCATCTTGGAAACTGGCAACAGGCAGAAATTGCCCTGACACTGTGCATGCGCGGAAGCGCTGAGACGCTCGGCGCGCATTGGGAAGCCTCCTGAGGGACAACAGAACCCAGGAGCACCAGAAAAGAAGGTGGAGGTAAGGAGAGACAGCTGCTCACAACTAAGCCTGTTTAAGGCTTATATTTTAAGGCCACTTCACCGCTAAGCCTGTTTAAGGCTTATATTTAGGGCTGCTGCAACAAAACTAAGCCTGTTTAAGGCTTATATTACGGCCGGTAAAAAAGAACGCCCCTGAGATAACCAGAGTGGGACTCCTTCCATCTAGCTCGTTTAGAGGCTGTACAGGAAAGGACTTCCACCCAGGAGAGGCTAGAACCTGGCTGGGGCGAAGCGGTAAGGGGGTGCTGATCCGTGCGGTCCTGACAGGTGAGGAAAAATAAAAGAATACTGGGGCGGGTGCCTTCTCGTCAATTTATAGCTATGTGGTCCTTTTAGGTTGTGGGGGCGGAGTCACAACCCAAAGTGTATGCTGCCATGATGCGACAGGAAACATATTCTGCTCTTTTCTCTGGTTTAGTTTAATATTGTTACTTGGGCCTGATTTCCCTGATGTCAAAGCTGAACACTAACTGTCATTTTAGTGGCCAACTTAAATACCTGATCTTTAAGGGCACTCTCATTTTTACAGATGGGTGATAGTTGGGCTTAGCCATCAAAACTGAATATAAACTAGAGACGGCATATAAGAAGGCATTATTCTAAAATATTTATACATATGCATTAAATCATGTGTTTATCAGATGACAAGAGAGATCATTGGGAGGGGGGGGTGACCCATATGGAGCATTTCCCATCCTCTTATAAGAGATAATTGTCATGTTCATTTATTATTTGTTTATCAGAAACCATATTAAAAAGTGCAGTGTATTAAAGAGGAAATCGCCAAGAGAAAACAAAAGGAGAGACTTTAGCTGGCCATACACTGACCAAAATTTGGCTGGTCTAACAGACGGGCTGTCCCCGCTCAACAGAAATCGATCCTTTGACATTTTTTGAGGGCACATCCTGGACATTTTCTTCATCAGCCAATGTGCTGCAGCCAGAGATTAGAGTATTCCGACATCTGTCGGAATACAGTGTACTAGCAGGATTTACTTCTCAATCCACTTAATTTGTGTGCATGGAGAAAAGTGTTATTTTTCTTTATTTTATTTCAGTCTGGTGGCTGAACGAAGAACTAACAGGGTATGGCCAAGTTTAGGTCACCATATTTATTCAAAAAACTTCCTAACTCACTTTTATTTATCTTGTATCCTTTTTTTTTTTTTTTTTTTTTTTTAGATAAGTGTTTTTTTCTATTGAATCACTATTGGTTGACTGTGCGTTAACAAGATTTTTGAATAGTTATGGCAACACCCTAAGTCTCCCCTTTTGGTTTCACTTGCCTATTTGAGTTTTTTTTTCCATTGTATAGTGTGCTTCATTGTGGGGATGTCTCTTGTGGATTGTGTAAAGTGATTGTAAAGTCTGTTTTTTTTTCTATAAAAATAACAAACATGTAATACTTAGGCCCCTTTCACATGGGCTTGTCCATGTACAGACTCCGCTTTGCTCAGCAGGGATCGCTCTGCTGATCCCCGCTGAGCAGGCAGATGACGTTTCCGTCTCCGTTCACTGTGTGGAGATGGACCTGTTAAAGCCCCGCTGTCCTCTATGGAGATGGGATGAAAACGAACCACCTGTCTATTTTCATCTGATCGGATTCTACAGACGGATGGAAAACAGGGTTTCCATCTGTCTGGATTTCACGGACTAGATCGGATAGCGGCGGATGTCAGCGAACATGTCACTGCTGACATCCGCCGCTCCATAGAGGTGCATGGAGCGTAAGATCAGGCCCGCCCGAAAAACTGACGGAATACCCGTGTGAAAGTGCAGTGAGGGGAAAAAGGTATTTGATCCCTGCTGATTTTGTACGTTTGCCCACTGACAAAGAAATGATCAGTCTATAATTTTAATGGTAGGTTTATTTTAACAGTGAGAGACAGAATAACAACAAAAATATCCAGAAAAACACATTTCAAAAAAGTTATAAATTGATTTGCATTTTATTGAGTTAAATACTGTACATATTTGACCCCTTTGCAAAACATGACATAGTACTTGGTGGGGAAACCCTTGTTGGCAATCAGAGGTCAGACGTTTCTTGAAGTTGGCAACCAGTTTTGCACATATCTCAGGAGGGATTTTGTCCCACTCCTCTTTGCAGATCCTCTCCAAGTCATCAAGGTTTTGAGGCTGACGTTTGGTAATTCGAATCTACAGCTCCCTCCAAATATTTTCTATGGGATTAAGGTCTGGAGACTGGCTAGGCCACTCCAGGACCTTAATGTGCTTCTTCTTGAGCCACTCCTTTGTTGCCTTGGCTGTGTGTATAGGGTCATTGCCATGCTGGAATACCCATCCACGACCCCATCTTCAATGCTCTGGCTGAGGGAAGGAGGTTATTACCCAAGATTTGACGGTACATGGCCCCGTCCATTGTTCATTTTGATGCGTTAAAGTTGTCCTGTCCCCTTAGCAGAAAAACGCCCCAGAAGCATAATGTTTTCACCTCCATGTTTGACGGTGGGGATGGTGTTCTTGGGGTCATAGGCAGCATTCCTCCTCCTCCAAACACGGCCATTTGAGTTGATGCCAAAGAGCTCGATTCTGGTCTCATCTGACCACAACACTTTCATCCAGATCTCCTCTAAATCAATCAGATGTTCATTAGCAAACTTCAGTCAGGCCTGTACATGTGCTTTCTTGAGCAGGGGGACCTTGCAGGCGCTGCAGGATTTCAGTCCTTCACAGCGTAGTTTGTTACAAATTATTTCCTGGTGACTACGGCTGCCTTGAGATCATTGACAAGTTTCTCCCATGTATTTCTGGGCTGATTCCTCACTGTTTCTATGATCATTGAAACTTCACAAGGTGAGATCTTGCATGGAGCCCCAGACAGAGGGAGATTGCGCTATTTTGTGTTTCTTCTGTTTGCAAATAATCACACCAACTGTTGTCACCCTCCCACCAATCTGCTTGGCGATGATCTTGTAGCCCATTCCAGCCTTGTGTAGGTCTAAAATCTTGTCCCTGACATCCTTGGACAGCTCTTTGGTTTTGGCCATGGTGGAGAGATTGGAATCTGATTGCTTGCTTCTGTGGACAGGTGTCTTTTATACAGGTAACAAGCTGAGATTAGGAGCACTCCCTTTAAGAGAGTGCTCCTAACCTCAGCTCGTTACCGGTATAGTAGACACCTGGGAGCCAGAAATCTTGCAGATTGATAGGGGATCAAATAATTCTTTCACTCATTAAAATGCGAATCAATTTATAACTTTTTTTAAATACGTTTTTCTGGATATTTATTTTTGTTTATTCTGTCTCTCACTGTTAAAATAAACCTACCATTAAAATTATAGACTGATCATTTCTTTGTCAGTGGGCAAACGTACAAAATCAGCAGGGGATCAAATACTTTTTTCCCTCACTGTACCTGCTCTGTTGCAGTGGATTTGCACAGAGGAACCCAGATCCTCTTCTTCTCGGATCCCTTTTCTGTGCTCCTGGCCCCTCCCTCCTGTCAAGTGCCCCCACAGCAAGCAGCTTGCTATGGAGGCACCCAAGCCAAGCTGCAGCTCCATGTGTCCATTCAGACACGAGCTGCGGTTTGGCTCCGCCCCCTCTCTCTCCTGATTGGTTAACTGACTGACAGCAGCGAGAGCCAATGGAGCTGCTGCTGTGCCTCAGCCAATCAGGAGGGAGAGTCCCGGACAGCCGAAACACTCGTGGACAACTGGACAGAGATGGTGCTCCAGTATTAGGGGGCTGGGATGCTGTACACATAAAGGTTTTTTATCTTAATGTATAGAATGCATTAAGATAAAAAAACTTCTGACTTTACAACCCCTTTAAAGAGGAACCTCACTCCACGGCCCCCATTTTTTCACTCATACCTGTTATCCAGGGCTGTCCTCAACTCACATACTCCCCTGCCCAACGAATCAGGCAATGCCCTGCTGCTCAGGTGTCGCAGCCCCGGTCCTGCATCATCATCTTTTGGTATGACGGGAGAGGAATGCAGGTAATAAATGCAGCTCCCAGGAGTAAAGGCCTTTTGTTCCTGTTATTGGATGTTTAAAAAGATGACAGAATTCTCTGTTGCTTTTCATTTTGCTTAATACCGTCAATGCATAACAAATATGAGAGTAATTGATTTTTTATTGCCTTTAGAAGAAGAAGAAAAAGAAGAAAAGCAACAAAATATCACCAGAAGATGCAAACAAACACGCTGGTCATGATGGGCCTGGCCTTCCTATTCATGAGGAGAATGGTATGGCAGATAAGCAGTTAAGGGCTTCATTTATCTGATACAACAGATGTGTTGCCATTAAAGTTGTTGTAAACCCACTGCTGTGACCGGCGACATGTCTCCCAGAGTTATTTCTGGGTATCGCAGGCTCCGGCGGCTGGAGCTACGATGACGTCGCTCTGAGCATGCGCACGGGAGCTGCCGGTAACTGCACAGCAGCTGAGGAAACGGCACACCGTTTCTTCAGTGCTTATGTGCCGATACCGTGAATATCTCCTAAACGGTGCAAGTTTAGGAGATATTCACGGTACCTACAGGTAAGCCTTATAGGCTTACCTGTAGGTAAAAGTGGTGTTGGCTGTACCCAAACTTGTGCTGAAGTTTTATTATAAAAGAAGAAATGACACTGATTGCTATGTAGTCAAGGCATACATATCTATCTTGCTATTTTGATTCACAGTATGGCTAGTAGATTGCTGTTTAGTATATAGACAGAAGATTGCTTGAAGGTAATGTTCCTTTTTAGATGTCCCTTGCGGTTGTTTTGTACATGGTTTCTCTGCAGGGCAAACTTGCCTCCCTCGCTGGTCCGTGTCTTTGAAGATATTGATTGGTCTATGCAAGATGAATTAAGTCCCATGTATACACACACGGGAGTTATTTACCCCTGCATTAAGGCCTGCCAAGAGTGTACCCTGAGCTGTGCATGCACTGCTTGGTGCATATTTAGAAGAAACATTGCTGGCAGGCAGAGGACGAGATTTTATGGCAAGCCTCTTCTGCAGTAAAAGCCTACTTACCAGCGGTGTTTCACTCTAATAGCTATAGTTCTACTTGAAGAATGAGAACTTTATTGATCCAGTTGCAATTCACCCTCAAATTTCACAGCAGAAGAACAGAAGCCATTCTCTCAGCAGTTCAGCTCTCTAATCTATCCTTCCCAGAGCACCTATTCTGTATATACTGTACATTAGAGTTTAGAAGCCTGTGCGGCTGCTAAGTCAGCCTCCAAGGAGACCATAGTCTGAGGACTTGAATGACTTTAGTGCCTCTGCTGCATACTTGAAGGTTGAATTGCCTTACAGTGTCATCAGCTAAATAAGTCAGGGCTTGTTTAAAGTTCAAATACTGCTTGTTAGGAATATATAAATATCTGAATGTCCATAACCTGACCAGAGATTTCATTTAAGTCATTTTAAACATGTTATATGCATGGTAAATGCTTGCTGCACACATTGTGTATAAAATTGTTTTATTATATTACCCCCTTGCCACCGCCTGTACTTATAAATGTAGCTTTACTGAAGTGGGTTTTCTTCCGTGGGTCCCCAAATATGAGTACATCTGTTTGTGCTGGGAGAGTGCTCCCATCACAGAGACCAAGCTCTTACTAAGATCTCTGGATCTTGTATGAACGATCGGAACCTTGGAGGCCCAGTTCCCAAATACCTGATCACTGCGATAGCCTTTAAGTGCCAGTTCACACTAGCATGATGCAGGAACCAGCACAATTCCAGTGCCAGTTCCCGCATCACATAGGACTCGCAGGCAGTTCACATTGCCCTATGCGAATCGCTGAGGGTGTCAATAGAAAGCTAATGACACCCCCAGATTGGTTCGCATATCGCAGTGGGAACTGTCAAATGGTGCAGGAATCGGATGTTCACACCCATGTGATCCGATTACAGTGCAGACCAAAAAAAGGGTCCTACACCATTTTGGTGCGAATGCGATGCAAATTCAGCCATACAATCTGTATGGCTGAATTTGCATCTCACAGACATCACATGTGATCTGCACAACAGTGCGGTGCGAATCGCATGCAACATCCAACCTCGCACCAGTGTGAGCCCAGCCTGAATGTCTATCACAGTGATCAGTCACTGTACAGCCTGCCCCTATGTTTTTTTTTTTTTCTCTGCTAAATGGAGCGAAAAATTAAATAAAATATAATAATAAAGATAAAATAGGTAGATCAGGGTTTGATCTAGGTCACGGTCAGTGTGTTTTGGGTAAGATAAAAAAAAAAAAGTTGACCATTCTTTCTGGGCCCTACTATGGGTACAAACAAAGATTATACACAGATGTGGTATCCCTGCAATCATCAGGAGAAGAATAATTTATTTTGCATTGTTTGGCAGTAGGTTATGGTAAGAGCAACTAATCTACAGCTACATTTCATTTAAAAAAAAAAAAAATTATATATATATATATATATATATATATATAAATATTTTTTTCTTTTTTTTTTTTTTCTATTTTGAGCTAGTATTTTTTTTTTTTTGAGATATTGATATAAAATCTGGTGCAGCTGTGCATAGAAACCAATCCGCTTCCAGTTTTTTTTTTTTGTCAAAGCTTAATTGAACAACCTGAAGTTAGAAGCTGATTGGCTACCATGCACACCTATACACCTATACCAGATTTTGCACTCTCCAGTTCTAGTAAATTAACCTCAATGTATAATCCACCTGGAAGCAGGTCCGATGATCTGTACAGTTTTACTAACACATGTCAAAATTGCAAAACTGTGTTCAGGTGTTAGGATTTGTTTTACCCTCCATCTTGAATAGGGTTAAAGTAATAAGCATGTTCTACTCGCCTGCTCTGTGCAATGGTATTACACATATCTGCCTCAAACCTCCTCTTCTGGGGTCCCCCACGCTCTTGGTTCCTCCTCTTCTGTTTCTGCCCCCTTAGCAAGTGCTTACAGATTTAAGCAGGCCATAAATTGTGTGAATTTCTTTCCTGCGACCACGGGTTGCAGGAAAGAAATTTGCACAATTCCCCCATCACCACAGACAGTGCTAATAGGGAAATTCCTCCTGCCGAGTCATTGTATGCTTCCAGCGAGGTGAGGGGGGTGGTGGCAGAACCCGTTCTTGTCAGGAGAAGACCGTGATTAGTGTTAGCGGCTATAGCAGCCACTAGCGATAAACGCAAGTATATTAATCTGTCGATCATCTTGGTACATTCAGCCTCCCCGTGCACGGTTCAAATCTCGGCTGGTTCAGCAGAAACATTTTTGAACCATCTATGGCCAGCCTTAGGGGCTCGCTCCCGTGCCCACAGCACAGCTTGGCCTCGCCTCCAAATCCTCCCTCGCGGATTTTATGGACTTCTTTTTCATTGTACTGATTGCTACAAAGCAGAAAGAATTGTTGGCCTGATTCGGTAACCCATGCCTAAAATAGTTTTCAAGAAAAAATTAGGGGCTCATTTATACAGCAATGGTATGACTGCACCACAGCCATACTGCTGCTTCAAAAAAAAAAATGAATAAAAGCACCGCACATTTATAAAGCACACCAATAGGTTTTACAAATGTGCTACTCTGCACTCTGCTGGCTTCGGGACTCTAAAGCAAGGGTACTAAATTAAAATTCTGTATCTGTAGTGATATTCACTCTCTGGTATACATGAGCCCCTTAATGGTGTTTTGCTACTAAAACTAGGGATGCACCAATACCGATACTAGTATCGGTACGCGTGCAAATGCTCCGATGCCTAACCCGATACTTTTTTTTATCGGACCAGGCATCCTCAAGCTCAGCAGGGAGGGCAGGCAGCCTCACAGGTGATCGGTGTGGCAGTGGGGGGCAGTTACAAGCACTGATCTACCTGTATAGTTTTCTGACAGCCACTTCTCCTCCTCCTCCTCTCTCCTGCGGCTGCTTTATTAAACGTTATACAGGGAGATCAGTGCTTGCAGCGGCCCCCACCGCTGAACCAATCATCCCCGACTGTCCCCCTGGGTCCTCCTTTCTCTCCCCGGGTCCTCCTCCCTCTCTCCGGGTCCCCGAGTCCTCCTCTCTCTCTCTCCGGCGGGCGTTCTCCCTCTCTCCGGGCCCCCCCGCTCCCTGTGTCCTCCTCCATTTCTGCTTCCCAGGTCCTCCTCCAGTCCCACCCCCCCCCCATCCCGGATCTGTCAGGATGGAGAGCAGAGGAAGGAGCCAGTAAATCTGCAATTTACCAGCTCCTTCCTTTTCTGAATGAACAGTCGGTGATCACTGATGTCTCAGTTTATGAATGGAGAGGAGCCTCTATCTCCCCTCTATTCATTTTCGGTGCAGCTGAGGCTCCTGAGAAAGGGACTGGAGAGTCTGTGTCCTTAGTCCCTTTCTGTGTCTCAAAGGTGAGATGTCAGGGGTCTGTTTAGACCCCTGACATCTCACCAAAGCCCCCCCAACAGGGCTGATAAAAATAAATAAATAAATAAATAAATGGAATAAATATTTAAAGGTGAAATTGTAAAAATAATAAAAAATAAAGTAAACACTGACACCCCCCCCCCCCAAAAAAAAAAAGAAAGCATTGTGAATAAAAATATATACATATATTGTAAAAAAATAACAATAGATTGTAAAAAAAAAATGATAAAACTACTGACACAGTCCATGCCTCATCAGTGTCACCTATCAGTGCTGTATGTTAGTGCCACTGTCACACAACATTTAAAAAAAAAAGTATCGGTATCAGCGAGTACTTGGGGGGGGGGGGGGGGGGGGGGAGAGGGAGAGTATCGTTACTTGTAGTCGGTCTTAAAGTGGTATCGGTGCAACCCTAACTAAAGCCAGTGAGAGATTGCTTTCATTTTGTAATTTGTCCCCAACAAATGAGACCATTTTGTTTTTATATGGAACATACTGACCAAGAGTGCCTAACAGAGGAGGGTTTGGTCATCGCTGTACAGATAACCGTAGTGGTAATATGTTAGCACTTTTAATGCGGTTGTGTAATCTGTTCTAACCATGAACCTAAATTATTTTTCTTTCTTTTTTTCAGAACTTCCAGTCTCACCAGCACCTCCATGCTTGGCCAGTAATTCCCCACATTTCCCAGCGAGATCTTTACAAGTCTTGGCGCCCATCCATCCAATTCAGGCAGCAGGACCTCCTGCAGAATATCATTCTGACTCTGCTGAGTCTATGGAGGAAATTCCTGTTGCCCAAACTCATCTTGGCAGCTCCTCCATGACTGAAAACCTCTTTCTTACCCCGAGGAGCCCCAGAGACTTGGCAAACGAATGTGAGCATGGACTGAGGCAGAGCTGGCCTGTGACTGCACAGAAGTTTGAGCTTCTTCCAAAGGTTCCCACTGTTTTTGTCAGTGAGAGCAGCGGAGAACTTTTATCCAGTAGAACCATGGATGAACCCAAAGCACAGGACACTCACTGTACACGGTACAATACAATGTGGATGGCAAAGGGAAAAGGAGGAGAGCAGGTTCTTTCCATCTCTAATGCTGAAGTTTCACCCTCCATCAATACTAACCGGTAGTTTAATCTTCTTTTATATGAAGATTTTTACTCATTTATTCTTAATAAATTCTTTTTGATATTTCATATTTAGTAGTTGTAATTTATTAAACAATTTACTAATACACATTTTCTTTTTTGTTTACAAACTTTGTATTAATTGAATTTGTGGTACAAGAAAAAACAGCACGTTTGTACACATATACTGAAAGGGTATTTCCAAATATACATCTAGTTTTAAATAATAGGGGTATCCTAAAATGATTCATAAAACCTTAACTTACAAGGCAAAGCAATGTTATGTCTTGAAAAAAGAATGAATATATCCATATAGAGAGCTACTGATAGAGTGAACAGTGAATGACTGATCATTTAAGAGCAGTTATCTAATGTTCAGTAAATTGAAGAAGGACATGTATGTATAAAGGGGTTGAGGGGCGGGACTTTGAGTGAAGCACACGGATGCATTAAAGAAATAAATTTAGAAAATGGTTTATTGATTGAGTCATTTCTTAGAACATAGGTTGTGGGTATACAGTTCAGTACATAAACTGTATATCAATACCTCAAATTACATATCACATATAAATGCATTATCCAACCAAGGTTTAAAACAGTATTTTACAAGTACACGGGTCACGTAATAACATGATTAATTGCATTGCAGGGAATACTCATAAAAGTAGCTTGCGCATTAAAGCGCCATTAGAAATAATAGTAAAGATAAGATAAGTAGGAAAAATAATCTAAAAACATACATAATGACTCTGTTAGGAGATATATGTCAATATTTTACAGTTGCACGGGTCACTTCAGAGCGTGATTAATTGCAGTGTAAATGATACTGGAAAAGAAAAATGGATGCATTAAAGCATCACTTGGGGAAAAAGGAGAAAATATACTTGGTAAAGAGAAACGGCCGTGGTAGATTCATGAATGCACTGTTGTAACGGTAGTTATTAGCTCTACGCGTTTCGGGACCTTAAAGTCACTCGTCAGGAGCAAAACCGTATTGGTTATCTAAAAAGATGAAAAATAGGGACATGGGTGGTTATCTGAAAAATGCGTGGGCAAATGCAGAAAATGTGAAGACCCCCACACATATCCATACATTTGTCCCACAAACTTACATGAGCGTGACCGCGCATGGGAGAGATCATCGCCGCACAAGACAATCCGGCCAAGGATGCCACTCCCTGGAGCTGAGGGGGCCCGACCCGGCAGCGCAGCCAGCAGCGGCAATATCCCCAAGTAGTGACGGAAAGAGGTGAATGGGAGGTATGGTGCATGGGAGAAGTGAATGGCCGCAGGCGGGGGAACCTGCTGGAGAAAAAACAGCCAGTGAATGAAGTGCACTGGAATAGAAAAAGAATATGGGGGAATGTGCAGTGATGGAGAGTGAGAGATGATGGGGATCATAGTGAGGAAACAAAGAGAAGTGAAGAGAAGAAAGGAAAAGGAGAGGAAAGATGGGCAATGAGAAGATCGGATCTGGACTGCTCACCCGGCTGGGGTTTTTTCCCCCCCAAGGTGTGATTGGCACCTCTGTCTTTGATGCCTAGTTTTATCCTCACACCACTTTCTATGGCTCTCTTGTCCAAATTCTCTGTGCAGCAGGCAATCTTTTTTCACTTTATTTATCCTCATTTGCTTTTCCCCCTTTTCCTCCCCCTTCTCTCTTTCCTCCTCTCTTCTCATTGCCCATCTTTCCTCTCCTTTTCCTTTCTTCTCTTCACTTCTCTTTGTTTCCTTCACTGAAAGTCCCGCCCCTCAACCCCTTTATACATACTTATATGGGACGGAGGATGGGATCTGTACGGCCCTCTTCCTCACACAAAGTCCCACCTTTTGTTATTTTCTTAATTTTTAAGGACATTATAATGTTCAAACCAGGCACCCCGTTTAGTGTTATAAAAGGACATAGGATGTATAGGGTGTAAAATATTTTTTCCATACGACAAATGGAGTCTACTCTCGCTTTCAAATGTGTAATGGGAACTGAGGAAGATTTCCAATGACTATGAGCCAGTGTATAGAAACACAAATGGTGTGGAGAAGTCTCATATGAGTAATAGAATAAATCTCTGGAATAGGAGCAAAGTAAACAATTGGCTAAGATAAGGTGGATAGGGTTACCAATTCAAGTTGTAGAAAAAACTTCCATTTTACACCAAATATGGGAGATCTTCTGACAATCCCCAAAAAATATGGGGGGAAGGACACCCTCTGAAACGGGCAGGAGAAACTGATGGAAATATAGCATTCCAATACACATTTTCTAATGGAATCTGTTCATAAATAAATATATCTTTGTAGTATTTTCTCATTACGTCAACATGGAATGAGGTTAAAGGGACACTAAAGGTTCCCTTTTTTTTCTTTTAAAATAACAAACGTGTTATACTTCCCTCCTCTGTGCAGTTGGTCTTGCACAGAGTGGCCTTGATCCTCTTCTTCTGGGGTCCCTCCACGATGCTCCTGGCTTCTCCCCGCTTCGAGTGAACTGTCGGAGAAGCGCCCTGCTCTCTGCTCTTCCTCGTCGTCCTCTGTCCTCTTCCCCTCCCTCCCTCCCTGCCTGTCAGCTTGTGACAGTGCCCGCCCCCCCAAACTTCTGTCCCCCTGTGTGAGGGATTTATAAAAAAAAACGCGCCTCTCAGCAATCACATGACTGGCCAGCTCTCTCTCCTCCTGCCATCTCGACCCCGCCCACTGCAGCTGTTAGGGAAAGGAAAAGCCAGCTGGTCACGTGATCACTGAGAGGCATTGTGAAATGAGGTATAATCTTTTTTTTTATTAATCCCTCACACAGGGACACAGCACCGATAGTATGAATTTGTGAAAGTGGCTTAAAGCGGAGGTCCGCCCACCGCTGCAAACATTAAAAGCCAGCAACTACATATACTGCAGTTGCTGACTTTTAATATACAGACACTTACCTGTCCTGGAGTTCAGCGATGTCAGCACCACAGCTGATGTTTCCATCAGCTGTCGGGTGCATTCCGCCTCCATTGCGAGTAAGGGAATCCGGCAGTGAAGACTCACGGCTTCATGCCAGGAACCCTACTGTGCGAGACTCCGCTCCTCTCTCCTATTTCCTACTGGCCCGGTGGCCGGGGAAGGAGGAGGGAGCCCGGGCGCTGACGTCAATACCCCGGGCTGAGGCTAGCGGAAGTGGTAACACAGTAACCTGTGAAAGACAGGTATCCTGCCCCCCGTCCCCCCAAAAGGTGCCAAATGTGGCACCTGAGGGGGGGGGAGGAGTACAATGAGCGGAAGTTACACTTTTGGGTGAACTCCACTTTAACAAGCACTTTAACATCAGAGTATACAGCAACAATATAATTTTTCAAAAACACTCCACCATTTATCATTAGAAAGCAGTCCTTGAACCCCTGAAGGCAGCAGGAAGCATTTACTCAGTCTCTTCTTACCTAGGGAGGAAGACTGCAACATTGTAACTTTGCCTACTTCATTATGACTTATGACCCTAAACACACTATTAGATTTTCTGCAGATTTTTGTCTTCAGGGGACCGTCCAGACCAAAACCATATAATATGAAGTCAAACCTTAAGAGTTTCAATTTGTATGCAATCAGGCATAGACTTCTATGGAGGTTTTGAAGCACCACTAAAGCGGCATGGGCTATAATTTTTGAAGCAAAGCCAAAGCAAACCAAACGCAAGTTGTAAACAGAACTGTAAGCTAACCATTTTATTTAGTGACAGGTGCTTTGATTTGCATTCAGAGAGCTTTAACTTGCTTCAAAACATGGCTTCGGACACGCTTTGTTAAAGCTCTCTGAATGCCAGTCAAAGCCCCTGTCACTAAATAAAATGGTTAGCTTATAGTCCGCTTCAAAAATTATACCCCATGTTGCTTTAGTGGTGCTTCAAAGTGTCTTCAAAGCCTCCATAGAAGTCTATGGCAAAGCTTGCTTGAAGCACCTGCAGCTTTTAAGAGGCATTCATTCATCTCTAGCTTTGCTTTGCTTTGTTTTGGAGAAATTGCAGGTATGAGATATCAGTGCACACACAGGGCATCTGCCAAGCTTCATTAAAGCTTCAAAAAAGCACCACTGAAGAATCATTGAAGCACCACCAAAGCATCAAAAAAGCATGTTGAAGCGGTAGGCAATTTAATGTGTGTTGAAGTCGAAGTGTAAATAAGCCCTTAAAGTGTTACTAAACCCAGGACCCTGCATTCAATATATCTGGTCTCCCACAGTACACAGAAATTGCAATTATTTTAGTAAATATAAATGGCTTAAATACCTTTTTCTCATCAGCAGTATATAGTAGTCTTGTGACTTCTATCAGTGTCTGATTAAAGCTTGTAGGAGGAGTTTTCCACTCTGACTGTTCTATGAGGCTACAGGACCCCTGACCCTCTGGGCAGTGCTGATTGGCTCTGTACTGATCACACCCTCCCAAGAAAAAAAAAAAACTTTCTAGCAATACACACTAAACTGAGCATGTGCGGAGTGACTCCAGAGGCTCTGTACTAGCAAAAGATGGATTGGGGACAGTGGAAGGAGGGGAGGATCAGAGAAGACTGGATCAAACAGCCTTTTCACACAGTGCAGAAGATTAACCCCCTACGTTCCCCAGTAAGTATAACAAGCATGCTTTACTGCATATAAAGACTAATTTTACTGTTGTGGCTATAGTAATACTTAAACAGAACAGCCTAACACAGTAGAACGCTGAAGGGATGAAGATAGTTTTACAATTGCTGATTTCATTAGGCCCCTTTCACACTAGCAGACCGTTCGCATCTGCCTGTCCCATTTTCAGGCAGACCCTATCAGATCCTCCAGTCTCCTCTATAGAGCGGCGGGTGTCAACTGACGTGTCCATTGACCCCCCCTACCGACATCTGATCCTAGCTGCTAAAAACAGACAGGTTGGATCGGATGGCCGTCGCATATAAACAGACAGGCGGTCCAAAACATAGAGGAGAGCGGGCTGTGTCTGTGTCCTCTTTGCATAAGTAGAGTGGACACAGACCAGCCTTCTGCTTGCTCAGCAGGGATCAGTGGACAGATTCTCGCTTGAGCAGGTGGACTCTGCCCTGTGTGAAAGGGGCCTTGCATGTTTTTTTCAAACAGTAAACGCTACAGAAATTGTGTTGTGTGTATATAGGAGCCACTTTTTATACTAGTCAAGGACTTTTGTCATGAATTGTAACTTACAAGTGCCCCTTAACATAATTGTCATCCTTTAACATTGTCAGCCTCTTCATAGGTCAGGAAAAATGACCAAAAAATACAACCAACAATGCTGTATAGTGGCACATGCACAGCCGATTTGTCATTTGCAGAGTGTTTCCATAGTATGTACTATATGGGATGTGTGTACTGATTTATCTAGGAAGTTTGGGGAAGTGTGCAACTATATTGCAGTTCGGTCCATTGCACCCTTGAATATTTATACCCACTTTTTCCCCTACTTCATTATGACTAACAGCACAGCATAATACAGTAGAACATTTAGGGTTTGAGGGTAATGGTTGTTATTTGCTTATTTCATAACATGTATTTTACAAACCGTAACACACACATTTTGTGTTGTATAGGAGCCACAATGGCTCCAGTACAAGACAGTATACTTTTTATAATGGTCACAACTGCTATGAATTGACACCTACAAGTACCCCTTAACATAATTGAAACCCTTTAATATTGTTAGCTTCTTCATAAGTCAGAAAACTGAGAAACAAATACAACCAATAAACTGTGGTGGCACATGCATGGTCAATATTTCATTTGCTCAGTGTTTTCTACGAGTGGCATATGTCTACTGAGGATCAGCGCTGATAGATCCTGGTCCTGACGACCATGACAAGGACAGCAGGTAAGCGTTTGAGGATGGGAGGGGTAGCCTTAGCTGAACGGCCATGTCTGGTTTTCTGACATGAACTTGACAGTACAGCTGTGTTATATTTTCTTAATTAGGTCACCTTTTTTCTTTTTTTTCCCATTTGTTAACTTTGTAATTTCTCACAGTATGTGCCTTTTACTTCAAAGTTCCATAACCATGCCAAAGTCCATGTGGAAACATGTATATTGGCAATCTTTGTAATATCGCCTTCAAAACGCCAATAAATACAATTGAAACGAAAAAAAATGGTAGCCTCTAAAACTATTTTAATATCTGGTACCTGCAGTTCAGCTTTAATTGATCTTCTGCATCCACCTTGGTAACTGTTTAGAGGGAATAAATAGTGGCAGCCTTTCCATAGACATCAGACACAGCAATTATTGGGACACTTGTCTGTCTTGGGGTGACTTGCCACATAGATGTTCTAGTTTAGGCCGACTCTCATTTCAGCTGGGTGGCAGATCCTTTACTGGATTTTACAGGCCTATTCACCCTAATCAAATCGTGGCCTTGCTGCAGGCAGAGGTCTGCAGTGTGGTGTCCAGGGGCTACAAGATGGAATTTCACTGCTTCTCCCTTCCACGCATTATGCGCTTAAGGGTATCTTCAGCTGCATAAAAAGTGATTTTCTTTATGACACCGGAAAGACTGCTGTCCCAAGGGGTCAGTGCACATGTATAGAAGGGGGAGAGCTCTTAATGCTTTTATTCCAACCCATTCACGGTCCTCAAGCCAAATGTAGACAGCCTGATTATTCTGGATCTCAAGTGTCTCAACAAGTTTCTGAAAGTTAAGACATCCATGATAAAATCCACTTTGCATCATATGGGGGACTTTCTGGCATTAGTGGATATCAAGGGTGAAAACAAAAAAAGTTATCAGGTGCCTGTTAAAGAGACCTACACCGGAGAAGGAGCTAAAAGGTGACAGTCCTATAGATCTTATCAACTGGGAATAACTCCTGGGAGGGAGTGTCATAGAAGAGCTGCAACAAAGTTCCATAAAGCGCTTAGACCCAGGTATATAGCTCAGTGTGGATGTGGGAGGGAACCGACAGTCTCTCAAATAGCATAATGGATTACTGCCTCTACTCTAGAGTAGTTTATTAAAACATCAATATGGTAAAACTTACATGAGGTCTGGCAACCCACTGAGCCAGTGACTGTATAAACATGCCTGTTCTCAGATGGAAGGGTCCTGGATGTGTCTCTGTGCCTGCCAATGTCACCGTCGGTAATGGTGGCTCGATGGATCCGGACGCAGGGTAGATAGATGGGGTGGAGAAGCCGGTCAACCAGGGGCAGAGCCAGTGGTGGATCTCCCCTCATTGACACCGTGCAGGGGGGGCGACTCGCGATGACGTCACTCGCTGCGCCGTAGCACAGAGCAAAGGGCAATAGAGAAGGAGAAGAGAATGACAGCAGGGGGGCAGGTCAATAACGTGGTCGCGTCATCCTGACTACATGTTTCGCGCTCCTGCACCTTGTCAAGTCACTTGTCAAGTTGCTGTCAGAGTGAAAGTTAATGATAAACTTCTTGGGTTTAGTCAAATGATGTCACGGCCGTGACATACATTGATCATCAAGGAACAAAAAGTTCTTCAGATCTAATCCTGTCTTGGGCAGAACTTGGGCACTAGTGGCTCCTTGGCATCAGTTTTCAGTGATCTATGCTTTCCCTCCACTTCACCTTCTTCCTCGTCTGTTGTGCAGGATAAAGGTGGAGGGCAAAGGGCATTTTGGTAATTTTGATTGCACCTACTTGGTCAAAAATAATGTTTTGTGCAGACACTGCAGATCAGCCAGATTTACAAATGTAGGGTCTGATTTTTCATCCTGCATTATGGTTGCTGGCTTTGACAGCATGGCTGAAACCTAAGTGATGACAGAGGTCCTTTTGACTCTCTCATCCCTACCCTCCTAAATAATAGAAAGTCAACCTAAGGAAAGCCTTTTTTTTTTTGCCTGGTGTTAGGCTTGTATCTTTAGTTTCCGACACTATGTAGGATGCTATTTGGCAACTTCAGTTCAATTCAAGTACCATCAAGGGACAGGTCTCTGCCTTTCTTTTTAAGAAACCTATAGTGTCTCATTCTCTGGTAAAATCTTTTGTGCAGGTTGTCACGTGAATTGTTCCACTGGTTCTGTAACAGTGTGATTGGGTCCTAAGTTTCACTTTTTTTTATAAACTACAGCTTGACTATCTAACAATATGAATAATGTACCTGTCTTGCAAAAAATATGTTCTAGTGCAGAATTCACCTCAGCCTCCAGGTTCCTCAATAGAAAACTCCTTCATAATTTCCTGATATCCGTTTTGCAAGTGTGAACTTAGTCGTAAAGTGGTTTTAATCTTAAAATGTTTTTACCTTAATACGTTCTCTGTGTAGCCAGGTGCTTGGCTAAGAATGGAGAGTGTGAGAAATGCTGGCTGCAGCTGCTCTCTGTACATGCTGCCTTGTGGTGCTGAACTGGTTAGCAGCTATATCAGCAAGAGGCGAGAGCTGTTGAGCAGGAAGAGTTCAATAGACTGAGCCAGGCAGCACTGCACTTGGGAAATGTAGTCCAGACAGGGCCGGTGCAAGGATTTTTGACACCCTAGGTGAAACCTAATTTTCCTTGGCCCTGCCCCATGACTTCACCCCCTTTGCCCTGCCCATGTTACATTACAGCCTTTAGTTCAATGTTTTTAATCTGAATTATATGTGATGGATCAGAACACAATAGTCTAAATTGGTGAAGTAAAATTGGAAAATTTTTACATAAAATTATTTTTCAGAAATAAAAAAACTGATAATTGGCATGTGCGTATGTATTCAACCCCTTTGTTATGAAGCCCATAAAAAGCTCTGATGCAACCAATTACTTTCAGAAGTCACATGATTAGTGAAATGATGTCCACCTGTGTGCAATCTAAGTGTCACATGATCTGTCATTACATATACACATCTGTTTGAAAGGCCCCAGAGGCTGCAACACCTAAGCAAGAGGCACCACTAACCAAACACTGCCATGAAGACCAAGGAAATCTCCAAACAAGTAAGGTACAATGTTGTTGAGAAGTACAAGTCATGGTTAGGTTATAAAAATTTTTCCAAATCTTTGATGAGCCCTAGAAACACCATCAAATCTATTATAACCAAATGGAAAGAACATGGCACAACAGCAAACCTGCCAAGAGACGGCCGCACCCCAAAACTCATGGACCGGGCAAGAAGGGCATTAATCAGAGAGGCAGCACAGAGACCTAAGGTAACCCTGGAGGAGCTGCTGAGTTCCACATCAGAGATTGGAGTATCTGTACATAGGACGTCAATAAGCCATACGCTCCATAGAGTTGGGCTTTATGGCAGAGTGGCCAGAAGAAAGCCATTACTTTCAGCAAAAAACAAAATGGCACATTTTGAGTTTGCGCAAAAGGCATGTGGGAGACTCCAAAAATGTATGGAGGAGGGTGCTCTGGTCTGATGAGACTAAAATTGAACTTTTTAGCCATCGAAGAAAACGATATGTCTGGCGCAAACCCAACACATCACATCACCCAAAGAACACCATCCCCACAGTGAAACGTGGTGGCAGCATCATGCTGTGGGGATGTTTTTCAGCAGTCGGGACTGGGAAACTGGTCAGGGTTGAGGGAAAGATGGATGGTGCTAAATACAGGGATATTCTTGAGCAAAACCTGTACCGCTTTGTGTGATTTGAGGCTAGGACGGAGGTTCACCTTCCAGCAGGACAATGGCCCCAAACACACTGCTAAAGCAACACTTGAGTGGTTTAAGGGGAAACATGTAAATGTGTTGGAATAGCTTAGTCAAAGCCCAGACCTCAATCCAATAGAAAACTTGAAGGAGCTGGAACAGTTTTGCAAGGAGGAATGGGCAAAAATCCCAGTGGTAAGATATGGCAAGCTCATAGAGACTTATCCAAAGGGACTTGGAGCTATGATAGCTACAAAAGGTGGCTCTACAAAGTATTGACTTTAGGGGGTGAATAGTAATGCACATTGACTTTTTCTGTTATTTTGTCCTATTTGTTGTTTGCTTCACAATAAAAAAAAAAAAAACTTCTTCAAAGTTGTGGGCATGTTCTGTAAATTAAATAATGCAAATCCTCAAACAATCTATGTTAATTCCAGGTTGTGAGGCAACAAAACACGAAAAAAAGGGGGGGTGAATACTTTTGAAAGGCACTGTATATGTCTGAGAAGAACAGTGTGTGTTTGTGTGTGTATCTATATATCCTGATATATAACTAAAGGCCTTTAATACCAATACCTCCAAATAGGCACTGTTGCACAGTTCAGTTGCAGGAGCCCCTAGTGAGTTGACTTGCAATTGTAACAGAATTCGGCTTGAGAGGACGAACGCTGATGCATGTGTGGAGCGGCGGCTTCCTGGGGACGCTTGTACAGATGAACACACCAATGGCAAAAAAGTCTGGAACGCCCCACCTGCAAGGCAAATCAGGCCTATCTAGCCTATGTCTTGGTCCCAAACCTGACTATAGGCTATTAATGCTACTGGACCTCTACCTATCTAAATGGCCGTTGGAAGCCTATCCTGTCAATACCCGGAGCTGTTTACTGTTCCCTAGGCTAATACTAGCTAGGAACCAGACCAAAAAGGGACACTGTTGCTTTAAATAAAGTGCCAGATATACACTTCAACCCAATCCAGTCACTTGATAGTCTATAATCAAATGAGCTTTGCTCTCATACACTTGAGAATAGCCCAAGCATATTGCAGTATGCAAATAGAAAGTTTCAATCAATCAGAGAAGCCTCTGACAGCTATCTCTGATTCCCACACAGGAGTGCTCACACAGGAATGACAGTAATATAACAAACAGTGAGTTACACAGTGCAGTAACACTTGCTTATTGTCCCTTTTTTTCAGTTTGGAAGGATACAGCACAAAATCAGCCTCCAGCACCTCTGTCAAATCAGCATGTGGCTGGACACACTCTCTCCTTTCACTTCCTGTAAGACATCCACATATATAGCCTTGCGGGGTTTCCTGACTCTTAAACAGGAGCAGGAAACAACCTCTTAAAAGGAAGGATCTGTTTGTAACAAGAACTCTATGGTAGCTATCAGGCATGAATGTAAACAACCTCACAGACAGTGTACAAAAGAACACTTGCCTACTCACTCCCCCTGGTGAAACCTTTACATCCCGTCAAAGACAACATAACATATATATGCAACATCCCAACAAAGAAACGTCGATCCTCTCTCCATTACAAAGTTTTGCTGAGGGAGAAGGCAAGTTTGTAAATCATTCCAGGTGAAGCAAAAACTGGACACATATAGACCAAATTAGAAACTGCTCCTACCGGCCGCTCAGAGACAGCTAGCGGCCATGGAAGAATCAACCATCTCAACCACCTCAAGTAGGTCAGCTGGGAACATCCGTACAGAGCTGACGGAGGCCGTTGAAGTGAGCTCCCCAATCACGCCTTGGTCCAGGGCTACTACAGAGGCTCAGGTATGCTCTTTAAATACGGGGGAGACAATAGTAATGGCTGGTGGTGGTGAACCGGACATTAGGAAGCTCATACAGGTGCTACCGACCAAAGAGGACATACAAGCCTTGATGAGCGACTTAAAGGCGGCTGTAAGGGAAGAAATGAGCGAAGTAGGTGCCAAGTTAGAGTAAATGGACAAAAGATTGTGTAGCTGTGAGTCTTTGCAGTCCTCAGCAGATGCCCACATTGATCTGTTGGAAAGGAAGTTAAAATCACAACATCAAAAATTGTTAATTTTACAGTTGCAAGCTGAGGATTCTGAGAACAGAAGTAGAAGAAACAATGTACGCATTAAAGGGATCTCAGAAACCATAAAAACACCTGATTTGAGAAAGACAGCAATTGATATCTTTAACAAATATTTGGAGAACCCCTCTGATACTCATATTGAGTTGGATCGCGTACATAGGAGTCCGGTAGGGCTCATCTCAGAACAAGGGTCCCCCAGAGATGTGTTATGTCGAGTTCACTTTTACAGAGTAAAGGAAGATATAATGAGAGCAGTGTGGCAGAAAGGTTCATTGGAATATGCAGGTCAGGAGGTCCAGGTGTTTCCAGACCTTAGCTGGCAGACGAAGATAAGGAGACGACTACTGAGGCCACTTCTGGACCAAATACGGGCAAAGGGCGCAACCTATAGATGGGGGTATCCATTATCATTAACCATAAAAAAGGATGAACGTGCCTTTACCTTGTCTGTACCAGAGCAATTACCGGACTTATTTAAGTTTCTGGGTTCAGAAGTGGTGGAGGTTCCCGACTGGGTTGATATCTCAATCGATAATATGGGGGGGGGGGGGTATAACCAACAGAAGAAACGGCAGAGGAGAAGGAATTGGGAGAAGGAAGCAGAATAATTGGACTTTGGTCTTTAAAGTGGATTCTCCCCCTTTTTCTTTTTGAATTTTTTTTTTCTTTTTTAGCCCAGATTTTATGGAGTATCATTTGATTTTTTTTCCACTTCTCTTTATACTCCCCTCCCCATACACCCCCCTTCATCCTTTTTTTTTTTTTTTTGTTTTTTTGCTTATTAGGGGTTCTCCCACATGACTCATATTTACTTTGGTGTGAAGGCGGGAGGAAACCCCGGATAAAGGGACAATAGGATTTAAATTGTTGTCAGTACGAGATACCTTTGCTCTTTCTTTTTTTTTTTTTTTCCTTTTTTGTGTAATTCACTTTTTTATGGTTTGCTGTGAGGAGGGTAGATTTTTGCTGTGTTTTGGATGATAATCACATTGTTTTTAGGATACACATGAGGAATGAGACAGGATAGGTGCAGGGGGGGGGGAGGTGGGGGTTGGGGATGTGTGGGTTAATGAAGGGGGGGAGGGGGGGAGGAGGGGGTAAAAGTGATCCCTTTTTTGGGCTGACACAGTGATAATTAAATACAACTGTTGCGGTGATATTCATGAAATGGGGTGGGAAAAGGGTACAAAAAAGGGGTAGGACACTAAATACAATTTTTTTTTTTTTTGGTGATAATCATACACAAACTTGTGTGGGTATAATAAATGTTTTGGTGTTACTTATGAGCTAGGGAGGGAAAAGGCTATAAAAAGGGGTAGGATATATAAGGGGAAGAAGGGAAGAAAAGGAAGGGAAAAGGAAAAGAAAAGAGGAAAGAATTTTTTTTTTTTTTGGCACGGTGATAATTATATACAAATTTGTGTGGGGAAAATAAATGTTTTAGCGCTACTCATGAATTAGGGTGGGAAAAGGTTATAAAAAGGGGTAGGACACAAAATAAACTATATTTTTATATATATATATATATATATGTATATATATATATATATATATATATGTATATATGTATATATATATATATATATATGTATATATATTTTTTTTTTAGATTAGGGGGGTGGTGGGGATGGGTGGTGGTGCTTTGGGGGGTCGAGTGGGGGTAACAGGGGAGGGGACCGAGTGGGGGGATAGGGGAAGGACGAGTGAGACGCACGGTGTAATTTATCAAGAGTAGAGGGTAGAAAGTAAGTTGGTTAGATATGTCAGACGGGCTGGGGGGGGGGGTAGGGGGGGGGGGTAAACCATGTATTATGATTGTAATTGCCAAATAAGTATGGAAATGTAAACACAACTGCATAAGGTTGCCTTTTCTTTCTTTTGCTGTAAAAGTGGAGGGCATATCTTGGTGTTCTGGTGATTTGTAATTGTAAATATTTTGGAAACTTTTTTTTTAGTTATTTTTACTGGGCGCGCTACTGCTGATATACTTACGCTCAAACTTCACGTGCTCGGGGACATTCCCCAATAATAAACATCTCCCCTCCGAGTGGAGGAAAGTCGGAGGCATTTTAGGGTTTAATTTGAATTTTTTTTTTTTCTCCAACGGCATCGAGGATTCGTGCCGATTGGATTATTCCCTATAGTGGTACAAGGGAATCGGGGGGGGGGGTGGTTTCCCTTTTTTTTTTTTTTTTTTTTTTTTTTTTGGGGTTCCTTCTCCTCGCAGCTCCCAGGCGATCGTAAAGACATGACTAGAATAAAATTCACCTTATATAAATTTAAGGGACTGAACATTCCGGAGAAACGGATTAGATTGTTTGCGGAAGTGGGAAGGTTATAGACGCAGATCGCTTTTTTCCAGGAGACACACTTTAGAATGGATAGAATACCAAAACTCGTAAACCATGAATTTCTGGTGGTTTATCACAGTGCATCCTTGAGCGCTAAATCCAATGGCGTATCTATTATCGTTTAGAAACAGATCCCATGGAAGGAGTTGAAAGTAATCACAGATGAGGAGGGCCGTCTTTTAATCGTAAAGGGACTAATTGGATCGCAGAGGGTTACATTAGTGAACCTATACCTCCCGAATGAAGATCAGGTTGGTTACTTAGAAACTTGCCTGCAAATGATACATCAGTATAAGGAAGGTATTCTAGTGATAGGAGGAGATTTAAATTTGACACTGGATCCTCTCTTAGATGCATCCAGGGGAGCGTCACACCTCTCATTGACAAAATTACGAAGAGTTAAAAAATTAATTTGCAGGTAATAGATTCTTGGAGGTCGCTTCATGTACAAGATAGGACTATACTTTTTTTTCGGCAAAACATAAGTCATACACTCGCATTGACTACATCTTGATATCACAGATAGCAATAACATCAATGGTGAGTGCTGACATAGGATCATTTACCTTGTCAGACCAGGCTCCGACAAATTGTACACTAGATTTAGGGGAGGAAGAACGCCGCGAGTGGCATTGGAAGATTAATGAGACGTTAAAGGATAAAGAGTATGAACAAAAATTAAGCCAGGAATTGGACTTTTTTTTTCTGACAAACGATACGGACGAAGTCACCCCATTCTGTATTTGGGAAACACATAAATGCGTGATGAGAGGAGTCTTGATATCTTTAGGGGCGCATAGGAAAAAAAAGCTCAACGAACAAATTGAGGTTTTACTAAAAAAGATTCGGGAAGTAGAACTAAAACATAAAAAATCTCAGACACAGCAATTAGAGGAGAAACTAAGTGGTCTCCGGGAAGATCTGAACCCTCTACTCATTGAACAGGCTAAAGCGAAATTGAAACTGGGAAGGCGGACACTATATGAATTTGGGAATAAACCGAGTAGGATGTTGGCGAAGGCCTTAAAGATGCTTCAACACAGAAGCACTTGTCGGGTATTAAAACACAGAGGGGTGAGGTGGTCAACTCATCGCAGGATATGGCACAGATTTTTAAGGAGTACTACGAGGGTCTTTTCCAACTAGATGGCCACCATTCCCCACAGAGGCGTAAAAATAAACGGGAGAGGGTAAGAGACTACCTATGCAACTCAGAAATGCCAAAGCTGACGGAGGAGATAGCACGAGATCTAGATGTACCAATTTCAATAGAAGAATTTAAGAGAGCAGTAAACCTTCTAAAAGTAGGGAAAGCACCGGGTCCAGATGGATATACCCTGGCGTATTATAAACTTTTCGCTGAGAAATTGGCTCCAAGATTCATAGCGGCTTTTAATTCTCTACGGGAGGGACAGATGTTACCCAGTGAGACATTGATGGCACATATAGCAGTAATCCCGAAGGAGGGAAAGGATCCCTCTCAATGTTCCAGTTACCGGCCGATTGCGTTGCTGAATGTGGATTTAAATTTTTTTTCTAAGATTCTGGCGATTAGACTAGAAGAGTATATCCCCGCATTGATACACCCAGATCAAGTGGAATTCACTGCTGGAAGGGAGGGGAGGGAAAACACGCAGAGAGTAATTAATGCGATTTACATTGCACAGAGCAGACAGAAACCTTTAATATTGTTTTCAGCTGATGCAGAAAAAGCATTCGATAGAGTTGACTGGATTTTTCTCGAGGCTACCCTACAGCATATTAGACTGGGGGATGGAATGCTGAGCTGGTTCTCAAATCTTTACTCAATCCCAAGTGCGAAGGTTAAGGTAAATGACAGATTGTTGGACCCCTTCAGGATACGAAATGGAACGCGCCAGGGTTGTCCCTTATCACCAATTATCTTTATTCTCACATTGGAGCCTTTTCTAAGGAAAATACGTGCCAATGCCAACATTGATGGTATCAAGACAGAAAGAGAAGAGCATAAGCTGGCAGCCTATGCCAATGATTTCTTTGTAACTTCCCCAATTATATCCCTTCCATCCCTCCTAAGGGAGATAAGTAACTATGGGGATTTAGCAAATTATAAGGTGAACTACACTAAATCCGAAGCCATGGGGCTGGAAATGAAGGTACCTGAAATACAACAGATAAAGTCACAATTTAGTTTTAGATGGTCAGACTCCCATATAAGTTACTTGGGGACTAAAATTCCTAAGAAGCTCAGTAGAGTGTTTGAATTAAACTATGCCCCGATGCTAAGACAAATTAAACAGGACTTCAGGAGATGGGATAGGGAGACCTTTACTTGGTTTGGAAGGACAAACATTATAAGGATGAACGTGATGCCCAGACTCCTTTACTTATTGCAAACCCTGCCAATAAAGATCCCTTCGTGTTTCCTGAAGGACCTTAGATCAAGGTTTATGAGGTTCATTTGGGCAGGGAAGCCAGCAAGAGTAAGGAGAAATATTTTAGTGCTCCCAAAAGAAAAAGGAGGTATTGGCTTTCCAGACCCAGTGAGATATCAGAAAGCCTCCCAGTTAGCTAGAATGGTGGAATGGTGCGCCTCCGTAAGGAAACCACACGTACAGTTAGAACAAGCGACTTTTAAAATCCCCTTGGAGGGCCTAGCATGGATAGCAAAATCGAAACTACCTATAATAGCGAAAAAACATCCACTGACAGGCGCAACCATTCGTACTATCAATACAATCTTTAAAAAGACAAACCTTTCATCTCATCTGAGCCCTATGGCCCCTGTGCTGGGTTCACCAGACTTTCAACCTGGCCTAATAGATCGGAAGTATGAGGTACAAAAACAAAGGGGGAGAAGCAGGCTCATACACTTTTCTAGGGGTAGCTTCTTGATGACACGAGGTGAGATAGAGGGAGAAGTGTCATCCGATTTAGATTATTTCAGGGCAATGCAGTTAGGAGCTTTTATCCATTCGAAAATTAAAACTTATCCAGTGATACGGGAACTATCGTGCTTCGAGCAGAGATGTTTAGACGGAGAGAGTATGAGACACTCCCTATCACACTTTTATGAGGTACTAACGAGTCTGGAAGCCCCACAGGAGCTTAATTTCATTCAAGCTTGGGAGAGAGAGATAGGGATAACATTCTCTCAAAGACAGAAGGTTAAAATTTTAAAATCTATACATAAGACATCGATTGCTAGCAGGTACCAAGAGGGAGGATATAAAATCCTCACTAGGTGGTACAGAACACCTTCTGTTCTACATAAAATATTCCCACAGACTTCAGGTATGTGCTGGCGTTGTATGAGAGCGGAGGGCACGATGTTGCACATATTTTGGGACTGCGAGAAGATCAAGGGTTTTTGGGAAATGGTTGAGGAAACGATTAAGGATATCACAGGTGTGTCTCTTGGGAATGATCCGGCTGCATTTCTATTAAATGATGTCCCCTTGTCGGTGGAAAAATATAAGAATTCCTTGCTTAAACACCTTCTCACGGCAGCGAAGGCCTGTATACCGGCTTTATGGAAGAGTTCAGTCCCTCCGACCAAAATACAGTGGTGGGCCAGAATTATAGAAATCCAACAAATGGAAAATTTGACTATGATGTTGAAAGAACAAGACAAGCAATATTGGAGGATATGGACCCCCCTCCTGGACTATAGAAGTAGAGAACAGGAGAGGTAGATTATGTGCGATCGAACGGGAATGAGGAGGGGGTACCCCCTGTCTGTTTTCTTTTTTTTTTTTTTTTGTTGCATTTGAGGGTGGGGGTTGGTACATGGGGTATGAAAAGAGAAAAGGGAAATTATACATGCTTTTCGGGTAGATGAGATTCAGATCCACTTGAAAGAAAATGTATTATGTTATATTACGCTAAAATGGAGATGTAAGAGAGGATATGAAGATTAAGTGAAATGTTTTATGTGGTATGTATTATATGTTATTCAAAAATAAAGAATTTATAAAAAAAAAAAAAAGAAAGAAACTGCTCCTACCCAGGCATGATGTAAGTGAGGCTGAGTAATGAGTGTGGGATCCCCCAAACTATCATAAATCAAGATGGGCGGGGGGTGCCTAGCTCGTTCTCCTCTTCGTACTTCTCTCTGAGGTAAAGCTCTGTTCCCAGGCCCTGAACTAGGACTTTGAGTCATTGGAAGGGATGGTACCAGTGGCGGCTGGTGCTCAAAATTTTTGGGGGGGTGCAAACAAACTGAAAAATTCTGGAAAAAAACCCATCAATTGCAGCCTCACTGTGCCATCAAACGCAGCCACTGTACCATCAATTGCCGCCACTGTGCCATCAAACGCAGCCACTGTGTCCATCAATTGCCGCCATTGTGCCATCAAATGCAGCCACTGTGCCCATCAAATCCAGCCACTGTGCCCATCAATTGCTGCCACTGTGCCATCAAATGCAGCCACTGTGCCCATCAAATGCAGCCACTGTGCCCATCAAACTCAGCCACTGTGCCATATCAAATGCTGCTACTGTGCCCCATCAAATACAGCTGCTGTGCCCATCTTATACAGCCACTGTGTCCATCTTATGCAGCCACTGTTCCCCATCTTATGCAGCCAATGTGTCCATCATATGAAGCTACTGTGATATATGCAGCCACTGTGGCAATCAAATGCAGCCTCACTGTGCCCCATCAAATGCAGCCTCACTGTGCCCCATCAAATGCTCCCACTGTGCCCCAAACGCAGCCACTGTGCCATATCAAATGCTGCCAGTGTGCCTCCCGCCCACCGTCTGTACTCACCCTGTCTCTGTGGCGGAGGGACAGCTCCTTGATGTCTTCTCCCGTCCTCTCTTCCTGTCCTCTGCTATCATTGGACGCCTGATAGGCATCCAATCACAGCGCCTGTTGTTTCAGCCAGATAACAGGTAACAGATCCGAGCACCTGATTGACGTAGAGGCGGTTTAATGTTAGAAAAGCAAATGAATATTTGCTTTCCTAACACAGCTGAGTGACTTGCGAGTGCCCAGCATGGCGCTTGCAGGTCACCTTTTTGGACGCCTATTAGAGCTTATGGCTCTAATCAGGTGCTTAAAAAAACAACCCTGCCGCTGTAATTCAGGCACCCGGCGCCCCTGAATAGGGGATGGCAACGGCGCCCATAGATAGATTCATGCAATGCATGAATCTATCTATTGGTGCTAGAGGGGTGGCTGGAGAGAGGGGGCGGCGCCCTGCGCCCTTATGGACGCACCGCCACTGGATGGTACTGGTTGTGAGTCAGAACTAGGCCCCTGACTGAATGTAGGCACTGTCTGGGACACAAATTCTGGAGACCCAGGATCTCGTATCTCCTGGAAAGGGATAGGAGTGTCGGTGCTAGCAACATCAGGGGTCACATTCCACTCACTCTCACTGACATCAGGAAGATCAGATGAGGCATTCGCCTGAATAGGAGGCAGATCATTCACTGGAGTGTCATCTGTGATTCCTCATCACTGACTTGAGGAATGGGAAGTAAATGATTGCCATGCTTTGATTTGTTCTTCTGGCCCCTTTATCTTGTATACAGGGATCCCAGGAAAATTATCCACCACTGTGAAGATTTCTTTCCTCCATCTGCCAGCTAATTTATGCTTTCCTGTTGCACTGAGGTTTTGTAGTAGTACTCCATCGCCTATATTTAAGCCTTTGTATCTCACCCGAAGATCAAACCTTCTTTTGTTTCCTTCATTCATTTTGGCTGCACTTTCTTCAGACAAGTGGTAAGCAGATTTAAGGGGATCTTTCAACCTAGCCACACATTGGTAGTGGCTTTGGTGACTGATCCCATCAGCAGAGACCCCTAGTTGAAGGTCAATTGGTAATCTGGGCTCTCTTTCAAACATTAAAATGTAAGGGGAAAAACCGGTGCTCTCATGCCTTGTACTGTTATATGCATGAAACATGGCTTCAACCCTACGACTCCAGGTACGCTTGTCATCAGCCTGTAGGGTGCCTAGCTGTCAGAAACCATGAATCAGACTGAGACAGAAGTACTGTTAAATCACACTTGTTTAACAATAATAAAAAAAGGTAAACAGAGTAAAACGTAGTCAAAACATAGCCAGAGTTCAGGAACCGTAACGGATAGCCAGACAAGCCAAAATGTCAGGGAGCCAGAGATGAGCGTAGTAGAACAGGAAGCAGGATCTGGAACCAGAAGGAATGTCAACCAAGCAAGTCTTTAACAGGAACACAGGAGAGCGTCTCTAGAGATGTGACCAAGACTAAGGCAGAGATCATCTGGACTGGACAGAAGGAATGTCAACCAAGCAAGTCTTTAACAGGAACACAGGAGAGCGTCTCTAGAGATGTGACCAAGACTAAGGCAGAGATCATCTGGACTGGACGACTTAAGTAGGCAGGACTGGCGAGCAGGATATCATCAACAGGTGAGTCACTGTGGAGAGATAGGAGCTGGCAATTAGCCGACAGCTGAGTAGCCAGCTTTGAGAAGGAAGGGCTGAGCTCAGCCCTGACACTAGCATATCAAGCAAGGTCCTGTTAAATCTTTCAGGAAGAGCATCACCTTCAGGGTGGTAAGGTGTAGTCCTACTCTTGCGAACGTTTAGTAGCTGAAGCAATTGCTTGATTAACTTGCTCTCAAAATCCCAACCCTGATTTGAGTGTATTCTGTGGGGGAGGCCGTAGTGGATAAAATATTTCTCCAAAAGCACTCGAGCAACCGTTACTGCCTTTTGATCTTTGGTAGGGAAAGCTTGGATGTACTAAGTAAAGTGACCGGTCACCACTAATACATTTCCGATCCCTCGGGAATCTTGGTCAATATATAGAAAGTTGATACAGACCAGACCCATGGGATCTGAACTATGTAAGTTCTTCATGGGGGCAGCACGGACTGGCAGAGCTTTCCTCTGAAGACACTGAAGGCAACGTCTGTAAAGATCTACCACGGTGTTTCTCTTTTTAGGCCAGTAAAATCGGTCTTGGATGAGGCCATAAGTCTTTTGGGCATGATGGTCATGCAGACTCCTGAACACCATCTTGTGGAAGCATTCTGGAAGCACTAATTGATGCCTCCTAGGGTGGTCATGATACAATACCACACGATAGAGTAGTCCTTTGTCCATTTCAAAATTCTCCCAATCCCTCAGGAAAGGACCACGCTCAGTGGGCAGGGACTTCTTCAACATCTCTGGATCTTTAGCACTCATTGCTCTGTACAAAGGTCCGATAACAGGGTCAGACTTCTGACTTTTAATCATTTTCTGGGGGGCTATGGAGCAACTTTCAAATGACCCCAGTGCCGCAGGGTAAGCAAACAAATCAGGAACAGCTTCTGGGCCACTACCCATGCAGTCCACGAGCCATGTCTCAGAAAAGGCCACTTTATCTGCAACAACTGCGGCTGTAGCACACAGGGCTCCGACACCAGGGCCAGGGGCCTCTTCCCAGACATTCTCTTCAGATATAGGGACCAACCCTGGGCGTCTTGATAGGGCATCTGCTCCCATGTTCTTTGGGCCTAGTTTGTACTTTAATGTAAACTGGTAATTGGAAAAGGCGGCTAACCATCGGTGCCCAGTGGCATCCAGCTTGGCTGTAGTTAGAACATACGTCAAAGGATTGTTTTCAGTTCTTACTTCAAATTAGGCTCCATATAGATAATTGTGTAACTTGTCAACGATGGCCCATTTGAGTGCCAAGAACTCCAACTTGTGAACTGGGTAATTACGCTCACTAGGAGAAAGACTTTGGCTGATGAAGGCTATGGGCCATAATTCTGCGGGATACTCTTGATGCAATAATCCATTAAAGCCCTCAAAACAAAAGGACTTTTGGGAGACCTCTTTTGCTTCTCAGAGCTGTTCACATCACTTTTCAACAAGTCAAGAAGGGGTTTAACCACTTTTGACTACCTCTCTACAAATCTGCGGTAATATCTGCAAAACCCAAGGAAGGACCGTAGCTCTGTAATATTCTGAGGCTGGGGCCAGTTAACCACAGCCTCGACTTTTGCGGGGTCGGTGGCCACCCCTTCAGCAGAAACTATGTGAACCACATATGTGACTGATGATCTACAGAACTTGCACTTGTCTGCTGACATCTTCAGTCCCTCATCTCTCAGAAACTGTAACACCCGCATGAGCCTCTCTTCATGTTCTAATGTTGTCCCGAACACAAAAAATGTCATTGAGATACACAAAACATTCCCAGGGGAATAAGTCACCCTTTTCCATCAGTCTCTGGAAGGTTGCAGGCGCACCGCTTATGCCCTGTGGCATGCGTGTGAACTGGTAGAAACCCAAGGGGCATATGAATGCAGTCTTCTCCTGGTCCTTGGATGCCATCGGGACTTGATAGTACCCAGACTGCAGGTCTAGTACAGTGAACCACTGATTCCCATTGACAGCTTCCAAAGCTTCCTCTATCCTGGGTAATGTGTACTGATCCGGTATGGTCCTCTGATTGAGGGTCCGGTAATCTACACAGAGCAAGATGGACCCACACTTTTTCCTACTACTACAATCGGGGAGGCATAAGGGCTTTTACTGTCCACAATAATCCCTTGGTCCTTCATCTGGTTTAGGGTCTGTCTCAGCTCATCAACATCTTTGGGTGCTATTCTTTGAGGTCTCTCTCGGAAAGGAGTAGCATTGACTAGTCGAAAAGTTTGCTGGGCACTTCTAGCACAGCCCACATCCATGTCATCCATTTAGAACACGTCCGGTAAATCCGACAATTGCTTTGTCAGCTTCTGGCTCCAAGCCTCTGGTAGGGTTGGATCACTCAAATCAAATTTGAGATTAGGAGCTGCATTCCTGACCTGAACTCTACACACTTCAACACAGGGGTTTACGCCGAGCACTGGGTAAGAGTGGGCAACATCTTGATGAGGATCAATTACAAGAGAATGGGGGGAACAGTTTGTCACAGTTACAACCGTAGACAGTGCCACTCTAGTTCTCCAATCCTTTCTCTCAGGGATCACCATCCACCCTCCTTGAGAAATAATTTCTTCGGGAATTTCCATCAGGACATAACTCCCATATCCAAGCAGTTCTGGGACAATACTAGAGGCTACCCTTAGCACACTCTCTCCCCCTGGTGGAATTTCCACTGGGTGTTCTCCAATGTGATATACCACTCCATGACGATGGCCAATGGAAAGGGCCTTCTTCTCCTCACAGAACTCTTTATATCAGATGGTAGGTTGGTTAGAGATTCAGATGATATCAGATTCAGATGAAATAGCCCAATTTCCTTCAAGAAATTTCTGGAAAGCACTATGTACTGCTCTGCAATTAGTGCCTAGTATTATTGGGGCTGCGCAGGCATCACCTGTGTCAGGGCAGACCAGAGCTGTGATCTCCAGAGGGGGAATACCCTTGTTCTCTAACTCGGGTACAGTCACAATCACTTGTAAACTTCCATCAACAGGTATGAATCAGAGTTTAGCCCCATAACTCCATCTGTCCAGTAGATTGAAGAGGTATGCTGCTTACATACTTCTGGTAAAATGAACGCTAGATAAGTGTAATTTGGGACCCGGTGTCAAATAAAGCTTGAGTGGCATGTCCATTGACAGTAACTTTAACAAGGGACTTAGACCCTATAATATGTCCTCTTTGTATTGGTTTGAAATGTCCCCTTCCTTGTTTCTACTTTCGTACAGGGACACCACACTTTGCACTGTTCCCCCAATGTCCTCCTGACATATTCTAGCTGAATGACCCGTCTGACCACACCTGAAACACTTTTGGGGGTCCCTCTCCCTTGCTGATACAGCTGGTCATTTACTTGAAAGCTGGGGCTGGTAAGGCTCAGGTTTCTCTCTTTGGGTCTGATCAGAGGAGTAATCCTCTTTTGAGACAGCTTTTATTTTCTTAGAAGTACTAAATTGAATGTTAGCTTCTTGTTTTTTTACTATTTCCATTAACTCACGGATAGGGAATACTTTGTCAGATAACGTGATTTTAAGGAGCTGTGTGAGAGCGTGGTGAGGCAACAAACCTGTAACTAATTGACGGGTCCGCATAGAATCTACTTCCACAGGCGTTGCCAGGGGGGGGGGGCGGGGGGGTGCGGGCCGCACCAGGTGACACCCGCCAGAGGGGTGACACCTGTGGGCAGCAGCACCGCTCGCTAACACCGCACGCCGCACAGTCCTCACCCCTACACAGCGCACAGGCATTGCCAGGGGGTGCGGGGGGTGCGGGCCACACCGGGTGACACCCGCCAGAGGGGTGACACCTGTGGGCAGCGGCACCGCTCGCTAACACTGCACGCCGCACAGTCCTCACCCCTACGCAGTGCTGCGCACAACGGAGCATACCGAAGCTGCCTCCCCCGCCTCTCTGTTTACGGAGGGGGAGGAGGAGTTTGAGGGACACATGCCGCTGTGCCTATCCCGCGCTGGTTTAAGGTCTGTAAAGTTATTATCCAAATAGACATGTGCTGGGGGGAATGCTATGGGAGGGGGGTCTGCGCTGATGGAGGGACGGTGGTCTGCACTGAGGGGTGTCTGCATTGAAGGGGTGGGGGTCTGCACTGAGAGGGGTCTGCATTGATGGAGGGAGTGGGGTCTGCATTGATGGGGGGTCTGCACTGAGGGGGGTGTGTGCTGATGGAGGGGGGTGGTCTGCAATGAGGGGGGTCTGCATTGATGGGAGGTCTGCACTGATGGAGGGGGGGTGGTCTGCACTGAGGGGGGTCTGCATTGTGGGGGGCCTGCACTTATGGAGGGGGTCTGTACTGAGGGGGGGTGTGAACTGATGGAGGGGGGGGTCTGCAATGAGGGAGGGGAGGTCTGCACTGATGGAGGGGGTCTACACTGGGGTCTATAGTGATAGAGGGGGGGTCTATAGTGATAGAGGGGGTCTGCACTGAGGGGGGTCTATACTGATAGATGCGGGTCCGCACTGAGGGGGGTCTATACTGATAGATGGGGGTTTGCACTTAGGGAGTCTACACTGATAGATGGGGGTCTATGCTGATAGAGGGGGGCTATACTGATAAATGGGGGGTCTGCAATGAGGGGGGCTATACTGATGGAGGGGGTCTGTACTTAGTGAGCAGGATCTATACTGCGAGAGGGGGGTCTGTACTTAGTGGGGGGTCTATACTGAGAGGGGGGTCTGCAGTTGGTGGAGGGGGGTCTGTACTGAAGGGGGCTATAGTTGGTGGAAGGGGGGTGACACCAATTTTTTCCGCACCAGGTGACACCAACCCTAGTGACGCCACTGTCTACTTCAAAAGTGAATATAGCACGGTGATATACTAAATGGGACAAGAGCAACTGTAATTGGTTAATAAAAGTAGAAACACGTTCCCCTTCCTTCTGCCAGGTCGTGGTAATCAGCAACCATCTGCTCAAGATCATGGTATGGGTCAAAGTGATCAAAGTGATCAGACAGTACCTGTATGTAGTCTGTTGACTACTATGTTTCTAGGATAATAACTCACCCAAAAATAACTGACAGCAGTAGTACTACTACACCCAGCAAAGATTTCTAAGAGTAACCATATGCAGACATACCAGCAGGTGATTAGTGTAACTTTATATATAATAAAGTGATGGCATTACATAAAACCAAAGCAATAACAGGAAGAAAGTACACATGTCTGAGAAGAACAATGTATATATACAGTATCTCAAAAAAGTGGGTACACCCCTCACATTTTTGTAAATATTTTATTATATCTTTTCATGTGACAACACTGAAGAAATGACACTTTGCTACAATGTAAAGTAGTGAGTGTACAGCTTGTATAACAGTGTAAATTTGCTGTGCTGTCAAAATAACTCAACACACAGTCATGTCTAATCCGCTGGCAACAAAAGTGAGTACACCTCTAAGTGAAAATATCCAAATTGGGCCCAAAGTGTCAATATTTTGTGTGGCCACCATTATTTTAAAGCACTGCCTTTACTCTCTTGGGCATGGAGTTCACCAGAGCTTCACAGGTTGCCACTGGAGTCCTCTTCCACTCCTCCATGATGACATCACGGAGCTGGTGGATGTTAGAGACCTTGCGCTCCTCCACCTTACATTTGAGCATGCCTCACAGATGCTCAATAGGGTTTAGATCTGGAGACATGCTTGGCCAGTTCATCACCTTTACCCTCAGCTTCTTTAGCAAGGCAGTGATAATCTTGGAGGTGTGTTTGGGGTCGTTATCATGTTGGCATACTGCCTCACGGCCCAGTCTTCGAAGGGAGGGGGTCATGCTCTGCTTCAGTATGTCACAGTACATGTTGGCATTCATGGTTCCCTCAATGAACTCTAGCTCCCCAGTGCCGGCAGCACTCATGCAGTAACAGACCATGACACTCTCACCACCATGCTTGACTGTAGGCAAGACACACTTGTCTTTGTACTCCTCACCTGGTTGCCGCCACACACGCTTGACACCGTCTGAACCAAATAAGTTTATCTTGGTCTCATCAGACCACAGGACATGGTTTCTGTAATCCATGTCCTTAGTCTGCTTGTCTTCAGCAAACTGTTTGCGGGCTTTCTTGTGCATCATCTTTAGAAGAGGCTTCCTTCTGGGATGTCAGCCATGCAGACCAATTTGATGCAGTGTGTGGCGTATGGTCTGAGCACTGACAGGCTGACCCCCCCACCCCTTCAACCTCTGCAGCAATGCTGGCAGCACTCATGTGTCTATTTCCCAAAGACAACTTCTGGATATGACACTGAGCACGTGCACTCAACTTCTTTGGTCGACCATGGCGAGGCCTGTTCTGAGTGGAAACCGTCCTGTTAAACCACTGTATGGTCTTGGCCACCGTGATACAGCTCAGTTTCAGGGTCTTGGCAATCTTCTTATAGCCTAGGCCATCTTTATGAAGAGCAACAATTCTTTTTTCAGATCCTCAGAGAGTGCTTTGCCATGAGGTGTCATGTGGAACTTCCAGTGACCAGTATGAGAGAGTGAGAGCGAGAACACCAAATTTAACACACCTGCTCCCCATTCACACCTGAGACCTTGTAAAACTAACGAGTCACATGACACCGGGGAGGGAAAATGGCTAATTGGGCCCAAGTAGCACATTTTCACTTAGGGGTGTACTCACTTTTGTTGCCAGCAGTTTAGACATTAATGGCTGTGTGTTGAGTAATTTTGAGGGAACAGCAAATTTACACTGTTATACAAGCTGTACACTCATTTCTTTACATTGTAGCAAAGTGTAATTTCTTCAGTGTTGTCACGTGAAAATATATAATAAAATATTTACAAAAGTGTGAGGGGTGTACTCACTTTTGTGAGATACTGTATGTATCTATATCCGGGTCCATAACTAAAGGCCTTTAACACCAATACCTCCAATTAGGCCCTGTGGCACATTTCAGTTGCAGGGACCCCTGATGAGCTGGCTTGCGTAACACAATCCGGCTTGGGAGTACGAATGCTGATGCATCTGTGGAGCGGTGGCTTCCTGGGGACACTTGTACAGCTGAACACACAGATGGTGTAGAAGTCTGGAACACGCCACCTGCAAGGCAAATCAGGCCTATCTAGCCTATCTCTTGGTCCCTAACCTGACTATAGGCTATTAATGCTACCAGACCGCTACCTATCTAAATGGCCGTCGGAAGCCTATCCTGTCGCTACCTTGAGCTGTTTACTGTTCCCTAGGCTAATACCAGCTAGGAACCCCCCAGACCAAAAAGGGACACTGTTGCTTTAAATAATGAAGTGGCAGATATACAGTGGAACCTCAGATTACGAGCATAATCCGTTCCAGTAGTATGCTCGTATTTCAAAGTACTCGCATATCAAAGCGAGTTTTCCCATTGAAGTCAATGGAAACGAAAATAATTAGTTCCGCATTGACTTCAATGGGATGCAATACCGCATGCGGCCAGAGGCGGGGGGCGCCAGAGAGCCTCGTTAATGGCCGAAAAGGCCCGAGGACACTTTGGCTGACCTCGGCAAACCTCGGAAAGACTTCCTACCCAAGATTTGCCAAGGTCAGCTGTGCTGTCCTCGGGCCTTTAAGTGCATTTCCGAACGGCGCCGATCGGCGACATTGGGCTCTGCTCGGCTCCGACGCCCCCCCCACCTCAAGCCAAAAGCGGTACTGCACACCGCTTTTGCCTGAATCGTGCACATTTTGCGAGATAACACTCGCAAACTGAGTTACGATTTTTAGAAATACAGTGCTCGTATTGCAAAACGCTCGTTAACTGTGTTACTCGCAATCCGAGGTTCCACTGTACACTTCATCCCAAACCAGTCACTTGATTATAATCAAATAAGCTTTGCTCTCATACACTTGAGAATAGCTCAAGTATATTGCAGTATGCAAACAGATAGTTCCAGTGAATCAGAGAAGCCTATAACAGATATCTCTGATTCTCACACAGGAGTGATAGTAATATAACAAACAGTGAGCTACACGGTGCAGTAACACTTGCCTATTGTCCCTTTTTTTGGTCTGGAAGGATACAGCACAAAATCAGCCTCCAGCACCTCTGTCAAATCAGCATGTGGCTGGACACACTTTCTCCTTTCACTTCCTGTAAGGCATCAACATATATAGCCTTGAAGGGTTTCCTGACCCTTAAGCAGGGGCAGGAAACAACCTCTTAACAGGAAAGATCTGTTTGTAACAAGAACTTTAAATGTGCAGGAGACTTAAACTTAAACAATTTGACTTAGACTTAAAAAATGTGGCTTTAGATAGACATATATGCATAGTTGACAACATTGCAAAAAAAATATGTGGGGCACTTTTTTGTCTGTAGGTGGAGCCGTATAATAATTAGGGGGCGGGGCATGCATTTGTAGGCGTGGCTTAGCACTAAAAACCAAAACTGCGGAAAAATGGGCGTGGTTTACGCAAAATAGTGGGCATGGCTTAAATGGGCATGGCTCAAAGGGGGTGTGGTTAGAGTCTGAGATGAATAAGGGATGGAGAGGGAAAGGGGGAGAGAGGAATGAAGGGACAGCAGCCCCAGATCCTACACAACAATAGAAATGTGTATTCTAGAAAGTTTAACAATCAGCAGATAAAGATACTCCAAACACCTGGTGTTAGCGCTTCAATCATCCCGGCACCATGATTGTTATGGTGTCAGGATGATTGAAGCGCATTATTTCTATTATTACATTGTAATATAAAATTAAATCATTCAACTCACCATAATGCTGAATCAGTGGGATCCCTGAGCGTGTCACCTGCCACGTCGCCTGCCACCAGCAGAGTCCATCCTTGCATCAGGTGCCACCAGCAGAGTCCGTCCTTGCATCAGGTGCCCCCAGCAGAGTCTGTCCTTGCATCAGGTGTCCCCAGCAGAGTCTGTCCTCGTATCAGGTGCCCCCGGCAGAGTTCCTCCTTGCATCAGGTGATGCAAGGACAGCAGAGTCTGTCCTTGCATCAGGTGCCCCCAGCAGAGTCAGTGCAGACCCCCCTCTATCAGTGCAGACCCCCCTCAGTGCAGACTCCCCTCCATCAGTGCAGACCCTCTCAATGCAGACCCCCTCAGAGCAGACCCCCCTCCATCAGTGAAGACCCCCTTCCATCAATGCAGACCCCCCTCCATCAGTGCAGACCCCCTCAGAGCAGACCTTCCTCCATCAGTGCAGATCCCCCTCCATCAGTGCAGACTCCCTCAGAGCAGACCCCCCTCCATCAGTGCAAACCCCCTCAGCAGATCCCCCTCCATCAGTGCAGACCCCCTCAGAGCAGACCCCCCTCCATCAGTGCAGACCACCCTCCATCAGTGCAGACCCCCTCAGAGCAGACCCCCCTCAATCAGTGCAGACCCCCTCAGAGCAGACGCCCCTCCATCAGTGCAGACCCCCCTCCATCAGTGCAGACCCCCTCAGTGCAGACCCCCCTCCATCAGTGCAGACCCCCCTCCATCAGTGCAGACCCCCTCAGAGCAGACCCCCTCAGAGCAGACCCCCCTCCATCAGTGCAGACCCCCTCAGAGCAGACCCCCCTCCATCAATGCAGACCCCCCCTCCATCAGTGCAGACCCCCTCAGCAGACCCCCCTCAGACCCCCTTAGAGCAGACCCCCCTCCATCAGTGCAGACCCCCTCAGAGCAGACCCCCCTCCATCAGTGCAGACCCCCTCAGAGCAGACCCCCCTCAGTGCAGACCCCTCAGCAGATCCCCCTCCATCAGTGCAGACCCCCTCAGAGCAGACCCCCCTCAGTGCAGACCCCCTCAGCAGACCCCCCCTCTATCAGTGTAGACCCCCTTAGAGCAGACCCCCCTCAGTGCAGACCCCCTTCCATCAGTGCAGACCCCCCTCAGTGCAGATCCCCCTCAGTGCAGACCCCCTCAGCAGACCCCCCTCCATCAGTGCAGACGCCCTCAGGAGACCCCCTCCATCAGTGCAGACCCCCTCAGCAGACCCCCCTCCATTAGTGCAGACCCCCTTAGAGCAGACCCCCCTCCATCAGTGCAGACCCCCTCAGAGCAGACCCCCCTCCATCAGTGCAGACCCCCTCAGAGCAGACCCCCCTCAGTGCAGACCCCTCAGCAGATCCCCCTCCATCAGTGCAGACCCCCTCAGAGCAGACCCCCCTCAGTGCAGACCCCCTCAGCAGACCCCCCCTCTATCAGTGTAGACCCCCTTAGAGCAGACCCCCCTCAGTGCAGACCCCCTTCCATCAGTGCAGACCCCCCTCAGTGCAGATCCCCCTCAGTGCAGACCCCCTCAGCAGACCCCCCTCCATCAGTGCAGACGCCCTCAGGAGACCCCCTCCATCAGTGCAGACGCCCTCAGCAGACCCCCCTCCATCAGTGCAGACCCTCCTCTTCCATAACACCCGGCGCTGTGTGTTCAGTGGAGAGGGGAGGGGCCGATCTGTGTGAGATTAGAAGCCAATTCATTGGCTGCACGGATCGAGCCCCCTTCCCCTCTCTACTGAACACAAGGGGGAGCGATCTAGCGGCGGCAGCCCCGGTGGCCATTTTCCTGTAGCCAGCTTCCAAAAAATTTAAATTGCAAACATTCCTGATTTTCCCTGGGCAAATCCCGATTCGGGACAGCCTCTGATCGGGACGAGGGTCCCAAAATCGGGATTGTCCCGGGAAAATCGGGACTGTTGGCAACTGTCAATGTAAATGACTCAGTTTTCAAAGTAATTACAAGCACTCCCACTGTAATGTAAATTAGATTTTTAAATGTCATTTACTAAGTCATCATTATCTGTAAAGCAAGCTGAATTAAGTTTGATATACAAAATACAGATGTGTTTCATTGTGTGCTAAAACGAACTTTAAGCTAAAGCACATGGCTACATCTTTTGTTATCATTGTGCTATAAAACAAAAAAAAACAAAAAAAGGTGGGTAGGCGAGGAAGGATTCTAGCAATCATTAAAACTACAGTAAATGCATGTTAGAATATTCCTCCAAAATCAATAATAAATGCACTAGCTCCATGGCAACAAACCACCTTTAATTATTTTCCCAGTGTAACTACAATAAAAGGAAATCTCACACTGTCATCTCACTTTGTATTATCCTAGTAAAATGGTGGATTGTCCACAGGGTGGCACTGTGTGACAAATAATGTGTGATAACCACACTAGACGTTCACTAAGACAGGGAGAAATCTTATGCTGATAAAAGGTAAGCAGGTGTTTCCATAATATTTTGCCCAGGTTCACACTGAGCTGCGGAATAAAGCCATGTGAGTTCAGCTGAACTCCTGCATGTCAGTCCCGATTTCAGCGGCGATTTCACAGACATCTGTGCGGGTTTCTGCACAGATGTCAATGGAAATCGCAAGCTGAAATCACAAAAAGTAGTACAGAAACTACTTTTTAAAATCAGTGCGGCTCCGCAAATGCGGCGTCGCACCGATTAGGAAAGTGCCATTTCCGGCAAATGTCGCCAATTTGACATGTCGAATCGCATGTCAAATCGCACCAGTGTGAACCAGGGCTTCATGAAACAACATGGTTCACTTATAGAAATGAATTCACTAGAATTAAAGCCTCAATTGATGGGTCAGTTTCAGCATTCCTAATGAATCTGCCGAGATTTGAGCCATGGGTGGCCTTGCAAGTACCTCCCGATTTAAAAAGATTGACTGAGCTGGGTGGGAAATTATTGGCAGAACAGAGGCTGCAACCTAGAAGATGCAAATACTATTTGGCAACACCAAAAATTTTACAATTTTTTTGAACAATTTCTGTAAAATTTCCTTGAGCTTTACATTCAACTATGTAGTGCAAGGGCTTGCCGGATTGGATACAATTTTTGAAAGTGTAGTTTAGGTCTGACTTCATAGTAATTTAGTAAAGTCAAAGGTAAATTGTATAATGTATGGGCAGCCTTAGGCCTCTTGCACACATACGGTTCATTTCATCAGTTCAGTCACGTTTAAAAAAAAAATGGAAATGGATGAAGTTTACATCAATTCCTCATCAGCTGCTCATCAGTTTTTACATCAGTTTTTACATCAGTTTTTTTTACATCCACTGCCAATACAAAAATGGACCGTTTGTCTGTTTACATCCATTGTTTGTCCGTTCTGGTTTTTTAACGGAACAAAAATAGGGCTTTGATCCGTTTCAAAAGACAGATGTTGGCGGATGTAAACAAATGTAAATGGATGATCATTCGTTTAAATCCGTTTTTCCATAGAGATACATTGATGTCCTTTTTTCACCTGTCAACAGATGGTTAAAAAAACAGACAAAGGTCCACATGTGTGAAAGGGGCCATAGTGATATAGAAGATAAGTGATCACTCCAGGGGAATAAAGGATTCACATTACAGAATGATGAGTGACCCAAGTACACGTTTTTGTGTGTGTTTTTGATGAATACACATTATGTTGAACTAATTTATACATTTTCTATGAGCCCCCTACAAGTTGTCCATGGACTAAAAAAGGTTCCTGATGTATTTTTTTCAAGTGCATGTTTGTTTTGAGTATGCATGAGAAGACATACTTAAAGCAGGAAATTCAGCCTGTTCAGCAGGGACCAGCCGAATTTCGATCCATGTATGGGCTAGCCGTTTGTACACAACTATTGATTGGTTTTCCTGAATGACCAGTGACGAATAGCTTGGCGGGAGTGATTCCCCCATCCACATTGAGTGTGTGGATGGGGGGACTTCTTCCCCCGCTGGGAGAACACGATGGCTCTGTGGGAGGGATTCCCTCATCAACACTGACTGACCCCCATCAACTTGTGGTTAAAGGAAAGAAAATCGCTCAGTCTATGGCTGGCTTAAGCCTGCCATACACAGGAGTCTATGGAGTCCATGTCATTAAGAATCTGACAGCTGCCTAAAGGAGCCCCGTGATCAGTCTCATGCTCATTATGACCGCTCTTAACCAGGTCATGGTGTTCTGGTAAGCAGCTTTGGAGCTCTATCTTGTACATGTGGTGGATGTACACAGCGCTCCTCTTCATCTTGGGAGACACATTCTGTTCGCTTCTATATTGGGATATTTTCACCCTGCAATTAGGTGCACCGTTAATTTAATATAGTTAATTTATTATTTATTTTTGTATAAGCACATTGATTATTTATGATTTATGGACTTTAATCACTATTCTTAATTTTAAATAATTATATAGGACTGCACTATAATTGCTGACATAGCGGCATAGTCCATATATTTTGGAAGAATTGTATCTTTTCTGTATGTGTTACATGTTTTATATTTGCACATTGTGAATTTTACACTAGCTTGTATGTTGTTATAATTTATATGAATATAGCGCTGCCTATATACAGTTTATATTTATTAATTTATGGTGTCTGTTATACCTGGTAATTAGGACAGCTGCTGATTCTTTCCTTATTCTTCGTTTTTTTTTGTGGTGAGTGTGGTTTTGTTTTTCCTTTTTTTCACATACACAGATCTAATTCTTGCTGAATCTGCTGAGCTGTGGATGGCCCTGTTGGCATCTCTGGGATCGACAAGAGTCTATTTAAAAATCAATTGTACTGGGAAGATTAGCAGCCAAATAGTGACTAAATCTTATTAGGTATTCAGGTAGTGGCAGGTCATGCGGCTGTTTGAATAAAATAGGCGTCAGAGAAGATTCCATGCTGTTAATGCTGGCAATAGACGGATCGAAATTCGGCCAGTTCAGCAGGAACCAGCAAAATTTCAATCCGTGTATGGGCAAGCAGGTTGTTCTGAAGTTAATCTATCGATCAACTTCAGGAAGACCAGCCTGTTGGGTTTTTTTTTTTTCGTACAATCACTGCCGACAGCTATAACTGCCTGCAATGATCATTGTATTCTGACAGCTGGAGGTTTCCCAGCTGTCAGGATACAATGATCATTGTCGGCAGCTATATTCCAGCAGGAGGGATTCGCCTATCAACACAGTCATTGAGCAATTTTCTTTCCCTCAACCTGTGGTTTCCTTCAACCTGTGGTTGCATAATGTATGGCCTGCCTTAGGGTAGATGGAGGAATCAACTGATTTCTCTTGTTCAGCTCGTGAGAATGAACCTGATAAATCTAATGGTATATGGCTAGCCTAAGCCAGTCCATAGATGAGTTATTTTGTTTGTTCAACCAGCAGGTCGGATGGATGGGGAGTCCTCCCTGCTGAGCTATTGTATTCTGACAGCGGGGAGATTTCATCACCGTCAGAATACACTGATCAGCACTGCCAGCTATAGCTGGCGGTACTGATCGAGTGGAGAAAATCCAACAGGGCAAGTATATAGAAGTCAGTCAGTAAATCAACTTCTGTGCATCCTCCCTGCCCTTACATGGATCGAAATTTGGCAGGTCCCTGCTGAACTTGCTGAATTTCAATCCATGCATGGTCGGCATAAGTCTCTTCTACCAAAAAACTTTATCTCCTAACAAGTTATTGTTCAAAGCTTAGTTTTGCTTTAAATTCAAATTCCAGGCATTTAGCTAAATACACAGTTGAAATACGTATATAGGAATTGTTTTACCTGTTAATAATTCTGTAATTTTGTGCATACAGTTTTGTGAGTTAGTTTCCATTTTAGTAGTAACACTCAGTATAAAAAGAGCACTGACTGGACAGTGACGAAGCGGCAGTACACTGATGAGGACATCCATGTAATCTTTCCTTCTTTCAGCTCCTGCAACAGAATCTGATTGGCTCCCACTGCTTTTCCTCTCACTTTCATCTGACTGCTGATAGGAGGCTGGAATTATGATATATAATAATATATGTAGCACACTTCTAGATGGGTTGCTAGGATGTTAGGTAAATTTAGTTCTAGGTGCTTCTAGAACATATTTATTATGCTTCAGCCAATCCATCATGGATAGGTGTGCCCAGCAGGTGGTTGGAGATGTATATACAGTATCTCACAAAAGTGAGTACACCCCTCACATTTTTGTAAATATTTTATTCTATCTTTTCATGTGACAACACTGAAGAAATTACACTTTGCTACAATGTAAAGTAGTGAGTGTACCGCTTCTATAACAGTGTAAATTTGCTGTCCCCTCAAATTAACTCAACACACAGCCATTAATGTCTAAACAGCTAGCAAGAAAAGTGAGTACACCCCTAAGTGAAAATGTCCAAATTGGGCCCAATTATCCTTCCGTCCCTGGTGTCATGTGACTCGTTAGTGTTACAAGGTCTCAGGTGTGAATGGGGAGCAGGTGTGTTAAATTTGGTGTTATCGTGCTCACTCTCTCATACTGCTCACTGGAAGTTCAACATGGCACCTCATGGCAAAGAACTCTCTGAGGATCTGAAAAAAAGAATTGTTGCTCTACATGAAGATGGCCTAGGCTATAAGAAGATTGCTAAGACCCTGACACTGAGCTGCAGCACGGTGGCCAAGACCATAAAGTGGTTTAACAGGACAGGTTCCACTCAGAACAGGCCTCGCCATGGTCGACCAAAGAGGTTGAGTGCATGTGCTCAGCGTCATATCCACAGGTTGTTTTTGGGAAATAGATGTATGAGTGCTGCCAGCATTGCTGCACAGTTTGAAGGGGTGGGGGGGGGGTGGGGGGTCAGCCTTTCAGTGCTCAGACCATACGCCGCACACTGCATCAAATTGGTCTGCATAGCTGTCATCCCAAAAGGAAGCTTCTTCTAAAGATGATGCACAAGAAAGCCCGCAAACAGTTTGCTGAAGGCAAGCAGACTAAGGACATGGATTACTGGAACCATGTCCTGTGGTCTGATGAGACCAAGATAAACTTATGTGGTTCAGATGGTGTCAAGCGTGTGTGGCGGCAACCAGGTGAGGAGTACAAGGACAAGAGTGTCTTGCCTACAGTCAAGCATGGTGGTGGGAGTGTCATGGTCTGGGGCTGCATGCATGCTGCCGGCACTGGGGTGCTACAGTTCATTGAGGGAACCATGAATGTCAACAAGTACCGTGACATACTGAAGCAGAACATGATCCCCGCCCTTTGGAGACTGGGCCGCAGGGTAGTATTCCAACATGATAACGACCCCAAACACACCTCCAAGATGACCACTGCCTTGCTAAAGAAGCTGAGGGTAAAGTTGATGGACTGGCCAAGCATGTCTCCAGACCTAAACCCTATTGAGCATCTGTGGGGAATCCTCAAATGGAAGGAGGAAGAGCGCAAGGACTTTAACATTCACCAGCTCCGTGATGTCGTCATGGAGGAGTGGAAGAGGACTCCAGTGGCAACCTGTGAAGCTCTGGTGAACTCCATGCCCAAGAGGGTTAAGGCAGTGCTGGAAAATAATGGTGGTTACACAACATATTGACACTTTGAGCCCAATTTGTACATTTTCACTTGGGGGTGTACTCACTTTTGTTGCCAGCGATTTAGACATCAATGGCTATGTGTTGAGTTATTTTGAGGGGACAGCAAATTTACACTGTTATACAAGCTGTACACTCACTACTTTACTTTGTAGCAAAGTGTAATTTCTTCAGTGTTGTCACATGAAAAGATATAATAAAATATTTACAAAAATGTGAGAGGTGTACTCACTTTTGTGACATACTGTAAATAGGCTGAGCTTTAGAACAGCAGTGTCTTCCTGTTAAATGGATACCCCCCTCCCCCTCCCGTTGCATAGCTGGCGGGCCTATTTTTGAATCTTCTTAGAGCCAAAGATCGGGTCTGGGGAGCTCACTGAAGAGTGCCCATTGGAGGTTGGTAATGGTCTAGCTGTTCTGGGGCGTTGTGGGCATTAACTTTTCCCTCAATGAAGAGTGTCCTGTAGATACTGAAAAGAGAGGCATCTGGCTGTCCTGTGACATTGCGAGTATTGACCTGCACTGCTTTATGAAAGAACCTGTTAAACTACAACGGCTCCTTCAGGGGTAGCGCTACATATCGTTATTCAGTTTTTTTAAACATACATTTAACATTTATTTTCATCTTAATGAACACATGTATGATTTTTTTATATATCTTCCTGTAGTTCAGATTTAAATACAGATACAAATTCAGATACAGGCAGACATTTGCTCAGTCCAGTTTTGCGAAATTAGAAACACTCAACATCTGGTAGTGCTTGTGAATTTGTATGGTTATTCCACTCATTACAGTGTTTGCTTTGAATTAGCATAAAAAACACTAGAAAGAGATATAGAGTAGAGACTTGAAAATATCTAAAAATCTGCTTCCTAGCAATTTGCTCAGTCTGCCCCTTTTATCCATTTAACCACTTGAGCCCCGGACCTTTATGCTGCCTAAGGACCAGAGGTCTTTTTCCAATTTGGCACTGCGTCGCTTTAACTGCTAATTGCGCGGTCATGCAATGCTGTACCCAAACGAAATTTGCGTCCTTTTCTTCCCACAAATAGAGCTTTCTTTTGATGGTATTTGATCACCTCTGCGGTTTTTATTTTTTGCGCTATAAACGAAAAAATTTTGAAAAAAAATGATATTTTCTACTTTTTGTTCTAAAAAAAATCCAATAAACTAAATTTTAGTCATACATTTAGGCCAAAATGTATTCGGCCACATGTCTTTGGTAAAAAAAATGTCAATAAGCGTATATTTATTGGTTTGCGCAAAAGTTATAGCGTCTACAAACTAGGGTACATTTTCTGGAATTTACACAGCTTTTAGTTTATGACTGCCTATGTCATTTCTTGAGGTGCTAAAATGGCAGGGCAGTACAAAAGCCCCCCAAATGACCCCATTTTGGAAAGTAGACACCCCAAGGAAATTGCTGAGAGGCATGTTGAACCCATTGAATATTTATTTTTTTTGTCCCAAGTGATTGAAAAATGACAAAAAAAAAAAAAAAAAAAAATATTTACAAAAAGTGGTCACTAAATGATATATTGCTCACACAGGCCATGGGCCTATGTGGAATTGCACCCCAAAATACATTTAGCTGCTTCTCCTGAGTATGGGGATACCACATGTGTGGGACTTTTTGGGAGCCTAGCCGCGTACGGGGCCCCGAAAACCAATCACCGCCTTCAGGATTTCTAAGGGTGTAAATTTTTGCTTTCACTCTTCACTGCCTATCACAGTTTCGGAGGCCATGGAATGCCAAGATGGCACAAAACCCCCCAAAATGACCCCATTTTGGAAAGTAGACACCCCAAGCTATTTGCTGAGAGGCATATTGAGTCCATGGAATATTTTATATTTTGACACAAGTTGCGGGAAAGTGACACTTTTATTTTTTATTTTTTTTTTTTTTCATAAAGTTGTCACTAAATGATATATTGCTCACACAGGCCATGGGCATATGTGGAATTGCACCCCAAAATACATTTAGCTGCTTCTCCTGAGTATGGGGATACCACATGTGTGGGACTTTTTGGGAGCCTAGCCGCGTACTGGACCCCGAAAACCAATCACTGCCTTCAGGATTTCTAAGGGTGAAAATTTTTGATTTCACTCTTTACTGCCTATCACAGTTTCGGAGGCCATGGAATGCCCAGGTGGCACAAAACCCCCCCAAATGACCCCATTTTGGAAAGTAGACACCCCAAGCTATTTGCTGAAAGGCATGGTGAGTATTTTGCAGCTCTCATTTGTTTTTGAAAATGAAGAAAGACAAGAAAAAACATTTTTTTTTTTCTTTTTTCAATTTTCAAAACTTTGTGACAAAAAGTGAGGTCTGCAAAATACTCACTATACCTCTCAGCAAATAGCTTGGGGTGTCTACTTTCCAAAATGGGGTCATTTGGGGGGGTTTTGTGCCACCTGGGCATTCCATGGCCTCCGAAACTGTGATAGGCAGTGAAGAGTGAAATCAAAAATTCACGCCCTTAGAAAGCCTGAAGGCGGTGCTTGGTTTTCGGGGTCCCGTACGCGGCTAGGCTCCCAAAAAGTCTCACGCATGTGGTATCCCCGTACTCAGGAGAAGCAGCAGAATGTATTTTGGGGTGTAATTTCACATATTTCCATGGCATGTTTGAGCAATATATCATTTAGTGACAACTTTGTGCAAAAAAAAAAAAAAAAAAAAAAAATTTGTCTCTTTCCCGCAACTTGTGTCGCAATATAAAATATTCCATGGACTCGACATGCCTCTCAGCAAATAGCTTGGGGTGTCTACTTTCCAAAATGGGGTCATTTGGGGGGGTTTTGAACTGTCCTGGCATTTTATGCACAACATTTAGAAGCTTATGTCACACATCACCCACTCTTCTAACCACTTGAAGACAAAGCCCTTTCTGACACTTATTGTTTACATGAAAAAGTTTTTTTTTTTTGCAAAAAAATTACTTTGAACCCCCAAACATTATATATTTTTTTAAAGCAAATGCCCTACAGATTAAAATGGTGGGTGTTTCATTTTTTTTTTTCACACAGTAATTGCGCAGCGATTTTTCAAACGCATTTTTTGGGGAAAAAACACACTTTTTTTAATTTTAATGCACTAAAACACGCTATATTGCCCAAATGTTTGATGAAATAAAAAAGATGATCTTAGGCCGAGTACATGGATACCAAACATGACATGCTTTAAAATTGCGCACAAACGTGCAGTGGCAACAAAATAAATACATGTTTAAAAGCCTTCAAAAGCCTTTACAGGTTACCACTTTAGATTTACAGAGGAGGTCTACTGGAAAAATTACTGCACTCGATCTGGCCTTCGCGGTGATACCTCACATGCATGGTGCAATTGCTGTTTACGTTTGACGACAGACCGCCGCTTGCGTTCGCCTTAGCGCGAGAGCAGGGGGCGACAGGGGTGTTTTTTTTTTTTTTTTTTCTTTATTATTTTTTTGCTTTTTTAATCTTACTTTTAAACTGTTCCTTTCATATTTTTTTTTTAATCATTTTTATTGTTATCTCGGGGAATGTAAATATCCCCTATGATAGCAATAGGTAGTGACAGGTACTCTTTTTTGAAAAAATTGTGGTCTATTAGACCCTAGATCTCTCCTCTGCCCTCAAAGCATCTGACCACACCAAGATCGGTGTGATAAAATGCTTCCCCAATTTCCCAATGGCGCTATTTACATCCGGCGAAATCTAAGTCATGAAATACTCGTAGCTTCCGGTTTCTTAGGCCATAGAGATGTTTGGAGCCACTCTGGTCTCTGATCAGCTCTATGGTCAGCTGGCTGAATCACCGGCTGCATTCTCAGGTTCCCTGTTAAGACAGGAGAGCCAGAGAAAAACACGGAAGACGGTGGGGGGGGGGGGGCATTCCCTCCCACGGCTTGTAAAAGCAGTCTAGAGGCTAATTAGCCGCTAGGATTGCTTTTACATGAAAGCCGACCGCTGGCTGAAAAGAATGATACCAAGATGATACCTAAACCTGCAGGCATCATTCTGGTATAACCACTCAAAGTCGTGAATGGCGTACCTGAAGACAAAAAAATGGTTAACAATGGTTAACAATAAAGCACAGTAAAGTGTAAATAATTACACACCTGAAAAACAAACATGATAAAACATAATAACAATAACAATAAAACATTGCAGAATAGAATACAGTAAAAAAGAGCAGAACAATAGAGAGAGAGAATAGAGAGAGAGAGAACAATAAAACAACTATTTTTTTTTATTTCATATTTTTTTTTTTTTTACACTTTTTTTGTAACTAACTTTTATAACGGTACCCGGTTCCAGGTTCGGGTCTCTCAAAATGCGATGGCATTTTGGGAGACCCTGTGAAAGTGCGCCTAGTCTGTGCAATGCTGTACCCTACGCTAATACTCAACTAGTGAATGGTAGCGTTCAAAACATTCACCAATGCAAAGACCAGGATTGTCAGGACAGGAGGGACAATAATAGCGGGTGTCACGCCTATATCCGCGCTAGCTGCAGACACAACATCTTTTTGGGGGCGTTCGCTGGGTAGGGGTACTCGGGAGGACATAAAAATGCCTCTCATGCAGCCGACTGCATTTGGTTGGGGATGTGAATGGGGGAAGTACGGGCGCTGCAGAAGCGGTGGGTTCCCAATTAGGATTGGCGAATGCAGCAGGAAGGGCATTATGGGCACGACGGGCCTGTGTTTGTCTTTCTGGTGGCAGCGGGACACTACTTGTGCTTGCCATCTCGCCAGCTTGAACTGCACTTATGGGACTCGCCACGTCACCACGTGTTACTGCAGTGCTGGTTTGACTACGACCGGGGTGTACTAGGCCGCTGGCGCTTGCCAGTTCACCAAAACGCTACCAAAAAACTGTTAGCGATCGCAGGGATCAGGCCTGACTCTGCGAACGCTGCAGTTATGCTTTTAGTGTTTTGTAAGTGACAGTGATCGATCGATACTGCACTTGGGTGGGCTGGGCCGGGCGGAGGGGCAAAACGCAGGTGCTAGCAGGTATCTGGGCTGATCCCGCTAACACTGCGTTTTTGGGAACCCTAAACTGCTGGTGACGCTAGTATAGATCTGATCGGATCAGATATTGATGCGATCAGATACTATACCACTAAGGGTGGTGTACGGTGCGTGCGTGGGTGTTAGCGGTACTGGCGCTAATCTGACGCTGCCTGGGGCTGGTGCTTGCCAGTTCACCAAAATACTACCAAAAAAACTGTTAGCGATCGCAGGGATCAGGCATGACTCTGTGAACGCTGCAGTTATGCGTTTAGTGTTTTGTAAGTGTCAGTGATCGATCGATACTGCACTTGGGTGGGCTGGGCCGGGCGGAGGCGCAAAACGCAGGTGCTAGCAGGTATCTGGGCTGATCCCGCTAACACTGCGTTTTTGGGAACCCTAAACTGCTGGGGACGCTAGTATAGATCTGATCGGATCAGATATTGATCCGTTCAGATACTATACCACTAAGGGAGGCGTATGCTGCGTGCGTGGGTGTTAGCGGTACTGGCGCTAACCTGACGCCTGGGGCTGGTGCTTGCCAGTTCACCAAAATGCTACCAAAAAAACTGTTAGCGATCGCAGGGATCAGGCCTGACTCTGCGAACGCTGCAGTTATGCGTTTAGTGTTTTGTAAGTGACAGTGATCGATCGATACTGCACTTGGGTGGGCTGGGCGGAGGCGCAAAACGCAGGTGCTAGCAGGTATCTGGGCTGATCCCGCTAACACTGCGTTTTTGGGAACCCTAAACTGCTGGGGACGCTAGTATAGTATCTGATCGGATCAGATATTGATCCGATCAGATACTATACCACTAAGGGAGGCGCATGCTGCGTGCGTGGGTGTTAGCGGTACTGGCGCTAATCTGACGCTGCCTGGGGCGACGCATATCACCGCCGGGCGATCGGGGGGCTAAACCTTTATTCGGTAATAAACGGCGGGTGCCCTGACACTATAAAAAATAAACAAACTAACCAGCGTCAACCGTAACGGTTATACGGTGATCAGTGGTGAAAGGGTTAACTAGGGGGCAATCAAGGGGTTAAAACATTTATCAGATAGTATAGGGGGGTCCCTGACGCTATAAAACGCTGACGGCGAACCTAAATATTTACCTCACTAACTAGCGTCACCAGCGACACTAATACAGCGATCAGAAAAATGATCGCTTAGTGACACTGGTGAGGGGGGGTGATCAAGGGGTTAAAACTTTATTAGGGGGGGTTAGGGGGGTACCCTAGACCTACAGGGGGGTAACAGTATCTGTCCCAACACTGTAACTGTCACAAACTGACACCATGCAGTAATCAGAAAAAAAAAAAAAAAAAAAAAAACTGCTGGTGTCAGTTTGTGACAGGGGGGGGGGGGGTGATTGGGGGGGGATCGGGGGGCGATCGGGGGGGGGATCGGGGTGTTTTGTGTGCCTGGCATGTTCTACTGTGTGTGTGTGTGTTGGTGCACTCACATTGATGTCTTCTCTCCTCGGGCCGGAACGGAAAATACCGACCCGAGGGGAGATGACATCATTTCCTTTGCTGCTGTTTAGCATACAGCAGCAAAGGAAGATTCTCATTGGCCGGCGGCGATCGCGAGGGGGGGGCCACGAACGGATGGTCTCCCCCTCATCACCGATCGCCGCTGGACAAAAGACGACCGCCTCGGGCACCGGGGGGGGGTCCGATCGGACCCCCCACCCGCGGAAGGCAAATCACGTACACTGTACGTGATTTTGCCTGTCCGTGCCACTTTGCCGACGTACATCGGCGTGAGGCGGTCGTCAAGTGGTTAATGGAAACATTTTCTGAAAATGACACATTTTGCTGAAGGTACCGGGCTGTTTTTTTTTCAGTTGATTAAGTTGGGTACACACTAGAAGTTTTTTTTTTTCCAGTCTAGTGGGATGAATGAAAAAAACCTGAAAGATTGCCGTACTAACAAAAGCGATGTTAGTGCGGTGATCTCTCTCGCTGCCCCCCTCCCAGAACACCCTGATCAGAGTTTGCAGACACACTGATCGGATGCTAGTTGGATGCTGGTTTTCCAGCATGCCGGTTAGACAGGAGACGGTTGCCATATAATTTCCATCAGCATCTTATGATGATCACTAGGAATTAATACCTATATATGCAGGTGCATTGCAGTTGATATCTGAAGAATTATAAGAGGCTCACACATTTTGAAGCAAACAGAAGAAATCGATTAATTAAAAATCCTATATATATTTCTAATGACAGGATGCATAACAAATTGAAGGTCACTATGAAGTTACAAAAAGGCCTGACTAAAGACCCAAGTTAACTTGTGTTGGAATACATTGTTCATGTATTTTGTGCAACAACTATATCAGTCAATAGATGGCAGTGTTTATAAGTTTGTACCTGCTCTATGGTAAACTCTGTGTGTTTTCACTGCATAATAAAGTTCCTGTTTGCAGTTAAGCAGCAAAGCCCATGTTGACTTTGCACTGTCTGTTCTGTAGGGCTATATACAGAATTTCTAACAGGTTATGGGCCCAGCATAACCCACCCAGAGAAAAGCTGAGAACCCAGTCATAACCTGCTATAACAGATGCAAGATACAGCAACAGAAAGAAGACTGCAAAGTAATAAAAGAATTGACCAGTAACACAGCTGCAACAAAGCTTTCATTTGCAAACCTACCAAACCAGAACTAGCAGTTTTGGAAATTCAAGATGAAAATGCTGCTAATAAGAGAAAGTACGTGTATCAGTGAAGTCTGGCCAAAACACCCTTCAGATGAGTGGATAGAGAAAGGCCAAAAAACTCAGAGCACAATCTCTGTTAGCATAGAACAGGGCCGTAGATATTTTTTTTCCTGGGGTGGGGTTCAGGTCTTTCAAACTTAAAGGCATCATTTACACTTTTATGTTGGGGGAAGTACGGTTAAATCATGTGACAGCAGAGTGGGGCCATGAGGCTTTGCAATGCAGTGCAGCGCAGCAAAATTATCCCCAATCAACTGAATAGAACACAATGCTTGCAGTTGTGGTGCGTTAGTGTACTCATTAGTACAGCGAGCTCCTCCTAAGCTACCTAGTTTTTTTTTGTTCAGCCCACTGGGTTGAACAAAAAAAAACTCACCGTGTTATCCAGGCTTTAGAACTCATTCATATGTTCTAAATGGCCATGGAATGGCAAATATACCATGAATAGCTAAAGCCAGGATCCCAGATGTTCCAATTTTTGTCAGCTGCTCAGCCTGTTTACCTGAGTGATGGGCTGAAAAGAGCCACTGCTGTTAAGATGTATCTGTACATCCAGTGGTCCCCATGTTTAAGCTCCGGGGGACAAAGCAAAACACATTGGGGTGTGGCCTGGCAGGAACCCGGGCTGAGGTAGTCTCTCCCATCACTACTACATTACCATAGGACTCTGTGGATGTGTGGCACCAGGGATTTTTTTTCTCTCTTCCCTTCAGTGACTACATGCGCTGGGATAAGCTCCATCCCTTTCCGACACTCCTGCAGCAAATGCGGTATCATCTACATTACTCACCACATCGATTGAGCCTGAGCGACACACTAACAAAACTAACAGTGGTTACCTGCTGTTAGGGACAAATTTCTGACCCTGGATACAGAGGGATTTTATCCAAGGGCAAAAATGTATCCTTACCTGCAGGTCACCACTGGATGCGCAGATACATGTGGATACATGTTTACAGCAGCAGACAGCCTTGGTTCTTTTCAGCCCATCACTCAGGTGTACAGGCTGAGCAGAGATTGGAACATATGAGATTCCGGGTGCAGGTATTTACAGTATACTTGCTGCATCATGGTCATGTAGGATATATGAATGAGACCCAAGACTGGATTTTAGCTAACCTTACTGTGCAAGTTGAGCAGGTGCAAGGGGCAGTAAATTCAGCAATTTATTTAAACCTTAAAAAACTGTGTCCTAAGAAATTTTATGAAATGTTTTAAGAGATGAAAAAAAATAAAATATTGTGCACTGCCTACCACAGGATAGTGCCGTTTGGACCTGGTCAATATGGTTGGCTTTTATTCAATCTTAAACTGTAGTAAATCCAGCTTTTGAACTTGTACCTACAAGTAAGCCTACAATAACGCTTACCTATAGGTACAGTGAATATCTCCTAAACATATGGAAAGAAAACCGGTGATGTCACCGGTGCATGCGTTCTGAAGGGACAGCATACCGCTTGGTTGTACTTCTCCTGGGCAGGAGTGCAGTTCGTTCTGCACTTTTGTGACCCATAGCTGACAGCCAGCTTTAGCTGTCAGCTGATATCGCAAAGCAGGTCCAGGCTGTGGAAAGATCCTAACTTTAAAGTCAGGATTCAACCAGATGCCTGGACCAGTAGCTCGCTCAGCCTCTCAGTGAGCCACAGAGACCCTGAGCCAGCCGTTCCTGCCCCCTCCACAGCCCGGGATTCCAGTGAGCTTGGGGGGGGGGGGGGCAGAGCCAGGGACTGACAGTCACAACTCTTTGCTCACTGAAGGCTGAGAACTGAGTGATCAGCGGTATTTGATCGCTCTGTTGTTGATCTTAGAAGCAGCTGGGGACAGATGCAACATTGGATCGATGCTCCATCAACCTAGGTAAGTATAATTTAAAAAAAACATCTCTTTTAAAGGAAAACAATTCCCCTCTCCCTCCTAAGAACCCTCCCTCCCCAAGCAAAGATTCCCACTGTAAAATATCTCCCTCCTCCAAAAATTAAACCCCCCCGTTTCTAAACCGACCCCCCCAAAGCAAAAATATCTCCCTCAGTGAACACCCTCTCCCCCAGCAAAGATTTCTAATTATGAAGAAAATCTCCCTTCATCCAATCAAACTCCCTCCAGAAGCAAATCCCTGCCATTAACCACCCCCTGTAAACTTCTCTACAAGAAAATCTCCCTTTCTCCAAAAGCAAACCCTCCTTTCCTTAACCCTCCACTAAAAAAAACTCCCCCAGGTTCGAATTCTCACTTCCTCCTTCCCAAAATAGAAATTGTATGCCTCCTCACTTACCAGACCTCAGATTCAGCATGGCGCATAAGTAGGAAAACTTCTGCATCCCCAGTCTCCCTTTGGGTGTGTCATATGATACCTCGGGGAGGAGTCTAGGAGTTCCCTCAACCGTGCACTCTCAATTGCCAGCATCTGAGACCTCGCAGTAATTTCATGCTTTTCAGGGGGACCCCATTATTAAACTGAGGGGATGGGGCACAATAGAAGGGGGGCTGGCTGCTGCACTCCGAAACTCTGATTGCTTCTACTGTGCTGATGCTGAGGCTAAACAGTAGGGACACTGTCTGGGCATTTTGCTAGGATACTCTGGCAGGGTTTGAACATCCCTGACCCCCCTTATCTACGCCCCGGCATAGAAGATGATCAAATCATACATATATATAAAATATATGTGAAACTCCTAAAGAAATGTGGGAGGGATTACAAAAGGTGCATGAATAAGCTAATCTCAGCAATAAACTGTATTTGATTAGAAAGTTATACCAAACCAAGCTGATGAAAGGCCAGGATATACAAGATTGCATTAGGAACACCTTGGAACACCAAGAGGTATGGGTAAATAAATAAAAGGTTTTTATGTCTGGATTACCAGAAAGTTATGAAACGCTTGTCACAGCACTTGATGCATGCCCAGATGATGAACTGACATTGGAATATGTTATGGGCAAGCTTGTGGATGAATATAAGTGTAAAACAGAAGGCATTAATAGTGACAGTGCTTCTGCAGAGTCTGCCTTACAGATGAAAAATAGGAATGTGAAAAATTTCCTCTGTTTCTGCTCTTCAAACAAATCTTTTGTCAGTGAAGAAGCCTCCAAAACAAGGCAATGTAAGGACCTTCCAAGTTGACAGTTGTGCCATCACAAAAGGAAATATATCATACTTTAGCAAAGGCCAAAATTACAGAAGAACTGTATCAGCTGAACTGCAATGAGTGCCAAGGAGGAAAAACATTCAAACTGCATTCACACACGGCACAGACAACTTGAGCGCAGAAGTCCTGACGTAATAAAGAAATTAACTGAGTGACTATGCAGGTGGAAAAAAAATTAGTCCATGAACAATGAAATGTACCAGCTGTATAAAAGGAAAAATGCCTTTCCTTTTCAAAGCAGAATAACAGCAGAGCTAAGAAACCTCTGGACTTGAACTGACTCTAGGGAAGAAGAGGTATTTTCACTATATCTGTTACACAACAAAAGTGAAGTACCAGAAAAACTTGAACAGCATTTGGCCCAAGCAAGCAACATATTTGGCAAAATGACAAGTGTATTGAGAACAGACAGTGGAACTGTATATACAGAAGATAACATACAGGTGATTTTCGGAATGCATGGCATAATATTTCTGACTACTGCACCATACAACCCAAAACAAAACATGGTTGCAAAAAAAATGAACCGCATGAGAGTAGAAGAACCATGTTGTTTGATGCAGATATGTGAACCACATACTGTGGGGAGGCAATTATGACTGCATACTATCTCCAAAATCGACTACCAGGAAAATCAACTGAGAAAACTCCATAGGAACTGTGGAATAGAAGGGCCCTGAGTTTAAACCATCTAAAAAAATTTGGAAGCTAAGCTTATGCGCAAATCCCAAAAGAAAACTGTACAAAATGGGATGATTGCGCAAAGGAAGGTGTACTTGTGGGGTACAGTGAATCTCAAAAGGGATGCAGAATTCTACACCAAGATGCAAACAAGGTAACCATCAGTAGAAGCGTAACTGTCAATGAAACTTCAGTGTGCTCAAAATTTTATAAACTAACAAAAACACTTCAAACTGCATCAGTTTCACATGAAGATAAGCAATAAAGCAACAAAAAAAAAAATAGAAATTAATGCAGACAATCCTAATGCTGTAAAAGAAGAAACCAGGCCACTAGAGACTTCCACCAGAATCAATAAAGGCATCTCAGACAAATATCTGTCCTATGTTGCTCACCTACCATTAACCACTTCAATACAGGGCACTTATACACCCTTAAACAACAAAGAAAGGTACTACTACCCCAAATGAATGAAACTCCTCCCGACCTGTCGGGTGCAGGATGTGCAGTTGCTCAGCTGCCAAAGTGACGAATGGATAAAGGACAATCCACAACTCCATACATGCTCTTTAAAGGGGTTGCAAACCCTTGTGTTTTTTTACCTTAATGGATCCTATGCATTAAGGTGAAAAACTTCTTCTAGTGACCGGCCCCCCAGCCTCCCCCCCCATTTTACTCACCTGAGCCCTAGAATTTCCCATGGCGGGGACGTGCTCTTCCTCTGCCCAGGGTTCTCGGCTCTTGATTGGATAGATTGATAGCAGCGCAACCACTGGCTCCCGCTGCTGTCAATCATATCTAATTGCGTGATGCCAGGGGGGGGCGGGGCCGAGTCCGGCATTCTGCGTCTATGGATGCAAATCCATAGACGTAGAGTGCAGGCGATATGTATAAGGTGTGGGGTGGAGAGGAAGGGTAAAGAAAGGAGAGCTTGAGGAGAGAGGGCAATATTGCAACAAGGATGGTAAGTGAGAGTGTGTTGGAGAATGAAAAGGGGGAAAAGCAGGCAGAGGGAGAGAGAAATAAGAGACAAAAGGGCACGTGTAGACTGTTAGGAGTGGAGCGCTAATGTTTGTACTTCCCTATATCGATGTGATTTAGTTAAAGTGCAGTGTGAAAAGTGCTAAACACTTAACATGAAAAAAATGTCACTTTACAAAAAAATGGCCATGCCTGACCCCTCGCCAGCCATCCCCAAGAGTTTTACTGAATTTATACTTGGATAACATGGGAGAGGTTTGAACAAGTAATCAAATAACAGCTAATAAATAGACAGATGTTGAAAGTGGAGATTTTCTGCCCTAAACAAACTGCAAAGCAGGGTGAAGGCAATAAGATAAGGCTAGATGTGTGATCTTGGGCCAGGCACCATGAAAGTAATTTTAACTCAATAAAGACAAATATAAACATAAGTTACAAGTCTTAACAGGGTCACTTCTAGTCATGCACAGTAGATTGGGTTTTGAAAATTGAATGGTGATTACCAATGGCAACAGCTAGGCAGATGTCACTTTCAGTCATGTATAGTACAGTAGCTTAGTGTCTCAGAGATCAGTGGAGTCAGTGGTTAACAATGGCAACAGCAAGGCAACATCCAGTCTATGCATATTCATTTGCATCGGCCATATGCGGCAGTTTGATGTTTGTAAAGGATCTCCAACTTTGGAGTAACTTCCTATGAACTATATTCAAGTGGACATATAGGGGGTTATTACGAAAGGTAAATCCACATTGCACTACACATGCACTGCAAGTGCACTTGGAAGTGCAGTCGCTGTAAATCGGAGGGGTAGATCTGAAATGAGGGGAAGCTCTGCTGATTTTATCATGCAATCATGTGCAAGCTAAAATGCTGTTTTTTATTTTCCTTGCATGTCACCCTCAGATTTACAGCGACTGCACTTCCAAGTGCACTTGCAGTGCACTTGTAGTGCAAAGTGGATTTGCCTTTCGTAAACAACCCCCATAGTATTTATATGTTGTATACCTTTTACTTTGCTGGCTGGACTTTAGGAGTGGTTGCAAGTACATACAGTTTTTATAGTCATAATAGTTTATCCCATTGATTCTGAGTGGGCACTCTAGTTGTGCTGACTGCATGTGTATATGGAACCCTCCTAGTGTAGAACAGGCTACTAGGTAATCTAGGTCCTCTGTAATCAGTGGAGCAGGGGTGGATTGATTAGGTTATAATTATAGTGGGAGGAAGAACAGCGTAGGTAGTCTGAATATTTATAGGTCTCCAGCCAATCTCTGGATAGGTGTGCCCAGCAGGCAGCAGAGTGCCTGAGTCCAGTTCAGCTAGGGGAGACCCCTGTGCAGGTGTTCAACCCCTGGGGAAGGATCTGTGAAGAAGATAACAGGGTCCCAGCTAAACTTAGCTGGGGGACCTATTCTCAAGCTGAAAAAAAGATCAAGTGGGGTCTGGAGAAGCTCACTGGAGAGCCAGGAGGAAGTTAGTAGGAAAGAGTCCAGCTGCCCTTTGGAGGTGTGAGTCTATATCTCCCTCACTAGGAAGAGCCTGCTGGATATCGGCAGGAGGCAACTGATGATCACGTGGCTAAGCAACCCTATTGCTGAGGACTGTGTGTAGCTTTTAAATCTTGTGTGCCTGTCTGTGTGTGCTCTGAAGGGGAAATAGGACCAAAATTTCTAGCGGCCCTTGGAGGGGTGGACTACATATATATTTTTGTTGATGAAATTCTACTAGCGTATAAGTGCATGTGTAGGATTTCGTGAGCTATAACAGGCATGCTGAAATTAATGAGAACCTGGTTCAACTACACAGGTGCTTTTTATTGTTGTATATACATCATACACCAAATGATGTTGTAGTGGGCAAGCACCAGTGGACAAGCATATCACATTAGCCCTATTATAGAGGTTAATCATGAATTGGTACATGAAACATATGAAATCCTTCAAGTACCAACATATATGGTCTGTGGTGGTTTCTTTTTTTTTATCCATTCTCACCATGGCTGTTACAATACAGGGACTATGATTTTGTTTCTTTTTTGGCAGGACCCAGCTCTAATGTTGAACTGTTTGCTTTGGGATATATCTGTATTTTGTTTTTTAACCGCTTCAGCCCCAGAAGATTTTACCCCCTTCCTGACCAGAGCGTTTTTTGCGATTCGGCACTGCGTCGCTTTAACTGATAATTGCGCGGTCATGCAACGTGGCTCCCAAACAAAATTGACGTCCTTTTTTTTCCCACAAATAGAGCTTTCTTTTGGTGGTATTTGATCACCTCTGCGATTTTTATTTTTTGCGCTATAAACAAAATAAGAGCGACAATTTTGAAAAAAATGCATTATTTTTTACATTTTGCTATAATAAATATCCCCCAAAAATATATAAAAAAATTTTTTTTTCCCTCAGTTTAGGCCGATCGTATTCTTCTACATATTTTTGGTAAAAAAAATCGTGATAAGCATTTATTGATTGGTTTGCGCAAAAGTTATAGCGTTTACTAAATAGGGGATAGTTTTATGGCATTTTTATTAACAATTTTTTTTTTTTACTAGTAATGGCGGCGATCAGCGATTTTTATTGTGACTGCGACGTTATGGCGGACATGTCGGACATTTTTGACACATTTTTGGGACCATTGTCATTTATACAGCGATCAGTGCGATTAAAAATGCACTGATTACTGTGTAAATGACACTGGCAGTGAAGGGGTTAACCACTAGGGGGCAGGGCGGGGTTAAGTATGTCCTAGGGGAGTGATTACTAACTGTAGGGGGATGGGCTGTGTGTGTGTGACGTCACTGATCGCTGCTCCGATGACAGGGAGCAGAGATCGAGTGACACTTGTCACTAGGCAGAACGGGGAGATGCTGTTTACTACGGTATCTCCCCGTTCATCCTCTCCGTGAGGCGATCGCGGGTATCCTCGCGGCGATCCAGTCCACGGGACCCGCGACTCGACTCACGGAGCTCCCGGCCGGCGCGTGCGCGCACCGCCGGAGATGCGCACGCAATGGCACAGCGGGGAATTCAAATGGACGTACCTGTAAGTCCATTTGCCCAGCCGCGCCATTCTGCCGACGTACATCGGCGTGCGTTGGTCGGGAACCGGTTAATTAAAGATATTTCTACAATTGTGTGTATATATACACCAATCAGCCATAACATGATGACCACCCACCTAATATTCAGTATGGCCCCCTTTTGCTAAAAGAGCCCTGACCCATTGAGGCATGGACACCAAAGTAACATCCACATGAATGGCAGGACCCAAGGTTTCCCAGCAGAACACTGCCCAATGCATCACGCTGCCTCTGCCAACTTGCCTTCTCATACCGCATCCTGGTGCCATCTCTTTCCCAGGTAACTGACCCACAACACACGGCCATCCACATGATGTAAAAGAAAATGTGATTCATCAGACCAACCTTCTTCCATTGCTCCATAGTCCAGTTCTGATGTTTATGTGACCGTTGTAGACGTTTTTGGCTCTGGACATGGGTCACCATGGGCTTCACAGCCCCATACACAACAAACTGCGATGCCCATTCATTTTTTTTCTGCTTTCACCACATGGACAACATGTTCACTTGCTGCCTAATATATCCCACCAATTTTCTGATGCTATTGTAAGGAAATATTCCCTTTACCTGTATACAGTATCTCACAAAAGTGAGTACACCCCTCACGTTTTTGTAAATATTTTATTATATCTTTTCATGTGACAACACTGAAGAAATGACACTTTGCTACAATGTAAAGTAGTGAGTGTACAGCTTGTATAACAGTGTAAATTTGCTGTCCCCTCAAAATAACTCAACACACAGCCATTAATGTCTAAACCGCTGGCAACAAAAGTGAGTACACCCCTAAGTGAATATGTCCAAATTGGGCTCAAAGTGTCAAAACTTTGTGTGAGCACCATTATTTTGAAGCACTGCCTTAACCCTCCTGGGCATGGAGTTCACCAGAGCTTCACAGGTTGCCACTGGAGTCCTCTTCCACTACTCCATGACGACATCACAGAGCTGGTGGATGTTAGAGACCTTGCACTTCCCCACCTTCCGTTTGCGGATGTCCCACAGATGCTCAATAGCGTTTAGGTCTGGAGACATGCTTGGCCAGTCCATCACCTTTACCCTCAGCTTCTATAGCAAGGCAGTGGTCACCTTGGAGGTGTGTTTGGGGTCGTTATCATGTTGGAATAATGCCCTGCGGCCCAGTCCTGAAGGGAGGGGATCATGCTCTGCTTCAGTATGTCACAGTACATGTTGGCATTCATGGTTCCCTCAATGAACTGTAGCTCCCCAGTGCCGGCAGCACTCATGCAGCCCCAGTCCATGACACTCCCGCTACCATGCTTGACTGTAGGCAGAACACACTTGTCTTTGTACTCGTCACCTGGTTGCCGCCACACATGCTTGACACCATCTAAACCAATTAAGTTTATCTTGGTCTCATCAGACTACAGGACGTGGTTCCAGTAATCCATGTCCTTAGTCTGCTTGTCTTGTCGGGGACGACAGCCATGCAGACCAATTTGATGCAGCGTGCGGCGTATGGTCTGAGCACTGACAGGCTGACCCCCCACCCCTTGAACATCTACAGCAATACTGGCAACACTCATACCTCTATTTCCCAAAGACAACCTCTGCATATGATGCTGAGCACATGCACTCAACTTCTTTGGTTGACCATGTCGAGGCCTGTTCTGAGTGGAACCTGTCTTGTTAAACTGCTGTATAGACTTGGCCACCGTGCTGCAGCTCAGTTTCAGGGTCTTGGCAGTCTTCTTATAGCCTAGGCCATCTTTATATAGAGCAAGAATTCTTTTTTTCAGATCCTCAGAGAGTTCTTTGCCATGAGGTGCCATGTTGAACTTCCAGTGACAAGCTGTACACTCACTATTTTAAATTATAGCGAAGTGTCATTTCTTCAGTGTTGTCACAGGAAAAGATATAATAAAATATTTACAAAAATGTGAGGGGTGTACTCACTTTTGTGAGATACTATATATATACATATGTATACTGTATATCATATACAGCTTAATCTGAGGACCTTTTTTATTTGGCCTTTGCATCATCCTTTATATTAAAATGTCTTTGCAAGGTGAGGCCACGGATGTATTGATTTAGAAGGGCTGATGTAGTGAAGTTATGACATTTTACTAAAATGGGTTTTTCTATATACTGAATCACATAGTCAGACATATTAAAGTTCTTATTAATACTATGTTGATCATTCATGAACATGATTTCTTTCCTTTTTTTGATGGCCCTTCCTCCCTTCTCTGGTACCACTCCATCTATGTGATCTCACTTTTTTTTACACTGACCCTTGGGCTCCCGACTAGATATAAAAAGCCTGAAAACCTCAAATAACTGTTCCCTTCTTCACATATGGTATGTGTGGTCTAACACCTGCTTTGGTACAGCAATTATTTGTTTCCTGTAAGGTGAACTTACACAGGACGCCCCCCTCCCAGTCCCGCTGACCTGGAGAGCGGCAATCTCCCCATATGAGCCCTCGTATAGCCTCCTCACCGGTCCGGGGCTTAGAAATCCCCTTGGTGCAATCTCCTAAACGTACCTCATCAGTAGGTACATATAGGAGCATTTTAATTGGTTGGCGCCGTCACATGTCCGACGCGACCAATCAGAACCCGCGTAGCCCGCCTTGTCACCACAGTCGAAGAGGAGAGAAAGCCACAGGGATTTCAAATCCCCTGACTGGTAAAGCGGCTCTACGATCTATCAGAATGGGAGATCTCTGCACTCCAGGTTAGCGGGACCGGGTGCAATGGAGAGGTGAAAGTTCACCTTACAGATTTTCTGTAAAGGTGAACTTGCACTTTAACTTCAACAGCTTTAAGCAAGCCATATATTATACAGTTTTCTTCCCTTCAACCATAGATTGAAGGAAAGAAATTTGCCCAATTCCCCCATCAACACAGTCAGTGGTAATGGGGGGAATCCCTCCTGCCACACTATTTTATTCTGACAGCAGGAGGTTTCCCAGCCATCAGAATACAATGATCACAGCCAGCAGCTATAGCCATCGCCCAAAATAAAAGGACAGGCTGGTTATACTGAAGTCGATCAATGGATTGACTTATGTACAACCAGCCTGCCCAAAGACGGATCGAAATTCAGCTGCTTCCTGCTGAACTGACCAAATTTTGATCCGCCTTAAAGCGATTGTAAAGGTAAAACTTTTTTAATAACAGACATATCTATACTTACCTGCTCCGTGCAATTGAATTGCACAGAGTGGCAGCAAACCTCCTCTTCTAGAGTTCCCTGCCGGCACTCCTGGCCCCTCCTCTCTGTCCAGCCACTTCCCATGGGGGCACTCATGCGTGCTCGCTCCCAAGGCCCGCTGCTGCGTCTATTGACACAGGTGGCGGAACTCGACCTTGCCCCCCGCTCCCTCATCACTGACTTTGATAGACAGCACGGGGAGCCAATGGGTGAGGTGAGGTGAGGGGATAGAAGAGCTGCAGATGTACACAGCGCTGGATCGAATGAGGGCTCAGGTAAGTAAAAAGGTGATGGGGGATGCTGATGCCTAGATGTTTTTTACCTTAATGCAAGGAATGTTTAGGCTTTGGAACCTGTTCAAACCAAGATGAATTACCACTGGAAATCCCACCAAGGTTTTGCCTAATGGTTTGCAATTTAAGGGCTTATACTGTACATTTGGACTACAAAACTACTAATAATCATGTATAGCCACCAGGGCCAAATTAACCATTAGTCACAATATAGCAAAAAGACAGCACACACTTGCCTCATGAATGTGTAATCCATTTATTAAATAAAACCAAAGGTGCATACACAGAACCATGTACCAACAAAATCCAGCATTTAGGATGTACATGGTTTGATTTAAATGTGCTTCACAAGGCAAGTGCACTCTGTTCCTATAGGGTGGTAAGGCTGTGCTCACACTGCAAGGGTTAACTCCCTGTTTGGGTCTAGGGGACATAAAAAATAAGTTATACTTATGCAATCCATCCGCCATGCTGCTAGACCGGTCCTAGCGTCATGAAGACCATTGCAGAGTCCAGTGGGGGGGCACCATCTGCCAGGGGAAGGGAGGATCAGGTAAGTTAAAGTACTTTTATTCTCCCCTTGACTAAACAAGCAGCTAACCCTTGCAGTGCGGGTGCAAGAGGATTTTCTAATTTCCTCAAGTTAGCCTAAGTGCCAAAGGTTATGTATTTCCATGCTTTAGTATTTGAAATTTGACCCCGACATTTACAGATTTGTATAATCTTATTATATTATTGTGCTTAGTAGGTTAGTACTTACTTCTTTTCTGTGCTTAGTAGGTTATTACTTATCTTTTTTTACATGTATTTTCCACACTTTATTTATTCTGATCAATTAATGTTAATGTTTTCTGCAACCTATATACGGTATGTATACCCCTAGGACTACTGCAATCATCAATCTTGTGTTGCTCACACCTTTAAATGTTAGAGGTTAACCACTTAACCACTTAAGGACCGGGCCTCTTTTTTTAGATGTGTTGTTTAAGTTAAAAACATTTTTTTTGCTAAAAAATTACTTAGAACCCCCAAACATTATACTTTTTTTTTCTAACAACCCAGAGAATAAAATGGCAGTCGTTGCAATACTTTCTATCACACCGTATTTGCGCAGCGGTCTTACAAGCGCACTTTTTAAAAAAAAGTGTATTCAAAGACAAAAGTAAAGTTAGCCCATTTTTTTTAATATTGTGAAAGATAATGTTATGCTGAGTAAATTGATACTCAACATGTCATGCTTCAAAATTGCGCCCGCTTGTGGAATGGCGACAAACTTTTACCCTTAAAAATCTCCATAGGCGACATTTAAAAAATTCTACAGATTGCATGTTTTGCGTTACAGAGGAGGTCTAGGGCTATAATTATTGCTCTCGCTCTACCGATCGCGATGATACCTCACATGTGTGGTTTGAACACCATTTTCGGATGTGGGCGCTACTCACGTATGCGTTCTCTTCTGCACGCAAGCTTGACGGGACGGGGCGCGTTTAAAATTTTTTTATTTTTTTTTAATTATTTTACCTTTTATTTTTTATTTTTGCACTGTTTTAAAAAAAAAATTGTGTCACTTTTATTCCTATTACAAGGAATGTAAACATCCCTTGTAATAGAAAAAAAGCATGGCAAGACCTCTTAAATATGAGATCTGGGGTCAAAAAGACCTCAGATCTCATATATACACTAAAATGCAATTAAAAGAAAAAAAATGTTGTCATTTAAAAAAATGGCCCTTTAAGAGCTATGGGCGGAAGTGACGTTTTGACGTTGCTTTTGCCTTGCAATGGCATGGAGACGGGTGGGGGCCATCTTCCCCTCACTCGTCTCCATGCACAGCCACGGGAAGGATCCGATTGCCTCTGCAGCTGCCGATGGCTCCGGTAAGCGGAGGAGGGCACGGAATCACGGTGGGAGGGGGGCCCTCTCCCACCGCTGATAAAAGTGATCTTGCGGCTAATCCGCCGCAGAGACCACTTTTATCTTGTACTGGACCGTCGGCCGAACACGGAGATACTGGGGTTATGGCAGCTAGCTGCTGCCATGACAATGATATCCGTTCTCAAAGTGAGGACGTACATCGGCGTGCGGCGGTACGGAAGTGGTTAAGGGCCGAGCCTCTTTCTGAGATTAGTTAAAAACAGGTTTTGTTGCTAGAAAATTACTTAGAACCCCCAAACATTATATATTTTTTTTTTTGGAACACCCTAGAGAATAAAATGGCAGTCGTTGTAATACTTTCTGTCTCACCGTATTTGCGCAGCAGTCTTACAAGCGCACTTTTTTTAGAAAAAATACACTTTTTTGAATTAAAAAATAAGACAACAGTAAAGTTAGCCATTTTTTTTTTATATTGTGAAAGATAATGTTACGCCGAGTAAAGTGATACCCAACATGTCACGCTTCAAAATTGCTCCTGCCCGTAAAATGGCGACAAACTTGTACCCTTAAAAATCTCCATAGACGACGTTTAAAAAATTCTACAGGTTGCATGTTTTGAGTTACAGAGAAGGTCTAGGGCCAGAATTATTACTCTTGCTCTAACAATCGCGGCGATACCTCACATGTGCGGGCGCTGCTCACATATGCGTTCGCTTCTACACGCGAGCTCGGCGGGACAGGGTGTGTTTTTTTCTTATTTATTTTACCTTTAATTTTTTTACACTTTTCTTTTAAAAAAATAAAAATAAAAAATGGTGTCACTTTTATTCCTATTACAAGGAATTTAAACATCCCTTGTAATAGAAAAAAAGCATGGCAGGACCTCTTAAATATGAGATCTGGGGTGAAAAAGATCTCAGATCTCATATATACACTAAAATGCAATAAAAAAAAAAGAAAAAATTAAATGTCATTTAAAAAAATAAAAATGTTGCTTTAAGAGCTATGGACGGAAGTGACGTTTTGACATTGCTTCTGCCCTGCAATGGTATGGAGACGGGTGAGGGCCATCTTCCCCTCACTCGCCTCCATACCAAGGCAGGGAAAGGACCCGATCGTAAGCGGCGGAGGGCACCGGAGAGCGTTGGGAGGGGGGCCCTCTCCCGCCGCTGCCGATAAAAGTGATCTGGTGGCGAATCCGCCACAGAGACCACTTTAATCTGAAACCGGACCGCTCACTGAAGAAGATGATACCGGGGTTATGGTAGCTAGCTGCTGCCATAACAACGATATCCCTCTTCGAAGTGCAGACGTATATCGGAGTGAGCCGGTCCAGAAGTGGTTAATGGTCCATGTTATGCACTTGTAGGACATCTTTGGCTTTTTTATATGCTGTTTGTGGTATTATTGTGGCTTGCATAATCACTACTCTGCATTCTCTGCCCTAATAAAATGGATTTGTTATTTTGTACTTTCCTGTATAGTGCCTTGTACCTTTTCTATAAGTAGTATATATATACTCACTTTGGCGCAAAGGCAGGATGTAAAGTAGACCGAAAGATGAGAACAGTATCAGGTTTTATTAAGTATTTATAAAAAGGCCACAGACTTTCCACCTTATCTCAATTAAATGAGCCATAGGATGATGTTTATCTACCTGTCAACTTCACATATGCTTAGGGCAAACAGGTCAGATAGTCCACTTATTGCATTATAACAAGTTCTATATTACCTCAGAGCTGACAGAATCTCTGCCCCAGTGTGGCTCCTGTCCCCTAGGCAGACCAACTCAAGCACCGCATGGCATCTTTTAGCCTGACTGCTTGCGTAGCCCCTTGAACGCTTTCGAAGCACCGCTGGTTGAGAGGACAAATCTGCAGAAGAGGCCATAGAGGAAGAAGAGGGGGAGGGGGTGGAGGAGAGAGCTGTGGCAGAATCACCACCAACATTTTGGAGGCGTGGTGGCGAAACAATCTCCAACAACAATAAACCCTGTCCTGCATCCTTCCCAGCTGCCAGCAGAGTTACCCAGTACGCCGTGAAGGAAAGGTAACGTACCTGCCCATGCCTGCTGGACCATGAGTCAGCTGTAATATGAACCTTACTGCTGACCGCCCTGCCCAACAAGGCCAAAACATTGCCTTCCACATGCCGGTAGAGAGCGGGAATGGCCTTCCGTGAAAAGAAATGGTGTTTTGGAACCTGCCACTGAGGTACAGCACATTCCACAAATTCATAAAAGTGGGCAGAGTCTACCAGCTGAAAAGGCAGCAGTTGCAGTGCTAGCAATTTGGCCAAGCTAGCATTTAGATGCTGAGCATGTGGATGGCTTGGACTGAATTTCTTTTTATGGTTCAGCAACTGGGGTAGGGAAATTTGCCTGCTAAAATCAGATGGTGGTGTACTGTTAGCAGATTGGCTGCAAGTACTTGGGACACCTATTGCTATACCTTCATTCCTCTCAGTGCAGTTTTTTGAGAGGACTGAAGGTATAGTAGGGTTGGAGATCCCAGATGAGGAGCAAGGAGAAGTCCGCCTTTTTCTTTGATGTGGGTCTTTCAAGTGGTGTTGCCAATGGACTGCATGGCAGATCGTCATATGTCTGGTCAAGCATGTGGTGCATGGCTGCTGTTCTGGCCACGCTTAATCCTTAATCATCTTCAGACATAGGTTGCAAACAGGAACGGTGCGATCTGCTGCACACGTGTCGAAAAAAGGCCCACACCAAGGAACTTTTAAAAGTCAGCGGGGAGTCAGCAGTGCCCTGCACCTGCGGAGCTCTGTGGTGTGATGCAATAGGTTGGCTGCCCTTAAGCTGCCCCCTAGAGGGCATCCTGTCTTGTTGGAGTTGTGCCTCCTCCTCCTCTCTTCTCTCAGGCACCCAAGTAAAGTCAGTGACCTCATCATTCCCTCCCTCCTCGTCGCTGGAGCAAACTTGGCAGTATGCTGCAGCTGGGGTAACATGACTGCCAGTTTCTTGTCCTTCTTGGACACCACCTCTCTCTAGGCTCACGTTACTCCCTTCCTAACCTGGAAACCAACATCAGAGCCTTCAAATCGGTGCGCATCCTCCAGCAGCATGTACCCGACACTGTGGTCAAATAATTCTGGGGACTCCTCCGTTCAAGATAGTGGGACTACGGAAGGAGTGACTGTGGACAAGGAGCCGTTGGAATAGGCCGCTTTGGCAGCTGCGTTGGAAGGGAAACTACTCAGCCTGTGTGACAGAGGATGAGGAGGATGAGGACGGCTTTGTTATCCACTCCACCAACTCTTCTGCATGTTCTGGCTCAATAACATGGCTAGCAGCAGAAAAAAAGCACAAGCGTGCCCCACGACCACCTGCAGAGGATGCACCATGTCCATGACCACCACTGTTGATTGTTGACACAAAGGCTGCCTGCTCTCTTTTAGTGGCCTGTGAGCATCTGCCTCTCCTTGGTGGCCTTCCGGACATGATGTATTTTTTGTTTTGTAACACCAAACTACACTGTATTAGATACTGTGTACACCACCTGAAGTGTATTAGAAACTGTACACACGGTATTAGACATAGCTCCCAACTGTCCCTGATTTCGAGGGACTGTCTCTGATTTCTAGCAATGTCCCTCTGTCCCTCTTTCCCCCAGATTTGTCCCTCATTTGGTCTGATCTATATAGTTGTATATAAAATGCACTTTTTATCTTTCAAAAATTATTTTCCAGTGCTAAACCTTTCAACCTTTCAACGACTGCACTGTATTGTATACTGTGCACACCACTAGAAGTGTAGTAGAAACTGTACACACTGTATTAGATACTGTGTACACCTCCTGCACTTTATTAGAAACTGTACTATGGCTGTTCTGTATTGTGTACACCGCCAGAAGTGTAGTAGAAGCTGTACAAACTGTATTAGATACTGTGTACACCGCCTGTACTGTGTTAGCAACTGTACAACAGCTTCACTGTATTGTATACTGTGTACACCACCAGAAGTGTAGTAGAAACTGTACACACTGTATTGAATACTGTGTACATCGCCTGCACTGTATTAGAAACTGTACTACGGCTGCACTGCATTGTGTACACCACCAGAAGTGTAGTAGAAACTATACACACTATATTAGATACTGTTTACACCACCAGAAAAGTAGTAGAAACTGTACACACTGTATTAGATACTGTGTAGATCGCCTGCACTTTATTAGAAACTACACTATGGCTGAACTGTATTGTGTACTGTGTACACCGCCAGAAGTGTAGTAGAAACTGTACACACTGTATTAGATACTGTGTACACCGCCTGCACTGTATTAGCAACTGTACAACGGCTGCACTGTATTGTATACTGTGTACACTGCCAGAAGTGTAGTAGAAACTGTACACACTGTATTAGATACTGTGTACACCGCCTGCACTTTATTAGAAACTGTACTACGGCAGCACTGTATTGTGTACACCACCAGAAGTGTAGTAGAAACTGTACACACTGTATTAAATACTGTGTACACCGCCTGCACTGTATTAGAAACAGTACTACAGCTACACTGTATTGTGTACACCACCAGAAGTGTAGTAGAAACTATACACACTGTATTAGATACTGTGTACACCACCAGAAAAGTAGTAGAAACTGTACACACTGTTCTAGATACGGTGTACATCGCCTGCACTTTATTAGAAACTGCACTATGGCTGCACTGTATTGTGTACTGTGTACACCACCAGAAGTGTAATAGAAACTGTACACAGTGTATTAGATACTGTGTACACCACCAGAAAAGTAGTAGAAACTGTACTACGGCTGCACTGTATTGTGTACTGTGTACATCACCAGAAGTGTAGTAGTAGAATCTGTACACGCATTAGATACTGTGTACACCACCTGCACTTTATTAGAAACTGTACTATGGCTGCACTGTATTGTGTACTGTGTACACCACCAGAAGTGTAGTAGAAACTGTACATGCTGTATTAGATACTGTGTACACCACCTGCACTTTATTAGAAACTGTACTACGGCTGCACTGTATTGTGTACAACAGCAAAAGTGTAGTAGAAACTGTACACACTGTATTAAATACTGTGTACACGGCCTGCACTGTATTAGAAACAGTACTAAAGCTGCACTGTATTGTGTACTGTTTACACCACCAGAAGTGTAGTAGCAACTGCACACACTGTATTAGATACTGTGTACACCACCTGCACTGTATTAGAAACTGTACTACGGCTGCAATGTATTGTGTACACCACCAGAAGTGTAGTAGAAACTGTATACACTGTATTGGATACTGTGTACACCACCAGAAAAGTAGTAGAAACTGTACTATAAATCAATAGTATATTTAATCCTAAATACTGGTTAAAGACCAAAAAATGGTGAACCGACACCTAGGCTAAATGGAAGGCGCTCAGAAACAAAACAGGTATACCTTGCAGTGTACAATGATGGTGACAACCTCTAATGGTTAATAGGTTACTTGGGTGAAAAAGTACACTTTGCAGTGTACAATAGTGGTGATACCCTCTATTAGTGAATAAATCACCTAAATATAATAGTGGTGATGCCCTCTATTAGTGAATCAATCACCTGAGTGTAGCACACTGAATTAGCAGTGAACCACAAAAATATATATATAAACCTGAAAACATCAAATAAACATTCATATGTATAGTGTGACCATATAAATTAATACACACATATAAATGTGACAGCAACTTATAAGATGAACACGTGCAAGTCCCATGAAGAAGTCGATCCATGACGAAACATGTCGGGGCGTGGCTGTGAGTTGTGACGTACATGCTGTCAGCCACACAGGAGGATAGGATTACGAGCGCACGGAGGGACGGAGGTATCCCGAGGGAGGGGTGAGAGCATACCCAGCAGCTGCACACCTCGGGTCCGCCGTGACCATTGGTTATTGTTTTATCCACAAAAGTTGAGGCTTGCTGTTGATTACACGTTCTGTGCCTTTTTACTTTTACACTAATGTGAGTGCTATGTGTGAGGATTGCAGTGATTTTAATAAATTGTTGTTGCTGAATTACACTATTGGAGCATTTATTTTCTTTTATGTGGACCCATTGAATACCATCGTTGAACCTTGTATACACTATTTACCCTGGAGTGTGGTAAAGAGAGCGTGTTTTGCCTTGCATGAGAATGCTGGCATTATATTTCGGTGAGTGTATGTCTGGAGAGTGTGATTCACTAGCACGGTGGTGAGGTGAAAGAAGCACGAAGTTACTCATCATTTGACATTTATCACTGAGGAATCATCTGTGTGGGACATTTGATTTTTTACTTTTATCGTCACTATTTTCTATCACTTGCAGCCTGTTTGGAGGCTGCTTTCTTTCATGGACTGTATATGGAGTATCTAACTTTTGCAGCATGAATTGAAATACTTGCACGTGTTCATCTTATAAGTTGCTGTCACATTTATATGTGTGTATTAATTTATATGGTCACACTATACATATGAATGTTTATTTGATGTTTACAGGTTTATATATAAATTTTTGTGGTTCACTGCTAATTCAGTGTGCTACACTCAGGTGATTGATTCACTAATAGAGGGCATCACCACTATTATATTTAGGTGATTTATTCACTAATAGAGGGTATCACCACTATTGTACACTGCAAAGTGTACTTTTTCACCCAAGTAACCTATTGACCATTAGAGGTTGTCACCATCATTGTACACTGCAAGGTATACCTGTTTTGTTTCTGAGCGCCTTCCATTTAGCCTAGGTGTCGGTTCACCATTTTTTGGTCTTTAACCGGTATTTAGGATTAAATATACTATTGATTTATACTGTGCATTTAAGGGGGCAGCTCAACATTTTCTGTGTTCACTAGTTTATTTTTTAATCACTGTCACTGGTGTTGTGAACCATCTAATCACTTTCACTGGTGTATATTTATTTAGTAATTTTGAGGTTAATCGGGGAGTTAGTGGCGCGGTGGAGGTGTTCCTCGTGCAGAGGGCGTGAGCATATAGGATACCTATTTTTTACAGAAACTGTACTATGGCTGCACTGTATTGTGTACTTTGTACACCACCAGAAATGTATTAGAAACTGTACACACTGTATTAGATACTGTGTACACCGCCTGCACTGTATTAGAAACTGTAATACAGCTGCACTGTATTGTGTACTGTGTACACCGCCTGCACTGTATTAGAAACTGTAATACAGCTGCACTGTATTGTGTACTGTGTACACCGCCTGCACTGTATTAGAAACTGTAATACAGCTGCACTGTATTGTGTACTGTGTACACCGCCTGAAGTGTATTAGAAATAGTAGACCACCAAATGCACTGTAGGTATAGGCTACACTGGATATATATATATATACATACACAGTATCTCACAAAAGTGAGTACACCCCCTCACATTTTTGTAAATAATGTGACAACACTAAGGCAATTACACTTTTCTACAATGTAAAGTAGTGAGTGTACAGCTTGTATAACAGTGTAAATTTGCTGTCCCCTCAAAATAATTCAACACACAGCCATTAATGTCTAAACCACTGGCAACAAAAGTGAGTACACCCCTAAGTAAAAATGTCTAAATCGGGCCCAATTAGCCATTTTCCCTCCACGGTGTCATGTAACTTGTTAGTGTTACAAGGTCTCAGGTGTGAATGGGGAGTAGCTGTGTTAAATTTGGTGTTATCGTTCTCACTCTCTCATACTGGTCACTGGAAGTTCAACATGGCACCTCATGCCAAATAACTCTCTGAGGATCTGAAAAAAAGAATTGTTGCTCTACATAAAGATGGCCTAGGCTATAAGAAGATTGCCAAGACCCTTAAACTGAGCTGCAGGACGGTGGCCAAGACCATACAACAGTTTAACAGGACAGGTTCCACTCAGAAAAGGCCTCGCCATGGTCGACCAAAGAAATTAAGTGCACATGCTCAGCGTCATATCCAGAGGTTGTCTTTGGGAAATAGACATATGAGTGCTGGCAGCATTGCTGCAGAGGTTGAAGGGGTGGGGGGTCAGCCTGTCAGTGCTCAGACCATACACCTCAAACTGCATCAAATTGGTCTGCATGGCTGTCATCCCAGAAGGAAGCCTCTTCTAAAGATGATGCACAAGTAAGCCTGCAAACAGTTTGCTGAAGACAAGCAGACTAAGGACATAGATTACTGGAACCATGTCCTGTGGTCTGATGAGACCAAGATAAACTTATTTGGTTCAGATGGTGTCAAGCGTGTGTGGCGGCAACCAGGTGAGGAGTACAAAGACAAGTGTGTCTTGCCTACAGTCAAGCATGGTGGTGGGAGTGTCATGGTCCGGGGGGTGCATGAGTGCTGCTGGCACTGGGGAGCTACAGTTCATTGAGGGAACCAAGAATGCCAACATGTACTGTGACATACTGAACCAGAGCATGATCCCCCCCCCCTTCGGAGACTGGGCCTCAGGGCAGTATTCCAGCATCATAACGATCCCAAACACACCTACAAGACGACCACTGCCTTGCTAAAGAATCTCAGGGTAAAGGTGATGGACTGGCCAAGCCTATCTCCAGACCTAAACCCTATTGAGCATTTGTGGGGCATCCTCAAATGAAAGGTGGAGGAGCGCAAGGTCTCTAACATCCACCAGCTCCATGATGTGGTCATGGAGGAGTGGAAGAGGACTCCAGTGGCAACCTGTGAAGCTCTGGGGAATTTCATGACCCAAGAGGGTTAAGGCAGTGCTGGAAAATAATGGTGGCCACACAAAATATTGACAATTTGGACATTTTCACTTAGGGGTGTACTCACCTTTGTTGCCAGCGGTTTAGACATTAATGGCTGTGTGTTGAGTTATTTTGAGGAGACAGCAAATTTACACTGTTATACAAGCTGTACACTCACTACTTTGCATTGTTTAACAAAGTGTAATTTCTTCAGTGTTGTCACATGAAAAGATATAATAAAATATTTTCAAAAATGTGAGGGGTGTACTTACTTTTGTGAGATACTGTGTGTGTATATATATATACACACACAGTGGGGACAGAAAGTATTCAGACCCCCTTAAATTTTTCACTCTTTGTTATATTGCAGCTATTTACTAAAATCATTTAAGTTCATTTTTTTCCTCATTAATGTACACTCAGCACCCCATATTGGCAGAAAAACACAGAATTGTTGACATTTTTGCAGATTTATTAAAAAAGAAAAACTGAAATATCACATGGTCCTAAGTATTCAGACCCTTTGCTGTGATACTCATATTTTTAACTCAGGTGCTGTCCATTTCTTCTGATCATCCTTGAGATGGTTCTACACCTTCATTCGAGTCCAGCTGTGTTTGATTATACTGATTGGACTTGATTAGGAAAGCCACACACCTGTCTATATAAGACCTTACAGCTCACAGTGCATGTCAGAGCAAATGTCAGAGCAAATGAGAATCATGAGGTCAAAGGAACTGCCTGAAGAGCTCAGAGACAGAATTGTGGCAAGGCACAGATCTGGCCAAGGTTACAAAAAAATTTCTGCTGCACTTAAGGTTCCTAAGAGCACAGTGGCCTCCATAATCCTTAAATGGAAGACGTTTGGGATGATCAGAACCCTTCCTAGAGCTGGCCGTCCGGCCAAACTGAGCTATCGGGGGAGAAGAGCCTTGGTGAGAGAGGTAAAGAAGAACCCAAAGATCACTGTGGCTGAGCTCCAGAGATGCAGTCGGGAGATGGGAGAAAGTTGTAGAAAGTCAACCATCACTGCAGCCCTCCACCAGCTGGGGCTTTATGGCAGAGTGGTCCGACGGAAGCCTCTCCTCAGTGCAAGACACATGAAAGCCTGCATGTAGTTTGCTAAAAAAACACCTGAAGGACTCCAAGATGGTGAGAAATAAGATTCTCTGGTCTGATGAGACCAAGATAGAACTTTTTGGCCTTAATTCTAAGCGGTATCTGTGGAGAAAACCAGGCACTGCTCATCACCTGTCCAATACAGTCCCAACAGTGAAGCATGGTGGTGGCAGCATCATGCTGTGGGGGTGTTTTTCAGCTGCAGGGACAGGACGACTGGTTGCAATCCAGGGAAAGATGAATGCGGCCAAGTACAGGGATATCCTGGACAAAAACTTTCTCCAGAGTGCTCAGGACCTCAGACTGGGTGAAGGTTTACCTTCCAACAAGACAATGACCCTAAGCACACAGCTAAAATAACAAAGGAGTGGCTTCACAACAACTCCGTGACTGTTCTTGAATGGCCCAGCCAGAGCCCTGACTTAAACCCAATTGAGCATCTCTGGAGAGACCTAAAAATGGCTGTCCACCAATGTTTACCATCCAACCTGACAGAACTGGAGAGGATCTGCAAGGAGAAATGGCAGAGGATCCCCAAATCCAGGTGTGAAAAACTTGTTGCATCTTTCCCAAAAAGACTTATGGCTGTATTAGATGAAAAAGGTGCTTCTACTAAATACTGAGCAAAGGGTCTGAATACCTAGGACCATGTGATATTTCAGTTTTTCTTTTTTAATAAATCTGCAAAAATGTCAACAATTCTGTGTTTTTCTGTCAAAAATGTGTGTACATTAATGAGGAAAAAATTAACTTAAATGATTTTAGCAAATGGCTGCAATACAACAAAAAATTTAAAAATTTAAGGGGGTCTGAATACTTTCCGTCCCCACTGTATATACACACACACATACTAGACTGAGTGTATATATATATCAAATACATTGCCACTGACTGAACAACCTACCTGCTTAATCTAAATCAAGCTATCTCTCTGTCCACACCAGCAACACCACACACGGCCGCCCTGTAAGCAGCCTTATATAATGTGGGGCGTGGACTTAGTCCCCCTAAGCCATGATTGGTCAAAGGCACCCTGCCTTTGGCCAATGATGGTGCTCTTAGCAGAGTGTGCTGTGATTGGCCAAAGCATGCAGGTCATAAAGGAATGCGCTGCAATCTCGCAGTGCATTATGGGGCGTTCCGCGGCGCTCAAAATTTCTGCGAACGCCCCATAATTTTCGCTGTTCGGCGAACACCCGATGTTCAAGTCAATCTTATGTTCGACCTGAATATCGAGCTCATCCCTACTGGTAACTGACGCACCATTGTGATACCCTGAAGAAGACAGAAAACCTAACCCCTGATGTGGGATTGGTTTATTGACGGTGTTATTTTTCCATTATACCAGCGTTATGGACTATTTTGTGTTTGCTGAAGAAAGCTTTTTTGCTTTCTGGATTTTTTTTGAGAGCATACAGTATTAATTAAATGGCAATCATTTTCCCTGCCCTTCTGACACCGCCCACTGCCCTACTGACTAATATTGTCCACGGCTCTACTGACTGACACCATCCACTGCTCTACTGACTGACACCATCAACTGCTCTACTGTCTCTCACTGTCTACTGCTGTACTGACACCGTCCAGTGCCCTACTGACACTGTCCACTGCTCTACTGATACTGTCCACACAACGTCCACTGCACTATTGACACTGTCCACTGCCCTACTGACTGACACTCTCCACCTTTACGACAGGCTAAGTTTATATATTTTTCAATGACATTTGTTTTATTATATTTTTCTAAGTTTTCCTTACTATTTAGTTAGGCCTTGCGAGTTTATTTTTTTTTTTTAAAAAGGGGGGCGCTGCACTCTGGTTATCTGTGATTTTTCGTGTTGTTCAGGTAGATCTCCACCTCTCAAAGGTTGCCTACCCCTGCTTTAGATATATCTTAAATAAGAAATGTTACTGTCTAGAAGCTTTCCACTCTACTTGACAAAACGCAATGAACCCCAAAAGCAGCGGGTGTGAGAGTTACTCCAGAGCAGCAAAATGCATATGGGCTAGGCGCATACACCTAAAACTGTATGGCAGGGATATGCAATTAGCAGGCCTCCAGCTATCGCAGAACCACAAGTCCCATGAGGCATAAGAAGACTCTGACAGCCACAAGCATGACACCCAGAGGCAGAGGCATGATGGGTAGTTTTGCAACAGCTGGAGGTCTGCTAATTACATATCCCTGCTGTATGACCTTGGGTATTGCATACTAGTACATTCAGTTCTATAACACTACAAAATTCCAAAAATGGTTAAAAATGCTCAGTTCTAAATGCCAGAGAACGTAATTTTCAGCTCTGAAATTTTGTGAAGGCCATATTGTTCATATTATCCACTTCAGTTATAGACCAGTAGCTTTTTGCAATCATTCAAATGACACAGTGTTCAGAGCCTGAGTATGATTTTTTGTGTGCAAAAACTGAAATATAATGCTCAGTTATATACACATGGGAGCAGAAATATGCTTGTTAAAATGTCTAAACTCGGCTATATCTTGAGAAGCATTAGCCTGCTGGCTTACTTCTAATCCCACTTAGCAACCAGATACAAACATAGTGAAAATATACAGAACTGGGCACGATGACTGCATTGAAATATGATGATTGCTTGCCTTTAATCTTCACCTTAAAGTCCTAAATGACTGGAGGAAACCACATGCGATTCACAGGCGTCTTCTGAATATTGTACAGAGTCAGCATGAGTACAACAGCCATTCAATAAAGGAGACAGTTTACGGAACTCAGCTGGACAAAAAAATATCCCCATAGAACTACTGAGACAGATGTTGCATTGAAACTGTTACAAAAATAGCACCAAAGAGTTCTAAAGGTGGACAGTTTAATGAACCAACAGTTTTTACAGCAGCTGAGAATTTTCATATCCTGTTTTTCTAGTCAACCTCTGTGCTTAGATCTGGAATAGACAGTGTTCTGATTCCACAATCTTAGCACTGAAAGTGTGATCTCTATAACTGTCCCATTTGTGGTGAGATCACACCCCCAGTGCTTGTATTGCGGAAGCAGAACAGTCAAAAAATCATAGTGTGTCTATTCAGAATACAATACATATGGTGAATGGAGGCCAAAGCATGAATAATAAGGGTGGGACTAACTACATAGAGCATCCCCTAGCTACTAAGTGAGGAAGGCCAAATTATTAAAGGCAAATTATTAAAGGCAAACAAACAGACAATGCATACAAAAACATGATAGGCAGCATTTAGCTGCTTCTTTTTTTGCCAATCCAATATGGAAAGGCAACTTTTGGGTAATTTTATGCATATGGTTGGGAATATATACATATTATTTAGGGTCATTGGATGGTTTACAAAACACCTTACACAGCGACCTGATTAGTGATTTGCAGATGAAATCTGTGAATGGACCTCATGAAACCTAGGAGCAGGATAAGAAGTGGAATGTGGTAGTCTGTAGATGATTAAAGCGTTTGTTAACCCCCCCAAAAAAATGGATCCTGCTCCTTTGAAGCATGTTATATGACACAGTGTTTGTCCTGGCTGATCCTGTCAGTTTCTTCCCACCCCTCTGTAAACTGACCACGGTGTATCATGGCTGCTGGGCCCTGACACCGTGGTCAGTTTATGTGCCTCTGTCATCAGCAGCCTGCTATCTGCTCTCCTATCTGCTCCTGTGTCCTCTTCTCCCCTCCCCTCTCTGTTTGTGTGTGATCTGCCCCTCCCCCCTCCCGCTGCTCTCATAACACTAACCTGTATACACCATCAGCACTGCCTCCTATTGCAGTGTTCTCTTCTGTGAATGATTTATAAATATAAATGCTGTAAATACCTAATTTAAGAGCTGAGATTGCGATCACATGACCAGCACGCTCTCTCCCCTCCTCCTCCCCTCCAGGCTGACATCAGCAGAGGAATCTCAGCCCCACCCGCTGCATCTCCCAGAGGAGGAAAAGAGAAAGCTGGCCAATCATGTGATCGCAATCTCGGCTGTGAAATTAGGTATTTGCAGCATTTATTTTTATAAATCATACACAGAGGGGGACAGTGCTATAGGAGGCAGTGCTGACGGTGTATACAGGTTAGAGTGGCTTAACAACCACTTTTAGAGACCTGCAGAGTGCCGAGGCTCAGGTTATCTATAAGGCATCTAACAACTGGATCCATTCTCCCTTTACGAAAATGACCAGACAACAACATTTTATTTGGAGTTGAATGGCAATAGCAGCCTTTTTTATTACAAAACAATGAAATACAGTACAATAATAAAGAGAAACAAGCTTAATGCATTTAATACAGTCAATGCATAACACATAAACAAACCTCAGATTAATCCTACCAGGTCTAAAGTCTTTGAAGGCTGATATAATCACGACAAACCGGCTGTATCTGCCACCCAATAAAATGCCCCCAACTGCCACTGCACCACCTCGGGGACAATTAACTACTTTCTTACTACCAGATACCCTGATGTTACCAACTTATTGTTTGGAAGGAACATCCATACCTCAGATGGGCCCAACCCATAATTCTCCACAATTTTGAACCAGCACCTCCTTCAAAGACCCAATAGACTCCCTGCCAGCTGCTATGACAAGGAAATAAAAGAACCAATAAAACTGAATGGAAAGCTAAAACATAAGTACCGAGAACCCACTACATATACACCAGCACCTTGAAAAAAAGCAGGGAGCTCCCATAAACCAAAAACAAACAAGGGTGGGAGGGTGTTAGAAACCTGTCCGATGCTGGCACAAGCTCTGACTGAGCTCTGACAAGAACCCCCCTCCTCTCTACCGACTACAGGACACACCCTATGCCCCGAGCACTCCAATCTGGTAAGCACAATACATCTTTCAAAAATCACCCCACTAATACCCTGCCTCATCTTCACGCCCCAGTCATGCTGGCCCTCTTCCTAGTTTCACTCATCTCCAGGCCATATACTTAAAAAAAAGACATATCTCAATAACAAAATAATATCTACTTATGTTTCCATTGCATAATATTAAGCATGAGTCTGGGGGGAGCTAAAGTCATTGGTGATGCCCACAAAACCTCAATATCAATATTGCCTAGTGAGCTTCACAAAAATGGAGACTGGAACACATGAATACATTTTGGTTAAACTAAATGGAATTCATTCGAAAAGTTACAACATGAGGTTGCATATTAAAAAATAAAACATATTTTTACAATTAATTGGAATGTTACTACTTTTTACTATCATTTATTTAACTGTAGAGCTTTGATAATCTACTGTGAGACATTTGAAGGCACCATTTAAAAAGGGACAAAATAAAGAAGGAGGCAGAATAAAGGAGAGGGGAGGCAGAACAATAAAAGTATTTAGCAAGTCTGACCCTGTCTATTGACTCCTGGTGCTTGCAGACTATTTATTCCCGACAACTGACTTCAATACCTGACAAGTGATTCTGACACCTGACAATTAACACCTTAATCCGATACATAACAAGTGACTATGGCCTCTGACCTTGACACTTAATAAATGACTCTGACACCTGACAAATGATTCTGACAGTGGTTTGATAAATTATTGATGGGATGAACCATGGTTTGTCAGATACCTGACTAAGGTTTGAAAGAAGACAAGAGTTTTTTTATGTGGAGCACAGAGTAAACTGTGGTATGTCATACAATGCACCATAGCATAAGATGTCTCTACAATAGCACAACAATGCGCATGGTTCCATGTAATGTTTGTTTGACACAGTTGGCACAAGTCATGGTATAGCAAGCTGTCGGCTCTAGTGTGATTTCACCCTCTGAAATTTTTTTGCTAAGGCATTTGGTGCCTCTTAGTGGAGTCAAGGTGTCTACTATGAAGACCACTTTTTATTTCTTCTCATAATCACCCTTTGTGTCAGTAGGATGATTTACAAACATGTGGACAACCATGGCATGTGCTGTAGTATTAGGCCAAGGCTCAAATATCATTGTATGTAGTAGGCATGGTACAAGGTGCATATTTCAGCCTCAAATGCATATAAAATACAAATGTACCTCTTATTCCTTGCCAAATAGTTGCTTAATAGTACCATATCCCTTTGGCAACCACTGTCATAAACACAGTGGCTTTTTGGAGAAGGGGACATTCACGGACAAGCTTAATGTCAAACTAGTTACATGTCCCACCAACTGTGATGAATGTATTTTACAGTCTTTCTTATGACTTAGTACTGTTCTCTTGCCAAAGAATAATTTCTCTGCACCCTCCTACATCCCCCTATTCTTTGTCCATTGTTTAATACTGGCTGCAGACTTTTAGTGCAGTGTGATGGCAGCGTAAAGAAGAAAAGCTTCTTTGATTTAAAACTTGCATGCTGTTAGACACAATATTTGATTATTCTGATTTACGTATCCAGGGAGCAGTCCATGTTTATACATCAAAGCCCTGGGAAACATACCACTAATTGGTGATGTTAAAACAGCTGCCTCTGTTGAACTCAAGAACATTTTTAAGGGAAGAACAGATTAACACTTTCAAGGCTGCCATTATATATTTTGTTCCTTGAGAACATAAAATATTATTAAATACACATAATTATAAGGTGTATGTCATGGCAAATGGGGTGGCACATGTAGCTATCAGCACTGGGTATATAACCTTGAGGGCACCCGGCTCTAGAAAGCCTTTCTCCTTATTCCCTTTTACCACCAATGGATAGAAAGAAAAAAAAAAACTTATATGGATAAAAGGGGCATCATTTGTGTATGGATGAAGTTATCAATGATATGTTTTTAGGCAGTGACATATTGCATCAGAGCCCAATAAAATGCAAAGCTAATAGATATTTGGTATGTGAGCTATATGCAAAAGCAGAAGGCAATGCTATTGATGTGCAGTGGATGATGAGAACCTAGAGAGGAGCTCTAAGGCTGCATTCACACTTTAGTGTTTTGAATCGCAGGCAGATTTGAGGATTTGAAAGCACCATTTTGTGACTGACAAATAGCGGGACTTGCATTTGAGATGCCATTCATTTGAATGACACCTCAAATCGCGGTGCCGGTCTGCTGCAATTATCGTGCAATAAATCGCTCTGCAATCGGGAAGCATGTCACCCAACACAAGTTCAAGAGCTACTTTTGGGCGACACGCTTCCTGCGATGCGGGTTGCAGCAATTGCAACACAATTTATTGCACAAAAATTGCGGCAAATGCGAGTCCCGCGATTTGTCATTCACACATCGGCGCTTTCAAATCGCGAGCAGATTCACGGCAAATCTCCCCGCGATTCAAAACGCTGAAGTGTGAATGCAGCCCAAGTATATCTGATCTCTGGTTTTGGGGGAGGTAGTTGTAAAACTTTAAATAACTACAATTTGCTTCAGTAAGCTCCAGTAACATTTTGCTCTGAAGAGCTTGCTACCGATTGGACATGCAAGTGCAACTGATGTTTGAGCGCCGATCTGCAAAATGTATATTGAAATAGTCAGCCCCATACAGCATAGCTCCCAACTGTCTCTGATTTCGAGGGACTCTCCTTGATTTGGAACAAAGTCCCTCTGCCTCACTTTCCTCCTCATTCATCCCTCATTTGGTCTGATCTATATGGTTGTATATAAAATGCACTATTTATCTTTCAAAAAGTGTTTCACAGTGCTAAACCTTTCATCTATTTCTAAATTGCTGCATTTGTAAATTTCACAAGCCAGTATAAAGGAATAGTAGTGGTAAACAAAAAAAAAAAAAACAATTGTGCGTTTAGCTATTCTTTTTTGGTATAATGCTCCTTTAAGGAGGCGCAGGGGATGTTCTATGCCTACATACTTTCTCCTATAGGTGTCCCTTGTACCTCTGCAGGGTTAGCCCCCCCCCCCCCCCCCCATATCCAAATTTTTGAAAAAATTTTATACAGTTTGTTAGATCTTTGTTAGATCAGGTTAGATCATCCGTTGTTTGCGTTAGATCTGATACAGAATAAGCAATATTAACAGTTATTTGCTGGGGGGCTAACCCGTCATCAGCCCCCCCCTTATCAAAAAATTGACCAAACAGTTAGCTATTTTGGAAGCAATTTGTTAGATCTGGTAAGATCAAGTGGTTTTAACCTTAGATCTCACATAATTAGAGACTTATTAAGTGATTAATGAGGGGGGCTGCCCCCCCTTATTACATTTTCTGGCCAAAAATCATTCAGGCTAATAGATATTCGTTAGATCCGGTAAGATCAAGTGGTTTTAACGTTAAATCTCACATAATTTCAGAGATATTCCACATAAAAATAGAGATATTAGGTGGTACATATGGACGGGTTTAGCCCCCCCCTTATCAAATTTTCAGGCCAAAAATTATTCAGGCTAATAGATATTAATTAGATCCGGTAAGATCAAGTGGTTTTAACGTTAGATCTCACATCATTTCAGAGATATTCCACATCAAAATAGAGATATTAGGTGGCACATATAGTTGGGCTGGCCCCCCTTATCAAATTTTCTGGCCAAAAATCATTCAGGCTAATAGATATTCATTAGATCCGGTAAGATCAAGTGGTTTTAACATTAGATCTCACATCATTTCAGAGATATTCCACATCAAAATAGAGATATTAGGTGGTACATATGGACGGGTTAGCCCCCCCTTATCAAATTTTCTGGCCAAAAATTATTCAGGCTAATAGATATTCGTTAGATCCGGTAAGATCAAGTGGTTTTAACGTTAGATCTCACATCATTTCAGAGATATTCCACGTCAAAATAGAGATATTAGGTGGTGCATGTGGATGGGTTAGCCCCCCCCCCACATACAATTTTCTGGCCAAAAATCATCTAGGCTAATAGATATTCGTTAGATCCGGCAAGATCAAGTGGTTTTAACATTAGAGATATTAGGTGGTAGTACATAAGGATGAGATTAAATCTCACATAATTAGAGACTTATTAAGTGATTAATGAGGGGGGCTGGCCCCCCTTATCAAATTTTCTGGCCAAAAAATCACCCCAGCTAATTGATATTCATTAGATCCGGTAAGATCAAGTGATTTAAATGTTTGATTATCCATAATTACAGGGATATTATGGATATTTGGTAGCGATGCACATATATCCATACTAGCATCTATATTGGAGGCGATGATGAGCATTTTCATGTGTACCAGTGAGGAGTGCCATTGAGCATACAAAGGTATGCTGAAATTATGTGAGACATTAATCAACAGGTGTGTCCAAGCCCAGTGAAGCCTGAAGCACAGTGCCAGATGCCAGGGGGAAACTTTGGAGGGCTCTGGTGAAGGAGCCAACTGGGTGCCCATCTACGGTAGCTGGCTCAAAACCAATGACACGAAGAGACAGCAGCGAAAGTCCAAACCCTTGCAGAGGGCCCCCTGTTGTTGCCTCCAAGCAACCCAGTGTCCTGTTTCTTTTGACAAATGCTGCCTGGTGTTTGAGAGTCAATGCACACCAGACTCCCAGAACTTAGCGCAGACTTAAGCCCAATCAGAACCTCGCAGAGGGGAGCGCGGATACAAACCACCGAACAGGCCAGGGCCACCACTTCCTCCATGCTCCCTGACAAGCTGGTGGGACCTTCTCCTGTTGTTGCCATCCAAGTAAAGGGAGTCTACACCAAGGCCCTTCTGGATACTGGAGCTTAAGTGGCACTTCTCTACAGAGACTTCTATGACAGGCACCTCAAGCACCTGCCTTTGCAGAAGTTGGAAGAGTTGCAGATATGGGGCATTGTGACTCAGAACTTCCCCTATGAAGGCTATCTACCGGTCAAGCTGACCTTCAATCCCTCCATGGCTGGGAAAGCCGAGACTTTTGAAACTCAGGCAGTGGTCTGTCCTCGTCTACAAGGGGCCAGTAAGAGTTCTTTCATCATAGGGACCAATACTGATTCTGTCAGAAGGCTGTTGACACCTCTTGTTCTGGAGCCGGGCACTTCAACTACAATTTTGCACCCCATGCTGAGAGAAGCCTACCAGCACCTGGTACAAAAACAGAAGGGAAAGATCTGGCGCTTGGACAAGTGTGAGAAGGTGTTACAGCCTGGTAAAGTGGCCCTATTTACGAGCAAGCAGGCCCTTTCATTGTCCTTTAATCAGAAGGACAGAGAGAAGACATGGGAGTGGAGATAATTCCTGAGGTGGTTTCAACCAAAGGGTTGCAAAAAAGTCACGGGAAGATCTTGGTTAGTGTCCGCAACATAACAGCCTCGCCAGTGAAGATGCCGACTCAGATGTTGCTGGGACAAGTGAATCTGGCCACCCCAGTCCCGCCGTCTGATTTGGTGGGGGGAGCAAAGGATGGGATCTCTGTGGAGGAGCTCTATCTGAAAAATACTCCCCTTTTGCCTCAATGGAAGGAAAGGGCCAAGACTCAGCTCCTGAGATGGCAGGCTGCATTCTCCAAGAGTGAATTTGATGTGGGGTGTATAAAAAGTGCCCAATACCAGATCCATCTTTTCGAGTGCATAAGCCGTTCAGGGAAAGAGTTTGATGAATTCCTTTAGGGGACTTGGAGGATCTGCATGCACAACTGGCAGAGTTGAAGAGGGCAGGTATCATCCGAGAGTCCCAGACTCTATACGCTTCCCCAATAGTGGTGGTACGGAAGAAGAATGGGTCACTGAGGCTGGGTATTGACTACCGGACGCTGAACTGAAGGACCATTCCCGACCAATATACCACCCCAAGGATATAAGATGCCTTTCAGAGCCTGTCAGGAGCGAAGTGGTTCAGCATGCTGGATTTGAAGAGTGGGTATTACCAAATCCCCATGCACCCTGAGGATCGGGAGAAGACCATTTTCATTACCCCGCAGGGGATGTTTGGATTTGACCGTATGCATCAAGGCCTGTCTGGTGCCTCAGCCACTTTCCAAAGGCTAATGGAGAAGACCGTGGGTGACATGAAACTGATCGAGGTGTTGGTGTACTTAGACGACATCATCGTTTTCAGCAAGACCCTGGAAGAGCACGAAGAGTTTCTGCAGAAGGTCCTGAAGACTACCTCGGTCACATTGTGTCTGCTGATGAAGTGGCCACTGACCTCCTGGCAGAGGCCTACCAACGTGACTGAGCTTAGGTCATTTCTGGGATTCTGCTCTTATTACAGAAGATTTGTCAAGGGATTCGCTAAGACGCTGACCCTGATCTGGCGAAGCCTGTCAGACCAGATGGAGGGCCCAGAAAACCCAGAGAGTTCATTCAGGAACAATTGACTCTGAAGTGTGAAGAGATTTTAGGCAGCTGAAGTGAAGCCCAACAACCACTCCAGTCGTGGCCTATGAAGATCCAACCAAGCCACACGAGCTACACTTTGACGCCAGTCGAGATGGGTTAGGTGGGGTGCTATATCAAGAGCATGACTGCCATCTACGGCCTGTTGCCTACATGAGTCGGAACTTGGCCCCCGCCGAGAAGAACTATCCCATGCACAAACTTGAGTTCATTGCCTTGAAGTGGGTGGATAAGCTGAGGGATTAACTGTATGGAGCGAAGTTTGTGATCAAGACCGACAACAATGCTCTCACCTACATCCTCACTTCCACCAAGTTGGACGCCACGGGTCACAGATGGTTGGCTGCTCTATCAGGGTTTATTTTCAGCCTGAAGTATCGACTGGGGTCAGGAAACAAGACGCTGATGCTTTGTCAAGAAGGCCCTATTGTTCCAGAGACCCTCCAGAAGAATAGGCCCAACTGACCTCTGAAGGGTACGAGCCTTATGTCAAGGAGCAGAACATCAACCTGGAGTAGGATCCAGGACCGAAGAGGTTGGAGTGTCAGCTGTTGGTGTCCCCAGATGTTATTGCAATGTCGCCCCAAGTCGGGGATGAAGGTCTGCCCAAGCTGTCAAAGACCTGCAAAGGGACCAGTTGGAGGACCCTCCCTGTAGCTTGGCATTGAAGGGCATGGAGAGCCAATGCCCTGACTTGCTCCTCACTGACTCCCCGAAGGAAACCCATCTGCTGCACCGAGAGTGGGATCGGTTTCAGGTGCACAGAGGGTTGGTCTACCGAAGGGGCCCTCTGATGATTCTGAAGAGAAATGGCAGCTATAACTACCTTAAAACCATACGGAGACAGTATTAACTGCCCTACTGTCAGGAACCATGAATCAGACTGAGACAGAAGTATAGTTAAATCACACTTGTTTAATAATAATAATAATAATGTAAACAGAGTAAGCGTAGTCAAAACAAGCCAGAGTTCAGTAACCGGATCGGGTAGTCAGCCAAGCAAATGTCAGAGAGCCAGAGATAAATGTAGTAGTACAGCAAGCAGGATTAGGAGCCAGAAGGAACATCAGCCTAGCAAGTCTTCAACAGGAACGCAGGAAAAAGACTGTGATGTTGACAAAGGTGAAGGCAGAGATCAAGTGACCTGGACTACTTGCTGGGTAACTGTGGAGAGAAATGGGAGCTGGCAATTAGCTGACAGCTGAGCGGCCAGCTCAGAGAAGGAAGGGCTGAGCCCAGCCCTGACACCTACATGACAACCATGGCCACCTAGGGCCCAAGAGGACTTTTCTCCTGGTGAGGGACCGGTTTTACTGGCCCTGCATGCAGGCTGAAGTTGAGGACTATTGCCACTCCGGCATCAGATGTATCCAAAGGAAGACTTTGCCTCACGAGCTGCCCCAATAGACCATCTTCAGAGTCAAGGACCCATGGAGCTGTTGTGCATTGACATTCTGTGCTTGGAGCCTGATCTGAGCGGGCAGGGAAATATCCTGGTAGTGACTGACCATTTCACTCGGTATGCCCAGGCGTTTTCCACGAGGGACCAACAAGCATCCATGGTGGCCAAGATCTTCGCGGAGAAATTCTTTGCCCACTATGGTCTGTCCCAACGCATCCACTCTGATCAAGGGAGAGATTTCAAGAGTAGTCTCATCAAGAGACTTTCAGACCTGTTGGGCATCAGGAAGTCTAAAACCATCCCGTATCATCCTCAAGGAGATCCTCAACCAGAGAGATTCAACTGAACCCTCCTGGATATACTTGGAACTCTAAGTTCAGAACAAAAGCAGCACTGGAGCCTCGCTAAGTTCATTTAGACGAACAATTAAAATCAGGTCAATTTCCTCTATCCCTGGCCCGTTAACCCCATTGAGAGGCAACCCTGAGTTCACCGCAGGGCTCCCACCGTCCTTTCTAAACCAAACATGGCCACACAAAAGAATGTCAGCCTATCAGTTCTATGTAGACAAGATCCCAAGAACATATGAGAACTTAGTTGAATCATCCCCCCTCAAATCCTTCCCCTTTTGGACATACCGACAAATCAGACACTTTCTATCAACTCAAGGTACGACACTGACTTAGACTAGACAAATAACTCCTTTTGAGGAACTGTGCACCAGAACCTCCCCACAAAGACACCTGATCTCGTACATGTACAATATGCTTATAGAAGATATCTCTTGCACCCCAGACTCCGCACGTGCAGCATGGGAAGCAGATCTCCAGATGACCTTCACGGAGGAGGATTGGTCACGTATCAACGAATATATACATAAAGGCTCCCTTAATGTAGCCACTCAGGAGAATGGCTATAAAATTCAAACACGCTGGTATAGGACTCCGTCACTTTTACATAAATTCTCACCAGACTTCCCAGACGCCTGCTGGAGATGCGGGAAAGCAAAAGGCACACTGCTACACATATGGTGGAACTGCATATCCATACAGCCATTCTGGAAAGAGGTACACGACCTCATCACGCATATCTCAACATACTCCTTGACCTATTCTCCAGCCCAATACCTCCTGCATCACACTCACCTGACTAGAAACGAGTATTTTAAATCATTAGCTATGCACCTGGTGAATGCAGCCAAACTATGTATCCCAACACATTGGAGATCCACCTCCACTCCCACGATTGGGGAGTGGTTCAGGAGGATTTCTAAGATAGAGGAGATGGAGGAGCTGGTGCACATTTCACAAGAACGAATCCAAAAATTTACGACCACATGGGCCTGTTGGACACATTTCAAATTATCTCAACGCTATAGTGCTTATACCACTTGAATATCCCTCTGATTAGACCATCAAGAATTAAAAACAGTTCGGTTCGTGTCGGGGTGGCAATGCCCTATAGAAGGGACCACATAGACCGTGTCCTCTGTCACTACCCTCCCCTCAAAACCCCACTATATCTTCCCTACCCAACCCGCCATTCTTTTTCCTAGATCTCACACTTCTCTACTCTTCCTCCATATCCTCTACACTCTTCCTTTATATCCCCCCTTTCCTCATTTCTTACCTAAGATTGTTAACTTAACAAAGGGGCCATAAGAATCCCTATGAACACCCCATCAAAGGTTATGTATAGAGTCACACGATTCTGACAAAAGCTAACGTAAATCCTGAATCGACATCTGCATATTTGTATTTATGTAGTATATTTTATTGGAGATTACTGTGACAACATTTCTATATGAAACCCTTGTTATTGTATAAGCTATTATCTTGCATACCTTTTTTTCAATAAAAACTATTATGGAAAAAAAAAAAAAAAAAAAAGCAGCACTGGAGCAAGCATATAGTGGCTATTGTGCATGCTTATAACAGCACCGCCAATGATGCCACAGGTTACTCTCCCTATAGTCTGATGTTCGGATCGTAGGCCCGGCTGCCAGTAGACTTGGCCTTCGGCACATTCCTCGACCATACCTTAGCAACTTTCCACAGAGGGTATGTGGATCGCCTGCAGAGGCGTCTGAAAACCACCTTTGATAAGGCTCAAGCTGCCTCATATGCCTGAGGACAGAGAAACAAAATAAACTTTGACCTTAGGGTACGAGTGCAGGATCTAAAGCCGGATGACAAGGTACTGCTGAGAAACCTGGGTGTCCCTGGAAAGCACAAGTTGGGTAACCGCTGAAAGCCACAGCCCTATGTCGTTTGCAAGCATCTGCCCAGACACCCAGTATATCAAATCCGGCCAGAGGGAAGCACAGGCCTGCTGAAGACTTAGCATCACAATCATCTGTTGCCTCTGTCAGAAGCAGTTCATGTGCCACCACAGCCAGATTTACAGTCCACACCCACGGCCTCTCAAAGATCCCGGCCAGTGACTAGATCTCACTCTGTACCCCTTGCTGAAGATGAAAACAGCGAGGATGAAGAGAAAGATTGTCTGTGGCCATCTCAAATGCCAGGGCCTGCCACCCACCCCCTTTCTTCTCCTCCCAAAGTGACTGAGGTGACTCTCAGGCCAGAGGCTCCTGAGTTTGTACCTCAAAGTCCGCCTTTTGAAGAGTTGGAAGACCCTCAATCTTCCTTGCTGACAAGAGACCCCTAAGACTTTCCATCCTTCATTGAGGAAGCTGAAGCTGATATACAGGAAGAAGAAGAGACCAGTGTGCCTGTAATCCCAGAACCTAAAGAACAGCGAGAGCGAAGGGTTATTCACCCGCCCAAAAGACTAACATATGATACTTTGGGTGAAAGCTCTGAGGAGGTCGTTCTCATTGCAAAAAGGACTCTTGAAGAAACTGACCCTTCCACCGCAGATTTGGTGGTGGACAATCCCAACTCACTGTCAGGGCTGGGCTCAGCCCTTCCTTCTCTGAGCTGGCCACTCAGCTGTCGGATAATTGCCAGCTCCTATCTCTCCACAGTTACTCAGCTGTTGATGATATCCTGCTCGTCAGTCCTGCCTACTTAAGCCGTCCAGTCCAGAGGATCTCTGCTTTCGCCTTGGTCAACATCACAGAAACAATCTCCTGCGATCCTGTTCAAGACTTGCTTTGCTGACATCCCTTCTGGCTCCAGATCCTGCTTGCTGTTCCAATACATTGATCCCTGACTTCTGGCTTGGCTGACTATCCATTCCGGTTACTGAACTTTGGCTATGTTTTGACTACGTTTGTTCTTTTTACTTTTATTATTAAACAAGTGTGATTTAACTGTACTTCTGTCTCTGCCTGATTTCTTGGTTTCTGACACTCAGCCCCTGGCACATCTAGCTGGGCCATTCCAGTTAACCTCCCCTCCTATGCTAATTGGTGGGATGTTCCTCTGCCAGGGTTATGCAGTAAATTGTATGGTTTCCTGTGCACACTAACCTGTTTTTTTTTCCATGTGTATATCAAAAGCATGTAACAGGTCATAGATTTACCTCCTTGGGCGGACCAAAGGTTCTTTGGTGGGGGGAGTGTGTAGCGGGAGCTACTCTATCACCCATGGTCCTGCGCCTCCTGCCATTCCTGCCAGCGACCGCTGGACTGAATAGACACTGACACAGGCACTCACTGAGGGAGGGCACGCCTGTCAGTCCGTGTGGGGGATTTCTCCCCCTCCCTCTCCTCTTCCTGTGTCCCTATTGGCAGGGAGAGGGAGCCAATCAAGCAGCAGCAGAGGACCACCGCCCACAATACAACCCCATTGATTTCTACAGGGGGTGGAACAACCAAGCCCAGCTTGCTTTGCAAGAAGGGGGGGGCTAGCTAAAGACTTAGGCTTGTTGGTCTGAGGTGAGATCACCATGAGGCAGGGAGGTGAACGGAGGTGTGAGGAGAGACTACAGGCACCCGCTGAAGAACCAAGAAGGTTCCAGAGACCATCCAGAGACGGTTGAAGATGGATGTACCTTCTGTACCACCTAATATCTCTATTTTTTACGGAATATCTCTGAAATTATGTGAGATCTAAAGTTAAAACCACTTGATCTTACCGGATCTAACGAATATCGATTAGCCTGAATGATTTTTGGTCAGAAAATTGCATGTGGGGGGGCCAACCCGTCCTTATGTACCACCTAATATCTCTATTATTATGTGGAATATCTCTGAAGTTATGTGAGATCTAACATTAAAACCACTTGATCTTACTGGATCTAATGAATATCTATGAGCCTGAATGATTTTCGGCCAGAAAATTTGATAAAAGGGGGGCCAACCCGTCCTTATTTACCACCTACTATCTCTATTTTGATGTGGAATATCTCTGAAGTGATGTGAGATCTAACGTTAAAACCACTTGATCTTACCGGATCTAACGAATATCTATTAGCCTGAATGATTTTTTACCAGAAAATTTGATAAGGGGGGGGGCCAGCCCGTCCATATGTACCACCTAACATCTCTATTTTGATGTGGAATATCTCTGAAATGATGTGAGATCTAACGTTAAAAATACTTGATCTTACCGGATCTAACGAATATCTATTAGCCTGAATGATTTTTGGCCAGAAAATTTGATAAGTGGGGGCCAGCCCGTCCATATGTACCACCTAATATCTCTATTTTGATGTGGAATATCTCTAAAATGATGTGAGATCTAACGTTAAAAACACTTGATCTTACCGGATCTAATGAATATCTATTAGCCTGAATGATTTTTGGCCAGAAAATTTGATAAGGGGGGGCCAGCCCCCCTCATTAATCACTTAATAAGTCTCTAATTATGTGAGATCTAACGTTAAAACCACTTGATCTTACCGGATCTAACAAATTGCTTCCAATAGCTAACTGTTTGGTCAATTTTTTGATAAGGGGGGCTGATGACGGGTTAGCCCCCCCAGCAAATAACTGTTAATATTGCTTCTTCTGTATGAGATCTAACGCAAACAACAGTTGATCTAACCTGATCTAACAAAGATCTAACAAACTGCATAAGATTTTTTCAAAAATTTTGATATGGGGGGGGGGGCTAACCCGGCAGAGGTGTCCCTTGTTCCCATCTCAAAAATTTGGGAGGTATGCATAGAGATCCATAGAGACCACTAACAGCCTATAGTCTACAGAGCTCCTGAAGTACAATCAGTACGCCAGGGATCTGTGGACTACCACAGCAAAGGTAAAAATAACTTACACTTGCCTTTCCTAGATCCCAATGCTGTGTTGAGTAACACCATACTTAAGAATAGGTAGACTCTTCTTCTGCAATTCCTATGCAGTTGCTTTCATGTTATGTATACAGTATATCAAGTGCTTGGCTTAGTATCTGTAATGGGGAGCTGAACTCCAGGCAAATGTGCAAAGTCAACCCAGTAGTTATTAACAGGCTATTTATTCACTGAAAAAATACATGTTAATAGAGCTAGCATAAATGTAGCACTACCCCCTAGGGGGTTGCTTGTAGTAGCATGTTCTTCTGTGCAGCCTTGACCCTGTGAACTTTCCAGCCCTTCTGACACTCTAAGTTCAGGCATATTATGTATACCTTAAATAACACTCGGGCACAATGCAAGTAATTTCAACTCTCTCAGATTTTACTAAGAGGAGAGATTTAAATGGAGGATAAGTCAGCCAAGTCCTGGTTACAGCCAAGGCTAGGTTGAAATAATACTTTCAGCCGTCAAATAACAGTAATAACAAATGAATGATAACAATATACACAGTAACAAAATTAGTCCCTTGAGGAAGCTATTGGTGGCTATAAGGAATATTTCTGCTTAAAGAGGAACCCTGGACCGGCCTACAGTACCTTTGATCCTAATGAGAGATAATGTACTATAGATAGCAGTAACGTGTCCCCTTTAAGAGTAATAAACAGCAATGTTCTAAATGCAAGGTCTTGCACTGTCTTCACCTGCAGTTGGAGCTCATAGAACAAGAATGTGGCAAAGTGATGGTAAACAAGGCAAAATAGCTGGTTCTGGCTTATAGCAATCCTTTATGTAACCCAGGTAATTGTCTGTACACAGTGTTCAGGCTGTAGTATTAATGACTGGCAATGGGATCTGTTGGCAAGTGCCCTCTCACCATAGAAATATAGAAGAGCAAAGGTGAAACCTGGGTGTCTAAACTGTAATGTAAAAAGACTCATTAAAGATAAAAAAAATGGCCTTTAAACAATATAAAGGGGATGGGTCACCATCAGCATTCCAACACTACAAGGAATGCAATAAAAAGTGTAAGAATGCAAATTAGAGGCGGCCAAAAAAGACAACGAGAAACATATAGCGGAGGAGAGTAAAAAAAACACAAAGACATTTTTTTTAGATACATTAACAGTAAAAAGGCAAAATTAGAGCACATTGCCCACATAAAAGACGAAGATGGGAGGATGGTTATGGATGACACAGAGAAGGCAACTGTACTAAATGCCTTCTTCTCCTCAGTCTTTATGCAGGAAATGGAGGGGTATACAGACCCCAACAGTACTGTTAATGACACACCACAGGGCACACCCTCGTGACTAACAGAGGCCAGAGTGAAGGAAAGACTAGATAAACTTAATACAGATAAATCACCAGGACCAGATGGCTTACACCCGAGAGTCCCCAGTCAGGTTCTAGCCAGACCATTGTTCCTAATCTTTGTGGATAGCATACTGACATGATTTGTACCAGCTGATTGGAGAAAAGCCCATGTGGTACCAATATTCAAAAAAGGACAGAGACTGGAAACTACAGGCCAGTCAGCCTAACATCAATCTTTTGTAAATTATTGGAGGGGTTGATAAGGGACTATATCCAAAAATTTACTGAGGGAAAAAATATAATTAGTATAGGTTTACTAAAAGTTGTTCTTGCCAGACCAATCTGTTAACATTCTACGAGGAAGTGAGTTGCCACCTAGACAGGGGAAAGATTGTGGATTTAGTGTACCTGGATTTCGCAAAGGCATTCGATACAGTCCCCCATAAGTGCTTAATCTACAAGCTGAGGTCCGCAGGTGTGGACCATAAGGTTTGTTCTTGGGTAAAAAATTGGTTACAGGGGTGTGTCCAGAGGGTGGTGATAAATAACATGTACTCAGACTGGTCTGGAGTGGTAAGTGGGGTGCCCAAGGTTCTGTCTTGGGACCAATTCTATTCAATTTATTCATAAATGATATAGGGGATGGGATAAATAGCTTAATCTCAGTTTTTGCGGATGGCACAAAAATAAGCAGGGCAGTAACTTCACATCAGGATATTTTACAGAAAGACCTGAACAAAATATAGGAGTAGGCAAATACATGGCAAATGAGGTTTAATGTGTAAAGTAATGCACTTGGGGCAAAAAACATAAATGCAAACTACTTACTAGTAGGGATGAGCTTGATGTTCGAGGCAAACGTAAGTTCGACTTGAACATCGGGTGTTTGCCCATTCGTCAAATTTAGAACATTATGGGGCGTTCGCAGGAAATTCGAGTGCCCGCGGAAAACACCCCCCTGATGAACTGCGAGACCGTAAATCAGGGGTCTCAAAGTACCGGCCCGCGGGCCGGACAGGTGACAAATGGCTCGCAGGCAGGGCCGATCCTAGGGAGCTTTCTCTCTTCGTCTCCTCCCCTCTGTATGCTGCTGCAGCCCAGCGTGCACAACACAGGAGAGCAGAGCGGAGGGAGGATCCGCCCATCGCTCCGCCCACCTAATCCTTCATGTTAGATCAGCACTGGTCATCAATGAAAACATTCGCCCCTTCATGTTAAATTCTGCCCCTCACCTACATGAATGTGCCTTGGCACAATCTGACTGAAAAATGTCTTCAGTCGGCTATTGTGTGCAGGCGCTGTCTCGCCGACACAACAGCTGATCGTAAAATCAGCTGTTGCGCTAGTATGTACGGCGCATGCGCAGTTCGTCCTGGGCACTATTCGATAGCGGGCACTTCTCGACAGAACACCAGCCCCGGATCCAGGGTCCTGCTGCCACCTCAGGGCGGAAGATTGTGGCATTCTCAGGGTGCCCCCCCAGTCCATTACCAGGTCCTTTGGGTCTGGTATGGATATTAAAGGGAACCCTGCGCCAAAATTGAAAAAAAAATGGCGTGGGTTCCCCCAAAATCTATACCAGGCCCTTCAGGTCTGGTACGAATTTTAAGGCGAACCCCGCACCAAAATGAAAAAAAAAATGGCGTGGGCCCCCCCAAAATCCATACCAGACCCTTATCCAAGCACGCAACCTGGCAGTCCGCAGGAAAGGGGGGGGGGAGAACGCCCCCCTCCTGAACCGTGCCAGGCCACATGCCCTCAACATGTCTCCATGTTTATGGGGACAAGGGCCTCTTCCCCACAACCCTTGCCCGTGGTTGTGGGGGTCTACAGGAAGGGGCTTATCGCAATCTGGAATCCCCCTTTAACAAGGGAACCCCCACACCCCCCCCTATGTAAATGGGTATAGGGTACATTGTACCCCCACACATTCACCAAAAAAAGCATCAAAAAGTAAAAATGACAGGAGACAATTTGGGACAAGTCCTTTATAAAAAAAAAAAAAAAACGGAAAAACTCCGCCTTGATGGGAGGCACCCCCACGACTGTAGCCCATTTGTGATTACAGCTGTTATATAGCTGAGGGCGGGGCCACCCGGTGTCGTAAACAGGTGACCCCACGCCCCTCTGACATTAGGTGACGTTAGAAGGGGGTGGGGTCACCCACTTACGTCACCGAGGCGTGGTTTTAACTTTTATTTTGGTTTCTTTCTCGGGTTGTCGGCACTGTGATCGACAATGGATTTACATTGCGGGACGTTTTTTTTTCTTTTTTTAATAAAGGACTATCCCAAAGGGGGCTTCTAGATTCCAATAAGCCCTGCCTGCAGACCCCCACAACCACTGGGCAAGGGTTCTGGGGAAGAGGCCCATGTCTCCATCAACATGGGGACAAGGTGTTTTAGGGGGACCCAAAAGCACCCTACCTATGTTGAGGGCATGTGGCCTGGTACGGTTCAGGAGGGGGGCGCTCTCTCGCCCCCCCCTTTTCCTGTGGCCTGCCAGGTTGCGTGCTCAGATAACGGTCTGGTATGGATTTTAGGTGGGATTTTTTTTTTTAAATTGAGAGCAGGGTTCCCCTTAACCACTTGCCGACTGCTGCACGTCGATATACGTCGGCTCAATGGCAGCGGTGGGCAAATGGGCGTACCTGTATGTCCCCTTTAAGAGCCGGGGATAGCGGGCGCTTGTGCGTGAGCGTGCCCACAGGACCGGCGGACTCGATGTCCGCCGGTCTCCCGGCGATCGTGTCACGGAGCCTCAGAACAGGGAAGTGCCTATGTAAACAGGGCATTTCCCCGTTCTGTCTTGTGTCATGCTCCCTGTCATCAGTAGCGGTGATCGCTGTCAAGTGACTTGAAGTCCATCCCCCCATAGTTGGAATTAGTCCCTAGGACACACTTAACCCCTTCATCGTCCCCTAGTGGTTAACCCCTTCACTGCCAGTGTCATTTACACAGTAATCGGTGCATTTTTATAGCACTGATCGCTGTATAAATGAAAAAAGTCCCAAAATAGTGTCAAAAGCGTCCGATGTGTCCGCCATAATGTCGCAGTCACGATAAAAAAAAAAAATCGCAGATCGCCGCCAAGACTGAAAAATACATTACAAATAAAAATGCCATAAAACTATCCCATATTTTTTCAAAATTGTCACTCTTTTTTTGTTTATAGTGCAAAACGCAGAGGTGATCAAATACCACCAAAAGAAAGCTCTATTTGTGGGGAAAAAAGGACATCAATTTTGTATGGGTGCAACGTTGCACGACCATGCAATTGTCAATTAAAGCAACGCAGTGTCGAATCGCAAAAAGTGCTCTGGTCAGGAAGGGGGTAAAACCTTCCGGGGCTGAAGTAGATAATATCCATACCAGACCTGAAGGGCCTGGTATGAATTATGGGGGGGACCCCCACCCAATTTTTTTTTTTATAATTTTGGTGCGGAGTTCCCCTTAATATTCACACCAGACCCAAAGGGCCTAGTAATGGACTGGGGGGGGACACGCTGTTTTTTTCCAATGATTTTTTTATGTATATTGCCGGGATCCGGCAATACATTACAGCCGCGAGCAGTTTTAAATGACATATTTTCCTTTAGAATGTAATTTTGCTGTGGTACTGTGAAAGATGCGCTACTTTACAGGTAGACTAAGGAGACCCCCAGGCACAATATTTAACCACTTGCCGACCGCCTCACGCCTATATACGTGAACAGAGCGGCACGGGCAGGCAAAATCACGTACCTGGTACATGATTGCCTTCCCGCGGGCGGGGGGTCCGATCGGACCCCCCCCCCGGTGCCAGCAACGGTCAGCATTTGGCTGGGAGCTTTGAGAGACGAGGGGGAGGCCATCCGATCATGGCCCCCCCCTCGCGATCGCTCCCAGCCAATGAGAAACATCCCCTGCCTCTGTATAGTACACAGAGGCAGAGGATGTGATGTCATCTCTCCTCGGCTCGGCAGTTTCCGTTCCGGCGCCGAGGAGAGAAGACATGTGAGTGAGTGCACAACACTACACAACACAGTAGAACATGCCAGGCACACTTTACACCCCCGATCCCCCCCGATCGCCCCCCCATCACAAACTGACACCAAGCAGTTTTTTTTTTTCCTGATTACTGCATGGTGTCAGTTTGTGACAGTTAGAAGTGGTAGGACAGTTAGGGTTAGCCCCCCTGTAGGTCTAGGGTACCCCCCTAACCCCCCCTAATAAAGTTTTAACCCCTTGATCACCCCCCGTCACCAGTGTCACTAAGCGATCATTTTTCTGATCGCTGTATTAGTGTCACTGGTTCCGCTAGTTAGGGACGTAAATATTTAGGTTCCCCGTCAGCGTTTTATAGCGGCAGGGACCCCCATATACTACCTAATAAATGTTTTAACCCCTTGATTGCCCCCTAGTTAACCCTTTCACCACTGATCACCGTATAACCGTTACGGGTGACGCTGGTTAGTTTGTTTATTTTTTATAGTGTCAGGGCACCCGCCGTTTATTACCGAATAAAGGTTTAGCCCCCTGATCGCCCGGCGGTGATATGCGTCGCCCCAGGCAGCGTTAGATTAGTGCCAGTACCACTAACAACCACGCACGCAGCATACGCCTCCCTTAGTGGTATAGTATCTGAACGCATCAATATCTGATCCGATCAGATCTATACTAGCGTCCCCAGCAGTTTAGGGTTCCCAAAAACGCAGTGTTAGCGGGATCAGCCCAGATACCTGCTAGCACCTGCGTTTTGCCCCTCCGCCCGGCCCAGCCCAGCCCACCCAAGTGCAGTATCGATCGATCACTGTCACTTACAAAACACTAAACGCATAACTGCAGCGTTCGCAGAGTCAGGCCTGATCCCTGCGATCGCAAACAGTTTTCTTGGTAGCGTTTTGGTGAACTGGCAAGCACCAGCCCCAGGCAGCGTCAGATTAGCGCCAGTACCGCTAACACCCACGCACGCAGCATACACCTCCCTTAGTGGTATAGTATCTGAACGCATCAATATCTGATCCGATCAGATCTATACTAGCGTCCCCAGCAGTTTAGGGTTCCCAAAAACGCAGTGTTAGCGTGATCAGCCCAGATACCTGCTAGCACCTGCGTTTTGCCCCTCCACCCGGCCCAGCCCAGCCCACCCAAGTGCAGTATCGATCGATCACTGACACTTACAAAACACTAAACGCATAACTGCAGCGTTCGCAGAGTCAGGCCTGATCCCTGCGATCGCTAACAGTTTTTTTGGTAGCGTTTTGGTGAACTGGCAAGCACCAGCGGCCTAGTACACCCCGGTCGTAGTCAAACCAGCACTGCAGTAACACTTGGTGACGTGGCGAGTCCCATAAGTGCAGTTCAAGCTGGTGAGGTTGCAAGCATAAGTAGTATCCCGCTGCCACCAAAAAGACAAACACAGGCCCGTCGTGCCCATAATGCCCTTCCTGCTGCATTCGCCAATCCTAAATGGGAACCCACCGCTTCTGCAGCGCCCGTACTTCCCCCATTCACATCCCCAACCAAATGCAGTCGGCTGCATGAGAGGCATTTTTATGTCCTCCCGAGTACCCCTACCCAACAAATCCCCCAAAAAAGAGGTTGTGTCTGCAGCAAGCGCGGATATAGGCGTGACACCCGCTATTATTGTCCCTCCTGTCCTGAACCAAGCACCAGCTTCAGGATTTCTAAGGGCATAAATTTTTGATTTCACTCTTCACTGCCTATCACAGTTTCGGAGGCCATGGAATGCCCAGGTGGCACAAAACCCCCCCAAATGACCCCATTTTGGAAAGTAGACACCCCAAGCTATTTGCTGAGAGGTATAGTGAGTATTTTGCAGACCTCACTTTTTGTCACAAAGTTTTGAAAATTGAAAAACTAAAAAAAAAAAAAAAAAAATTTTCTGGCCTTTCTTCATTTTCAAAAACAAATGAGAGCTGCAAAATACTCACCATGCCTCTCAGCAAATAGCTTGGGGTGTCTACTTTCCAAAATGGGGTCATTTGGGGGGGTTTTGTGCCATCTTGGCATTTTATGGCCTTCAAAACTGTGATAGGCAGTGAAGTGTGAAATCAAAAATGTATGCCCTTAGAAATCCTGAAGCTGGTGCTTGGTTTTCGGGGCCCCGTACGCGGCTAGGCTCCCAAAAAGTCCCACACATGTGGTATCCCCGTACTCAGGAGAAGCAGCTGAATGTATTTTGGGGTGCAATTCCACATATGCCCATGGCCTGTGTGAGCAATATATCATTTAGTGACAACTTTTTGTAAATTTTTTTTTGTCATTATTCAATCACTTGGGACAAAAAAAATAAATATTCAATGGGCTCAACATGCCTCTCAGCAATTTCCTTGGGGTGTCTACTTTCCAAAACGGGGTCATTTGGGGGGGGGTTTGTACTGCCCTGCCATTTTAGCACCTCAAGAAATGACATAGGCAGTCATAAACTAAAAGCTGTGTGAATTCCAGAAAATGTACCCTAGTTTGTAGACGCTATAACTTTTGCGTAAACCAATAAATATACGCTTATTGACATTTTTTTACCAAAGACATGTGGCCGAATACATTTTGGCCTAAATGTATGACTAAAATTGAGTTTATTGGATTTTTTTTATAACAAAAAGTAGAAAATATCATTTTTTTTTCGAAATTTTCGGTCTTTTTCCGTTTATAGCGCAAAAAATAAAAAACGGCAGAGGTGATCAAATACCATCAAAAGAAAGCTCTATTTGTAGGAAGAAAAGGACGCAAATTTCGTTTGGGTACAGCATTGCATGACCGCGCAATTAGCAGTTAAAGCGACGCAGTGCCGAATTGTAAAAAGTGCTCTGGTCAGGAAGGGGGTAAATCCTTCCGGGGCTGAAGTGGTTAAAAGAATATTTTTCATTTTTATTGTTTCACTTTAAACATTATTAAAATCACTGCTCCTGAAAAAACTGACGTTTTTAAAACTTTTTTTGCATTGATACATGTCCCCTGGGGCAGGACCCAGGTCCCCAAACACTTTTTATGGCAATAACTTGCATTTAAGCCTTTAAAGTTAGCACTTTTAATTTTTCATGTTTGTGTCCCATAGATTTTAACGGTGTTCGTACAAATTTTTTGCCTGTTCGCAAGTTCTGGTGCGAACTGAACCTGGGGGGTGTTCGGCTCATCCCTTCTTACTAGGGGCTGAACCGCTGGGGGAATCACGGATGGAGAAAGATCTGGGAGTCCTAGTAGATGACAGATTGAGCAATAGCATGCAATGTCAAGCTGCAGCTAAGCTACCTAAACCAGCAGAATATTAGCACAAAAAAGGGGATATACTCCAGGGATAAAACCATAATCCTGCCACTTTATAAAACTCTGGTTAAGCCACATCTTGAGTATTCTGTCCAGTTCTGGTCACCAGTCCTCAGAAAGGGATGTGCTGGAACAGGGGAGAGTCCCAAGAAGGGCAACAAAACTATTAAGGGGACTGGAGGACCACGTTTATGACGAACAACTACAAACACTAAATCTATTCTCACTGGAGAAACAACGCTTGAGAGGAGATATAATAGCGATTTACAAATACCTCAATGGCAATACCAGCATAGGAAAAAAATTTAGTCTCAAGGAGTGTAAGAGGACACAGGGACACACAATGTGATTGGAGGAGAAGCAGTTTAACCTTAAACAGGGTTTTTTTCTGTCAGGGCAATGATGTGGAACTCTCTTCCACAATTGGTGGTGGCTGCGGGGAGTAATGATATTTTTAAGCGACTCTTGGATGTGCATCTTACCCACTTCAGCCCCGGAAGATTTTACCCCCTTCCTGACCAGAGCATTTTTTTTAAATTCGGCACTGCGTTGCTTTAGCTGACAATTGCGCAGTCGTGCAAGGTTGTACCCAAACAGGATTGAGGTCCTTTTTTTCCCAGAAATAGAGCTTTCTTTTGGTGGTATTTGATCACCTCTGCGTTTTTTATTTTTTGCACTATAAACAAAAAAATAACGGCAATTTTGAAAAAAAAGCAATATTTTTTACTTTTTGCTATAATAAATATCCCCAAAAATTATATAAAAAAACAAATTTATTTCTCAATTTAAGCCGATATGTATTCTTCTACAAATTTTTGGTAAAAAAAAAAAAATGCAATAAACGTATATTGATTGGTTTGCACAAAAGTTATAGTGTCTACAAAATAGGGGATAGATTTATGGCATTTTTAATATTATTTTTTTTTTATTAGTAATGGTGGCGAGCTGCGATTTTTGTCATGACTGAAACATCATGGCGGACACATCGGACACTTTTGACACTATTTTGGGACCATTGTCATTTATACAGCGATCAGTGCTATAAAAATGCTCTGATTACTGTGTAAATGACACTGGCAGGGAAGGGGTTAAACACTAGGGAGCGATCAAGGGGTTAAGTGTGTCCTAGGGAGGTGTTCTAACTGTAGGGGGGGATGGGCTACCACTGACATGACAGCGATCACTGCTCCTGATGACAGGGAGCAGTTGATCTCTGTCATGTCACAAGGCAGAACAGGGAAATGCCTTTTTTACAAAGGCATCTCCCCGTTCTGCCTCATCTCACCACAATCAAGGGCCGCCATCGAACATCGAGTTCCCGAGACCCGTGTGCACACTCCTGCGGCGGGTGTACGCCCCATAGGTGCAAATTCAAATGGACGTACGGGTACGCCCATTTGCCTGCCTGTGCCATTCTGCCGACCTACATCTGTGTGCGGCGGTCGGCAAGCGGTTAAAGAACACAACATACAGGGATATGGGAAATAATTATAGACACTGTGTAAGAGAAGTATTGTTGCGCTCCGGGCGCACTCGCGCACGCATGCGCCCATGAGAAACTTTGCAGATCACAGACGCGCCAATGCGCGTGCGCAAAGGAGTGTGCGCGTCCAACATGACAGACTGTGTTTTTACTGCGGAGTGGCAAGCCATTTCATTCAGACTTGTCGTATAAGACCTATCAAGCCCACTCCTACACTGCCTCACATGATGCATCTTCCTGGGAGGGATCTGCTACATCTCCCTCTTCCGCTCCTGCTCCAGTTACCGGGAAGGACTATTCTTGTAACCGCAATTATAGACTCTGGAGCCTGCAGTTGTTTTGTGGACTCAGCCTTTGTTATTCTGCATCAACTTTCTGTATGCACCAAGAGGCAGGGATTTACTGCGCAACTTGCAGACGGCTCTGGTCTCAAGTCAGGGCCAGTTACACAAGAGACTGTACCTATTCTCTGCCAGACTTCCTTGGAACATCAGGAACTTCTCAGTTTGGATGTCATAACTTCCCCCTTGTTCCCTATTATCCTGGGATTACCTTGGCTAAAGGCCCATAACCCTCGTATTGACTGGCTTACTGGAGATATCTCCTTCTCTTCCGATTATTGTCAGGGACATTGCTACCCGGAAAAGACTGTTAATTCTGCTTCTCTCCTTAGCATCCACTCTGACCCTGAAACTATGAAGTTAGTACCCATTGCATATCACGGATTCCTGGATGTGTTTAATAAAAAGAACGCAGATACTCTTCCTCCCCATCGGACTTACGATTGTCCCATTGAACTTTTATCAGGGGCAGAGATCCCCTTCAGCCGAATTTACCCTCTCTCGGAACCCGAACTGGAGGCCTTGTGCAAATATATTGATGAAAGCCTGGAAAAAGGTTTTATTCGGCTCTCTTCCTCTCCAGCAGGTGCCAGTATCTTCTTTGTGGAGAAAAAGGATCACACCCTGAGACCCTGTATAGACTATTGTGATCTTAATAAAATAACTGTCAAAAACCGGTACCCACTTCCATTAATCCCTGAGTTGTACCAGAGGCTGCGAGGAGCACGAGTATTTTCTAAACTCGATCTGAGAGGTGCCTACAATCTGCTTCGGATTAGGGAAGGAGATGAATGGAAGACAACCTTTAGGACACGCTTTTGACATTTTGAATACTTAGTCATGCCCTTCGGTCTCTGCAATGCCCCAGCCACCTTCCAGCACCTAGTATATGATGTTTTTCGGGACTTCCTTGACCTGTTCATCATAGTCTATCTCGATGATATTCTTATTTTCTCTGACTCGATTGAAATACATCGCACCCATGTGATGAAGGTTTTGAGTAGACTTTGGGAACATCACCTCTATGCCAAGGCATGCCAATACAGTTTCTGGGACTTGTCATCTCCGCTGATGGTATCTCCATGGATCCCCAAAAAGTCGCCACTGTCTTAGACTGGCCAGTTCCTACGGACCAAAAGGTGGTACAAAGGTTTGCTAATTTCTATAGGAAATGTATTAAGAACTTTTCTGGCATTATCTTTGCCATTACACTTTTAACTAAACAGCATGTTCCCTTCCTGTGGAGTCCAGAAGCCCAAGCATCTTTTGAGCAGTTAAAAGCCTTGTTCACCTCGGCTCCCATCCTGAAGCATCCTGGTCCGTCCTTGGCCTATGTTCTGGAGGTGGACGCCTCTGAAAACGCAGTAGGGGCCATATTATCGCAATGATAGGGTCCTAAATCATTACTCCATCCCGTGGCTTTCTTCTCCAAGGAATACAATCCATCTGAGAGGAATTACGACGTAGGGGACCGGGAATTGTTAGCCATTAAAGCTGCCCTTGAGGAGTGGTGTTACCTGTTGGAAGGCGCTCTTCACCCTATACTCATCTTCACCGATCACAAGAACCTTGAGTACTTGAGAACAGCTAAAAGACTTAGACCCCTACAGGCAAGATGGGCATTTTTCTTCACATTTCATATTACCTTCCACCTTGTTCAAAGAATGGTAAACCAGACGCGCTGTCACGTTTGTTCCATGATCCAGTTCGACCCTCGGAACTAGACACTATCTTACTGGCCAAGAACTTTATCCTTCTCCAATCAGACCTGATGACCCAAATAAGAGCCGATTTGTTGGATCACCCCCCTTCTCAAGACTTATCTCTCCAGCTACAGGACGGGCTCTATTACCATAATGAACAGATCTTTGTCCCGGAGTAGTTTAGGATCTCTGTCCTGAAGCGTTGCCACGATCATTCCTTGGCAGGCCATTTTGGGATCCACAAAAGCACTGATCTAATTTCCTGTTCTTTTTGGTGGTCAGTCTTTATACGGGACTGTAATAAATATGTCAAATCCTGTGTAACTTGGCAACGTAGCAAGACTGATCGAACCAAAACTTGGGGTCTACTGGAATGCCTTCCTGTGCCTAAGAAACCATGGAGCATGATATCCATGGATTTCATTGTAGAGCTCCCTCCGTCTGAAAGCTATACCACCATTTTTGTCGCGGTCGATCATCTGACCAAGATGGCGCACTTTGTACCCTTACAAGGAACCCCTTCTGCCGCTGAGACTGCCTTCGCGTTCATCCGAGAGATTGTGAGACTACATGGTATCCTCAACAATATCACCTCTGATCAAGGGGTACAGTTAATTTCCAGATTTTGGAAGGCTCTTTGTGAAGCTTTGAACATCGAACTCCGTCTGTCCACTGCTTACCATCCTCAAACAAATGGAGAGAACCAACCAGACTTTAGAACAATACTTGCGTTGTTTCTCCTCTTTCTCACAGGATGATTGGTCACCTCTTCTTCCTCTATTGAATTTGCATACAATAACTCCATCCATTCTGCTACTAAACAGACATCCTTTTTCCCCAACTACGGATACCACCCTTCCTTTTTGCCTGAAATACCCGTGGAATCTTCTGTGCCTGCTGTTCAAGACAGATTGAGTTTTTTCAACTCCAATAACAAATTGCTTCAAGACACCATCTCTAAAGCCCATGCAAATTACAAAAAAAATTTTGACAGGAAGAGGAGGGGTAACTTGAGTCTGGAACCAGGAGACAAGGTCTGGTTGTCCACTGCAAATCTGAAACTTAAGTGTCCTTTCAAGAAACTTGGTCCGAAATACCTGGGCCCCTTTCCTGTAAAGAGAAAGTTCAACTCTGTGGCCTTCAAACTAATCTTACCAAGGAATCTAGAAATTCACCCAGTTTTCCATATCTCTTTATTGAAAACAACAGTGCCCAATCCCTTTCCCAACCAGGATCCAGAAAATCCTCCACTGCTCGTAGAGGGCAGTGAGGAATTTGAAGTGGAAGCTATATATATATATATATTGTAGAACCAGGAAAGGCCAAACACAGTTCCTGATCAAGTGGAAGGGCTATGGCCCTGAGGACAATTCATGGGAACCAGCTTCTAATGACCATGCCCCACAAAATATACAAGCATTTTTTCAGCACCATCCAGAGAAGCCCCTGAAGGACATCCGGAGGCTACCTGTAAGGAGGGGGCAATGTAAGAGAACTATTGTTGCGCCCCGGGCGCATTCGCGCACGCATGTGCGCATGAGAAACTTTGCAGATCACAGACGCACCAATGCATGCAAGGAGTGTGCGCGTCCCTTTAGTGCCAGATGGCCTATTTAAGGGGCGCACTGACTTGTAACAGATGCTGACTGATCTTCAGCTGTTCCTGTCCCGTATCCTGTTGAACCCTGCTATTACCTGCCTGATATCCGTTGCTGAACCTTGGCTTTCCTTGACCTTGCTTCTGGACTCTCCTACATTTCTGATTACTGGCTCCTGATCCTGGCTTCCTATTTGACTCTGCTCCTGCCTGGTGATTTGGTACCTTGCTGCCCGGCTGCTATCCCCGTGACTTCGCTTCTGTCTCCTGTTTGGCTCAATGCTGTCTTCTGGGTGTCCGCAACTCCGCTCCTGCGACCTGCTGCGACTTTCTGCATTCCCAAAGTCGCATCATCTGCTTCAAGCTTCCAGGGCTACATCTGCAGGCACTCATGTTCCTCCTATCCCTTGGGTCCTTCTTCCTCCACTCTCAGCGGGACCCGGGTTGGAGATAGGCTAACCTTGTCACTTCAGACTCCGACCAGGTACGTGAAACACTGACACACATACACCTACACAGGTTGAACTGAGTGGACTATTGTCTCTATTCAACCTCACCTACTATGTAGCTATGTAACCAATCCTGATAGCGTTCGGCAGCCTCCCAGAGGATGATCAAGCGATTCTCTATGCTGCAGTTGGGCAGAGATGGCGATCAGTCTGCTAAATCAGTGAACCAACCGGCTCCCTGGTGTTCAGCGCTGCTACAGAGCAATGTTCTGGAAGCGGGCGACGTTGTGACCCTCTGGGGCTGGAACTGTGGCCTGTGCACCACGTGGTAGGATGCAGTCTCCTCACACAGCGGCGAGATGGTGCTCACACAATGGGATCCAGGAAGCAAGAGAGAGTGGACCTGGTCAGGAGATCCCTTTATAGTCTTTCCCACAATTCTCCCTTGGAGCAGATGGCTTGCTGGGATGTGTAGAACATGGTCAGTTCTGAAGAGCAACAATGTCTATTCAGAAAACTACAGCTCCCACAATGCTTTTCTTTTAGGCTCAGAAATGTGATGTCAGTAATCCAAGCCCAGCACTAGGAGGATACAGAACTGGGACAGCAGGAGACAAGTTTGCAAAATCAGGTGCTGTAGTTTGCCCCCTGCTACATCAATGCCTACACTGCTTAATTATTAGTGTCTTGTAATCCCCTGTACAGCAGAGAATTGCAAGAAGACTGAGAGAGGGATAGGCAGTACAGCACTGTCAATCTAACATTGGGGGACTGCTGACAGGAGAAGAAAGCAGAGTGATGACCTTAACAGTGTGTTAATTCTCTTCTATTATCCAGTTAGCAGACTGGGGCAGGACAGTGTAAAGCTGTATAATACCAGTGCAATAGAAAAATGTGACATCAACAACTTATGCATTCTCTCTGGTAGAAATGGATTACCTATGAGAGGTAAAATAGTTTAATTGTGTAACATTGTGTTTAACATAAAGAAAGAAAAACTTAGGGCTGGGTTCACACTAGAAAAAAGAAAAAAATAATTGCGCTTCAAAGGTATCTAAAATGCAGCTGCACAGTTAGGCTCACAGTAAGCTCTGCACCAGCTAATCTTTAATACTATAGAAAGAGGAGCCCTCCCTTTCTTTTCTCTTATGATGACAATTCCATGCTGACTGCTGAGCCCCCTTCCTGTGGACCCATCCATCTCCATCCCAGCACCTGACGCCCCCTCCAGGTCCCATCTCCATCTCTGTTTTCGGGAATTCCGGACCAGTAGGATTTCAAAAGCCCTCTTTGACCCTCTGTAACGGGGGGTCATGGGGTTCTGGTAAGCGGCCAGGCTCTTACTGTTGGTGGTGGTCCTGCACATCCAAGGTTCCATGCGGTTGAAAGACCCGGGATTGCTTTTTCACATTTTTTGGGTTCCTTCTATGGACTATTTTTTTTAATTATTCACAATAATTTTTCAATATATGCATTACGTTTGGACTTTATTTGACATTTGTTTGCACTAATGGTGACATATTATTGCACAGATGGTTTATGTATTCACTAATACTGGTTATATTTAGAGTTTTTGGTGTGGCAACTTGACCACACATTCACTAATTTCACAGCGCAAATCATCCAATTTTTCTGGGTTCACACTAGTGTGAATTGGATGCAGGTTTCCCCGCATCCATTCGCATGACAGAAGATTGTGACCAGCTCTCAATGGAGCCGGTTCACATATATATACTGTATATATATATATATATATATATATATATATATATATATATATATACATATCCAGAGCGACTGTGGAGCGAATTGCACAGAGGTCCTGTGTGTCTTTGGCTCCGTTTCAGGTCCAAATTCAGGCAAAAATTTGGGCCTGGTTTGTCCCTGAAACGGAGAACAGGGACACACCGGACCATTGCTGTCAGTCGCATCCGTCTGCAGTGTGAACACAGCCTGACATAAGTCACACAAAGGTGATTAGCAAAAAGTTAAATATGTGTTACATTCTCCTTCAACTGGGACATCAAGCCACGCACCTTTATTTCTGATGTCCTAAGGAGCTAACACTCTACTTCTAATAGTCACCATGTCTACCTTTTGGCTTCATCACAGCATTGCTAGAAAGCCTCCTTGCCTTTGGGGAACACATACATTTAGAATGGTCAACAAAGTTGTTCATTAGGATTATGCGCAGGTTTCTGACATAGTTCAGTGTATACAGAAATGTTTGTGGCTTTTGGAGTATCTGGACATCTCAAAGTTCAACTGTTATGCAAAACGTGTATCCAAAAAAGAAAATTGCAGCCATAATTTAGTAGCTATTCATAAAACTTGTTGTCTGAAGTTAACTCTTATAATATTTATTTACTTTTTAGTCATTTGTGTACATGATAGGTACCCATAAATACACCTGATGTAGGAAACACTGTCAACATTTTACTTATATATATTTGTTACCAAAGCCATGTCCATGAAGGGGCCTATCAAATACCACCAGTCCCTCCAGAGACTCGCTTGTAGTTTCAATTGGGATAGAATGTGACAGGAGAAAAACTTGAAGTCAAGAGTGCAAGAGTGCATGCAAAACCCCAGGGGTGCACAGCACGGCGATTGGCAGTGCAGTGCGGACACACCGCATCTCCGAACACAGTAAAGATCCTATGACATAGCTGATCACAGTGTAAATAGGAAATGCTGGTTATTGGCATTCCTCTACCAGTGATGCCAATCAGTGCCCATCAGTGCCTCATCAGTGCTATCAGTGCCCATAAAGGCTGACCATCAGTGCCACCTATCAGTGCTCATGAGTGTCGCTTATCAGTGCTGCATATCAGTGCCACCTATCGGTGCCCATCAGTGCTGCATATCAGTCCTACCTATCAGTGCCCATCTTTGCTACATATTAGTGCCTCCTCATCAGTGCCCATCAGTGCCTTCAGTGCAGCCTATCAGTGCCCGTCAGTGCAGCCTCATAAGCGCACATCAGTGAAGGAGAAAAATTACTTATTTACAAAATTTTGAAACAGAAATGTAGAAAAACGTTTTTCTCAAAATTTTCAGTCTTTTTACGTCTGTTTAGCAAATAATAAAAATATCAGTGGTGATTAAATACCACCAGGGCTTTTTTTCAGGGGGAACTTGGTGGAACTCAGTTCCACCACCTCTGGCTCAGACCCTTGGGGGGGCCTGCTCACCACAATCAATTGTAAACACAGAAGTCCAGTTTCTGTGTTTACAAGTGACAGCTCTGCACTCTGTGTGTAACCCCCCTGAACTCTGCACTCTGTATGTAATGCAATCCTGATATTTAATGCCCCTTTAAGACCCTCCTACTGTTCGTGAAATTTAACTGACCACACCCACTATTTGATGTGATTTGGAGGGTGTGTGTGGGGGGAGGGGTTTTGGGGGGGTCGTGGTTGAGTTCCAGCACCTATTGTTTGAGAAAAAAAGCCCTGAATACCACTATAAGAAAGCTCAGTCTCAAAAAATAATACAAATCTTCTTTGTGTACAGCATTGCATGACCTCGCAGTTGTCATTCAAAGTGTGACAGCGCTGAAAGCTGAAAATTGGCCTGGGCAGGAAGGGGTGAAATTCCCCAGTATTGAAGTAAGGTAGGGTCAGATAAACTGTTAAAACACAACTTCTCCTGAAAAGCACTTAGGGTGTGGGCTATATCCACAGTGTCAAAGCAATAGAGCAGGGGTCCTCAAACTTTTTAAACAGGGAGCCAGTTCACTGTCCCTCAGACCGTTAGAGAGCTATAGTTAAAAAGAAAAAAAAAACTATGAACAAATTCCTATGCACACTGCACATATGTTATTTTGAAGTGAAAAAACAAAACGGGAACAAATACAATATTTAAAATGAAGAACAAGTAAAGTTAAATTAACAAACTTACCAGTATTTCAATGGGAACTATGGGCCTGCTTTTGGCTAATGAGATGGTCAATGTCCGGTTCCATATTCGTCACTGCTAGTCGTAACAAGTGATGCAAGTGTGCATCAGTTAGTCTAGATCTGGTTGGAGATTTCAGATGTTTCATTCTGGAAAAAGTCTGTTCACAGACGTAAGTGCTGCCAAAGATGGTTACCATTTTGAGTGCATGGTTCCTGAGATTAGGATATGTCTCAGAGGGGAGAGATGCATAGAAATTAGGAAGGCTGCTTGACTTGAATGCGTCTTTCAGAGAGTCACAATTCTGCAGTTAAGCTAGTTCCATTTGCCCATCAGTGCAGTCTGATTAGTGCCCATCAATGCTCACCAACGCAGCCCAATCAGTGCCCGCCAGCGCAGCCCAATCAGTGCCCGCCTCGCCATCAGTGCAAGCCCCCCCCTCACCATCATTGCAAGCCCCCCCACCATCATTGCAAGCCACCCTGACCATCATTGCAAGCCCCCTCACAGCCTTACTGTGCCAAACAATGTCTCACCAGTCAGTGTGTGTGCACATCGGGCATCTCCTGCTGCTGTGTCACGGCTCACTGGGAAAAGTTTGGGTGCGTTGTGATAAAAGTCCCGCCCTCCTCCTACCTAGACCAGCTCGTGTGATAGACAGAACACTGCCTCTATCACACAAGCTGGTCTAGGAGGAGGGTGGGATTTTTATCACAGCGCGCCCGAACTTTTAACAGTGAGCTCCATGACACGTGTTACAACCGGCCCGCCCCGAGGCCTGGCCTGTCGGGAATCCGGCCCTGGGTGGGGTGGGCCAGATAAATGTCGTCGGCGGGCCGCATGTGGCCCGCGGGCCGTAGTTTGAGGACCCCTGCAATAGAGCAATAAAAACCACACTTAGTGTCTATAAGGCTGGATTCACACCTATGCGAATTGGATGCGGCTTAATCTAAACATCCCTTGTAATAGATAAATGATATAGGGTCTGGGATTAAAAGTACCATTTCAGTGTTTGCAGATGACACTAATGCCGCGTACACACGAGCGGACTTTACGGCAGACTTTGCCCGGCGGACTTTGACGGACTTTACGACAGACTTTCTGAATGAACGGACTTGCCTACACACAATCCACCAAAGTCCGTCGAATTCGTACGTGATGACGTATGACCGGACTAAAACAAGGAAGTTCATAGCCAGTAGCCAATAGACATGTGCACAACCAAAAAAATTTGTTTATTTTCGTTTTCGTTTCATTAGTTTATTATTTTTTTCGTTTTTCGGGTCATTCGTTATGATCGCGATTCGTAAATTCGTTCATTCGTAAATTCGTAAATGCGTTAATTCGTACATTCGTTCATTCGTAATTCGAACATTCGTTCATTCGTACATTCGTACATTTTTACATTTGTACATTCGTAAATTCATACATTCGTAAAATCGTACATTTGTAAATTAGAAAATTCGGAAATTTGTAAATTCGAAGTTTGAAAATCCAAAAACCCGAAAATTCAAAAATCTGAAATAGTAACTAACTATTAAATTATAAGTATTGTATTTTCCTTTCAAACTTGACTGTCAGTGAACGTAACAAATACAAATTTAACCGAAGTTACGAATTATCCAAAACGAATGCTGCATCTAAACAAATGGAACAGAACAAATTAATAATCAATAATAATAATAAAACGTTGTTATTATTATTATTGTTATTTATTATTATTAATTCATTACGTTCCATTCCGTTTTTTCGGATCATTCATAACTTCGGATAAATTTGTACGTGTTACGTTCACTAACAGCCAAATTTAAAAGGAAATTACAATACCTATAAATTAAAAGTTACTAGTAATTACTAATAGTTAAGTTATTATTAGTTAACTATTATTTCAGATTTCCGAATTTTCGAATTTACAAATTTACGAATTCACTAATTTACTAATGTACGAATGCACGAATGTACGAATGTACGAATGTAAATTGCGAATGTACGAATGTTCGAATGCCCGAATTTACGAATGTCCAATTTTATCGAATTTACGAATATTCGGAAAAAATTCGTTAAACGGGTTTTCGTTATTTCGGATATTCCAGAATTAACGAATTTGTCAAAATTCGTTAAAAAACTAATTCGGAACGAAACGAATTGCACATGCCTAGAAGCCAATAGCTGCCCTAACGTGGCTTTTTGTCCGTCGAACTAGCATACAGACGAGCTGACTTTTCGACCGGACTCGATTTCGACGGATTGATTTAAAACATGTTTCAAATCTAAGTCCGTCCAACTTTTGAGAAAACAAAGTCCGCTGGAGCCCACACACGATCGAATTGTCTGACAAAATCCAGTCCGCCGGGCAAAGTCTGCCGTAAAGTCCGCTCGTGTGTACGCGGCATAAGCTATGCAGTGGACTAACGTCCTTACAGGATGTCTCCAATTTACAAGCCGACCTCAATGCACTGTCCAATTGGGTGACTATGTGGCAGATGAGGTTTAATGTTGATAAATGTAAAGTTATGCACTTGAGGGCTAAGAATATGCATGCATCATACATACTAGGGGGAGTACAACTGGGGGAATCCGTAGTGGAGAAGCATCTGGAAGTTTTGGTAGATCATAAGCTCAATAATAACATGCAATGCCAAGCTTCAGTTTCCAAAGCGAGTAAAGTCCTTTCTTGCATTAAGAGAGGTTATGACTCGAGAGAGAGAGATATACTTTTGTCCCTGTACAAACCATTAGTAAGACCTCATCTGGAATAAGCAGTTCAGTTTTGGGCACCAGTTCTGAAAGGGGATATCGGGGAAGTGCAGAAAGTGCAGAGAAGGGCAACCAAACTGATAAGAGGCATGGAGGAGCTCAGCTATGAGGAAAGATTAGAGGAACTGAATTTATTCTCTCTTGAGAAGAGGAGATTAAGGGGGGATATGATCAACATGTACAAATATATAAGGGGTCCATATAGTGAACTTGGTGTTGAGTTATTCACTTTACGGTCAACACAGAGGACAAGGGGGCACTCTTTACGCCTAGAGGAAAAGAGATTTCATATCCAAATAAGGAAAGGTTTCTTCACAGTAAGAGCTGTTAAAATGTGAAATAGACTCCCTCCAGAGGTGGTTCTGGCCAGCTCAGTAGATTGCTTTAAGAAAGGCCTGGATTCTTTCCTAAATGCACACAATATAACTGGGTACTAACATTTATAGGTAAAGTTGATACAGGGAAAATCCGATTGCCTCTCGGGGGGATCAGGAAGGATTTTTTTCCTTTGCTGTTGCAAATTGGATCATGCTTTGCTGGGGTTTTTTCGCCTTCCTCTGGATCAACTGTGGGTGTAGGATTGGGTATATGGGATTGTTTGTTATTATTATAATTTATTTATTTTTATGGATGGACTTGTGTCTTTTTTCAACCTGACTAACTATGTAACTATATAAGCTACAACAGAGAGGAATCGCTGAACAGCTGCTTTTTCTCTTTGCGGAGAAAACTTAGCTGGAATTCACACCACACATGTGTGGATCCTGCCTAAGTAAGGATGATGATGTATCATTGAGATATATGATATAAAATGTATTGAACAGCATGGTTTTAAAAAGGATCAACAGTCATAATGACTGGGCATGTAGCTAATAACAATCAATAACAAGTGGTTAACCAGTCTTGAACACCTGTTTTTTTTTTTGGGATAACAGGTACCAGCAGAACCCTGCAAGTTAAAGTCATGGAACTACATGTACCTGCAAGGTTGATATGGAGAACAAAAATAAGTCTCATCAATTTGTTTCATCATAGAATGCAATGGGCAGGACTAGGTGTGACAAGATGCTATTTTTCATTCCACTCTAGTGCAAGCAGGCACAGCCTATATGAGAGTGGCAATTGTGGAACAGTGCAGCATCATTGCCACACCATAATAGGTTATTCTAGGTTGAATTCACTGGCAGGCTCAACAAGTATTTATGGACCATTGCAAGGAGACTAATGCCCCGTACACACGGTCGGACTTTGTTCGGACATTCCGACAACAAAATCCTAGGATTTTTTCCGACGGATGTTGTCTCAAACTTGTCTTGCATACACACGGTCACACAAATTTGTCGGAAAATCCGATCATTCTGAACGCGGTGACGTAAAACACGTACGTCGGGACTATAAACGGGGCAGTGGCCAATAGCTTTCATCTCTTTATTTATTCTGAGCATGCGTGGCACTTTGTCCGTCGGATTTGTGTACACACGATCGGAATTTCCGACAACGGATTTTGTTGACGGAAAATTTTATATCCTGCTCTCAAACTTTGTGTGTCGGAAAATCCGATGGAAAATGTCCGATGGAGCCCACACACGGTCGGAATTTACGACAACACGCTCCGATCGGACATTTTCCATCGGAAAATCCGACCGTGTGTACGGGGCATAAGAGAAAACTGTAAGTGCACATGCACTTATAAATAAATGCTGCAGCACCAATTTTCTTTTAATAAGAAGCAATCGACATACACAGCTGTGTGTAAATTAAAATATGGCGCCGAGACTGCAGGGACTCGTCAGAGCCGAGATACACATACCAGAGTGTCCTCGGCTTTTTTCGGCGCCGCTCACAGTCACGCCCAGTCCCGCCCTATGATGGACATAACACAGTCCCAATGGCGGGACTGGGCATGACTGTGAGCGGCGCCGAGAAAAGCCGAGGACACTCGGGTATGTGTATCTCGGCTTCGACGAGTCCCTGCAGTCTCGGCGCCATATTTGAATTTACACACAGCTGTGTATGTCGGCGGCGATCGTGGTGATCACACAAGGCTGCACTGGGGCAAGGCTGCACTGGAGCAAAGCTGCACTGACAAGGCTGCAATGGACACTGGGGCAAGGCTGCACTGACACTGACAAGGCTGCAGATGGACACGATAACGCTGCATTGATGGGCATTTTGATGTAAGTTTTTCTTCCTTAAACTTTACTCCTAAAAGTTTTTTTCCTTAAAATTCCCTCCTAAACTTGGGGTAAACTTTACTCCTAAAAGTTTTTTACCTTAAAATTCCCTGCTAAACTTGGGGTGCGTGTTATACGCCGGCGCGCGTTATACGCCGATAAATACTGTACCTTACCCTCCTCTTGGCTGGTGATAAGGAGGAAAACAACACTCACACAGTTATACTTAAATAATAACCGTATTTACTGTAGTTGTATTAGAAGGGTTTAAATTACAATGGTTGTCCTGTCAGACCAACATAGTCTGACAGTCAACTGAACTTTATAGTACAAAGATACAATACAGGTATAAAATGTCTGGAATAATATATGAGAGGTATAACAAAGTAAATAGGATAACCGTCAGAGTGAATGTATCTCACTATGAGCGCTGTCCTATTTCCTGCACGCTTAAAGCTATACTAAATCAATTGTTAACTTGATTAAGTATAATACAACACTAGGGAGCTCCCTCCTTTAATATCACACCACCCCGATATAGTAAAATAACCCAAGGCCTTGTATGTTACTGAACAGTCCTTTATCTTCTTTTCTTCTGCTAGCAAACAAAATAGATGTGTAATCCAAAGGGTTAATGACTCCTGATCAAAGTAGACTGACAATGTGAAAGTGAGGTTCTGGTGCAGCCGCACTATAACTAGCTTTCATGCCAGGGACTCAGTACTAAATCCTCTTGACTTTGCTTGTGGGACTATGGGTCCCAGCAACTCTGTCTCGTGTAGACGGATGTAATAAAGTGCATCAAGAAACTTGTGGGCAACAGCCCTCTCACCCAACCAGGATAGTGTTGTCAGAAAACTTTGTTCTGAGGTACAGGGTTCTGCCTCAAGCCAGCCGGCACTGCTGCGCTGCTCCGCTCCTCTCCACAAGACGCTCCGGAACTCCCAGATGACTCCGACAGGCTCCTCTGGCTCCCTCCCAGTCTTGCCCTGCCGTCAGTCCAGCTCTCTGGTGTGTCACAGCACTGCTGCTCGGATCGCTGGAGGTAGGCCGCGCTGTACTGGAGACCTCACACAGATCTTCCCAGGCTGGCCATGTGTATCCAAGAGACCTAAGATGGCCGCTCCCAGCCCTTTTATAATCTTCCCACAATGCAGTTTTGTTCCCTGAGGTTTGTGGGAGTCACTGAGCATTGTGGGTAGGTCAAGTTAATGTCCAGATGTAAATGTCCCAGCAACTCTGTCTCGTGTAGACGGATGTAATAAAGTGCATCAAGAAACTTGTGGGCAACAGCCCTCTCACCCAACCAGGATAGTGTTGTCAGAAAACTTTGTTCTGAGGTACAGGGTTCTGCCTCAAGCCAGCCGGCACTGCTGCACTGCTCCGCTCCTCTCCACAAGACGCTCCGGAACTCCCAGATGACTCCGACAGGCTCCTCTGGCTCCCTCCCAGTCTTGCCCTGCCGTCAGTCCAGCTCTCTGGTGTGTCACAGCACTGCTGCTCGGATCGCTGGAGGTAGGCCGCGCTGTACTGGAGACCTCACACAGATCTTCCCAGGCTGGCCATGTGTATCCAAGAGACCTAAGATGGCCGCTCCCAGCCCTTTTATAATCTTCCCACAATGCAGTTTTGTTCCCTGAGGTTTGTGGGAGTCACTGAGCATTGTGGGTAGGTCAAGTTAATGTCCAGATGTAAACAAACAAAATACTTCCATGTTAACTTCTAAACAGTAATAGAAAAAATAAAGATGCAGTCCTTGTATCTTTTGGCCGCTAGATGGCGCCAGAGGATAAGATATAACATAACCTTAAGTTATACATATTTTATGACTGCTACACTAGCATGCTCCTATCTTAATTGTGGGCATATGAAGCCCACCAGTGTATTTTTTCGGGATAAGATGCTGCTGGCTACCCATTTCGGACATTTCCTGTTTGGAAATAACGCAATGCTAACAGGTGGCGATGCCCACTGACTCCTAGAAATGATGACACACATCTCCCAGGAGCCAAGGTGCTGCAGTAATTGATGTCCCGGAAATGACGAGACGGTGCTAAACAGGAAGAAAACAGATTACCCCATGGAAGATAAATCAATCCAAAAAACCCTGCAAAAAAGTCCAATGGGGTTTTAACTTGCTGCTTTGAAGCGGATGGTGCCAACATGGAACTGTATGTGGAACTCCGCTTTAAGTCTAGGAGAATTCAAAAGCTGCAAGGAGCAGGTCAACTGCAGGTCAAACACATCTATTAATAAATTCCCAATGATTTCTGAAGCATCTTAAAGCCGAGTTCCACACAAAAATGGAACTTCCGCTTTTCGGAACCCTCCCCCCCTCCGGTGTCACATTTGGCACCTTTCAGGGGGGAGGGGGGTGCAGATACCTGTCTAAGACGGGTATTTGCACCCACTTCCGGCATAGACTCCCATGGGAGTCTACGCCTCTTCCCGTCCCCACCGCGCTGTATGCTGGGAACACACAGCTCCCAGGAGAGAGCGGGGACCACTTGGGACGCGCAGTGCGACTCGCACATGCACAGTAGGGAACCGGGAAGTGAAGCCACAACGCTTCGCTTCCTGATTCCCTCACCTAGGATGGCGGCAGCAGCTGCCGAGAACCGAGCGGGTTCTCGGCGTCCCCTGCCAACATCGCTGGACCCTGGGACAGGTAAGTGGCCATGTATTAAAAGTCAGCAGCTGCAGTATTTGTAGCTGCTGGCTTTTAATATATTTTTTTTTTTGGCGGTGTGGGTGAACCCCCGCTTTAACCTAACGTCAAAGACAAGCTGATTTTGCCCATCAACCCAGGCCCTTGGGAGACTAACAGCAGTCAAAGACACATTTGTGGGGAACTACTTTTCTTTACTATACTGTATGTAGCTCCTCAGATTTTGATCAACTCAATTGCAGTGCAGATAAACCTTAAAGAGGAGTTCCAGGCTCCTTAAGAGCTCCATGCTGACTTTTAATATTAGGACACTTACCTGTCCAGGGATCCCGTGGTGTCTTCACCCTAGCTGGTTCCCTAAGGTGTATGCGCAATTTGTGCTGCACTTTGTGAATGGTCTGGAGGCAGGGGAAGGAGAAGGGGGGCCGAACTTCCAGGTAATCTCACCGGTAAGATCACCCGGAAGTGGGAGCGTGTAACTGTCAAAACAAGGTGCCGCAAGGTGCCAAATGTGGCATGGGAGGAGGCAGATAAGCGGAGCTTCCCCTTTTCGGCGGAGCTCCGCTTTAAGGGCCAGTGCTTTGCCTTAATGCCTAGTACACATGGGCCAAATGTCAGGAGACATCTGCCAGTTCAAAAAAAGACCGGCTGACATACACACGGGCCGAATGTCAACTGGTCTGACAGAAGCCAAACGTTTGGCTGGCTTCTGTCAGATGAGCATGCTGGAAAACCAGCAGCCTACTGGCTCCCGATCAGCGCTCTTAGCCAATGGCAGAGAGCACTGATTGGAGTGTTCTGGGGGGAGATCGCTGTACTAATGTCAGACCGGAGCTGTCAGTTTTTGGGTTGAACGATAAAAAATGGAAAATTGTTATCAAATACTTACCGTAATTTCCCTTTCCTGGCCCATCCTCACGTCAGCACACAACAGGTTAACACCTCCTCTGGAGCCCCACAGGACCATCCATTCCTAGCTAAATAAAAGACAACCCTTCCCCCAACATAAGTGTTTGATAACCTAGCCTGCGACAGGCCACTAGGGAGGGAGTCCTTTGCTGACGTGTGGATGGGCCAGGAAAGGAGAATTACGGTAAGTATTTGATAACAATTTTCCATTTTCCTGGCTCACCTCACGTCAGCACACAACGGGATATACTATAGCTGAATAAATGGGTGGGAAAGAACAAATGAAAAGAGACACTGACAATCAAAGAAAAGCTGCTAAAGCCAAAAAGATTTACTCTCTCTTGTCCCAAACTTGCTGACTGCACATTTAGTTTGTAAGGTTGAATGAAGGCCGCACAAGACCTTCACGCTAGCCATCTTACATATATCTTCCAAGCAATCCTGGCATAACTGCCCCAAAGGCTGCCACCCCTCTAGTCAAATAAACTTGCAATTATTGCAGAGCAGAAAGACCTACTTCCTGCATGCCAATCTAACCACCCTGGTAACCCAACAGTGGACGACTCTTGAGGACCTGATGGCTAAATGAAAAGATTGTCTATTTTCCTCTTTTGACCAAGTACACTGTTAGTAACTTGATCATGTGTAAGGAACTGAAGTCTCCCTGCTGTGCACTCAGTGACTCCCGTGTGAACACTCGGAGGGACTACTTCCCAGTTTTGCTGGAAACTGGATACCACTTTAAAATTTAATTTTTGAAGATAGACATAGTATCACCATTTCTGGTAAAAAAAAGAAAAAACACCAAAGGGCCCTTGCAGGACCAATCCTCAACCCCCTTCTGTCTGAAATAGTTGCTGTCAGAAGAACTAGTTTTAATGTGAGGTACTTCAATGGAAATTAAATCATTGGAGCACAAGGTTCTCTCAGATCCAAGCCCAAGTCCCAAGAGGGAACAAGGATTTCCTTCAAGGTCAACTATAGATTGTCGCCTGCAGGAAGCACCTGGTTACTGGCTTCTTTACCTTATCTTTTACAGGCTGCAGATGGGTGGAAATCTGTACCTTAAATGGAGTTGTATGCCAGACCAACCTCTAGCGCTGACTGTAAAATGTCCAGGATATTGGCTAGAGCAGGGAACACAGGAAAGAACGATTTTGCTGAGCAAACTAAACAAACTTATTTCATATCCTCTCATATGTAGCTTTCATGGATGATCTTTTGGCCACCAAGGTCTGAACAACCTCGGATGAGAATCCCTGCACCTCTAGTCTAGACAATTCCATAGCCAGCCTATTAAAAGTAGTCTCATTGGATTGGGGTGCTGTCAATGACCTTGCCATAAAAGATTTAATTTGACCAGAAACAAGTTTGGGGGTGCTGATGACATCTGGGAGAGAGCAGTGAAAGCCAAGGCCTTCTCAGTAGGTGGAAAGGACCTGTATGGCATGGACTTGTTCTGTCCAGATTTTCATAAGCACCTTTATATTCAAGGTCACCGGAGAGAGACAGGGATCAAACAGAACATTCCATGGCACTGTGAACCTATCTTGTGTGATGAAGTCTTTGCATTGGTATCCTCTTGCAAATATCAGAGGCTGTGTTCAGTGGAGTCTTCCTGAGAGCTACTACTGGAAAGCCCCATAGGGCCAATGTTGGTTTGAGGCACTTGTTATTATTATGCTATTATGTTAATATTCTGCCTAACAGAACCAATAGTTGATTTTGCTTTCTTGGCAAGAAGACCAACCATAACTGGCTGTAAGTGGTTCTCTGCCCAATGAAAAGTTTCTTTACAAGATGTAACAGGAAACAACTTTTGGTGTCCCTTTGGCAGGCAATGTAGGCTACTACTGTCTTGTTGTCAGTGTTAATTTAGTCGACTAAAACGACTAAAACATTTTAGTCGACTAAAATGACTAAAACATTTTAGTCGACTAAATGAATACTATTTTAGTCGACTAAAATATGGCTAAAACTAAAACAATTGAGATGACTAAAATACGACTAAAATTAAAAGCCATTTTAGTCAAAAGACTAAAATGAGACTAAAACTAAAATGCCATTTTAGTCAAAAGACTATGACTAAAACTAAATTGCAATCACTGAAATGTACTGGAGATTTTAGTCGACTAAAACGTAGGACATTTTAGTTGATTAAAATGTACTGGAGATCTAGTTCGACTAAAATACGACTAAAACGAAAGCAATTGCAGAAGACTAAAATGGGACTAAAACTAAAATGCCATTTTAGTCCTAAGACTAAAATTAACACTGCTTGTTGTTAATCAACTTTACTCAGGCCCCCTTGAAGAAGATCCTGAAAGGCTTACAATGCTAGAAAAAGGTTTCCTTCCATTCAAGATAATTGGGGAGTCTGCATTCCACCGTGCTCCAATGGCCTTAGACCTGATTTGCCAGATTGTGGACTCCCCAGCCCCAGAGACTGGCATCTGGCTTCAGAATCATCCTATCTCCTGGGCTGAGAGGCATGCCCCAAAGAAGCACAGTGGTGATGTCCAAAATTCCAGTTCTTGCTGAGTTTGTATAGGCACAGATTTTCTGATCCATAGACAGCCCAGCTCATAGACTAAAGAAGGCAAATTGAAACACCCTCATGTGCTACCTGGCCCAACATATCACCCCTGCAAACAAGATCTTCAAAAGATTCCTGGGGCTGTGCCAATTCTATAAAAAGCAGACACCTGAACTGGAAGTGACATCTGGCCACCACAAATCTCACATGCTTCTGGTGCTCGGCATTGATCGGTACATAGAAGTATGAGTCTGCAGGTCGATTGACACTAACTGATCCTCCTGCTGAACTATCCCTGTGACTGTCTGCATGGACTCCATCTTGAACCTCTTGGTGTGTATGCACACATTGGATTCCTTCAAACTGAAACAGGGTAGAAGGCTCCTGCCTTAGATACTAGAGAAACTGGGGAGAAAAGCCCCCAGATGATTCTGTGTTTTCAGCATCACTGGAATGATGGCCTTGTAGCAGTATGAATTCTTATATCTAATCTTTGCAAACATTTTTTCTTCTGAGATCTGTTGATCATAAATTAAATGGGTTCAGTGGTCAACTTTGGAATTCTCCATTGTACTCTTCTGGAGTCACTGGTCTTTGATGATTGTCATCCAAACCCTCCAGAAGGCGGCTACAATCATCAACTTCACTCAGGCCCCCTGGCCCCAGCTGGAAGAGACTGGTTAGGCGCACCTTCAAAAGACTTTCCAGCCATCTTAGCAACTTGCTCTGGACTTGATTTCATGTAAAAAGTAACTTTGAGGCACCTCCACTGCGATCTGTTAAATCTGTAGCCTGACCTATAAGATTTGGCCTCCTGCACCCTTCTGAAGTTCAATAGGCTTGAATGAAAAAGATGGCAGCCTCCTCTTTCCTTCTGTCATTCGCCTAATTGCATTGTTCAGTGTTTGGCCAAACAATAACCTCCCATTATAGGAAATGTTGAAGGCTTGTGTAGAAGTTCCATCTCCAAATTCTAGTGACGTAACCACAACACTCTCATGGCAGTGACTTAGTGCGCCAGTGTCCAGTGTTTTGCTTGTACTAGGTCTAGCAAAGCATCCACCAAAAGTCAATTGCCAGGTTCAACTCCTCCAAAAACTGTGCCAAATCTTGCAGTTTTCAGTCTTGAATTTAATGCCATTTCTAAGCAGTTGAAATATCGAAGTTAATGAACAGTTGAAATATGGAAGTTAATGCTATTGCTGGTTGACAGACAAAACCTGTCACTGAATAGATTCTCTACAAGCCCGATGGCCAGATCACCACAATTTCTGCGTTCCAGATGTGTTTATGTATAGGTGTTTATGATGCATTCTAATGCGTTCTCCATGCGTTTTGCCACTTTCCAGATGCGTTCCATACAGAATTGGAATTCAAGTTGGAATTCAAGTTAAACACCTTCCATGCATTCTTGGAAAACGTGCTGGACTGTGTCTGGTGTGAACAAGTCCACTTTCCCATCCATAGGATCTCTAAAGGCAACTGAGTTATAAAAAGGCAAAGACACTTGATTCGCCAGACGCAAGAGGGCAGCATCCACCCCTGGAAGTGCAGTGCATAAACATGCACCAGCCTTATATGGATAAAGTTTAGAGAGCCTGTACTATAAATTGGTCTTCTGATGAGGTCTCTGCCATCCTTTATCAGCAAGCTCTTTACACTCTGTCATTATGGGTGTTGCTTGTGGATATTTGTAGCATACTTTCTGCTTTAGCCACCTTAATAGGGCTTAGAATTTTGCACAACCACATCCTTGTGAGGCAACCTGTGCAATGTCATTTTTTCTGCCACTGCAGACTGCATGCAAAAATGTACCCGGAGGTTGGCGAGGCATTTTCTATCATGTTGACATAAACGCATGTGAGTCAGTGCCACATGGAGTGCTTGGGGAGCATTAAAGCCACCCTGTGGAGGACTCCATTGGATGCAGATTGTCCTGGTCAAGATTAGATGATCGTTGGTGGGTCTTATGTTTTTTGGAGCATTTGCATTCAGGGTTTCTGCTCCTAAGATAATGCACAACACCTTAATTTGCATTCCTTGAGCACTCTTGTAATAACCATGTCCCATGTTGCCCCCTCCTAACTTTGCTAGTCTTCTGTGCCACTAACAGGTGTGGCAAGCCCATATTTGCACAAAATATGGAGAAAATCATATTACCTCTTACCAAAAAACAGGTACACTATCTCTTTAAGACCCATCTGCCTTCATCCACTCACTTCAGAAGCGGCAGCAGGTGAGCTCAGGCAACACTTCTATAGGCAGACAGTAGACACAGTCAGAGTCTGAGACAAAACCAATCAGACTGTCAAACCCACAGAAGTACACAGCATAGCAGGTGAGCCAGGACAGCACATCCAGAGGCAGACATAGAGACTGATGCAAGTCCTTTACCTGGCAGGACTGCAGAGAAGGAGGGAGAGAAGCCCTTTCAAACCCAGACCTCCAAGATCATTTATGGCGTTGCATGGCAACTGGCAGTTATTATCCCACGCCGCCCATCTCCCCGCCCCCTGTGACATCATTCACAGCCGCTTTCAGACTGACAATAAAGCCAGGAGAGCACTGCGACGAGCTGCATATTAAAGACAGTTTAAAAACCCCAAGGGAGAGGCAATGATAATATTGCAGAGATTTTATAATACCACACCTGTACAATATCAATGCTGTTTAAGCATCATTGTTTCCGCGGCCCTGCATACAGGTCACCCAGTTTTTAGGAGGGTTTACCATCCAACATTCAGAGTCTTCCGACTCCATGAGAGGCTGAACATGGAGGGGAAGGTTCAGGAGGGGGGGATATATTTGCAACAAACCAAGTACTTACCAACTTCAATCCACAGGTGGCCTGGAGTATGACCAAAAAAGAACACTTATGTTGGGGGAGGGGTTGTCTTTTATTTAGCTAGGAAGAGGTTGTCCTGTGGGGCTCCAGAGGAGGTGTTAACCCATTATGTGCCGATGTGAGGTGGGCCAGGAAAACACTATTAGTGTGTACCAGGCTTAATATTCACTCACTTAAGGCGCGTTTCCGCATGTTTTAAGTGGGTTGAATTGAGAGGTTCATTAATGTTGAAGGACTACAAAATACCTAAAATGGTGCATAAAATAGAAACATTTTGTTTAAATCAATGTACCAAAATACATATGTGTATAGTGTGGTATGTTATAGCACATGTACACTGTGTCTGCTGCACGCCCAGACTCCACACCTAGGAACAGGGAGATTCCTTTGCGGTCCTATCCAATAAGGGCCTACGTCTTCTCTCCTGCTGTTCCTTGTGGATTCCATAGCCTGGTACAACCAACTGGTCCTTTCTTTGATGCTATACCTTGTCAGTCACACCTGGGAGGTTATCCATACCCTCCAAGCTTCCAACCCCCAATACACGGGCCGATGCATTACTCTATTTTCTCTATAATCAGTTTTTGATCGGTATTATTTTTCGGAGACTGAAACTTGGAGTGTCATCTGTTAAACTGTTGAGCTACCACTCGTCTAAGGCACAGTTATTGATTTTGAACTAACCAGACAGTATATCTTCACAAAACCCCTGAAGAAGGAACTGTACTAACAAAATTCCGAAACATGTTGGGTATTTTGACTGCCATGTTCGATTGTGTTCTTTCACTCTAGAGCCCTTTCCGACATGTTGCAGGAGATTAACTGTATGAACTGTTCATCATATTGTTTTTAATCATGTATTCTGTGTAATTTTTGAATAAAGTTTGTATATTTTTTACTACCTTCCTACTTTTCTACTTGCTTTACATGAATAATCCCCACCCGTACAATCCCCAGGGCAATCCCTCCTTTTCCCGTGACTATTTTGGGATGAGGTGTGGGGTTTTAAATACATATATATATATTTTTGCTTGGTAGTTTCTTGTCCTTATATTTTCCTCACATGTACGCTGAAGTGTGTGTTAGTGCATTGGAGCACTATTCAAAAATGAATGGCACCACAAACACTTGCAGTGCATGCATCTAGATTAGATTCAGTATATCTGATATTTGTTGGAATCTTTGCCACTTTCCTATGCAAAGAAATTTAGGCCCATATATTTATTTTAAATACAAAAATTGCCTGTCGTTATATGTGTATTTAGAGGGTAAATTCTGCCCCTGTGGTTTCTACTCCAATACTAATCATTTGTCATTTGTTAGCAGATAATGTGTAATCAATTATGCATGTTTGTTTTGGGGCCAAGATAAAGTCCGTCTCTATGACAATCTCCATGTAAATATAAACAGTAAATAGGAAACCTGTTCATCTTGTGTGAGAGCTCTGGGATTTATTTGAAATTGTTCAAAGCAAGCATGATTTGGAAATCTTCATACAAAGAACAATCTGTTTAATTGGAGTGAGTGTTTTGTAATCCACTAACTGGTTCACATATAGGAGGCTCTGTGTTAAGTACACCACTTCAGTTGAACACAGGTTTTGTGTACTTAGCTGTATCATAGTTACAAGGCCAAGCTGTAATATTTGTTGTCACCCAACATTAGATGAGATTAACTAAGAGCATGTACATGAAGTGACCTTGCAAAGTTATGATGCATTTCATTTTCCCCAAGGGCCCTTGTTCTTTTCCAACATATCATTACAAATCCCAAAACATATTGGGGTTATTTACAAAAGGCAAATCCACTTTGCACTACAAGTGCAAACTACAAGTGCAAAGTGCACTTGAAATTGCACTGAAAGTACATTTGGAAGTGCAGGCGCTGTAAATATAAGGGGAAGCTCTGAACTGAGGGGAAGCTCTGTTGATTTTATTATCCAATCATGTGCAAGTTAAAATGCTATTTTTTTATTTTCCTTGCATGTCCCCCTCAGATCTACAGCGACTGCACTGCCAAATGCACTTTCAGTGCAATTTCATGTGCACTTTGCACTTGTAGTTTGCACTTGTAGTGTAAAGTGGATTTGCCTTTCGTAAATAAGCCCCATAGCATTCTATCAATTCTGTTTCATCCAAACTGAGGTTAGATAGACAGCTTTAAAACTACATACAAATTTGACATACCTGTCTTACACTATAATCCCAGTCCATTTATGCTTGGAACTCAGTTCCTCTTTGAATTTCAGATTTTTTGTAATGAATACATATAATATTATTTAGAATTTAGAATGTTATAAAAGAACTATACAGACAGGGGTCCAAAGAGTTCATGGACGAGGGAGACCGGGGGATAAGCAAAGTATCACGGTCTGTGATCAGTACACTGGCAAATTACTGACGAGAACCCAAAGTTCTATAATCTGGACACAGGTAGAAAATTAGAAACCAAAAGCAGCATGCACGCATTGATATTCACCTTATGTCAAGAGATCGCATGCCACTCAAAAAAAGTGCACTAGAAAAGGCAAAAGAAAATGCTCTAAAAACACAAGTTGCAAAAAATGCCCCAAAAGTGGGGCTTAAGGTGTTTTAGCTGAAGCCACAGGGTATGTTCACACCAGATGTGGTGGAACTGCGTTGGGCAGCTATTCCAGCACAGACCCACCATATGAAAAGGCAAAATTCTTTGTCTCTGGAGTGCCTGGTTCACACCACTGCATTGTGCTGGTGGGCAGTGTGTGTGTACTGAAAAAAGTACTGCCCCCTTGCATCACGAGAGCTTAATGAAATGTCTCTGTGACATTTCAACAGGGATCGGCAAGGTGTCCATACACGGACACTGGTGTCCATGAGTAGTCCCTACAGGGTCCGCAGCCGCCGGTCAGCTTGACATGGCACTGCTCCTGGTTTTAACATTGGCGTCTATGGGAAATCTTGGTCAGCTTGACATAGCACTGCTCCCAGTTTTTAACATTGACGTCTATGGGTAATCTGGGTAAGCTTGAAATGGCACTGCTCCCGAACCATAAGTGACAGGGACACCAAACTTGAGGAGCACCGGGAGGGAACCCAGGACTACAAATATCTGATTTTGGGGTTGGGCAGCTTGCCTAGGTAATCTACCATGTCATAGTCCTGGGTCCCCTTAACATGCTCCCCAAGTTTGGTGTCCCTTTCACTTATGGTTCCTGAGTAGTGTCATGTCAATTTGACCAAGATTTCCCATAGAGCTAGTGTATTTACAAGCATTGCCAAAGTGGATTTGCCTTTTGTAAATAACCCCAATATGTTTTGGGATTTGTAATGATATGTTGGAAAAGAACAAGGGCCCTTGGGGAAAATGAAATGCATCATAACTTTGCAAGGTCACTTCATGTACATGCTCTTAGTTAATCTCATCTAATGTTGGGTGACAACAAATATTACAGCTTGGCCTTGTAACTATGATACAGTTCTTTTCATGTGACAACACTGAAGAAAATTGCATGTTAGACTTACCATTAACTTGTTTTCCAATAGGCTTTCAGGACAGCACCCAAGATCATGGCTCCTCCTCCCACAGGAAACACCTCATCAATTAAGTCTTTAATTGGAGTCCTCCACGTTGCCTCGTCAGTTGTTTGTAGAGAACTCCAGCCCCAGCTGCAACACATAAGCGACAGTTATATCATAGTATTACAGCATCAGCATAAAAAAAGGGCGGGTTACTGCTGTCCTGAAAGCCTATTGGAAAACAAGTTACCGGTAAGCCTAACTTGCAATTTTCCAAAACGTCTTTCAGGACAGCACCCGAGAGGATAATCGAGACTTACTCCATTTAGGGTGGGACAACAGCCTGTAAGACTTTTCTTCCAAAGGCCTGGTCCCCAGCCGTCATGTGGTCTAACCTATAATGACGGGCAAAGGTTGTCAGACTTGTCCAAGTAGCTGCCTTACAGATTTGTTCGGGAGTGGCACCAGCTTTTTCTGCCCAACTCACCGCCGAAGCTCTTGTAGAATGAGCCTGGACATTCACTGGACTCTCTTGACCTGTAAGGGAATAGGATTCTGAGATAGCTATTCTCAACCATCTGGCAATGGTTCCTCTAGAAGCTTGTCTTCCTTTTTTATAACCGGAAAATAAAACAAATAGAGCATCTGAACATCTAAAGTCTTTAGTGTTTTCCAAGTAACTCAAGACTGCTCTTTTAACATCCAGGGTATGGAATTCTTCTTCCTTCTTACCTGATGGATTAGAACAAAAGGTAGGAAGTATTATCTCCTGAGTTCGATTCTGGACCGAAGCGACCTTCGGCAAAAAAATAGGATCCATCTTCAGAACAATTCGGTCTGAAAAAATGGAAAAGAAAGGCTCCCTGATTGATAAGGCTTGCAGCTCACTGACTCTTCGAGTTGTTGTAACCGCCACTAAAAAAACAGTTTTCAAAGTAACTAATTTCAGGGAGGCTAAATTAATGCTTTCAAAAGGTTCCTTGGTCAGGGCCTGAAGAACAACCGATAAGTCCCATGCTGGACAGCTTTTGATCACCACTGGTCTAGACCAGGTGAGAGCTTTGAAGAATCTAATTACTAAGGGTTCTGATGAAATGGATTTTTCCAGAAATACCCCCAGCGCAGCAACTTGAACCTTGATGGTGCTGTCCGCTAGGCCCTTGTCCGCTCCTTCTTGCAGGAACTCAGGAACAGAAGTTTGTTTTGGTGATCTGTCAGATGCTGTGCACCAGGAGTTTAAGACTTTCCAAACTTTGGAATATATTGCTCTTGTAACCTTCTTTCTACTGGATAGGAGGGTAGCCACCAATCTATCCGAGAAACCTTTTCTCTTGAAGAGCTGTTCCTCAGTAGCCAGGCCACGAGTTTTAGTTTTGCTACTTCCTGGTGAAGCAGAGGACCTTGTAACAGAAGGTCTTTCCTTAACGGAAGGTGCCAGAACGGTTTTAGTTGCATCTGAAGAAGGGATGAAAACCAAGGCCTTTTGGGCCAGAAGGGAGTGATGAAGATCACTTTTGTATCCTCCTTCCTGATTTTTGCTATGACCCGAGGGATAAGCTGAAAGGGGGGGAATGCGTAACAGAGGTGAAATTTCCAATTGTGCGCGAGAGCATCCACTCCCAGTGATGCCTCGTTCCTGTTCAGGGAGAAGAAACGAGACACTTGCGAGTTTTCCTGGGTCGCAAAGAGATCCACTCTTGGGCACCCCCATTTCTGCACTATCAAATGGAAGACTTCTGGATTCAATTGCCACTCTGCTTCTAATACCTGGTTCCTGCTTAGGAAGTTCGCTACTCTGTTTAGGGTCCCTTTTAAATGGACCGCGGATAAGAATAGAGTATGGAGCTCTGCCCAACTTAGAATGCCTTTTGCTAGGATTTGCAGAACTTTGCTTCTGGTTCCCCACTGTCTGTTTATGTAGGCCACCGCCGTGGCGTTGTCTGACAGGATCTGAGTATGCTGTCCCTGGACTTCTTTCGCAAAGGTCTATAGCTTTTAGTTCCCTCCAATTTGAGGACCTCAGTGCATCTTTTGTGGCCCACGAGCCCTGGGCCCACCGACCGTTCATATGAGCCCCCAACCCCAGGAACTGGCATTGGTTGTCAACCTCACCTGGGTTGGGAAGGACCATAACAGACCCTCTGAATATCTTGTCTGGTTCTTCCACCACCAAAGACTCCTTTTCACTGAAGTAGGGATCTTCACTAGTGAATCTAGTGAATCCTGCTGGTGATTCCAGGTTTTTAACAGGACACTTTGCAGAGGTCTGAAATGGAGCTTTGCCCACTGGACGGCCGGTATGGAAGAGGTCAGGGTTCCCAATGCTGACATGACCTTCCTGATGGACAGAAATTGATTGGACTGTAGCAGTGACACCACTTGTACCAACTTTTCCTGTTTTTCCTCTGGAAGAAAAATTTTTTGTTCCAAAGAGTTGATACGTAAACCCAGGAATAAAACTTCCTGTGAGGGAATCAGATTTGATTTTTAAAGGTTTAAAATCCACCCTATGGATTCTAGGTGAACACTGGCTCTGAGCAAGTTTTCTTGAAGACCTTCTCTGGTCTGAGCAAAAAACAGCAGGTCGTCCAGATAAGGAATAACTGAGATCCCTTCTAGACACAGAGGCGCCAGTGCTTCGGCCATTATTTTCGTGAACACCCTTGGTGATGATGACAGACCAAACGGGAGTGCTCTGAATTGCAGATGTACCACCTTCTTCCCTTCTTTCAGTGCTAACCTTAGATATTTCTGCGACCTGGCAGCAATAGGAATGTGGAGGTAGGCATCTTGTAAATCTATTGATGCCATGTAGCACACTTGATACAGGAGGATTCTTACTGAAAATATGGAATCCATCCGAAACCTTCTGTACTCTACTAATTTGTTCAGCATTTTGAGATTCAGGATAATACGGAACTTTCCTGAAGGTTTCTGAACGAGAAAAACATGTGAGTAGAACCCCTGGAAGAACTCCCCTGCCGGGACCGGAACAATTACTTTCTGAGTTTCCTGAATTAGGGACTTCATGGCGAAAGCCTTGACTACATCCCTTGGGACGTTTGTCACCAAGAATCTTTTTGGAGGTTCTTCCGTGAATTCTATCACATACGCCTGGGAGAGCATATTTACAATGAACTGATTTGAAGAAATGGCTCTCCACTGAGGAAGAAACTCCTGGAGTCTTCCCCCGACCTTGAGGGAGTCATTGTGGTTTTCCGGAGGTCGCAGGAGGATTGAAGAGCACTCCACATTTACCTTTGGGCTTCTGAGAAGACCTTGACTTCTTCTTGCCCTGCGTTTTACCTTCCTGCTGACCTTTTTGGGGCAGAAAAAAACGCTTACGGGTTTGCGCCTGTTTTTTCTTAACCGGAAACAACTTTTTCTTATCTGCCATACGGTCAAGAATGGACTCTAGCTCCGAACCGAATAGCAGATCACCTGCAAAAGGAATACCACACAGTCTATTCTTAGATGCAGCATCCCCTGGCCACGTCTTCAGCCATAAGGCCCTTCTGGCAGAATTAGTTAAAGCTGCTGACCTCGCTGACATGCGGATAGATTCCGCAGATGCAATATATGATATTGCTGCAGACAGGGTTGAAAAGGGGTCTAGAATCTCCTGTTTTGAGGAATCTGCTGTGACATGGGCCTTCAACTGGTTAACCCAGTGATCTAAGTTCCTTGCAACACAGGTTGTTGCCATTGCCGGTTTCAGATTGTTCATCACTGATTGCCAGGTTCTTTTAAGAAGCAGGTCCATCCTTTTATCCATGGGCTCCTTCAGAGTGCCCATGTCCTCAAAGGCAAGGTCCGTAGACTTAGAGACCTGAGAAAAGGTAGAGTCCAACTGTGGAACCTTGCTCCATATAGAATCCGGATTTTCCTCAAATGGAAATCTTTTCTTGTGAGCCCCGGAAAAGAAAGGCTTTTTCTCAGGTTCCAGTCACTCTTTTTTAATCATATCAGTGATAACCGAATGGACTGGAAAAGAACGGCCTTTTGAATCTCCTAAACCAGCATACATGCGGTCATGCAGGGAGAGTTCCTTCTTTTCCTCTTCTATCCTCAAAGTGGCATGGATTACTTTCAGGAGTCCTCCCACCTCTTCTAGCGACATTTTGTATTTCCTCAGACATTTTCCTCAGAATCTGTTTCATCTGGAGCGAGGGAAACGGACCCTTGGGAAGTGTCCTGGGATATCGGACCCCCCAAAATTATTTGAGAGCCGCCCTGGGGTTCTGAAGATGGCTGCGGAACCGAAGAATCCCTAGAGGGACCTAGTTCCTCTCTTAGGTTTGACCTAAAACCTTGAAAGGTGGCCCGGAGCTCATCCTTTATTGTTGTAACCAAATCGCCACATACAGATGTACCAAATTTGTAATGCACAAAGCGTTTTGGTCCAAACATCGCTTAATTTCTCTTTGCAGACAGGGCACCTTTTCTTGACTGGTTGGGCAGAACCTTTGGCCTGGACAAACAGAAAAGAGACATGGAACCACGCCTAAAAGGCTGCAATACAGCACAAATAAGACACCCAGGTGCACTAAGGAAGATAACATCTTACTTCCGTGTGCCCAGCAAGCCACCACCACCTAATCCCCTGTTGCAGGGCAGATATACTAAACCTAGCCACTGCAACATACATTCCCAAGGATGGAGGGGGGGGGGGGTGAGTAACCCCCCCACAGGAGAAAACGGCCCAGGGCAATAGAGGACACAGTCCCTTACCTTAGCCTTGCTGGCGCCTTGGCTTGCCCCCTTATCCGCTGCATCGCTATCCATAGCTGTCTGCGGGCGCGTGGTGAAACCAACGGCTCCAGATTCGAAAACGCCGCTGCGCTGACCTGGAACCGGAAATAAGGCACCAGGTTACCCTGCCCTCTCCCTCTGCGCTTTGCGGTCGGAAATGACACGCGCGCCGACCCGGAAGTGCTGCTTCTCCCATTACAGGACGTGGCTGAGGCGCTCCTCTGCCACCAGAAACAAGGCGGCCGCCTGTCTGGCCAAAAATTGGAAGCAGCACCCCCAGACGTACAGGCTCTCCCCGAGCACGGAAGAGGGAGAGGGAGCCCACGGGACCGTCCATCTGGGAGGCAAGTGGGAGGCTCACTCTCCTAGCCAAAAAACACAAAAAACTGACGAGGCAACTAGGAGGACTCCAATTAAAGACTTAATTGATGAGGTGTTTCCTGTGGGAGGAGGAGCCATGATCTCGGATGCTGTCCTGAAAGACCTTTTGGAAATTACACTTTGCTACAATATAAAGTAGTGTGTGTACAGCTTGTATAACAGTGTAAATTTGATGTCCCCAAAAATTTCTCAACAAACAGCCATTAATGTCTAAACCTCTGGTAATAAAAGTGAGTACACCCCTAAGTGAAAATGTCCAAATTGGGCCCAATTTGCCATTTTGCCTCCCCGGTGTCTTGTGACTCGTTAGTGTTACAAGGTCTCAGGTGTGAATGGGGATCAGGTGTGCTAAATTTGGTGTTATCGTTCTCACTCTCTCATACTGGTCACTGGAAGTTCAACATGGCACCTCATGGCAAAAAAACTCTAATGATCTGAAAAAAATAATTGTTGCTCCACATAAAGATGGCCTAGGCTATAAGAGGATTGCCAAGACCCTGAAACTGAGCTGCAGCATGGTGGCCAAGACCATACAGCGGTTTAACAGGACAGGTTTCACTCAGAACAGGCCTTGCCATGGTCGACCAAAGAAGTTGAGTGCACATGCTCAGTGTCATATCCAGAGGTTTTCTTTGGGAAATAGACATATGAGTGCTGCCAGCATTGCTGCAGAGGTTGTAGGTTTGGGGGGTCAGCCTGTCAGTGCTCAGACCATTAGCCGCACACTGCATCAAATTGGTCTGCATGGCTGTCGTCCCAGAAGGAAGCCTCTTCTAAAGATGATGCACAAGAAAGCCCGCAGACTAAGGACATGGATTACTGGAACCATGTCCTGTGGTCTGATGACACCACGATAAACTTATTTGGTTCAGATGGTGTCAAGCGTGTGTGGCAGCAACCAGGTGAGGAGTACAAAGACAAGTGTGTCTTGCCTACAGTCAAGCATGGTGGTGGGAGTGTCATGGTCTGGGGCTGCAAGAGTGCTGCCGGCACTGGGGAGCTACAGTTCATTGAGGGAACCATGAATGCCAACATGTACTGTGACATACTGAAGCAGAGCATGATCCCCTCCTTTCAGAGACTGGGCCGCAGGGCAGTATTCCAACATGATAATGACCCAAACACACCTCCAAGACAACCACTGCCTTGGTAAAGAAGCTGAGGATAAAGGTAATGGACTGGCCAAGCAAGTCTCTAGACCTAAACCCTATTGAGCATTTGTGGAGCATCCTCAAACGGAAGGTGGAGGAGTGCAAGGTCTCTAACAACCACCAGCTCTGTGATATTGTCACGAAGGAATGGAAAAGGACTCCAGTGGCAACCTGTGAACCTCTGGTGAACTCCATGCCCAAGAGGGTTAAGGCAGTGCTGGAAAATAATGGTAACCACACAAAATATTGACACTTTGGGCCCAATTTGGACATTTTCACTTAGGGGTATACTCACTTTTGTTGCTAGCGGTTTAGACATTAATGGCTGTGTGTTGAGTTATTTTGAGGGGACAGCAAATTTACACTGTTATACAAGCGGTACACTCACTACTTTACATTGTAGCAAAGTGTCATTTCTTCAGTGTTGTCACATGAAAAGATATAATAAAATATTTACAAAAATGTGAGGGCGTACTCACTTTTGTGAGATACTGTATATTTTAATATAATTTCAATAGTTTTATTAAATCTGGATCTTTCACTATAATAATACCTGGTAATCCTGACATGAAGGTCCTTGTTCAGGTATTTCCTGGAATGGTAAAACAGCTGTTTCCCAATTATGTTCCTGTGTTGTCACTGTCACATGTACCCCTGGTGAAGTCTACAGTTTGGCCGTGCCAACACCTATTGCACTGGCATGGTCTGCTGTTTTCATTAGAAAGGTAACTCAGAGCAATCATGTGCAGCAGATGCTGGAGCAAGTGCATGTAGACAGGAAGTAGTTCAAAGAGGCTGGAGGAGAGCAGCAGCTCTGAAATACAAAAAAGATGAAAACAAGGTAAAAAAAGAGTATCTTATGAAAAATGATATGTGCATTGTTTATAATAAACATTGGTTTAGCAAACTAAGACCTCTTTTGATAAAAGTATGTGTTATGAGGCTTAGCGATTAGCTGCATAGCTCACATACAAGCCCCCCACCTACAGAACCCCAAAACCACTCAAGGTTGAGTCAGGGTTGTGGGGAAGAGACCCATGTCCACATCAGCATGGGGACAAGGTGCTTTGCCGGGGGGGGGGGGGGGGGGGGAGACTCTTCAGAATCAGTCCTGCTTCCCAAAAACTTTATTAATTTTTTTTCCACTGACTTCAATGGGGTTTTGGGTATCGGCACCCAAACTTGGTTGTGTTCTGCGAACCTGTCTCAAACTGACCTCAGATATGTTTGGCTCATGCCTATCTGTGTTAAAAAGTAACTAAAGGCAAAACTTTTTTTTTCTGTTTTGGTGGAGAGGAATTAGAAGCAGTCGGACACTTTTATTGGGTGCCTGGGACAGCTCCCACAGTTCTGTTAAGCCCCACCACCATAGTCTTCTGAGAGGGACATCTGAGGAGGAAGATTTCTGCTATATGAGGACACAGAAGCACAAGAAACATATCACACTGAGGGTAAATAATATCCTGTGTGCTTATTCCTTCATTTTTTATCAATTTAGGTTTTAATAGTACTAACAACGACACTGCTAAAATAAGCGAAGGTCTTATTTATTTGTAAGAGAGGAAAATGATGACGCATGGATTCCAACTCGGTTATTTTTTTTTTTTTAAGCACATGAAGAAAAAAGGGTGGGCTCTGGGCTCAGAGCACTGCGCCTTGAGCCTACCCAGTTTTGTGACAATAGCAAATTAATTTTCCCTATTGTCTTCCTGATTCTCCTCCCGGCCAATCAGGAAGCAGGTACTGAGACCTGATTTGCCAGGGAGTCCTAAGACCCCAATTGGGTCTCAGGAAACACTTCCTGTTCAGCTGGCAGGAGAAGCAATGGCCCGGCTCTTCCTTCCCCTGAGTCCTAAGTTTGAGTCAGTCCCCCGCTGCCGTGTTCACGTACATCTAAAGCCAGGGGGTGCTTGCGGTGACTGCCGCCTTCCCGTCTGCAGTCCATATCTCATGGGGGGGTTTGGGGGGGTGCTTGCGGCGGGGGGGGTTATGTGGCGTTAGTTTGCCCCCCCCCTGAAATATTTAGCACCAGCCGCCAATGATAATTACAATAAAAGAGCAAAGATATCACATTATGCAGAAAGTCCATTCTCTTGGCTGGGCCTCATCAGAGAGGGAGAGATAACTTGGCTTCTGCTTTTACAATGCACAAGACCCCACACATACTTAGACACACCTGCATCAACACTACTTACTCTGGTTTCCTCACAACCTCCTTAAAGAGGAGCAAATACTGTAGCTGCTGACTTTTAATATAAGGACACTTACCTGTCCAGGAATCCCGCGATGTCCTCACTGGAAGCGATTTTTCAATTGGCTTTGGGGGGCAGGTGCTGGCATCTCTAGTAAGGGAAACAGTAAGAGAAGCCTTGGGGCTTCACAGCCTGTTTCCTGCTGCCTATGCGTGAGTCCTGCTGAGCCTTGTAAATGGTCCTGCAGTCTTCTGGGACTTGTGATGTGTCCCAGGGGATGGAGAATGGCCGAATGACCAGCTCAGTTCGTCGCACTGCAACTCTGAGCCATAAGTGGGAAGGGGTACCTGTCAAAACCAGGTACCCACTCCCCCCCCAAAAAAAATTGTCAGCATAGGGGGGAGGGTGCAAACAAGTGGAGCTTCCCCTTTTGCTCCGATTTAAGTGACCTTCACATTTTTCATATAATTCTGCCTCACTTCCTAACATCCTTCAGCAGATGGAGCCGTCATACTGTGGGGCAAATTTCTTAACCCAGGTCATAGTCTGCCTTTTGAATCCTCGTTGATGGATAGTAGGCAGATGTAATTGTCATCAGCACCAAAGGGCATCTTTAGGGTGCCATAACCATCCTGCTCCACTGGTTTTAAATTGCATTCAGTAGAAACAACACATGGCCCATTGATACCCATCGGTAACCTTGCGGCCATATCAGCCATATAGAAATGTCAAATCACTATATCATAACTGCACTCTGCAATATTTGGAAATGTTGCACAGCCCCACAGCTGTCCTGTCCCAAAAATGGTAACTACGTTGCTGTTTTGCTGACCAATGGCTGCCATGCTTGGCTATGTACAGAATATGTATAGTATGTCTGTATGGCAATGTCATTTTCTATTAGCAATTTTTCTTGGGTTGAGGAAATGATAATCTACATCTGTGAAGGACTACAGTATCCACCCTGGTCATCATAACTCCTGTGTGTCTAAGTGATTCTTTAGTTTAAGCATTTGACTTAACTTAACAACATTTAGCTTGGTAGGTCTCAGTTACATATTCCTTAATGTAACAGCAATCATCTAACATCTATATTTCAGATAATATGAGATTAATTATCTGTTCTTGTTTAGGCTCCAGTGTTATGAGTCTCTATAGCAATCCTTTATAAACAAGCACAACAAAAAGACATTCATCTTTTGGAACTGAATTTTAGAGTTGACACTAATGAGGCTGTTGATCTGCATTGTTAGATCAGTTCATGGGAACCTGCAAATTACTTGCAGGAATAATAACCTTTAAAGGGGAATTATTCTGATATTTTTTGTATATATAAAGTGCAAGGTATGATATTGTTTTCCCGAGATATAGTTAGTAGGTGGACTCTCAGATTGTAATGGCTTCCTTTTCTTATTTTTCTTTCTGCTGACCATACTGTCCTGGCCTTTCCCATAATGACTGGCACACCACTAACAATAACAAACCAAAAGGCCCCCCCCCCACTTATAACTGGCCTTCACAGCAAGGAGCACATGTAAGGGCAAACACATGAAAGACAAAAACAGAACATTCCATAGCTCAACTTACCATCCAGTCTGCCAACTGACCAAATTAACCTGTCCAACAGTCTGCGTTAAAAACAGGGGTTTAGTTAGCTAGCATTTGCAAACGCATGCATAAGCTGCAAGGCCTCTTCACGGCACCCTGTGTATGCTTGCAGTCCTAACGCTAATGAATTTATAAGCGTCTCCACAATGGAAGCACATGCATTAAATGGATAGATGAGGGACAGGTGGGCCTGGAGGCAGCCCAATCCCCCTTAAAGGAACAGGAGCACACTGGGCACCCAGCAAGAGCACAAAGGCAGCAAAGGTATACAGTGTGTCACTGTATGTGGCACTGCCCACATAGGGATGCACAGAAAACCTGTGCATCCCTGTATGCATAACTCCCAACTGTCCCTATTTTCGAGGGACTGTCTCTGATTTGGAACAAAGTCCCCCTGTCTCTCATAGATCCTCATTTGTCCCTCATTTTGGTCTGATCTATATAGTTGTATACAAAATGCATTTATCTATCAAAAAGTGTTTTACAGTGCTAAACCGTTCATCCAATTTCTAAATTGCTGCATTTGTAAATTCCAAAAGCCAATATAATGGGAATTAGTAGAGGTAATAAAAGCACTTGTGGGTTTAAACAATCAATTTCTTTTGTACAATTGTCCTTTAAAGGGGCATGGCAGGGTGTCCTATGCCTTTGAACTTTTGCTAATAGGTCTCCTCGCCAATGTGATAGGGGAAAGGGCCCCGGAGAATTGTTCGGCCCTTTTTTGTTACTTAGAGGCTATTAGTAAAGGGCACAGGGTCTATGGCGGCCTGGCGTGGCTGCTATGATTTTGGCAGTGCAAAGCCATTCGCCCTTCCATTCGGTGGGATCAGCCTCTGGATGAAGTTGATGACTTCTTCCAGGACTGCGGGTCAGTTTTTTCCCAGGGGGGGTCGGCGGTGCTTTCTCCTCGGGATCGCTAGCCCCTAGAAGGAAGTGGTTTTGCTGGCAGATCAATGAAGGGACATGCAGATTTGGGAGCTCATGTCGCACCAAAAATGAGTGCTCAGGATGCGGAGGCGCCCATCCCCTGCTCTACTGCTAAGGGGCTTGCCGGGGAAGCCAGTGGAAAAAGGGACGACGCAGTTGAAGGTGGAAAAGATTCTCCCTTTTCTAAATAGGTATCTTGATAGAGCGGTGGCTGGGCTTCTGGAAGTGGGGTTTCACGTCCCGAGTAAGGTGCGGGAGGTCCCTCCCGTCTCCGGAAACTTATGCTCAGCCCTTCTGCATCAGGAGGTGGTGTCCGCCAAGCTGTAAATAAGTGGATTTGGGTCGCATGGCGTTTCAGGATGATTCACCATCTTTCATACCCCAAGGGCAGCTCGGTGAATGATGTATTGACCCGCAGGTTTGTGTGGTGACCTATACATGATTTGATGCTGCCATAACGTGGGTTCGTAAGTATGGTCAAGGCTCACTCATGGCCAAATCCGATATTGAATCAGCATTTTGGCTGCTACCAGTGCATCTCCAAAGTTTTCACTTGTTAGGGTGTTGTTGGCAGGGGTCTTACCTACCCATGGGTTGTTCAATTTCGTGTGCCCTTTTTGAATCATTTAGTTCCTTTTTTGGAATGGGCAGTTAGGGGAGTAGCGGGGGGTGAACTCGGTCATTCATTATTTGGATGATTTCCTGTGCATTGGGCCGCCCGAATCCCGCTGTTGCGGTATATTGTTAGGGACGCTACAACACCTGGCCGAGGTGTTTGGAATTCCATTGGCGGCTGACAAAACTGAAGACCCCACCACGGAACTGATGTTTCTTGGCATTACCATTGATTCAGTGGCCAAGGAATGCAGACTGCCTACCGACAAATTGGTTGCACTCCGACAGGAAGTACGGCAAGTCGGTGGCAGGCGGAAGATTAGATTGAAGGAATTACAATCATTGTTAGGCAAGCTGAATTTTGCATGCAGAATTATCCCCATGGGTCGGATCTTCTGCAGGCGATTGTCGGCGGCCATGGCAGGCGTTAAGATCCCTAGTCACTGCGTGTGACTGTCTACAACGCTACAGGTGGATCTGAAGATTTGGGACTTGTTCCTGGAATCGTTCAATGGCCGTTCTTTATGGCTATCAGGACCAGTGAGTAATGCTGACCTGGTCCTTTTCACAGATGCGGCTGGGTCAGTAGGTTATGGTGCGTATTTTCAGGGGCAGTGGAGTGCAGAGAAGTGGCCAGCTGCCTGGAAGGAGGCTGGGTTTCTTAAGAACTTGGTTCTGTTGGAGCTTTTCCCTATAGTGCTGACTGTGGAACTTTGGGGGGAGGCATTTAGGAACAAGAAAGTGCAATTCAATTGCGATAACCTGGGGGTTGTGATGGCGATCAACAACATATCGGCCTTTTTGCCTCCAGTTATCAGGCTGTTGCTTTATTTAGTTTTAAATTGCTTACGGCTAAATGTTTTCCTATATACCGTGCATATTCCAGGGTCTACCAACAAATTTGCAGACACTCTGTCTCATTTCCAGTGGGACGTTTTCTGCGCTCTAGCACCAGAGGTGGAACAGGTGGGGGTGTCTTGTCCTCGTCGGTTGTGGAAAGCTGCATTGGACTCGCCGCTGGACTGATCCGGGATTCACTCAGTGCTGGAACGTGGGCGGCTTATAACAAGGTGTGGCAAGAATGGCTCGCAATACTGGAAGAGGAAGGTGGGGTAGCTGAAGGGGAGGAAATGTCTTTCCTGGTGTTAGTTTTTGTTTGCAGAAACCTTGCAAAAGGTGTATCGGGGGCCGGGATGAGCATTAAATTGGCAGCCCAGGCGTTTCTTTTTAAACTGTCGGGTGAGGTGGACTTCACCAAGTCCTTTATGATTCGACAGGCGCTTAAGGGTTACAGAAAGGGTAGTCGTAGTAAGGATTCCAGGCGCCCGGTTTCTTTTTCGGTGCTCGGTACGGTGCTAGAGAACTTAGAGGGGGGGTGCTCTTCAGGCTTTGAGAGAGTTTTGTTTAGAACAGCGTTTCTGTTGGCCTTCTTTGGGGCTTTTCGGATCAGTGAACTAGTCAGTCAAACAAGAACAGTTTTAGGGGGCCTCAGGTTTGGGGATGTGCAGTGCTCTGCTGCGTCAGTCAAGATCTGGATCAGGCGATCCAAGACGGATCAGGCAGGCAGAGGAGCACAAGTAAAGCTGCTCAGGGGCGACAGCTCGCACCTTTGTCTGGTGCCAGCTATGGCGCAGTTTTTGTTAGTCCGACCGCGGGTGGAGGGCGATTTTTCAAACATATGGATGGTTCCTTTCTGTCAAAGTTCCAGTTTACGGCAGTGTTCAAAAAATGCTTAGCTGCAGGTGGTTTGGTTTCTGAGGAATTTGCGGCTCACTGTTTTCGCATAGGGGCGACCACCGAGGCAGCTAGGTGGGGTCTTCCAGAGGACGTGATCAAACGTATCGGCAGATGGGAGTCCTTGAGGTATCGTATTTATGTCAGGCCCCATTTGTTGTAATAGTCATAGTTACATAAGTACATATTTATGGGATATCTGGTTTCTCTGTTTGTCTGTGTTGTTTACTTGTGATGTGAAGATATGTCATCAAGTGTTGTGGTGCAGGATTGTTTTTATGACTTTTCAGATGCCCCTGGATGTTTCATATGGATTTTGTGACATTTCTATGTGTTCTGGGGGGCAAAGAGGGCTGATGTCAGACCGGAAGGTAGACAGCTGGGGGTTTCCAGAGTGGAGGGAACGGTCAGATGGATCTGGGTTCCTGGGATGATGTGGCACAGAGTTATCCCTGAGCTACAACACTTTGCACATTTAGACAGGCACCCGGACATTTTGGTCCTCCACGTGGGGGGTAATGATTTGGGACTCCGTCCCATGAGGCAAGTCATCAAAGATGTCCAGTGGGACTTCCTCTTTCCAGGACGTGATTGTGGTGTGGTCAGACATTGTGGCCCACATGTCTTGGAGAGGGGCGCGGTCTAATCAGAAGCTTAATAAGGCCCGCATTAAGGTGAACAAAGAGGTGGGGAGGTTTGTTGCCCATAATGGTGGGGTGGCGGTACGACATTTGGAACTGGAGGTTGACTCGTGGAGGTACTTGAGAGGGGATGGAGTACATCGCCGTGGGGATCGATTTATGGGCTTTAGGCTTACAGGATGGTAACCAGAGGGCTTTGATGTTGTGGCGGCGGGCACAAGTGTAAGATGTCACACTTCTGCCACTGTGGCGATTGGGGTCCTTGACGAAGGCACAAAAATTAAGGTATTGTTGATAAATACGGTGGGACCCGTCTCAGGTATGGAGTCCTCCTGGTTTGTATAGTTCAGTCTAGACTACTGGGTAGTAAGGTGGTAGGGGTCTGTGGTCAGTTAGTAAGTCCCTGAGGCGGTGTTGCGGCTGGGGACAGAATCTAACTTAGATGTACCACAGATTCCAAAAGCTTTGGATTGGTGTCATCAAGGATCTGCAATCATCTTTCATATAAGTTTTATGGTTAAATATGTTTTGAGTTAATAAAAGGCCAAGCGGACATTTAAATCCAACACAGTGTCCGTGTCATTACTGGGAAAAGGGGGTAAGGTTGGTAGGTACATAATTAAGTTGGGGCAGTAAGTTATCTGAACTACCCTAGTCAAGACATGTACGAAGCTGGAATGAAATATAAGCGCAGGGCATACATGACGGGGTGGAAGGAGCGATTATACTGCCCAGGCCAATTTTCAGCTTTCAGTGCTGTCCCACTTTAAATGACAATTGCGCAGTCAAGCAACAATGTACCTATGTAAAAATTTAGAGTTTTCTTTTGGTGGTATTTAATCACCACTGTTTTTTTCTTGCTAAATAGACAAAAAAAGACTGACATTTTTTAAGAAAAAAAACATTTTACTGTTATAAAAAATTGCAAATAAATAATCTTTCTTCATAAATTTAGCCCAAACTTTATTCTGCTACATTTCTTTGGTGAAAATAACCTAAATCAGTTTTTATTATTTAGTCTGTAGGAAAGTTATAGAGTCCACAAACTATGGTATACTGTATATATCTGAAATCCTGATGTACTGACAGCCTTATTTATTGAGGCCTGAAAATGCCAGGGCAGTACAAATATCCACAATGACCCCTTTTTGGAAAGTAGACAGTTCAAGGTATTTAGTAAGAGGCATGGCAAGTTTTTTGAAGTTATAATTTTCTGTCACAGTTTTTTTGAAAATGAAGACATTTTAAAAAATATTTTTTTTTCACATTTTTTTTTTTACATACTTTCACCAGCGCAGTACAGCAACATTATGTGACTGGTGTGGTGGTAATCAGGGACAATGAGTTGATTTATTAAACTGGAGAGTGCAAAATATGGTGCAGCTGTGCATGGTAGCCAATCAGCTTCTAACTTCCCCTTGTTTAATTAAGCTTTGACAATAAAACCTGACAAAAAAAAAACAGGAAGCTGCACCAGATTTTGCTGACTGGTCACAGTATGTAAAAAAAAAAAATAGAAATTTCTTTAAATACTTTTTCTTTTTATTACTTTTTTTCATTTTCTTTATAATTTTTTTAACACACTGTGACCAGAGCAATACAGTGTTACCATATTAACACTGTACTATTCTGGGGAAGTGATCAAGTTTTTTTTTTTTAACACATTATGATTGCTTGTACCAGTGAAGTTGGGTATAGTGTTGCATGACCACACAATTCATTCAAAGTGCAACAGCGCTGAAAGCTGAAAATTGGCCTGGACAGGAAGGGGGTGAAAGTGCACAGTAGGCAAGTGGTTAAAGGAATTGTGTATTTTAAATACTGACCTTTAAACCACATTAAACAACTTGCTGCTGTACTGCATTTTCTAAAGATTTTCTTATGCATTGGAACAAGTCCATAATGGCATTACCCAGCTGCCCGTGTCCTTTTTTTAATTAAAAAAAAAAACTTGCAAATTAAACTTGAAAATGTCCAAAAAATTACAAGATTTATCTCCCACAGACTTCAGTTGGGGTTAGGCACCTGCTGGATTCAGCAATCATCCGGTGAACCAAACCCCACTTGGTTTGCTCATCCCAACCTCATGGGGTCTTGGCAATCACCAAAGTATGCCCTCAAAGTTTATCTTCTAGGATCCTAAAGCTCCTACATGCACAGTTTAAAAAAGGACAGATCCCTGCATCAACACAAGCGATGTTGATGCAGGGATCTCTCCCTCTGTTCAAATGTATTATCACAGGGGGGACTCCCCTACCTCCCCCCTATCAGAATACACAGATCAGTGCTTGCAGCCTTTGGCTGCAAGCGCTAATAGAATGCTGGATTCTCAACAGGACCGTTCAACAAAAGCTGGCTTCTCTTGAACAGACAGTGGTACACAAGTACCTTGAAGATTTGCTTGCACAACTGACCTCACATTTTCCCTCTCCAACACAACAAAGATACTTACCTTTCACTTTCACACCCTACATACAGTTTCAGGCTCCTCTCATCAGCCTCTCACCACCAGTTACATGCTGAGAGTGATTCTTGTGAAAGGAAAGCCCTCCCAGCCCTTCTAGTCACATACACTTGCAAAGAAATCCTATCACTACTTTACATCATCACATATGATGGCAGAATGCTAGAGATTACTGTATTCACAAGTTAAACAGTTGACTTCATTGCGCTGTCTCATGTTATCTATTCTGAGTGTAGCGCACCCCCTAAGGAGCCGCAAGTAGAATCGGATCCCCCACCCTACACAGCCAGGCTCACCGAATCCCCACAGTCAGAAAACAGTCCAGTACTTTGTTTTTGTAGTTTATTGAGGGATTAGAACTTGGATAGGGATTGTAAATGTAGCAAAGTCCTGGGTCCCTTGAGGCCTAATGGTGACCTCTAGAGTTAGGGACAGCTGACAAACTTCTATAGGCAGACAGCTATACAGGTGAAGGCCTCCAGCCAGACACCGCTTCTGTATAGGTAGGACCTCTGTCTCCTATGGCAACACTCTTGTAGAAGTTACTAACGGTAGTTGTATTCAACTATTGGCAACACAAACAGTTCTCCTTCCTCCACAGTCGCTCACTGTGGATCTTTACTCAACGAACTCCCAGTCTTTTACTAGACTTCTGATCCAATATCCACTGGATCCCCTGAGCTCTTCCACTTTTAGCACTCAGTATCTTCCTCAAGTGTCACCCCCGCTTCCCTACTGGGTCCTTGGCTTGGCACTCACAGATACTCTTCAAGCGTCACCCCTGCTGTCCCGCTGGGTCCTTGGCTTGGCACTCACTGATGTTTTCCCACTTCTTCACTGTCCCCGCCTGGTGAGAAGACTGCTCTGGTACTAGCTTCAGCTTACTCACAGTGGTCTCCGGTAACAAAGTGGATGGTCCCGTAGTGGCGACAGCTTCCCCTTCTACATCTGACCACAGTTAGTTCCCCATCCTGCTAAACTGCGACTTCTGGTTGGACTACAAGCCAGCAGTCCCAACCCTATGCTGCTCTCCCACTTCTGGAAAGGCCCTCAGGCAGCCTAGCAGCCCAATGTCCCTGGGATAGGCCTTAGGTTTCTGGCCTAGCAGCCTGGGGCAGAACAACACACATCCACCCAGACAGCCATCCTCTCAGCAAGCCAAGGGACCAAAGATAATCCCTGCCCATTAGCTGAGACACCCCATCCATTCATGTCCGAGCTTGCACAGACCCTGTCTTATCTAATGTCAGTAGCACAGTACCACCTAGTGACAGAAGAGAAACGGTGCAACAAGTCCAGATTTAGAGAGGAATCAATTGATCTACTAACAAGCCAAGGCAACTATCGCCTGGCAACTAAATTTGATAGCAACCCTGCCTAAACATCAGGGTGCTACATAAAACTATGGGATGCCCACTTGACTTCAAACAATCTTCAGGGACAACTTTTCCTATATGCAGTCTATATACACACCTCTGCTTCCTCCAGCACTCACTTGCTTGCAGAACTCCAGCTGTGTCACCTTGTTGAAATTTGGTAACCAAGGCCCATTACAGGCAGGGACTTGCAGCCCCTATACTTGAAGATAGGGTGACACAGTTTACACTTTGCCAGCACTTCCTCTCTGTGGTCACTGATTCAGCACCACCTCTTCAGGCACTGCCAGCCTGCCTGGCTGCAGATGCCCCTTTCACTAGCCCCCCCCCCCCCCCGGCTAGTTTCTCCACAGTCCTCCCAGACTGATATTCTCTCTCTCTCCATAGACCTCCCAGACTGAACACTCATCAGCCCACCCAGCTGACTTTTCAGGAGAACTCCTGGACATGCTGACCTGCTCCTGCTGTCCTCTTCTTGCTCCCATGCCTCCAGGAAAGGATTCCTCAGTGTGTTGTAGAGGGTCCCTTCAGCACCCAGGCCCGAGGTCACCCCCCAGACTAGGGGGCACTCTCAAGGGCCACTGACAGCCTCCTCAGCACTCCATCTCCATCTTCCACCCGACTACCCTGCTGGCATGACTCATGCCTATTTATGAGGTGCCTACCCCCTTCCAGACCCTTTTTGCTGGGGATTGATGGATGACCTCATAAATATGCCAAGCAACTCCTCCTAGTCTCCACCTACTACATCTGGAAGGTTTTCCAAGGTTCCAGAAACAGGGGGAGGCACCAGAGAAACTGCTTGCTGAGTCATCCAGCGTCCCTGAGTCACTCAACCTTGACCCAGATTCAACCCAGGCTTGGCTCTCAGCCAGATCAATTTTCCTACACTAACAAGCCTGTATACAACTAGCACACTAACTAGAGGGTGCTACATGAGTGTAAGGATGAGCCCAATATTTACCACCAGTAGAGCGCAACATGACCAGGACTTTCATGTTGTGAAGGGACTCTATGCAAATGACAGCCTTTCCATACTTGCATATTCTCTATCACAGTGCTTGATGCACTTATGTAATGCATGCACAACTTTATGTTTTTGTAATCTTTTTTTTTTAATGCTGATTTCTAGATATAGCTTTTTTGCATAGTGACATTGGTCCAGTTTGTAAACATCCAGAGGCAGACAGGAGACACAGACAAAATCTGAGAAACCACCCATCTGATTTTTTTGTCTAATACCTACTCCATTGAGGTCCATTGTTGGAGTTGGTCTTCCGGTAGAAGGTCGTGTTTGTTGAGGCAGTCTTTCCTGGGTGTGTTGGCCTATAAGCCTGATTGACCCATTAGGTGTACACCTATTTGGGTTCAATCTTTCCGGTAAGCCTTTTGACTCTCTGGTGGTAGACCACAAATCATTAAGTTTGAGCACGTTTTGTTGTTTCTAAATCACATTGATGATCAGTCTACTCTTCAATCACTCCGAATCACGTTTTGGATATTTCTATCACTATATTGTTTGGTTGACTTTCACTGTTTGCTTCAAGTATCAGTGATTTGTCTTTTTGGACATTATTTTTTGGACACTATTTATACTTTTGTATCATTTGCTCAGTTTTTATTATCATATTTGGTTTACCATTTTCCTTACAAGGGTATACTATATATGTTCACTGTAATATATACATATGTATATTAATATTTGTTTATGTGCACTGTGATTAACATATTTATTTCTTCTCAGTTCATTTTGAGATTATTCATTAGCGCTGCACTTACCTTCCACATGTTATCTAATTTTTGCAATTGATCCTTTGCTGTGCTGGCTGCTTATTGACCATCCTTTGTAGATAGCACAGAATATTTGTTTTAATTTTTCACATTTCCAGTTTGTAAACTTGCATGTGCCATACCTTGCTGATCCATGTGTAAGCTGGAAATGACTAAAGTAGGCACAGCTACTACAGTACAAAGAAAAAAACAAACTTGGCAGTGTGGGACTTTATGGGTGCTTAATATAATAAAATGAGTATATGACAACAAAGAATTAAAAAATAAATTATTTTATTACAACAACATGTAAGGGAGAGACAAAGACAATGATCACACTAAAAAGGACAAACGTCACTTATTCTATATAGTGTATCCAAATGTCTGTTCATTTTTCCATACATGAATTCAACATGTTTCCCCATATGGCTTCCTCAGGAACATGCGTGGACATTTTCCTCTAATAAATATTAATATCCTCTAATTAATATTTTCCTCTAATGCATATATTAATTATACAAATCTCAAATTCAAAAAAGATACAAAAGATGATTTGAACAAAGTACATATATACATACATAAGTGCATCCAGGAAGTGTGACTAAAAATTCTCAACCGGTAGGCTCTGACTCCAATGTTTAGGAGATTCAGAAGTCAATCTGTACTGAGTGATGTCAAGGCAAGCCAATGAGCACCAAAATCCTCACGGGAAGAAGCACCGACCTATGCCTGATAACCCACTGAGAGGAGTATCGTTGATAGACTTGAATACCGTTGTAAGTTATTATTGCCTAAAATAATCAAGACATGATGATAAATAATATGTCAATGACAGTACATGTCATTGAATAGACTTATAGGGCGTACACACGGTCGGACTTTGTTCGGACATTCCGACAACAAAATCCTAGGATTTTTTCCGACGGATGTTGGCTCAAACTTGTTTTGCCTACACACGGTCGCACAAAGTTGTCGGAATTTCCGATCGACAACCACGCGGTCACGTACACCACGTACGACGAGACTAGAAAAGGCCGGTTCAGAACCAAGCGCGGCACCCTTTGGGCTCCTTTTGCTAATCTCGTGTTAGTAAAAGTTTGGTGAGAGACGATTCGCGCTTTTTCAGACTCGTGGCTTTCAGATCGTTTTCTGCCATTCAGTTTGTGCTTGTGGGTTTGTATCTGCTCTTCAGTGCGTGCAGTCAGTTCGTATCGGAGTTTTCTGTGTGATCTTGCCTGCTCGTTGCTGTTTTTCAGGTCGCTCTTCACAGGCCTTGCTGTTCTTCAGTGCGTTCTGTTACTTCGTTCTGAGCAGCCGACCGTTTTCTAGCCATGTTTCGTATGCGTACTCCTCGTACAGTTCGTGCTGTGCGGGGGCTTGGTGTTGGGGTCCTGACCTTGACACAAGTCCAGTCCATGAACAGGGTGGGGAGGAGTTCATGGACCAAGAATTGGTTGCTTCATCGTGACCAGTTCTGTCATATGCCTTTGCTCCGTGAGATCCGTGAGAATAATCCTGATGATTTCAGGAACTTTCTCCGGATGACGGACCACGTATTTCACCGTTTGTTGGCTACGCTGACCCCCTATATCAGCAGGCAGGATACCTGCATGAGGCAAGCCATCACTCCGGAGCAGAGGTTGGTCGGTACCTTGCGGTATTTGGCCACAGGGAGAAGCCTGCAGGACCTCAAGTTCTCGACAGGCATCTCCCCCCAGGCTCTTCTTTGTGGACATTTACTGCTTGTGTTTGTTTGAGCTGACCCTGACAGAAATGTGTGGAGTCCAGAAAATGTCGTGATTGTGTAACCTTACAAAGCACTGTTGGCTGTTATTTACTAAATGCAAAGACACTTTGCACTACCAGTGCACTTGCAACTGCACTGAAACTGCACTTGTAGTGCAAAGAGTATTTGCCCTTAGGAAATTACCCCATTTTCTCATAAAACAACAATTACATCACCCCAAAAATGTTGTAGCGTTGAGACAATAATCCACACATTCTTGATGAACAATCTTTTTAATACCTGCACAATCACATGTGCATTTACCCAAGGTTTTTCTGACAAACCGACATGTTTGTTGTATAACAATTTTTGTGGTGTCATTATCCAAAATCAAAATGTGCATTTTATAGAAAACAGGCCTGTGTAAAACCCACAAGAAAGACACAAATCTTGATCTTACAAAGTTCACATTTGGTAGAACTGGAAGGCAATATCAGACATGAGTATTTAGGAACTGTGTTTGATATTGCGTTGGGGGGGGGGAAATCAGATGGGGGGAAATCACCCCAGGAAAAGCCAAATTTGGAAGATGCACACAAATTTCACAATGTCAACATGTGCTATCTGCCATCACGGGGGATCAAGGGACGTGTTTTGGGGGAGAAAGCCCTTCCTCACCGCTACTTTATTATTGAGGAAGGGGTTGCACCCCCAAAACACGTCCATTGATCTCCCGTGATGGCAGATAGCACATGTTGGCACACTGTGTGCATCCTCCAAATTTGGCTTTGGGAAAAATCACAAAAACATTTCGCACATTGTAGCACACAAAAGAAGAAAGTGATTTGGAGGGGCTTTAAACTCGCCAAAAACATCAATGATGTTTTTATATTTTGGAATAACATCATTGATGTTTTGCTTGATGTTTTCCAATTGTAAATTACACCCCATGATCTTCCCGATCAGGATCTGGGCACTTTCGGATGTGAAAGGATCTTCATCCACACCCTCACGATCATCTAAAAAGAGAGGAACCTCAAAATAAATTAGGTTAGCAAAAAAATGCCGCAATCCATCTCTTATCTGAGCCTGTGGTCGCAGACACTCACCTGTTGTGGTGACTAGTTCCACCACGTCTTCCTCCTCCTGCTCATCTTGTGTTGGGGGGATTTCCCCTTCTTCCAGAGGGGGGGGGGGCTCTGGTCTCCTCGGATGAGGGGTGTCCTCCGAGTCTTTTCTCCCCTATGTAAAACAAAAATGGTATAATTAGCACACAGATATTTGATGGCAGAACTATAAAGATGAAACATTGCTTGGAAGTGGGGTACAATTATCTATTTTAGCCGAGTTCCAAGATGTAGCTTTTTTAGTGTCCTTTGTCAAGCTGCAATACTTTACCTGTTTGGTACAAGCTTCACAGATGGAGACCCCCCTATAGTATACACTGGAGCACCTGTGTGGCCCCCCTAATAAAAATGGTGTTCTGGAGTCCCCCACTAGTGCTCCAGTGTCCAGATGTGAAAACAGCTGCTCAGTGTCCTCTACTTACACACAATCTAGTTTGCATTTCATTCTAGTAACAAAGCCATCTACACAACCCAATTCTTTGAAGACAAGTATAGGGCGTCAAAATGGTGGCCAAATGCATATGGCCTAAACAATGGTATTTTATCGTCCGAAATAAAAATGTGTGATCCGAACGAATAATGTGCCCATGAACATGTAAGTTGCCATTTTAAACTGTACAACAGTTCCTAAAAGCACATGGAGCAGCACGAACGTAATAAACACCAAAAAAATAGGAACACAGCACAACTACTTACTTTTTTGCAGCACTCTCCGGATCTTTCTGTACTGCTCATGTTCTCTGAATTTGGGGTCCGACCACCTCTTCCTGAGCTGATCTTTCGATCGTCGTACCCCGAAATTCCGGTGCAGACTCCTGACCACTTTCGCCATGATCTTGGCCTTTCGGACATTGGGGTTGGGGTAAGGCCCATACTTTCCCTCATAGTCGGCCCTCTTCAGGATGTTCGCCATCTCCAACATCTCCCCAAAGGACATATTTGAGTCCTTTAATCTCCTTATGGATCAGGACGTTTCAGGCTCCAGCCTTTCCTCCTCCTCCTCCTCGTTGCTACAGTTAGCACGCACCTGCTGTCTATCCGCCATGTGCTCTTCCCCCACTGCGCCGAACAAAAAGGGGCGGGGAATAGACTAGAAAGAACGTCAGGGGCGGGCGGAGTTATACGCATGCGCAGTGTGTATAAATCGTAACGCGCGCGTCTTACGTACGATCTGTGAGCGGAGGAAGGAGCATCGGAGACGCCGATCGTGCTAACGAAGGTAGGATCTAAACTTGGGCCTATACTGCTTCGAAATGGAAGCCTATATTGTAACAAGATTAGGGGAGTTTGGCCTGACATTAGGATTTGTCTTGTGTTGTGTCTTGCAGAGAAAATGGATGGGTTCAACGACCACAATTTCCTGCCCCTGTTTATTGACAAGTACAGGGAGCTGTCCTGTCTGTGGCAGGTCAGACACCACCACTATAATCTCAAACAGAAGAGGCAGGCAGCGCTGGAGAAACTGCTGGAGTTGGTGAAGCCGGTGGTCCCCACAGCAACCATCCCTTATTTAAAAGCCAAAATTGGTGGCCTGAGGAGCACATATCTGAGGGAGCGCAAGAAGGTCACAGATTCCCAGAGGTCCGGAGCTGCAGCAGAGGACGTTTATGTCCCCAGGCTGTGGTACTACGAGAGACTGCCATTTCTGTCAGACCACACTGAGGTCAGGGAATCCCTCTCTACTCTTCCTTCCACGCTTCCTTCCACCCCAGCTGAGGCTTCCGATGTCCAACCTGGGCCTTCCTGCCAGGAAGAAGTGGAGGAGCCCAGCTGGAGTCAGGTATAGCATTCTTCTACTGATTTCTGGGCAATAAAGAAATGATGTTTACTAGATGTTATTATTGATCACTAATTGCTGATTAAAAAAAGTGTTTTACATATCAATAGACAGTAGTGGGCACCCAAATTTGGGACAAGAATGCAAAATGCTGGGCTCAGAAGGATAGTCTGTTATATTTGTTAACATTCAATTTGCAGCAGTCAGGAGGTGAAAATTGTGTGTGATTGATGTAAAAAATACTAAAACAATGTCCCTTTTTCATACACAGGAAGACCTCAGCCAGGAGGTGGTTGTGGAATGTGGCAGCCAGGAGGAGGCGGGGATTAGTGGCAGCCAGGAGGAGGCGGGGCTAAGTGGCAGCCAAGAGAAGCCTGGGACAAGTCGCAGCCTGACTGAGTCTCAGGTTCCTCCCCTCCGCCTGCCACATAAACGAGCCAGGAAGATGACTCCCAGTCCTGTGCAGGATTCAGCATACAGGCTGATCCAGGAGGCTTCGGCATCCCTCCGAGCCTTCCCCAGTCCTAAAGAGGCCTTTGCCTGCATGGCTGCCACCAAATTGCAGGGCATGCAGGAGGGCCAATGCAGGATCTCTGAGGACCTGATTTATAAAGTCCTTCGTAAGGGGGAGAGCGGGGAACTGACACCCAAGACGGATGTCATTGAGATCGACGATCCTCCTCCTCCTCCTGCTGCCACAACTCCATCACCACAGCCAAAGCCTGGAAGGAAGCGTGGAAGGAAGACCAAAGAGTGATTGCCCTGCGTTCAGTCTGGTCTGACAGAAGATGCAGTCTCTCGTATGACCACAGCCTGGGGACATAGATGTCATCTGCTGCTTTCCGGATCTCTGGGACTTCTGGACCAGACTGCCCTCCCTAAGATAAGGACTCCTCAGGCCACCAATTTTGCTTTTAAATAATTGATGTCTGCCCTGGGGGTCCCAGGCTTCGCCAATTTCTGCAGTTTCTCCAGCGTTGCCTCCCTCTTTGTTTTTTTATAGTTGTGACCCCTCAATAAATTTTTTTCGGTAAATTCTACTCTCCTGTGTGTGTTTTCATCCAAAAAGGACAGTTTGTTGGTGACGATTCAGGTACATTTCTAAAAACATAAAATGTGAAATTAACAAGGGACAACAACACCAAACAATCTCCTACAGATTAAATAGAACAGCATATCAATGGTGTTGTGGGAACTTGTCACAAAAAACACACAAACATTTTCGGGAGTACAAATCAAAATCACCAAAAAAAAAAATTAAAAAAGAGAAACACAAAAAAAGAATCTACATTAAAGTAAAAAAAAAAATAAAAAAAATATGTTGTCAGATGTGAGAAATCAAATTATATTGAGGGAATCCCGATAAATAGTAACGAAAGAAGTTTGTGAGAAGTGTGTGTGAATATGAGCATCAAAACTACTTAATTCTTGTCACATTATAAAGAAGAAGAGAGTGCGCTGTATTAAACCATTTTGAACATTGCAGCGTGACGAAAGTGCTGTATCCATTACGAACGCTAAGTTTACCAGAACGAGCTGTCCCGTGTCAGAATTTCTTCTGAGCATGCGTGGCACTTTGTGCGTCGGAACAGGCCACACACGGTCGGAATTGACGCGATTGGATTTTGTTGTCGGAAAATTTTATCTCCTGCTCTCCAAATTTGTGTGTCGGAAAATCCGATGGAAAATGTCCGATGGCCCCCACACACGGTCGGAATTTCCGACAACACGCTCCGATCGGACATTGTCCATCGGAAAATCCGACCGTGTGTACGGGGCATTAGTCTGAGTGTATGAACATCCTTTTAACAAATATATAATATATGGGATTAGGCATACATAGAAGGTTACTGTTAGATGAACAAACTGGGAGCCTAGGTGTCCAACCAAGACACAGCTGAGACTGTATGACTACATCCAGGTTAAGAAAACCACACCAATTGTCCTGCAAAGATATGAAGTATATTCCACACATAACTTGCAAAAACAGGGGGGGGGGGGGGGGGACTTATTTGTGCTGACCCAGCCTATGTAAAAGAAAAAGTTGCTTGCCTGTATGTGTTTATCAAATACGTGTGTTGAAAAATCTTTAGGCAGGACCAAACACTGGGATGGCCAAGGTGATTTAATCTGCAAACAAGCACAGATAATAGAGGAAAAGTATTACCCTCCAGAGATAAAAAAGGATTGAGGCATAGTGCCTCTCTAGGTTGGGCCAAAGCATAACATTGATAAACTCCCTGGATGAATGATATTGTACCTGTATGCAGCTGTGTGGGCATCATGGCTCCCAGACACTCCAGCGGCTTCTCCATTACCGCGTGGAGCTATTTGTACTCCTCCCAGATGCGTCAAGCGAACGTGATGTGTGACATCACGTCGCCCAGATGCAAAATGGACATTTGTCAGATGACGCTGCAGATGTGGGAGGCGGCCACCACTCCACCCCACCCGAAGCCTGCAGCGCGCACAGGGGACCAGGAAGACAGAAATACACTCATTTTACTATATTAAGCACCCATAAAGTCCCACACTGCCAAGTTTGCTTTTTTCTTTGTTCTTATTATAAAAGGGACGATGGTGCCACAATAATATATCTGTGTTTTGATCACTATAATGCATCATCCACAGCTACTACATTGATCACCACTAGCTTACAGGTCGTGTGCTGAGCTGCCTAGCTGCACAGTGAACATCGGAGGTCTGTCGCTTGCTCAACATGAGCAGCACCATTGACAGAGCACTTTGCATTTCCTCAATAAATGTAAAGTGTTCTCTGATTGATGTGACATCACAGCCCCACCTTGTCCAATCAGAGAACGCTTTGCATATATTGAGATATTGCAAAGTGTTCTCTAAATGGCACCCATGCTGAGTGAGTGACCACTTGTGTTCCTTAAGCAGCAGGGCAGCCACTTGGCACAAGACCCAGCAGCTAGCGACAATCACTGTTGCAGCGGTGCATACTACAGTGATTTCCAGCTTCCACAGGGATAAATCAGGTGTGGCACATGCATACGTATATTGGTCCAAACAAGACCAATGTAAGCCATACCTAAACTTCAGCTTTAAAGGATAACAGTCTTCACACTAACAGTCTGCAGGAGTTCTGCATTGTACCTGTGATCTGCTGATTGCGGGTGCAATGCTTTGCAGGCTTCTAGTAAAAAATAAATAAACAAGTGCATTTTTTTTTTACCTGCAAAAAGATGTGCAGTTATTATTATTCTTATTTTTTTTTTTTTTAGTGAACTTTTTCTTTAATAAAGTAGTAAGATGCAAAAGAGATCCTTTATGAAATAACTGGGTATCCTACCCAATGAAAGGTCTAGCGGTAATGGTGAAGATGTGCCTTCATAATTTGATGTCCATCTCATCAGGTGAGTGAACCTTTCTGAAGGTGGTGGAGAACACATTGGAGCACATACGGTGCTATGAATAATGTACCTGGTTAAAGGTGGTGGATCCATTTCCAAGGACTTTCTTTGTGTGGTGAATGAAACACAGTTTCATAGATAGATTGAAGACGTTGCAAGATTGTGTTTATTATTTGTAGCACACATCTGAACTTTAGAGCTGGTTGTGTAAATGAATAATATATTTATTTAATCATAGCTGCTTTTCAAATTCTGAGGGTTTATGACATTTATTTTATTATTTAATGGATAGTGTGGTTGCAGTGGAAAAAAAATGCAAATAAAAAAAAAAAGTAATATAGAGTAACAATTGCGACACAAGTCATAATGTAATTGAATGTTATTAAACATTACCTTTCCAATCTACAGCGCTGCCATTTTCTGTAAGATGCAATATGGCTACCTGGAGGCCTTCTGAACACAGATGGTATACAGAACACCCCTTGAAAATGTAATTTCCTGCTTGTGTGATTGGTTTACTTATTTTCCCAGAAGTCTACTCTAAAATACAAGTCAGATTTTGGGCACTCCCTGAAACAAAAATAGAATTTTTGGTGAGATACTCCCAAATGGAAATCACATTTAAAGGGATGCATACCCTGACACTTCTCTCATTAAAGTCATGCAAGTGCAGCAGCTGATTGATAAATATAAAATCACTTCCATACAGATTCACTCTACACATGGACACAGACAAACAAACAAACAGCTATTTCTTTAGAATGTTGTAAGTGTGGTATGGAATCTTAAAGCGGATCTTCACACAATTTTGCAAGTTAAGCTCACTGGTTTATAAATATAGCACAGAGTGCTCAATGGACCTTTTTTTTTTGCTCGTACCTTAAGATATGTGGCCCGGTCTATGTTGCCTGTGTTATGTCCCTGCGGCTGTGGGTGGGGATTTTGCGGGTATTCGCATCATATCCTGTCCTTGCCGCACTGTCTCCTGGGATCTCGTGTCATTCATCCCAGGAGTCAGTGCGGAGAGCCGCTGCAAAATCTTGCGGGATTTCAACTGGATTTCATCACAACGGGGGTGGGAACTTCCTAAGACGCCACCAGTTGTGATGGCAACAGAGATGTTTACGCCGCTCGGCACAGTTACCACTGAGCATGCGCGGGAACCAGCAAGGAATGCTGGTACATCTACTGTACTGGAACCAGGAAGTGATTGCTTGTGGGCTTCAAATGCCCACAAACAAGATGAAAACTGCAGTATATTATTTATATAAGTTATAAGTTTTTGAAGAAAAACGGACATGGATGGAGGAAAAGAACACTAAAAGTGAGTGTGACATTAGAAAGATGGGAATTTTTAACTGTAAAAAAAATAAAAATCGGGAGTGCACATCCGCTTTAATAATACATATGGGGAATTTGAATTAGATAACATTTTAGTGTTCTGCGCAGTGCCTCCAACCTTACGGTTAGGGATGGGCTTTATGTTCGGATCGAACTTGAGTTTGACTTGAACATTGGCTGTTCGCCCATTCGCCGAATAGTGAACAATTTGGGGTGTTCGCGGCAAATTTGAAAGCCGCAGAACACCCTTTAAAAGTCTATGGGAGAAATCAAAAGTGCTCATTTTAAAGGTTAATATGCAAGTTATTGTCATAAAAAGTGTTTGGGGACCTGGGTCTAGCCCCAGGGGACATGTATCAATGCAAAAAAAAGTTTTCAAAACGGTCATTTTTTTAAGGGGCAGTGATTTAATAATGCTTAGAGTGAAACAATAAAAGTGTAATATTCCTTTAAATTTTGTACCTGGGGAGTTTCGATAGTATACCTGTAAAGTGGAGCATGTTTCCAGTGTTTAGAACAGTCTGAACGCAAAATTACGTTTCTAAAGGAAAAAAAGTAATTTAAAACTACTCGCGGCTATAATAAATTGTCGGTTCGGCAATACACATAAAAGTTCATTGATAAAAACAGCATGGGATTCCCCCACAGGGGAACCCCTAACCAAAATTAAAAAAAATGGCTTGGGGGTCCCCCCTCAAAATCCATACCAAGGGTATTAAGGGGAACCCCCTGTCAACATTTTTTTTAAAAATAGCGTGGGGGTCCCCCTCAAAATCCATACCAGACCCTTCAGGTCTGGTATGGATTTTAAGGGGAACCCCGCGCCAAAATTTTTAAAAAAATGGCGTGGGGTCCACCCAAAAATCAATACCAGACCCCTATCCGAGCACGCAACCTGGCAGGAAGCAGGAAAAGAGGGGGAGATGAGAGAGCGCCCCCCCTGAACCGTACCAGGCCACTTGCCCTCAACATTGGGAGGGTGCTTTGGGGTAGCCCCCCAAAGCACCTTGTCCCCATGTTAATGGGGAGAAGGGCCTCATCCCACAACCCTTGGCCCATGGTTGTGGGGGTCTGGGGGCGGGGGGCTTATAGGAGTCTGGAAGCCCCCTTTAACAAGGGGACCCCCAGATCCTGCCCCCCATGTAAATTGGTAATGGGGTACAAATGTACCCCTACCATTTCACAAAAAAGTGTCAAAAATGTTTAAAAAAGACAATAGACGGTTTTTGACAATTCCTTTATTAATGTCTTCTTCTTTCCCCACTTCTTCTTCCATCTTCTTCTGGTCTTCCTTCCGGTGTTCTTCTTCTTCCTCCATCTTGTTCTTCCCCCTGCTTCTTCCCCTATCTTCCTCCGCTTCTTCCTCCGGTCTACTCATCCGGCATCTTCTTCTCTGCTTCGTCCTCCGATCCGCCTCAATGGGAGTCTCCCACTGTGTGACGCTTCTGTTCAGGTGACAGCTCTTATATAATGGAGGGCGGGGCCACCCAGTGACCCCGCCCCCTCTGACGCACAGGGACTTCCCTATGGCTTTCCCCGTATTGTCAGAGGGGGGTGGGGTCACCTGTTTACGTAAACCTGAAGGGTCTGGTATGGAGTTTGAGGGGGACCCCCACGCCATTTTTTTAAAATTTTGGCATGGGGTTCCCCTTAATATCCATACCAGACCTGAAGGGCCTGGTATGGAATTTGGGGGGACCCCCACACATTTTTTAATTTTGGTTCAGGGTTCCCCTGTGGGGGAATCCCATGCTGTTTTTATCAATGAACTTTTATGTGTATTGTCGGACCGACAATTCATTATAGCCGCGAGTAGTTTTAAATGACTTTTTTTCCCTTTAGAAATGTCATTTTGCTGTCAGACTGTTCTAAGCACGGGAAACATGCGCCCCTTTACAGGCATACTATAGACACCCCCCAGGTACGAAATTTAAAGGAATATTACACTTTTATTGTTTCACTTTAGGCATTATTAAAATCACTGCTCCCAAAAAAAGTCTGTTTTTAAAACTTTTTTTTGCATTGATACATGTCCCCTGGGGCAGGACCCATGTCCCCAAACACTTTTTAAGACAATACCATGCATATAAGCCTTTAGAATTAGCACTTTTGATTTTCTATGTTCGTGTCCCATAAACTTTAACGGTGTTCACGTGATCGAACAAATGTTTTGCCTGTTCGCATGTTCTGGTGCGAACCGAACGGGGGGGGGGGGGGGGGGGGTGTTCGGCCCATCCCTACTTACACGGTACAAATGTGAACTTTGTTCAGACAATCAGTAACATAATTTTAGTGTTTTGCGCAGTGCCTCCAACCTTACGGTACAAATGTGAACTTTGTTTAGACAATCAGTAACATACCACAATAATTTCCTGAGTTTGTTAATCTATGGGGAATTCTTACCACTGTATAAATATCTCCCAATAAAATTAATAAGTAAATCATTTTTATTACTTTACAAGTATAATTATACAATTCCATACAGAACCGGGATTTCTGGTGATTAATATTATGTACACCCTACCAAAGACATCCACACGGAAATAAAACTATTTTCCTTAATATTTGATAAATAACCCAAGGGTAGCCCAAATGACTATGTTAAAAAAAATTGCATTAATCGCGCCTGAAGTTCAAAATCACAATGGTAGTTATTTATGAAAGGTAAATCCACTCTGCACTGCAAGAGCACTTGAAAGTGCACTGAAAGTGCATTTGGAAGTGCAGTCACTCTAAATCTAAGGGGTAGATCTGAAATGAGTGGAAGCTCTGCTGATTTTATCATCCAATCATGTGCAAGCTAAAATGCTGTTTTTTTATTCTCCTTGCATACCCCCCTCGGATCTACAGTGACTTTACTTCCAAGTGCACTTTCAGTGCACTTTCAAGTGCACTTGCAGTGCAAAGTGGATTTGCCCTTAGTAAAAAAAAAAACCATAATCTCTTGTCGCTCAGAAAAACAATCCCCTGAATTTCTCCGGCCGGAAGGGATACAAAGTATGTCTTGCGGAGTCAACAAATAGATATTATCAATTTGAAGGAAATATTAATTTAACAGAGCTACCAGATTGAACTGGGCGATAAATAATTTCCCTGGGACCACAGTAGCCAAATTTGTTGTAATACAGGTTGGTCTTGATTTCACCCACAAGCGGCTTCAACACACAAACAAGGCCAATAACGTGGGACAATTATTAAATACTAAACTACCCTTCACACAATATTGGATAAGATAAAATGTAAACAGTAATATACGCTTCCTATAATTTTCCCTTCATACAGTATTGGATAAGATACAATGTATACAGTAAGATACAATTCCTATGATTTTGGGAAGAGAAAATATTATCAATAATTATATGGTCAGTATCTCACTACTGTTTAAAGGAAAGAATGTATATTCAATTCATCCTAGCAGCAATGTCCAACGAGATGGGGTTGCTTATTTCCAATTTTGTGTTCATCGAGAGGGTGTATATCAGCATGTGGGTCTGTCTCCCTCTCTACTTTATACCATCTGGGACAATAAGCTCATAAAATTATAATAAGCTCAGCCCAGAAGGTATGGCTTATTTTCCATTGGTTGGAAAAATCTAATGATTTACTTTGGTGAGTCAGGTAATATCACGTTCAACCACTAGGCATGTCTGAGGGTAGAAAAACGTGTTCTGAACTATTTGTTAAATAATATGTTCTATTTTCCTAATGTGTATCTGTTTGTATATTGGTGCTGGAATATAAATATTATTTAGGTACTCTGGTAACTAGTCCAATATAAAATACGCTCAGTATAATTTTGATGAATCAATATCACATAAAATGGTTATATATATATGAATAAATGTATAATTCTGGTATATCCTGTGAATACTAGTTTATCTAGGAAAACCCATGCTATATGTATATTTTTATACAGTTATAGTCACAATTCATATGTCTTTCATAACACTGATTGGCATCTTAAAACAATTCTTACTTCTAATTTGTTCTTACATCTAAGTCTTATGTTTTTACCCTACTAGAGAATTATCATTGGGTCAGTAGACACTAAAATCATAATTGTATCTATGCCCTGGAATATAATATAGAATTCGAGTGACTTATAATCAAATATAGGTATTTTAAAATAATGCTGAATGCACAACTTTCAAATGTCTTCCTAAAAGTGTTTTGAAGTGAACTTTGGACAGACTCAATAAATATTTAGATAGAGTTTAGCTGTATACACAATTCCTAGAATCTAAACAAGGGGTTCCCTTAGATAAGGGTTATTTCTCTGTGAGAACAATTCAGTTACGTATCTGTGTAACTTTTTATGGCAGTGTTGGGTCTATCCTTTTATCTACCCAACAAGGGCAGGTAAATATCATTGATTTCTGCTTCGCAATGAGTTGATTGTCTGAAGAACCAGTTTCTCTCTATTCTTGTTTTAAGTGGTTTCAAGAGGAGAACAAAACAGGTAAATATATTTTGGTTTCGTGAAAAGGGGCACTATTGTTCAGGTGACTTTCTTTCAACAATAGGTTTGTGTATTGACCTCTACACTCCACTTGGAGAGGATGATTTATTCAACCTTTTCTGGTGGGGGGACGCTCCTCTGGTATGGCGACTCCTTAGCTCTCCTTAGCTGAGTGTTTCATGAATTATGAAAACTTTTATGTATCCTGGCCATGACAAGAATAACAACATTTATTAACTTGTAACAAAGTTTGTTAAAATCCTTGCAATGTACATAGATCACCGTATATAGAGAGGGGAATGTTTTTTTCTCAATAAAAGTGGAGTTACTCTTTAAAGGAGAAAGTGTTAAAAAGCTCAAGCAGCCACAAAGTTGAACATAATTTCGATTAATGCAACTCAACATTTTAACACCTTTATAAACCTTACATAATATCCTAGAAAAGTATGCACCCCAATCTAGTTTTCTCGATTCAGATTTCTGTGCATTTTATCAGATCTTTTTTGCAAGCCTTACCAGTGTATGAATGGAGCCCAAGAGAGAAACCAATGAAACCAACTTTATTTTTTTCATCCAGTTTCCTTTTGTAGAAGATATATATTTGCAGTCATAGGTGTGAAAAAATTGCCTTCAAACGTTGGATTCAATTTTCAGTTTTCAGCTCCTGCAGTGGCCATTATTGAGGTTGGGCACTCTCAACGTGTATATACATAATCCAATTATTTTTTCCTTTAGTTTTTAATAATGTAACGATGGATTAGAACCCCTGTCAGGTTTTTATCTCTGTCCATGTACCCACTAGGTCAATTCTAGAGATTAACTCATCTCTATCTGACCTTCCACATTGCGCTTTTTTCTATTCCAGTCAACTTCAGGCTGTCCCCACCACACAGTACATGTAAACAAAGAATACTGGTGATTTCAATGCCATTATATGGACACATGACCATGTTCATTTAATGTCACTTACTAATGTCAACGACTGAACACGGGCATGTGTCCATATAGAGTATCTCAAAAAAGTGAGTACACCCCTCACATTTTTGTAAATATTTTATTGTATCTTTTCATGTGACAACACTGAATAAATGACACAGCAGGCCGGATACCTGCTTGAGGCAAGCCATCACTCCGGAGCAGAGGCTCGTCGCTACCCTGCGGTACTTGGTGACAGGGAGAAGCCTGCAGGACCTCAAGTTCTCGACAGGCCTCTCCCCGCAGGCTCTGGGGATCATTATCCCAGAGACCTGTTCTGCCATCATCCAGGTCCTGCAGAAGGAGTATATGAAGGTAAGATTTTTATCCTTTAATATCACATTTTATTGTATAGAATGTTTGATAATATATTGTATTTCTTTCCTCATTCCCTAATTACCATGATTGTAATATGCTGTGAATGTCCCCTTTGTCCTCATGCATGCTGGATTTTTCTGTAATTATTTTTTTAGTCCTTCATACATATTTGCCTTCAATAACCTCCCCAGGATGCTCTCCTGCCCTATATTCACCTCATGTAGTCACTTAACAATGTATTTTGTCAGCTCCATAGTAGTGCTTTACCCCAAACAACCCCTAAAATGTTTAGAAATGTGATTTGTGCTTTAAATTCAGGCAGAGTGCCAGAGGCATTTTTTTTGTGGTGTCCCCAAATCATTTGTAACCCTCCCTCCCCCCAACTGCTAAGTCAGCTGATCCCAATTCTCTATCTATCCTCAATCATCTATCTGCAGTGCTCAGATATATGGATGAATTCCCCAAAGCATGTAGTGCAAGGGCCTGCCTGTATACTTTCAAATGATACTGTTTAAAGTTTTTCTATCCTATTATTATCTTGAGAGGTAATAGCAGAATGCACCAATTGTCCTCAAATGTGTACAATGTGTAGTTATATCTTTGTATTATGACACTTCTTACCTGTCCAGTGGGCTGCCAATAGTGTAACTAAGGAGGGGCAGTTCCAAGTAATACCCTGTATTTAGGCATTCAGTTCTCAATGAAGTAGAGAGGGTTACCTGTCCAAGATTCCCCCCCCCTCCTATAATGTTAGAAATGGCCCATGAGAGGGGGTGAGGGGGAATATGATAGGTGTACCTTATACTTTGACATTGTTAAATTCCCCTTACTAAATGCTATCTGGAGGTTGGCCAAGAATGTTTGTGTCTAATGTGCTTGCCATGTTTATGTGCAAAAATACTATTTTTTTTTTCCTCAACAGTTTCCTTCCACGCCACAGGAATGGCAGACCGTGGCCTCCCACTTTGCCCAGCGGTGGAACTTTCCTAACTGCGGAGGGGCAATTGATGGGAAACACGTCCACATCGTCCCACCACCCAACTCGGGGTCGTACTATTTCAACTATAAGGGGTTCAATAGTATTGTGATGTTGGCGGTAGTGTCGGCTAATTACGACTTCTTGTATGTGGACGTGGGGAAGAATGGCCGGATGTCCGATGGTGGAGTCATCGCCCAGACGGAGTTCTGCAGGCGTCTCGAGAATGGCAGCTTGGACTTGCCACCTCCAGAGGACAATGTGGAAGGACTCCCATTCGTCTTCGTTGCGGATGAAGCATTTGCGCTGGGAGGCCATCTTATGCGGCCATTCCCGATGAGGACCCTCACCCCGGAACAGAGGGTTTTTAATTACCGGCTGGCCAGAGCCAGAAGAGTGTTGGAGAACACATTTGGAATCATGGCCAGCCGGTTCCGCCTATTTCTGACACCCATCCATATGGAGGAGTATAAACTTAATCATATAATCCTGGCGTGCTGTGTTCTACATAACTTTTTACGCCAACATTCTGCCAACTATGCTGGCTCAGTTGGGCCTGAGGCCGGAATTCTACATGATATAACCCTGACGGCGCTTGAAAGTGGCCGTCCTGGCTTGCCCTCCCTGAGTGCCCGTGATGTTCGGTTAAGATACCTTGAGTTCTTTGCGGGTAGGGGGGCCATCAATATGCCAGACAATTTGTGAAGCATTTATCAAATAAAAAAAAAAAAAAAAGCTAATCTTTGGTGACATTTACTGCTTGTGTTTGTTTTAGCTGACCCTGACAGCAATGTGGGGAGTCCTGAAAATGGCGTGATTGTGTAACCTTTTATACAAAGCACTGTTGGGTGTTATTTACTAAAGGCGTAGACACTTTGCACTACCAGTGCACTTGAAACTGCACTGAAACTGCACTTGTAGTGCAAAGAGGATTTGCCCTTAGGAAATAACCCCCATTTTCACAGAAAACAGCAATTACATCACCACAAAAGTGTTGTAGCGTTGAGACAATAATCCACACATTCTTGATTAACAAACTTTTTAATACCTGCACAATCACATGTGCATTTAGAAAAGGTTTTTAAAACAAACCAACATGTTTGTTGTATAACAATTTTTGGGGTGGCATTATCAAAAATAGAAATGTCCATTTAAGATAAAACAGGCCTGTGTAAAATCAACAAGAAAGACAAAAAAATTGAACTTACAAAGTTCACATATGGTAAAACTTGAAGGCAATATCAGACATGAGTATTTAGGAACTGTGTTTGATATTGCGTTCAGATGGGGTGAAGTCACCCCATGAAAAGCCAAATTTGGAAGATGCACACCAATTTACGAATGTACACATGTGCTAGCTGCAATCACGGGGGATCAAGGGATGTGTTTTGGGGGAGCAACCCCTTCCTCACCTCTACTTTATTATTTAGGAAGGGGTTGCACCCCCAAAACGCGTCCATTGATCTCCCGTGATGGCAGATAGCACATGTTGGCACACTGTGTGCATCCTCCAAATTTGGCTTTTCGAAACATCGCTAATAAATTTTTAAGATTGTAGCACACAAAAAAAGAAAGTGATTTTGTGGGGTTTTAAATTCGCCCCAAAAACATCAATGATTTTATTATTTTTTTGAATAACTTCATTGATTTTTTTCTGGATGTTTTCCAATTCTAAATTACACCCCATGATCTCCCCGATCAGGATCTGGGCACTTTCTGATGTGAAAGGATCTTGATCCACAACATCACGATCACCTACAAAGAGAGAAACCAAACAAAAACAGGTATCAAAAATCTGCCAGCATCCATCTCTTACCTGAGCCTGTGGTCGCAGACACTCACCTGTTGTGGTGACTAGTTCCACCACGTCTTCTTCTTCCTCCTGCTCTTCTTGGGTTGGGGGTATTTCCCCTTCTTCCAGAGGTGGGGGTCTCTGGTCTCCTCGGATGAGGGGTGTCCTCCGAGTCTTTTCTCCCCTGTGTAAAACAAAAATGGTATAATTAGCACACAGATATTTGATGGCAGAACTATAAATAGGAAACATTGCTTGGAAGTGGGGTACAATTGTCTATTTGGGCAGAGTTCCAAGATGTAGCATTTTTATTGTCCTTTGTCAAGCTGCAATACTTTACCTGTCTTGTGCAAGCTTCACAGATGGAGACCCCCCTATAGTATACACTGGAGCACCTGTGTGCCGCCCCCTAATAAAAAGAGTGTTCTTGTGTCCCACACTAGTGCTCCAGTGTCCAGATGTGAAAACAGCTGCTGAGTGTCCTTTCCTTACACAGAATCTAGTTTGCATTTCATTATAGTAACAAACCCATCTACACAACCAAATATTTTTCATACAAGTAGGCCCTAAAAAATGTAGGAAAATGCATATGGCCTAAACAATGGTGTTTTAGAGGCCGAAAGAAAAATGTTTGATACGAACGAATAATGGGCCCATGAACATTAAAGTTGCCATTTTAAACTGTACAAATAAGAAAAGCATATGGAGCAGCACGAACGTCATAAAGACAAAAAGAATAGGAACACAGCACAACTACTTACTTTTTTTGCAGCACTCTCCGGATCTTTCGGTACTGCTCGGGCTCTCTTAATTTCAGGTCCGACCACCGCTTCCTGAGCTGATCTTTCGATCGTCGTACCCCGAAATTCCGGTGCAGACTTTTGACCACTTTCGCAATGATTTTGGCCTTTCTGATATTGGGGTTGGGGTAAGGCCCATACTTTCCATCATAGTCAGCCCTCTTCAGGATGTCCACCATCTCCAACATCTCCCCAAAGGACATATTTGTGGCCTTAAATCTCCTTCTGGATCGGGACGTGTCCGGATCCAGGCTTTCCTCCCCCTCCTCCTCATTCCTGTAATTAGCACGCACCTGCTGTGTCTCCGCCATGTGCTCTTCCCCCACTGCGCAGAACGAAAAGGGGCGGGGAATAGACTAGAAAGAACGTCAGGGGCGGGCGGAGTTATGCGCATGCACAGTGTGTATAAAGCGTAACACACGTGCGTATTACGTACGATCTGTGAGCGGAGGAAGTAGCATTGGAGGCGCCGATCGTAAGAGCGAAGGTAAGAGACATACTTGTGCCTATACTGCTTCTATATTGAGGCCGATATTGTAACAAGATTAGGAGAGTTTTGGCTGATTTTAGGGTTTGTCTTGTGTTGTGTCTTGCAGTGAAAATGGATATCTTTCAAGATAGTGACTTCATGGCAATATTCATTGACATGTTTAGGGAGCTGCCTTGTCTGTGGGAGATCAACCACCCACATTACAGGAACCAAACAAAGAGGAAGGCAGCGCTGGATCAATTGTTGGAAATTGTGAAGCAGGTGATCCCCACGGCAGACATCACATTTTTGAAGATCCTAATTGGTGGCCTGAGGAGCACATATGTAAGGGAGCGCCAAAAAGTCCTGGATTCGCAGAAATCTGGAGCAGCAGATGACATCTATGTCCCCAGGATGTGGTACTGCGACAGGCTGCATTTTCTGGCAGGCCAGACTGAACCCAGGTAATCCCTCTCCAGTCTTCCTTCCATGCTTCCTTCCCCCCCAGCTGAGGCATCTGACGCCCAACCCGGGCCTTCCAGGCAACAACATGTGGAGGAGCCCAGATTGAGCCAGGTATAGCATTTCTCTAAATATTTCAGGTTGTCCAATCAATGATGTTAACTAGATGTTAGTTTGGAGTACTAATTTATGATTGTGATTGATGATGTAAAACATTACAACCATGTCCCTTTTTCATACACAGGGAAGTCTCAGCCAGGAGGTGGCCGGGCCGAGCAGGCTGCCTGATATGCCGGTCCCTCCCCTACACCTGGAAAGAGAAAGTGGCAGGAGGAGGAGTGCCCTAGAGGAGGCTGCCATAGGCCTCTTTTGGAAGGGTACAGAGGCCCTGGGAGCGCTACACACCGTGGAGGAAGACTTCGCTGCCATAATTGCCTGTAAAATGCATGGATGGAGGAGGGACAACAACTCATGTGTGAGTCCTTAATGTTGGAGGCTCTTAATAAGGGGTTGAGGACCCAAATTACATCTGATACACACCTTTGTGAACTCACACATGGTCCTCCTCCTCCTCCTGCAGATCCTCCTCCTCCTCCTTCTCCTCCAGGTCCTCCTAGTCCTCCTCCTCCTCCAGGTCCTACTCCTCCTCCTGCCACATCTCCAACAGCAGAGCCACAGCCAGGAAGGAAGCGTGGAAGGAAGACCAGAAAGTGAGGACCCTGGATCCAGTCTGGTCTGGCAAAAGATGCAGCCTCTTGTGGTACCACAGCCTGGGGACGCAGATGTCATCTGCTGATTTCCGGATCTCTGGGACTTCTGGACCAGACTGCCCTCCCTTAAATATGGACTCCTCAGGCCACCAATTTTGATGTTCAAGAATTGATGTCTGCCCTGGGGGTCCCAGGCTTCGCTAATTTCTGCTGTTTATCCAGCGTTGCCTCCCTCTTTGTTTGGTTCTGAGCCCTTAATAAAGGAATTTTGGTTTGAAATATACTTGCCTATGTGTGTTTTACTTCAAAAAGGACAGTTTGTTTGTGAGGATTCAGGTACATTTCAAATATACAATGTGAAATTAACAAGGGACACCAACACCAAACAATCTCCTTGAGATTAAATAATACAAGATATCAATGGTGTTGTGGTAACTTGACACACAAAACACACACAAAAATATTCTGGAGTAAAACTAAAAATAACATTAAACAAAGATCAGCCTTTGAAAAAATACAAACATAAAATCTAAAAAAAAAAATGGCTTTAAATAAAAAAAAAAAAAAAAAAAAAGTTATCTCAGATGTGACAAATAACAATATATTCAGGTAATCCCAATAAAAAAAAAAGAAATAAGTTTGTGAGAAGTGTGTGTGAATATGAGCAGCAAAACTACTTAATACTTCTCACATTATAAAGAAGAAGAGAGTGCGCTGTATTAAACCATTTTTAACATTGCAGCGTGACGAAAGTGCTGTATCCATTGCGAACGCTAATTTTACCAGACCGAGCTGTTCCATGTCGGAATTTCTTCTGAGCATGCGTGGCACTTTGTGTGTCGTAACAGGCCACACAAGGTTGAAATTGACGCAATCGGACTTTGTTGTCGGAAAATTTTATAGCCTGCTCTCAAACTTTGTGTGTCGGAAAATCCGATGGAAAATGTCCGATGGAGCCCACACACGGTCGGAATTTCCGACAACACGCTCCGATCGGACATTTTCCATCGGAAAATCCGACCGTGTGTACGGGGCATCACTCTCTCATACTGGTCACTGGAAGTTCAACATGACACCTCATGGCAAAGAACTCTCTGAGGATCTGAAAAAAAGAATTGTTGCTCTACATAAAGATGGCCTAGGCCATAATAAGATTACCAAGACCCTGACACTGAGCTGCAGCACAGTGGCCAAGACCATACAGTGGTTTAACAGGACAGATTCCACTCAGAACAGGCCTCACTATGGTCGACCAAAGAAGTTGAGTGCACGACTCAGCGTAATATCCAGAGGTTGTCCTCGGAAAATAGAAGTATGAGTGCTGCCAGCATTGCTGCAGTGGTTGAAGGGGTGGGGGGTCAGCCTGTCAGTGCTCAGACCATACGCTGCACACTGCATCAAATTGGTCTGCATGTCTGTTGTCCTAGAAGGAAGCCTCTTCTAAAGATGATGCACAAGAAAGCCTGCAAACAGATTGACAAGCAGACTAAGGACATGTATTACTGGAACCATGTCCTGTGGTCTGATGAGGCCAAGATAAACTTATTTGGTTCAGATGGTGTCAAGCGTTTGTGGTGGCAACCAGGTGAGGAGTACAAAGACAAGTATGTCTTGCCTACAGTCAAGCATTGTGATGGGAGTGTCATGGTCTGGGGCTGCATGAGTGCTGCCAGCACTGGGGAGCTACAGTTTATTGAGGCTGGGCTCACACATATGCAAATTGGATTCGGCTTACACCCCATCCAATTCACAGAACATTTGAAATTATGTTCTTTTCAATGGGTCTGATTTACATATGTGAATTGCATCCGTGCTCCGCATTGCACAAAAAATTGTGGGTTTTCTAGGCAGTGCGGTGTGAATTGCAGGCACATAATCTTCAATGGGAACGCATCTGATTCACAGATGTGTTCCATTATAAACATGAATGCTCTCCCCCTCCTCACTACACCTCCCCCCTCTCCCAGGTCAGCTGATCTGCAGCTACAATGGAGAGGAACTGCTGAATGAATCATTTTTATCTTCGCAGGAAGACCAGAGCTGCAATTCGCACCGGACGAGTGTGAACCCACCCTAAGGAAACCATGAATGCCAACATGTACTGTGACATATTAAAGCAGAGCATGATCCCCTCCCTTCGGAGACTGGGCCCCAGGGCAGTATTTCAACATGATAACGACCCCAAACACACCTCCGAGATGACCACTGCCTTGCTTAAGAAGCTGAGGGTAAAGGTGATGGACTGGCCAAGCATGTCTCCAGACCTAAACCCTATTGAACATCTGTGGGCATCCTCATACGGAAGGTGGAAGAGCGCAAGGTCTCCAACATCCACCAGCTCTGTGATGTCGTCATGGAGGAGAGGAAGGGGACTCCAGTGGCAACCTGTGAAACTCTGGTGAACTTCTTGCCCAAGAGGGTCAGGGCAGTGCTGGAAAAAAATGGTGGCCACACAAAATATTGACACTTTGGGCCCAATTTGGACATTTTCACTTAGGGGTGTACTCACTTTTGTTGCCAGCGGTTTAGACATTAATGCCTGTGTGTTGAGGTATTTTGAAGGGGTCAGCAAATTTACACTGTTATACAAGCTGTACACTCACTACTTTACATTGTAGCAAAGTGTAATTTCTTCAGTGTTGTCACAAGAAAAGATATAATAAAATATTTACAAAAATGTGAGGGGTGTACTCACTTTTGTGAGATATGGTATATTTGCATCATAGGTGTGAAAAAATGCCTCCAACAGTTGGATTCATTTTTGAGTTTCCAGTTCTGAGAACATGCAGTGGCCATTATTGAGGTTGTGCACTCTGAAAGTGTATATACATAGCCCATTTTTTTTTTCTTTACTGTTTTAATAGAGTAGAGATGGATTATAACTCCTGTCAGGTTTTTATCTCTGTCCATGTACCCACTAGGTAGATCCTAAAGATGAATTCATCTCTATCCGACCTTCTACACTCTTCTATTCCAGTCAGCTTCAGGCTGTCCCCACCCCACAGTACATGTAAACAAAGGAGCGGGATACTGGTGATGTCAATGCCATTATATGGTAAAAGGAAATGGATGGCTGCACTCCGAGGTAAATGATATGCCACTTTAACAGTGGCGTCGCTAGGGGGTGGCTTTTGGGACTATAGCCCTGAATCTGGGGCCCATAGCCCCGAGTCTCTGCAGGGGTTCCCAAGGGGAGGGGAGGTTCTCTGGTGACACTGATGTAAGTGGGGGGCTCTCTGGGAACCCTGATGTTAGTGGGGGGCTCTCTGGGGACCCTGGTGCAAGGGGGAGGCTCTCTGGGGACTCTGATGTAAGGAAGAGGCTCTCTGGGGACCCTGATGTAAGGGGAGACTTTCTGGGGACCCTGATTTAAGGGGGGGCTCTCTGGGGACCTGATGTAAGGTGGGCTCTCTGGGGATATATACATGCACACCCATATATTACTGTATATACATGTGTATGCCCCCCATTCATATGACTTTCTTTACTACACTGCTATGGGCTCTAGCCCCAGATCTTTTGAAGACCTAGCAAAGCCCCTCCACTTTAATGTAAAATCCATAACATAAATTACATCACAGGACAAGAAAGCAGGTACAGGTAGACATGTTTCACACAGCTACGGTGCGCTTATTCATTAGGTAATGAATAAGCGCACCATCGCTGTGTGAAACGCGTTTACCTGTACCTGCTTTCTTGTGCTGTGGTGTCATTTATGTTACGGGTTTTACATTAAAGAGACTTATCATTTACCTCGGAGTGCAGCCATCCATTTCTTTCTACCCTATTGCACGGCCAGCGAGCTGAGGCTAGCACCCTTGGGAGGAGTCCATTCACCAGCTTACTTGGTCCCATCACTCACATGGGGCTGCATTTTCCTTTTCCCTATGCCATTATATGGACACATGCCCACATTCATTCAATGTCACTTACTAATGTCAACGACTGAATACGGCATGTGTCCATGTAAGTATCCCACTCCTTTGTTTACATGTGTTGTGGGGCAGGAAATGACCCGGCCTGCAGCTTACTGGGCTAGAAAATAGCACAATGTGAACGTTCTGAAAGAGTTGAGTTTTAAGGATGCCCAAACTCATCTCCAGTAGATTCACCCCTTTTTGTTTTTCCTGGTGCCCATTGTTTCTCGGGAAGAAGGTGATGGAAAATACAGATATTTAGTCTTCATGCACACAGGGCATTAGAAAAAACGAGCTGCAAAGCCACTACCAACGCCAGGTAAAAGCGGCTGTAAAAACATGCTTTTAGTAGCTTTTTGCATTGGCGTTAATGAGCGCTTAGCCGCGTTAGCTTTTAGCAGTGTTTCTCTGCCTCTATTCAAAATCAGTGGTTCCCTATGAGAGCCGTCTTAACTGATCCATCTTTCAGCCCATTGATTTGAATAAAAGTCGCGTCCAAGTCGGATCATGATGATCCGACTTGTGGTGCGAATTGTGCTCTGAGGATCTTGAAGAGAATCCCACACCAAAATGAAAAACGGCGTTGGGTCTCCCCCAAGATCTATACCAGGCCCTGTGAGTATGGTATGGATCTTGAAAGGGAACCCCACACCAAAATGTAAAAAAAACGGCGTGGGGTCCCCCCCCAAGACCTGGTGTGGATTTTGAGTGGAACCCCCACGCTAAAAAAAAATGGCGTGCCCCCTCCAAAATCCCACCAGACCCTGATCCAAGCATGCAGCCTGGCAGGTCAGGAAAGGGGGGATGAGCGAGCGCAAACACCCTCAACATGGAGGGGTTGGTGCTTTGGGGCAGGGGGGCTCTGCAGCCCCCACCCCAAAGCACCTTGTTGCCATGTTGATGGGGACAATGGCCTCTTCCCCACAACCCTGGGTGGTGGTTGTGGGGGCCTGGGGGCAGGGGGCTTATCTGAATCAGGAAGCCCACTTTAAGAAGGGGCCCCCAGATCCCAGCCCACCACCCTATGTGAATGAGTATGGGGTACATTGTACCCCTACTCATTCACTCAAAAAAGTATCAAAAATAAATAAAACCAGTACACAGGTTTTTGACAAAGTCCTTTATTAAAGTAGCTCCACCATGTCTTCTCCCCTCTCCAGTTTTCTCCCCTCTCCAGTGATGTCTTCTTCCTCTGGTTCTTCTCCCTCCTCCGCTGATGTCTTCTCCCTTTGGTTCTCCTCCCTCTGCTGTCTTCTTCCTCTGGTCCTCCTCCCTCCGGTTCTTCTCCTTCAGCTGTTTTCTTCCTCTGGTTCTTCTGCCTCCAGGTCATTCCCCCTTCTTCCTCTGGTTCTTCTGCTGCCTCAGGTTCGTCATCCTCCCGATGTATTCTCCCGACGCTAGCTCCTGCTGTTGCGTTGGGTGTGGCGTGTGCCATTACTCATATAGCCACAGGGTGGTGACGTCATCTGGAGACCACGCCCCTTGTGACATCACCACCCCATCATGCCCCGGACAGTGTTACCAAATCTACCAGATCAAGAGTAAGAGCGAATCTCCCAATGGGAAAATCTGTTACCGTAACAACTACCCATGCAGGAAACTCTTTCCACTTTGTAGAGAATCCCTCTCATATTAGGTTGCATCTTCAGGACAGGAAATTAAGAGAAATCTCTGCAACAGGACACAGACAGCAAACAATAAACAGGCATGTGTTTTAGCCTATTCAAAACTAAGAAAAAAAGTTAGGGGCTTACATTTATTTTATATAAGGAGAATGCACATGGCTAGTGGGAGGCATGCTAAGTTTGACAAGAACAAAGCACTAAGATGCTCAGTAGGGTCTTGTGGTAAAATAAGTGGTTCAGCCATTTTTTAACCTCCAAAGGAAAACGGTGACCGGGTGGGTACACATTGCAGTGCCCGAGATGCCTCACATCACAGTGCATCAATTTTTACTTGCTAAACAGTTTGGCAAGTGGTGACAATTGCCAGACTTGCCCATGGAAATCAATGGGACCACTAGCTTGGCTTGCTTTCTAACACAGTAAATTAGGAGCAAACAGACAAATGAAGTTTACATACTTCTCCAGTCAAGCATATTATTAGAGGTGAAGCAAGAGTGGTATTTTCACTTTCCCTTTAAGGTTCAGCAGTAAACTGCAGCTGTAATAACACATTTTTCAGAATCTGTTGGGCATGCATATGTTTTGAGGTATGCAAATCAGGCAGCAAGAGATTCATTTCATTCATAGCTGGGAGAAATCCTTCACCTGTTAACAATTAAGACTGTGAATTCCAGCTCCGAGTGTTTCATGCAGCAACTGTTCCCTAGGAAACCACACACTCCGCACCATTCCAGGGATCAGGGCTACATAATGTAACAGCTGAGGAATATGTGATATGCCTTTAAAGGAGAAGAAGCCACTCAGAAGTAATAGCAGTGTCATATTCATCATGCTAAGTGTAAAGCAATTACACTAGGCAAGGCGGTCTATGCAAACCCCACTGGAAATAATAAATTAAGACTCTAGCCAAAGATGCCTAGTCAGGGTTTACTAGTGCTGGTGAGTTTAATTTTTGGGAACACTTTATTAATGTACATAGGTAATATTTCTCTGTAACAATCAACAATTTTCCCCCATTCTGGTCCCTACTTACCTCTCTCTCTTGGCAGCAGCTTTCTGTGTTGATTACATCCTTCATTATTCTCTACCCGTGCCTGCACAGTAACTTCTCATAGATGTGAATGGAGCCTTAAGCCTAGTACACACCACTACTTTTCTGACAGCTCCGGTCGGAGCCGCGATACTAATGATCGGACGTTAGTACAGTGATCTCCCCTGCTGTTCTTTTGTGTTTTGACAGGGGTGCAAATCCCCCCCCCCCCCCCCCGCCCTCCACCAGAACACTCTGGTCAGCGCTCTTACGGCCTGTGTGTACTAGGCTTTACTCCAACTGTACAGGTATTTTCTATTCATGCTTATGGAAATTTTATGTATAGGCATAGAACTTCATTATCTGAATGAAGAATATATGCATTACAATTTGCAATCATAGTCCGAGAGAATTAAGTGGACACCTCGGTTTGGGTTTAGCTTAGTGTAGATTGGGGAATAGTGATTTTGGGCCAGGGGCATAACTAGGATTGTAAAAAACCTGGGGCACTATCAGGTACCCTGAGGGAAGTATTGATGGTGAATTGTGGGTGTGGCCAAATTGAATAGAGGGGGGTGGCTTAGAGGAGTATGGCTAAATAAAACCTGAACCTACTCTTGTCTGGGTCAGGATTAAGTAACATACAGAGTGCAATTGTCAGGAGTAACCCACAGAATGCAGGAGTGAGGAGTAAGTAATGGACAGAGTAAAGGGGTCAGGAGTAAATAATGCACAAAGTGAAAGGGTCAGGAGTAAGTAATTCACAAAGTTAAGGGGTCAAGAGTAAGTAATGTGCAGAGTGAAGGGGTCAGGAGTAAGTAATGTGCAGAGTGAAGGGGTCAGGAGTAAGTAATGTGCAGGATGAAGGAGTCAGGAGGAGTAAGTAATGCGCAAAGTGAAGGAGTCAGGAGTAAATAATGCACAAAGTGAAGGGGTCAGGAGTAATTAATGTGCAGAGAGAAAGGATCAGGAGTAAGTAATGCACAGAGTGAAGAGGTCAGGAGTAAGTAATGCACAAAGTGAAGCGGTCAGGAGTAGGGATGAGCCCGCAGTTCGACTCGAACATCGGGTGTTCGTTTGTTCTAAAACTAACCGAACATATGGGGCGTTCATGGAAAATTTGAGCCTTGCGGAATGCCCCATGATGCACTGCGAGATTGCAGTGCATTGCTGTATGATGATTGGCCAAAGCATAAATGCTTTGGCCAATCACAGTGCGCTCTGCTGAGAGAGCCATAATTAGCCAAAGGCAGGGTGCCTTTGGCCAATCATGGGTCAGGGGGACTAAGTCTACGCCACTATATAAGGCTGCTTACAGAGCGTCCGTGTGTAGTGTTGTTGGCGTGGACAGAGAGATGGCTTGAGTTAGATTAAGCAGGCAGGTTATTCAGTTAGTGGCAGTGTATTTGATATATATATATATATATATATATATATATATATATATACACACACATACACAGTCAGTCTAGTGTGTATATATATATATCACAGTAACTCACAAAAGTGAGTGCACTCCTCACATTTTTGTAAATATTTTATTATATCTTTTCATGTGACAACACTGAAGAAATGACACTTTACTACAATGTAAAGTAGTGAGTGTACAGCTTGTATAACAGTGTAAATTTGCGGTCCCCTCGAAATAACTCAACACACAGCCATTACTGTCTAAACCGCTGGCAACAAAAGTGAGTGCACCCCTAAGTGAAAATGTCCAAATTGGGCCCAAAGTGTCAATATTTTGTGTGGCCACCATTATTTTCCAGCACTGCCTTAATCCTCTTGGGCATGGAGTTCACCAGAGCTTCACAGGTTGCCACTGGAGTCCTCTGCCACTCCTCCATGACGACATCACCGAGCTGGTGGATGTTAGAGACCTTACGCTCCTCCACCTTACATTTAAGGATGCCCCACAGATGCTCAATAGGGTTTAGGTCTGGAGACATGCTTGGCCAGTCCATCAACTTTACCCTCAGCTTCTTTACCAAGGCAGTGGTCATCTTGGAGGTGTGTTTGGGGTCATTATGTTGGAATACTGTCCTGTGGCCCAGTTTCCGAAGGGAGGGGATCATGCTCTGCTTCAGTATTTCACAGTACATGTTGGCATTCATGGTTACCTCAATGAACTGTAGCTCCCCAGTGCCGGCAGCACTCATGCAGCCTCAGACCATGACACTCCCACCACCATGCTTGACTGTAGGCAAGACACACATGTCTTTGTACTCCTCACCTGGTTGCCGCCACACATGCTTAACACCATCTGAACCAAATAAGTTTATTTTGGTCTCATCAGACCACAGGACATGGTTCCAGTAATCCATTTCCTTAGCCTGCTTGTCTTCAGCAAACTGTTTGCGGGCTTTCTTGTGCATTATCTTTAGAAGAGACTTCCTTCTGGGACGACAGCCATGCAGACCAATTTGATGCAGTGTGCAGCTAATGGTCTGAGCACTGACAGGCTGACCCCCCCCCTTCAACCTCTGCAGCAATGCTGACAGTCCTCATATGTCTATTTCCCAAAGACAACCTCTGGATATGACGCTGAGCACGTGCACTCAACTTCTTTGGTCGACCATGGCAAGGCCTGTTCTGAGTGGAACCTGTCCTGTTAAACCACTGTATGGTCTTGGCCACCTTGCTGCAGCTCAGTTTCAGGGTCTTGGCAATCTTCTTATAGCCTAGTCCATCTTTATGTATAGCAACAATTCTTTTTTTCAGATCCTCAGAGAGTTCTTTGCCATGAGGTGCCATGTTGAACTTCCAGTGACCAGTATGAGAGAGATAATGCCCTGTACACATGACCGGTTTTCCCGTCGGAATAAACTCTGAAGGTTTTTCCGACGGAGTTCAGACGGAATTCCGCTGAAACTGTCTTGCGTACACACGATCACACCAAAGTCCGACTGTCAAGAACGTGGTGACGTACAACACGTACGACGGGACTAGAAAAAGGAAGTTCAATAGCCAGTAGCCAATAGCTTCCATCTCGTACTTGTCTCAGAGCATGCGTCGTTTTTGTTACGTTGGAACAGCATACAGACGAGCAGTTTTTCCCGATAGGAGTTGGTACCGTCGGAAATATATACAACATGTTCTCTTTCTAGGTCCGTCAGAATTTTCAACGGAAAAAGTTCGATGAGGCATACACACGATTGGAATATACGATGAAAAGCTCCCGTCTGACTTTTTCTGTCGGACATTCCGCTCGTGTGTATGCATAACACTAAATTTAACACACCTGCTCCCCATTCACACCTGAGACCTTGTAACACTAACAAGTCACATGACACCGGGGAGGGAAAATGGCTAATTGTGCCCAATTTGGACATTTTCACTTAGGGGTGTACTCACTTTTGTTGCCAGCGGTTTAGGCATTAATGGCTGTATGTTGAACTATTTTGAGGGAACAGCAATTTTACACTGTTATACAAGCTGTACACTCACTACTTTACATTGCAGCAAAGTGTAATTTCTTCAGTGTTGTCACATGAAAAGATATAATAAAATATTTACAAAAATGTGAGGGGTGTACTCACTTTTGTGAGATACTGTATATACACTGCATCCAGTGTAGCCTATATCTACAGTGCATTACAGTGCATTACATTGCATCTACTGTTTCTAATACACTTCAGGCAGTGTACACAGTATCTAATACAGTGTGTACAGTTTCTTCTACACTTCTGGTGGTGTACACAGTATACAATACAGTGCAGCTGTTTTACACTTTCTAATACACTTGTGCACAGCATCTAATACAGTGTAGTGTGGTGTTGCAAAACAAAAAATACATCATGTCCAGAAGGCCACCAAGGAGTGGCCGACGCTCACAGGCCACTAAAAGAGGGCAAGCAGCCTCTGTGTCTACAGTCAAAAGTGGTGGTCATGGACATGGTGCGTTTTCTGCAGGTGGCTGTGGGGCACGCTTTCCTTTTTGCTGATGCTGGCCGTGTTATTGAGCCACAACATGCAGAAGAGTGCGTAGAGTGGATAACAAAGCCGTCCTCATCCTGTGTCACCCAGGCTCAGAGTAGTTTGCCTTCCAACGCAGCTGCCAAAGTGGCCTATTCCACTGGCTCCTTGTCCACAGTAACTCATTCTGTAGCCCCACCATCATGCACGGAGAAATCACCAGAATTATTCAACCACAGTGTCGGTTATATGCTGCTGGAGGATGAGCAGCGATTTAAAGGCTCCGATGTTGGTTCCCAGGTTGAGGAAGGGAGTAACTTGAGCCTAGAGAGAGGGGGTGCCCAAGAAGGACAAGAAACTGGCAGTCCTGTTTCTCAGCAGGGACCGTTCCTGCGCCCAACAAGAGTATCTGTGAGGGGTTACAGTGTTGTGGCACCACCACCCAAGGCCCAATTTTTCTGCCCCTGTTTAACAGGGGCATGTAATTACAACTTTTGATATAATATTTCACAGCAGGGCTCATTCCTTCTCCCAACACGAGTATCTGTGAGGGGTTACAGCAGTGGCGGCGTGTCCATAAGGGCACACGAGCGCCGCCCCTCTCTCCAGCCAGCCCCCCTATAGCATGAATCTATCCATGGCCACTGCTGCCCCCCCCTATTCAGGAGCCCGGCCCCTTTGTGGGCACTGGGCGCCTGAATTACAGTGGTGGGGGGTGTTTTTGAAGCACCTGATTAGAGCCTTAGGCTCTAATAGGCATCAAAAAAGGTGACCTGCGAGTGCCATGCTTGGCGCTCGCAGTTCACTCAGGTGTTTTAGAACATCGAATGAATATTTCCTTTCCTAACATTGAACCACCTCTCTACCAATCAGGTGCTCAGGTCTGTTACCTGTCACCTGATTGGCTGAAACGACAGGAGCTGTGATTGGATGCCTATCGGGAGGAGAGGACGGGAAGGGACGCATGGAGGACATCGCTCAGCGTAGTCATCAGCTGCTCAAAAGAGACAGGGTAGCATTCAATGGCACAGTGGCAGCATTCGATGGCACAGTGGCAGCATTCGATGGGCACAGTGGCAGCATTCGATGGGCATAGTAGCAGCATTTGATGGGCACAGTGGCAGCATTCGATGGGCATAGTAGCAGCATTTGATGGGCACAGTGGCTGGGTTTGATGGGCACAGTGGCTGGGTTTGATGGGCACAGTGAGGCTGCAATAGATGTGGGTTTTTTCAGTTTGTTTGCGCCCCCCAAAAAATTTTGAGCACCAGCCGCCACTGGGTTACAGTTTTGTGGCACCACTAGCACCCAAGGCCCAATTTTTCTGCCCTTGTTTAACAGGGGCATGTAATTACAATACTTGATATAATATTTCACAGCAGGGCCCGTTCCTGCACCCAAGAAGAGTAACTGTGAGGGCTTACAGTGTTCTGGTATCACCAACACCTAAGGCCCAATAATTTTCTGCAGAGTATATAGGGCAGGCCATATAGTATATATACTGCTGTTCAGAGTATATAGGGCCTGGGGGACCCCCACACCATTTTTTAAAAAAAATTTGAAAGGCCTGGTATGGATTTTTGGGGGGACATCCATGCCATTTGTTTTGGGGTATTTTTGGTATTTTTATCTATATTGCTGGGATCCGACACTACATTACAACCGCGAGGTGTTTTAAATGACATATTTTCCTTTATAAATTTAATTTTGCTGTGGCATTGTTATAAACATGGGAAAGATACTAAGGACAACCCCAAGCACGATATTTAAAGGAATATGTAATTTTTATTGTTTCACTTTAAGCATTATTAAAATCACTGCTCCTGAAAAAACGTCCGTTTTTTAAAACATTTTTTTACATTGATACATGTCCCCCTGGGGCAGGACCCGGATGACCAAACACTTTTTATGGCAATAACTTGCATACTGTATAAGCCTTTAAAATGAGCACTTTTGATTTTTCACTTTCGCGCCCCATAGATTTTAAAGGTGTTCGCGTGTTCAAACAAATTCTTTTGCCTGTTCGCATGTTCTGCTGTGAACCAAACCAGAGGGGGGGGGGGGTGTTTGGCTCATCCCTAGTGAGGAGTAAGTAATGGACAAAATGCAGGAGTCAGAAGAAAGTAAGGCATGGGGTGTACATATGCTTTTCTGCATGCAAAAAGCTATCAATTTGTGTAAACCTGCCTTAAAGAAGAACAACTTCTTTACCAGCATCTGTAGAGACAATGAACACTTTGGTCGGGACTAGGTAGAGGGGGAGAGCGGGGGGGGGGAGTGGGATAGAGGGAAAAGGGAGAGAAAGAAAGGAGGGTGAGGACTGAGGAGAGGAAGAGCGAGGAGATGAGAAAGTGGGGAGAGAGAGAAAGAGAGTGGAGGAAGAGGGTGGTATGGGAGAGACAGAGGGAGGACAAGTGTACAGTGTACAGAATGTGTATTTACAACTCACTGTCCAATTATGGACTCCCCCAGGATCCATCCTCAGCTCACCTCAGGCTCAGTCACCAAGCTTGGTCTTCCCCAGGGCCAGACACCGACTCAGGCAGAGCACAAGCATCTGAACTGATTCATTTAGTCGCAGACTGTAAATTGAAATCACCCGCTGGCATCCACACAATCCCATCCAAAGTCCACAGGCACAATGAATGTGCATGGTTAGCAAGCAGCCTTAAGCTTCGTACACAAGATCGGATTTTCCAATGGGAATTGTGTGATGACAAGCTGTTGGTGGAAAATCTGACCGTTTATACACTCCATCAGACAATTGTTGGCCAACTTTCCGGGGACAAATGTTGGATGGCAGGTTTATAAATTTTCCGTGGACAAATGTCAGATTTTCCGAGCACACAAGTCCGTTGGACAAAAGTCCAAAGTACAAACTCGCATGCTTGAAAGCAAGGACGAGCCGTAAGCGGTCAGTCTTGTAAACTACCGCTCGTAATGAAGAAATAACATTCGTGACGCTTTGCTGGTAAAACTGATGGAGTTCTGCCAGACGTATTTTCAAAGGCTTTAATTTTCTAGTGATATCAAGAATAATATTACCACAACACAGATATCCTGTAGTTTTTAAGATAAAAGATACAACAATGTTGGTGTCCCTTGGTAATTTTACATTGTATTTTTTAAAATGTAACTGCCTACTCCCAAACTGTCATTTGAAGTAAAACACATAGCCAAGTATTATTCTCCACATTTTTTTTTTGTACATTAAATAAAGAAAACAAATGAAATTAGACATGCTATCTGCCAATAGAACTTAACCAAAAAGTCCATTCTATGCATCCAAAAATATAGAAAATATAACAAATCAAATCATTATTATTTAACCAAAAAATTAAATAAAAGCCTCATGCATGTGTCCAGCTTCTTATTATAGGGGGTCAGCAATGCCAAGAGTTAGTGAAAGCAGGGGTCCGTCATCCGGAGATAATTCCAAAAATCATCTGGATTATTCTCCTGGAGCTCCCGCAGCAAAGGCCAATTTTTGGTCCAAGAAATCCTCCTCCTCCTGTTCCTGGACTGGACTTGGGTCAAAGCAATAACTCCAAGGCCAATAATAAATAGCACGTTATCTCCTCCGATTCTGCAACATGTCTGGTTGACGAACGGCCATTCAGAAACGAACTGAAAAGCATGAAATGAAAAGCGCAAAATGAAAAGCGTAAATCAACACTCACCAAACTTCTACTAACACGAAATTAGCAGAAGGAGCCCAAAGGGTGGCACTAAAGAGCTGAAAAACCACGTAGTACATCACTACGTTCATGTTTGTTGGCCAACAATTCCTTGCCGTTTGTATGCAAGACAAGTTTGGGCCAACACCCTTCGGACAAAAGTCCTCGGTTTTGTTGGCGGAAAATCTGATTGTGCGTACGAGGCTTTAATCTGACCTCACAGATGTAGGTTGCAGTTTTAAATCTGCCACAATCCCAGCTGTCTCCACAGGCTTCCTATGCATGATCTTTTTGCATGCCTAGGGGTTGGAACATGGGTATAAATACTCAACTGCCATCTTCTGTACCCGTCTGCTGCCTGTCAGACTTGCAGCATAAAACTGAGGAGGAGCTTCAGAGCACTCCACTCCAGATCTGATAGGTGGGGACAGAAGCCAGAAGCTGCATAAGAACATATGAAAGGAAAGAAAACTTGAGGGATTGTGGCACTGGAACCTGGAGCACCAGCAGTAGATGTGGGTCGCAGGCCTGGATACAGAGCATTAGTTACGCCCCTGGTGGGGGCTAGAGACTTTATCTAAACCTGAACTTGTCCCTTAAAAAGAAAGTCTAATTGGTGTTGACTGCAACATAATATTAATACAGCATAGTCACAATACATTCAGACCCAAAAATCATTTCGCAATACTAGGTATACCTATGCAATGTCATATGTTTTGCTTGCCCTTGGATTGGAACATACAGTACTTGCAGCAAATGGAGCTTAGTAGCATATTTATAAAGACTGATTCAATAATATAGAAAAGCAGATGAGTAGAGACAGATCTGCCTGTCCTATGTTGTCAGCACAATACATGTGGTACGTGTAGATTTTTCACTGTTCTCCATTAAAGACTAAAGGATTTACATCAATGACAGGGACATTTTCATAAAGTTTATCAGTGCCTCCCTAATAGAAAGTGGGGCCCAACTTTACCAAACAGAGAAAACTACAGACGTATCTAGAAAAGACAAACAAACATTGAAACAACAGAAATGCTACAAAATAATCTTGAATAGTAGATATAGTATTGGAAAAATGAAAGGACAATGGGGTTGGGTAGCATTACAATGTTTATCTGATAACTGTTTTAATGGTTCCTCCAGACTGATAATTGTTTGCTTTATACTAGGAAAACCCCTTCAGCAGAACACATTTTAGCCATTTTGTAGCTTAGCACCATGCTAACCAGTACCACATGCAAATGTGTGACAGTTGAAATGGAAAACCATTCACATAAAACAATACAAGAAAATAGGCGTTGATCCTCTAGCACAGAAGCACTTATAGTAATGGAATTTTGTAATGTACAGTTATGGCCTAAAGTGGGGATAACACTTCATAATAGGCAATAAAGTTAGGTCCCCTGGCAATTAGTTACTCATATTCTGTAACATACAGGTTCAGGTCCATTTCCCACAACTTCCTCGGTTCATGGACTTTCTGGCACTTTTTGTTTACATGTAACAATCAGTATTTTTTGCTAGAAAATTACAATGCAGAGGTCCTAGAGAATAAATTGGTGGGTTTTGCATTTTTTTATGGCACACTGTATTTGTGCAGCGGTTTTTCCAATGCAATCAAATTTTAATGCAAAAAACACAATACATAACCCAATTTGTTTGTAAAAGATGATTCTACGCCGTGTAAATACATACCAAACATGTCACACTTTAAAATTTCTGTATAAATGTTACTATCTATAGGCGACGCTTTAAAAGCCTTTACAGGTTATCACTTTAGATTTATAGAGGAGGTTTACACTGTTGCTCTACATTGTTTTGTTTTTTTTCACTTTTATTGCTGTCACAAGGAATGTAAACATCCTGTGACAGCAATATGCATGTGACAGGTACACTTTATGGAACATATATAAATCAAAAAGTCGCGCTAAAAACTGAAAGTGACAACAGGCAAATGCCTAAAAACCTCATAGGGATATGAGGGTGAATACTAATCGCTAAATGAATGAGTGATATAAAAATGCTGAGCAATGAAAATACACACTATAAAAATAAACCAAACTATATGCTGTTAGTTGAATGGGACACAGATAATAATAACTAAGTCCGTGTGAAAAAATCAATATTGCATGACCCAATCAATGACAGGTGAATATCTCAAATAACTATGGGAATACTAATGTGAATGAATAAGGGAAAATAATAAGAAGAAAAATACATTAAACCCAACAAAGGTCCGTAGTTCAAAAAAATTAGTAATGAAAGTCCATCCGTGTTAAATAAACATGCATAAAAAAGGACTTGTCTCCAAGTGCTCTGTGAAGTAATGTAACAAAATCTTGCTGTGGTGAAAAAATAGAGTGCGTAGACAGACCTCCACCTCTTGAAAAAATTGCTGCCTCTTACCAGATAGAAATGGTCTCTTAATTACAGGAGACCCAGGAGGCGGATGGCTGCAACCCCAGCCAGGGATCTTTAATGCAGGCACTCAGCGTCCAGATCCAGGGACTCTCTCCCACCGGCCTCCGCAAATAAGGATATGTCACCATGCAAAAACAAAGTGCTCCACATAGCATAAAACCAGCGTTTTATTGAATATAAAAATTAAAGGTTGCACTTACAGAAACGTAGCAGTTTAAAACGTATAAGAAAAAGCCGGCCGGCTCCAAAGTAACCCGTGTCTTCCGGGTGTGAGAATCGCGGTGTCGTCGGGACGTAGCTCCTCCTCCCTAAGGGAGGAGCACTTTGTTTTTGCATGGTGACATATCCTTATTTGCAGATTTCACATACGCGTGTGCAGCGGGTGTGCCTGGGCACACCCTAATCACCCTGTGCGGCGCAGATTCCCCCTGGTGATATTTCACCAAAGCCCCCCAAAAATAAAAAAATAAATAATACAAAATATAAAATAAAAAAATAACAATCTACTGACACTGTCCACTGCCCTACTGACATCAACCTCTGCCCTACTGACAAGTCCACCACTCTACTGACACCATCCACTGCCCTAATAACACTGTCCATGTTTTAATACATTTGGTGTACACACCCTAATGCGCACACCTGTGTGTTTTCAAATGCTTTTGATTTTCAGATTTTTGACAAAGGTGCCCTTGACATCCAGGTAAACCGGATGTGATCCCTATCAGGAAAACCGCTCGCCTGTATGCTAGTCTGTCGTACGTCATCGCGTTCTAAATGAACGGACTTTGGTGTGATCGTGTAAAAGACAAGTCAAGTCCGTTTCAGCGGAACTCCATCGGAACTCCGTCGGAAAGACCGTCAGAGTCTACTCTGATGGAAAGTCCAATCGTGTGTACGCAGCATTAGTTATTCTCTCTCTTATGGCTCTCTGGTCTGATCATTCTGCTGATTATCTATTCTGGTAAAATGTAATTGTTTGAGGTAAACTATATGATCTTGTCTGTGTCAGATATAATGTAAAACTACTATTAACAGTAAAACTTCCCAGAAAAAATAAAATAAAATCATGTTTAATCCCTTATTACAAAGAAAACCCACAGGTAGCCGCAGGAGAAATACAGGCTGCTCTCCAAAAAGACTGTGTGGTTGTTTTTAAGGTGCACAATTCAACAATACTTGAACAAAAAAGAGCTGCATGGTTGAGCTGCCAAAAGGAATCCTTTACTGCGCCAATGCCACAAAAAAGCCAATGAGGCATCTCAAGGTGTTGTTGGGAATACTGTAATCAGGCTTTTTTTGTGGAACTTGTGCAGTAAAGGCCCAAATGGCTGGATACAGGCAAGCAAAGGGCCAAACCCTGCCCTGTGGAACGCAGTTTGGAGACCCATGACCTAGAGAACTGTGTTTGACTAAAGCTGGCCTTAAATTGATCAAATCTCAGCCTTGTTCAGCAGGGACCGCCCAAGATATTTAGCCATCTACGAGCAGACTGGTTGTACTGAAGTCAATCCATCAACTGACTTCAGTACAACCAGCCTGTTGGATTTTTTGCATGTGATTACTGCTTAATATTACTTTTATTACGTACAGCTATAGCCGCTAGCAGTAATTGTTGTGTTCTGCCAGCATGGAAAGCTCCCTGCCAGCAGAACACGCACCTAATTTACTAACTAGGTGACTTCTGAAGGCAATTGGTTCCACTAGATTTTAGTTGGGGTATCAGAGTAAAGGGGGCTGAATACAAATGCACACCACACTTTTCACATATTTGTAAAAAAAAAATTAAAACCATTTATCATTTTCCTTCCACTTTACAATTATGTGCCACTTTGTGTTGGTCTATCACATAAAATCCCAATAAAATACGTTTACGATTTTGGCTGTAACATGACAAAATGTGGAAAATTTCAAGGGGTATGAATACCTTTTCAAGGCACTGTACATGATCGAAATTCAGCCGGTCCCTTTTGACCTGGCCAAATTTTAATTCATGTATGGCTGGCTAAGTTACTCTCCATGACACTCTGCATCATGTAACTTTCAGGTATGTATATTTGGTAGAATCTGTCCAGGTACTTCAAAAGGGATTGAATAAAACCAGATAGCCCAGTAAATCACAGGCCTTTGGCCACCATCTTTGGTACATTCCCACTTAAAGGGAGAGCACTACACTTTCTGGGACCCCCAGGGATTTGTTTGGAAGAGTTTTTCCCTTCTCTTGTTGGGATTGGAAAACTCTGCTTAGAGTGCTCCAGTGTAAAATGTGGGTTTCATTGCTAGCTGCTGACAGCTATTTACCACTAGCCATTGGGGACGTGATAAGGAGGGACTGTGTCTTTATAGCCCCTGTGTAAATCTCCCATATTTAGGGCACCCTGTTAATTCAGGACCTAGGAGGTCTAAACCTTGCTGTTGAACCAAGTTGTTGGGTGCCCATTATACATGATTTAGTTACTACCTCATTTGTAAGTTGTATTATTGCATGCACTATTTGTTTTGCCACTGTTTATTGGTATTGTTGTTATCTTACTCTGCCGGGCGTGTTGCCCAAATAAATGTTTCTTTTAGCCTTGATGTGTCGGAGCATATGGTATTGCCTAGTGGGTCGCTAACATCAGGAGCCCATTAATCAGTGGTTGCTGCGGGGTTAGGTTATATATTACTTGTACAGTGGTATTCAAAGAAGTAAGAAACAGCTACAGCAATTTAGACAGCCTAAGCAGAGATGTCAGTCCTGCTATTCTGAATGAAGATCGACACTTCCAGAAGTGTTGGATTCCCAGATACCTCATACACTCACAGCTGCCCCTTTCCCTTTGGGCCTTTACATCATCACAGTGTTTCAGCAGCAAGTACAAATATCTCCCAAGAGACACTTGGTGCTGAAAAGCTGCTCTTTACTTTTTTTTCTTACTGTTTGATATAGGTGCAGCTATATGTCTGTGTCCACTATATGCTATGTCTTCCTTTGGACCACCCATAACTCTACATAATCTAAATTTAAAAAATTACTTCAGTATGTCTGCCCCTATCAGAAAATCAAAGGACTATGGTCCCCACAAAATAAGAGTGTGAATTAAAATTTCTGATAGTAGACCCCAAATCACTGATGTACAAGCTATGCGTGGGTGAAGTCCTAGGGTCCCCTTTTGATGGTAGAAAACCAGTAGTGTTAATTCTCCATCCTTAGTGATAAAAACAGAAACTGACCACAATGGCTGCAATATCCAAGACAAAGAACTGGCAGTATACACAATGTATGCCCCCAACTTCCCGCCACAATTTTTTTTGGGGATCTTACAACATTACAACATGAGTTCTTTCCAACCCAACAGCAGATAAAAATGTAGGGGAGATTTCAATTATGTAATGAATCTTAGCGAAGATAGAAAATTAATGCTCTCACTGCTTCCACAGTTTTTTTCCCTGCTACTGATACCTATATAAATGATCTCAATTAGCATCCACCATTCAGCATAGAAAAAGTACTATATTATATGAACATTCCCATCTTGTTTACCCCCTCAGAATCTGTTTAATCAGCTCTGTGGTTAGCTTGGTAGAAATTTGAGTCCAGCTGAGATTCAAACCATGTATGGGCAGGCTGATTGTACCACTTTGATTGACCAACTTGGATACAACCAGCCTGTCAGATTTTCCATGCGATTATTGCTAGCGGCTACAACCCCCATGGTTGCAGGAAAGAAAATCAGATCATCTATGGCCAGCCTTATTGTGGAACTACTCCCCGAGTCCTACACGCCCATTTAATTATTTCTTGGGAATGCCAAGATTCTATTCAAAATTGTAGTTTACAAACTGTTGTCTATGCTTCCAGGTCTCACCTAGTTGGATGACATTATAAAAAAGAACCCTGCTCCATCTCTACACTATACAGCTCTTTTATATTACAATGTACTAGTTCTTTCAATAAAACAAATTTAAAGCATGGGCCAAAGACTTCAATGATTTGGCAGATAAAATATTAACATGTTACCTAAAGGTGCACATACCTATTACAAATGAGGTGTGGAAGGAGACTTGGTTCAGATTCATGCACAGAGCATACATACCCTATCACAAACTATCCAACCCCACCATTAGTCACACAGACGTGATCACAAACTGGTCTAAATGTGAGGATAAACAGGCAACCCTGGCTCACTGTCTTTGCTCTTGCCCACCAATCACTACCTTTTTGAAGGACATCATCAAATATTAATTTAATATTACCCATATCCCCATATATTCAGATCCTATGTTACTATTATTTGCTTACTATATCTGATCGCCTGCTTCAAATTGCAGAATCTGCACCACACCAAACCTTTTTTTTTTCATGTGTTCATAGCCAGGAGATGTATCATGAAAAATCTCTCTCTGCCACCACCTTCAGTACCCAGGGTCATCAAAGAATTGACATTGTACTTAGAGAAATTAGATGCTGGGCCAAAAAATAAACATTTCCTCAAATGCTGGAAATGCTTTATTGAGATGTCATTTACTAAAGAGGAAATACACACTATTAGTATACTTTCAAATATACCACCTGGTATGCTAGAGAAGATCTTACTGGCTCTTTGTGTTTATAGACAATAGGATAAAGACTGATAATATTCTTTTACAGTATGATCCTAATAACCATGTAACGCACCTATACAATATGGGAATCTCCCTTGGTTTTTTGTTGTGTATTTATTTTTCTGTTGATTTTTATTTTGGTATTATTTGCTACCCTTATTTAATTGAACTTCTTGTTAACTTTTTTTTTACAAAATATGAAACATTCCTTTTAGAACCCATTGACATTTCAAATATACTGCTTTCTAGATAATAATGCAGGGGCAATATATAATCTAATTGACCTGGATCGGTGTATACCTTATTTTTTTCCGATTTTTTTGCATCAGCAATTTGTATGCTTTGCTCTGATATATTTCCTGAATTATCAATACAAATGTAATTGATGCATTGGGTGCTAGCAACACACTAGAAAGTCATCCAGCTGCTCAACACAGCATAGCGTTCTAGGCTTTCAACATCCTCCCTAGTGCTTCAATCAATAGCACCCAAGCTCTCTGCTGATTGTAGCATTAGGTGGGTGGGTAACAATAAAAAAGAGGTCTCAATTATTACTGTTCAATAATTAATGACATTTTGCTACTATACTGTACTACAATGCATTTTGGGGTCAATACCATTATGTAAATGAAAGCGTTTGTTTTGTATTTTGCATATGTCACTGCTTATTTTTAATAAAAACTCAATAAAAATGTACTGAACAAAAAGTAAAAAAAAAATAATAATTAAGGTGGAAGTCCATGCAAATACTAAAATCCCTGCATCGATAGCCATCAGCATTCTAACACTAACCTCTCTAGCCTTGTCAAGAAAAAACGAATATGCATACCTTCTTTGAAGCCACTCCGACCCTATCCGACCAGATCTCACACTGAGCTGTCAGCCGCGGCTTCGCTGTTTGAGCGGTTGCAGAGGACACGGACGACAACGGCAGCCCCATAGTAAGTCTATGGGTGACGTCACTTCCCATTCATTTTACAGCCGTTGTTGGCCGTGTCCTTTGCAGAGCTTCCGCCACTGGAGATCGGGTCGGATCGGGTTCAAAAAAGGTGTGTACACTTTTTTTTTTCTTTACAGGGCTAGAGAGGTTAGTGTTAGATCGGTGGTGTCTATAGAAGCAGGTATTTTAGTTTTTGCATTGACTTTAATTAAGTTTCAACTGGGCTTTAAGTTAGTCCTTGATAGTTTTTAAGAGTGAATTGGGTGTTAAATGGTTCTTGAGAGCATAGCTATTCCCAGCATAGGAAAAAACTATTCAGTCTCAAAGAGTGTAAGAGGACACAGGGCCACACAATGAGATTGGAGGAGAAGCAGTTTAACCTTAAACTGCGCAGGGGGGTTTTCACAGTCAGGGAAATGAGGATGTGGAACTCTCTTCCACAATCGATATTTTTAAGAGACTCTTGGATGTGCATCTTAAAGAACACAACATACAGGGATGTGGGAAATAATTATAGACATTGGCACACGTGCACCTACACAGGTAAACTGGATGGACTATTGTCTTTATTCAACCTTACCTACTTTGAAACTATGAGAGTAAATCAAATACACACACAAAATCACAAATACTAAAAGAGTAAATGAAATAAACTAAATTATCTTAATACCCCTTGGATTTCCTTTTTATTAAGCAAATTTTACCTTATAGACCAGAAACTGTGAATTTTGCAACAAAAGCAAAGCCCACAATTACATTGCTAGCTTGTCTTCCCTTCACATAATGCAGTTGACTTACTAAAGGCAAGTAGGTTGTTCACTCTGCAAGGGAATTTGGCTTAGAGTGTAGTGAATGTGATGATGCTCTACTGACTTCTATCATCCAATCCTGTGCAAGGAAAAATGCTTTTTTTTATTTTCCTTGCACGTGATTGGGTATTCTTTGCAAAGTGAAATTTCACCACATTCCACAAGCTCTGGGGCAAATTCTCTTTCTAAATGAACAGCCTACTAGCCTTTATTAAATCAACCCCAATGCCACAAGTTTCATTTCTTACACAGGGGCTTAGGGGCTATATAATTGCATATCTGTGCTTTCCAAAAGAATGTAATGAAAATAAAGTGGAAATGACTTTCTGGGACTGCTCCCACCGAGTGGTGCTTGTGAGTTTTCCCAGACTGGTCTCCCTCCCAGCCCCACTCCCTCTTTATCTTTATTAGTTCTTGAGGCACCATAACTTCTGGAGGGTGAGCAAACATAAACAGGTTTGCTATACAAAGTCTTTAATTTCCAGGGAAACCAAAACATTTGAACCCTGTTTATTCCTTGTAAAGCATTACCATAAATTAGAAAAATAATGTTTTGCCATTGGTATTTAAAATTCCAGACAGATTTATAATACTACCACATGCCTAATTTATAAAGTGTATAGTGCAGATTTAAAGATGTATTTTCCTATCTCTTAGAGGCCTGACTGTTAAAGGTGTTGCATGTGTGCAACTGTCCAAACTTCTGTAAATTCCTTGCCCTGACTGAGGTGATGGGACGGGCTGACATAGATTTTCCATGCACAATTATTGCCATAGTCACCCAGTGAAAAGATTTACTTGCTAGCAGCAGATGACAGATGTATAAAAACAGTCTAATTAAAGAATTATACATAACAACTGAAATAAACTCTGTGAACCCACTCAGGCTCGGCATACTGAGTCAGGCAACAAGCTAACTTTATATCGCTTACCCTCACTAATGGAGAGTGGGGACAGCAATTCACGAGTCACTCCACAGCAAGACAAGGCAAAAAGCCTTGTACCTTATGGGGTCAGTTGACACCACTGCGCAGTACTTTTTTTCAGCACACCACACTGTAGACAACAGAACCTAACGAGCTGACAATTACTTTGTCTCAATTTCAGGGACAATTTGATTTTCCTACCTAATTCTAAATATGTTTCTTATTCTTTTAATGTTTGAATGTATCCCTGGCAAAACAACAATAAAACTTATTGAACGTGAAAAAAAAAATTCACTATGCTGTCAGCACCTTGGAGGGTCAGACTGTTGTCCTCACATACAATCAGTGGCCCATGTCCCCCTCCTGCACACTGATCCAATCAAGAGCTGCAGAGCTATTGATTGGAGCAGTGTGCAGGAAGTGAGGGGGGAGGATCGTATTGACTTCTGGAGACCCGGGATACTGCTTGTATATAGGGATGGGCTATCTGTTCGAGTCGAACATGAGTTCGACTCGAACATTGGATGTTGGCCCGTTCGCCGAACAGCGAAAAATTTGGGGTGTTCGCAGCAAACTTCTAAAAGCCGCAGAACACCCTTTAAAATTCTATGGCAGAAAGCTAAAGTGCTCATTTTAAAGGTTAATATGCAAATTATTGTCATGTCAAGTGTTTGGGGACCTGGGTCCTGCCCCAGGGGACATGTATCAATGCAAAAATTTTTTAAAAAACAGCCGTTTTTTTCGGGAGCAGTGATTTTTTTAATAATGCTTAAAGTGAAACAATAAAAGTGAAATATTCCTTTAAATTTCGTACCTGGGGGTGTCTATAGTATGCCTGCAAAGTAGCACATGTCTCCCATGTTTATAACAGTCCGAAAGCAAAATTACATTTCTAAAGGCAAAAAAAAGTAATTTAAAAGTGCTAGCGCTAGTGCCGGCTTTTAATGAATTGTCGGTCAGGACAATACACATAAAAGTAATTGAAAGTCATTGAAAAAAAAATGCGTAGGGTCCCCCAAAAATCTATTACAGGCCCTTCAGGTCTGGTATGGATATTAAGGGGAACTCCATGCCAAAACTTTAAAAAAATGGCGTGCGGTTCCCCCCAAAAATCCATACCAGATCCTTCAGGTCTGGTATGGATTTTAAGAGGAACTCCACGCCAAAATAAAAAAAATGGCATGCGGTTCCCCCAAAATCCACACCAGACCCTTATCCGAGCACGCAACCTGGCAGGCTGCAGGAAAAGAGGGGGAGCGAGAGAGCCCCCCCCCCCTGAACCGTACCAGGCCACATGCCCTTAACATGGGGAGGATGTCCCCATGTTGATAGGGACAAGGGCCTCATCCCCACAACCCTTGCCCGATGGTTGTGGGGGTCTGCGGGCGGGGGGCTTATCGGAATCTGGAAGCCCCCTTTAACAAAGGGGACACCCAGATCCCAGCCCCCCATGTGAATTGGTGAGGGGTACATTGTACCCCTACGATTTCACAAAAAGAAAGTGTCAAAATGTTAAAAAAAACACTGGAGACAGCTTGGGATGCAACGGGAATCCTGCATTGCATTAGAGGGGGGCGGGGTCATCCGTACACGTCACTGGGAAACCCCGGTGTTTCCACTTGTCAGAGGGGGGCGGGGTCACGTGACAGGTGGCCCCGCCCTCAACTACATAAGAGCTGTCAAGCTAGTTCCGCGTCATTGGCTGGGTGCCCCCGGTGGAGGCAGGATCCTGTGTGTGTGTTCCTCTCTGGAATCGCTGGAGATCATCCATCACTGGAGATCGAGAATTGGATTACATCGCTGTAGTAGGAGCGTGGATTTATTGGATTACATCGCTGGAATCTCTATTTTTATTTTTAATAAAGGACTTGTCCCAAGCCGTCTCCTGTGGTTTTTTAACATTTTGACACTTTCTTTTTGTGAAATGGTAGGGGTACAATGTACCCCTTACCAATTCACATGGGGGGGGCGGATCTGAGTGTCCCCTTTGTTAAAAGAGGCTTCCAGATTCCGATAAGCCCCCCCGTACGCAGACCGCCACAACCACCGGGCAAGGGTTGTGGGGATGAGGCCCTTGTCCCCATCAACATGGGGACATCCTCCCCATGTTGAGGGCATATGGCCTGGTATGGTTCAGGAGGGGGGGCGCTCTCTTGTCCCCCCCTCTTTTCCTGTGGCCTGCCAGGTTGCATGCTCGGATAAAGGTCTGGTAATGGAATTTTGGGGGACCCCAACACATTTTTTTTTCTATTTTTCAATGACTTTCAATGACTTTTATGTGTATTGTTGGGAACGACAATTCATTAATAGCCGGCTCTAACGCTAGCACTTTTAAATTACTTTTTTTTCCTTTAGAAATGTCATTTTGCTCTCTGACTGTTATAAACATGGGAAACATGTGCTACTTTACAGGCATACTATAGACACCCCCCAGGTATGAAATTTAAAGGAATATTTCACTTTTATTGTTTCACTTTAAGCATTATTAAAATCACTGCTCCCGAAAAAACGGCTGTTTTTGAAACTTTTTTTTTGCATTGATACATGTCCCCTTGGGCAGGACCCAGGTCCCCAAACACTTGACATGACAATAACTTGCATATTAACCTTTAAAATTAGCACTTTTGATTTTTCATGTCTGTGTCCCATAGACTTTAACGGTGTTCGAGTGTTCGAACAAATTCTTTGCCTGTTCTGGATGCGAACTGAACAGGGGGGTGTTCGGCCCATCCCTACTTGTATATGAGGGCTAGCAATCTGACTCTCCTTGGCCCTGCCAGCACAGGGTATTTTAATCCTTGCTGCAGCTCCTAGGAGCTAAAAAAAATGAAAAGAACATGACTATGGTATTAAATATGGCTTGTTAACTGCTATACCAAAAAACCCACCCTTCCAGTAATAACCATACCACAAAATTGGAGTTAACTTGGCCATAGCAGCCATTTTATTAACCAAAATATAAATAACAAATAAAAAAACAGATCAATAACATAAAAACCAGAACAGACAGTTTATTAAAGAAAGGAGCCACAAGGTCCTAATAGGCATAAACAAAGACAGTACCTGCTTGTCACTTCTCAGGCCTCCAGCCGCAAAACCACCGACTCGGAGACAACTCGCAGGTACACATCCACCAACTGGGAGCTGTTCCTCAGATGGGTCCCTACACCATACCTTTTGTGCCCATATGAACCTAAAAAGGACCTTCCACCCCGCCAATCGCCACATCTGGCTCTGCAGAACACCCAATTCCCCAACCTGAAATACCCACTATGGTTGCAAGTGGTTGGAAGATCGGATGATCCTATGACGAAAGCACTCAAGCAGAGTGTGGGACGTTTCGTTACACCCACCAAATGCAGGGAAGAGGATGGGAAGTTGTTCCACGCTTGCTGCTCCACTGAAGACCTTCCCCATCCGGTCTCCTCACTACTTCCCCCAATGCTCCACCCAGCCTAGACCATGCCCAGTCAGCCAACTACAAACCTATTCAATAACAGCCCAACTGTTGCTTATCTCCCTTTACCCAAGCCCCTTTAACCCCTGTCATGCCTACCCTCCGTCTAGTGCCTTTTGGTTTTAATCTGGGCCTCTCTGTGTATTTATTACTGCTTGTGCAACCTGATTGCTTACTAGTAAAAGGTAAAGTTGATTCAATTAGGCTTTAAAGTGATTGTAAAGACAGAGTTTTTTTTATTAATATAAAAAATATGTTATACTTACCTGCTCAGTGCAATGGTATTGCACAGAGTGGTCCCTTACCTCCTCTTTTGAAGTTCCTTGCCAGCACTGTCCAAGTCTCCTTCCTGCACGCAATGGCCATTTTGGGTATGGATAACCGACCTGTTTACAGTTGTAATATGATTCATGCCTTTTAACATAGTTGCACTACTTTTTACAATAAATTATACGTTTTGTACAGTACTGTACTATGTGGAACTTTGTATTTTGCATATACTCCGTTCATTGAGCACGAGTGAGGACTTGCTGGTACAACTTCCTGGAGTACTTGCCTATCTTCTATCCTTGTATATGCCACCTAGGGCTACATGAGAGGATACCCGAGCCTTTGCTGGCGGATTCTGAGTCCGATTAGGCGCTTATTGACCTCCCTGAGTAATAGGGGTCTCTGGTCTTCTGGTAAGCTTCCAGTGTGATCTTACCTTGGGTGTCACGTTTGTTGTCCTTGGATTTTCCTTATCAGCACAGATTCTTCTATGGGACTTCTCTCTATGGACACTTTATAATTTTCACCTGTTTACCATTTGTTTTTATTAATTCATTTCATTATTAATTGATGTATACATTTCACTATAGGTATTTATAGCGCTGCACTTTGTTTTATTCATTGTTAGTTTTATACTAGGCATTCATTTTATATACTGTATATACAGTGTATATATATATATTTATATATATATATATATATATATATATATATATATATATATATATATATATATATATATATATATATATATATATATATATATGACCTATACATAACCCCTAATCCTAAAATCCTAAAATGTAAAGGAAACCTTCCAGGAGAAACATGAAGGCTGCCATTGTTGACCATCTAGGGCTGTTCATCTATCTCTGTATATGTGTGACTGCTTGGGTGTGCAATTAGAGGCATAAAACTGCGGTGCCTGTCAGCTTGTCAGTACTTTGTACAGGCTACAGAACAATTGAACAGATTGGTAAAACAATTGGTAGACAGTTGTCATTCAATACCAGTATGTGCCTGAATAAGGACCACCAGCCTGGCGGGATCACCAGCTGTCTTATTGAAAGCTGCAGATTCAAGTAGATAGAGAACAGTTTTTGAAATAGGAAAATTATGTTGAGCCTGGTTCGATCTATCTAGGAGAAGTACATTTTATTTATTCCCTTGGATTACTCTTTTTTGAGATTGCACTCAGTTAGCTTATATTGTTTTAAGCAAATTCAAACCAACCCATGAAAATGATGGAATGCAGATATACTGATACAGATATAGGTTGCTTAGTCGTAGTTAGTAAAATGTCACAGTAACAGACAGAACATTCATTCTCATCTAAAATAATCATCTAAACATAACAAGCTTTCGAGGGACGCCTGGCATGCTCACAGGGCACATTTTTTATTAGTTCGTGTTCTTCTGTAACAATCCACTTCCCGCTGATAAGCTGAGATCCAGTGTAGCAGCAATGTGTGCACAGTGCAAGAGGGCAAGTTATGATTTGTCCTTTTATTTAATAACACTCAGAAGCATCCTAGCAACCCATACCGGCTTGTTATTCTACCAGGCTCCTGAAAAGCCATTAAGGTGGTTTTTGGTCTGATGGTATTTGCTTTAACAGATATTTTCTAGATAAAGAGATGCTTGAGATTTAGATTTTCAGAAAAATCAAGCAATAATATTTGATAAATATTACCTTGTGGTTATACAGTGATTTGTGTAGAGCAACGACTAACATAGCTACAAGCATAATACAGATAAGAAAGTCCTGTTTGCGACAATTGGGTGTGTTGACCTGCGTTTTACCATTCAACTCAATTGAATGAAATCCTTAAAGCAGAACTCCAGGTATGTTTTTTTTTTGGCATAGTTACATTGGTTAGAGTTGGACTAATGCAAGTATGCATATTCCATACCTGGGGCATCACAGTGGCTAAGTGGTTAAAACTTCCACCTAGCAGCACTAGGGTCATTGGTTCAAATCACAACCATGGCACTGCCTGCATGGAGTTTGAATGTTCTCCCTGGGCCTGCGTGGGTTTTCTCCGGGTACTCTGGTTTCCTCCCACACTCCAAAGACATGCTGGTCTTCTAATTGGCTCCTATCTAAATTGGCCCTAGCATGAATGAAAGTTAGGGACCTTAGATTGTAAGCTCCTTGAGGGCAGGAACTGATGTGAATGTCCAATATATGTGTAAAGCACAGTGTAAATTGATGGCGCTATATAAGTACCTGTAATAGATAAATATTCCATACCTGGATGATCCCTGTGGAAGTGAAGATTCACTGTAGTACCTGCCGCTACTACAATGATCCTTGCTGCCCTCCGGCTCATGTGCTAAGTGGCTGTCCTGTTGCATAGTATCCACAGGGGTTGCCTGTCCAGCACGGACACCATTCAGAGAACACCTTGTATTTTTCTCAATGAATACAAGGCATTTTCTGATTGGGCATGTTGGAGATTATGACATCAGCACCCTGCCCCTCCACCTTGTTCAGTCAGAGAACACTTTGCATTAATTGAGACATATGCAAGGTGTTCTATGTATGGCATCCCGTGCCTAGCGTATAACCCCCAGTGTTCACTATGCAGCAAAGCAGCATCTCAGCACAGGACCTTGAGGACAACAGTGCATTGACGGCTGCTGATTGGCCAAAGCATGCACCTGACCTGCATGCTTTCTACACCTAAGTGGAGCACCCCTTTCAGAAGATTTGAGGATATTATTAAACCTAGAGACTGGTGGACTTAGGCCACCATAGACAGATTGAAATTTCTGTTGAACCGGCAGAATTTCAATCTATCTATGTGCAGACTGGTTGTACAGAATTTGATCTATCAACTGACTTCAGCACAACCGACATGTCTTTATTTTTTTGGCGATCACTGCCAACTGCTATAGCAGCCGGCAGTGATCATTGTATTCTGATGGCTTGAAAACTTTCACCCAAGAGCACACACTGACACATGGCTCTTACGAAAGCTTGGTAAATCAAGTGCCAGGCTTCCCTAGCATTACACCTGTGGGGCTGTGACCAAGTCTGGGCACAAGCTAGCACAGGCTTCTGGAAACACAGGAAGAGGAGAGCTGGGATATGACATTACTTACCTCATATCCCTACCACTCCTAAACCTGCTCCACTGCAGCACCAGGCCCACGATGCCTTTAATCTGACTGGTGCTCCGGCGTGCACCTACATGTGCTTTTCTCACTACATGCAATTGACACAGGAGGAGCCTGCACCCTGGTGAATCTGGTGGTCATGCCGGGGAGACAGCAGGACTTGCGTGTTTAGCCTGCTGAGCTCACTGTGAATCTTGGCTACTCTGCTTGCTTGGCTTGCCCAGTGGTGTGGTGCTCACTCACCAGAGCAGCTCTAGACTCCACAGGTAACACTTAGTGTGGCGGCAGTGACAGTCTTTGGTCTTCATCTTCCTGCAGTCTCATTGGTCTGTGTACTGGGTGTGGGGAAAGGGGCAAGCTCTTTTTCTCAGTCTCTCTGGGGGCAATAATGCAGTCTCTCTCTGAGAGACTCCTCCAAAATTATTGCCCCACAGATAGTGACAGCTTCACACCGCCTGCACAGAGAGAGAACGCTTCACACTGCCTGAACAGAGAGTGACCGCTTCACACTGCCTGCACAGAGTGACCGCTTCACACTGCCCACACAGAGAGTGACCGTTTCACACTGCCTGCACAGAAAAAGACCGCTTCACACTGCCTGCACAGAGAGAGACTACTTCACACTTCCCGCACAGAAAGTGACCGCTTCACACTGCCTACACAGAGAGTGACCGCTTCACACTGCCCACACAGAGAGTGACCGCTTCACACTGCCCGCACAGAGAGAGACTGCTTCACACTGCCTGCACAGAGAGAGACCACTTCCCACTGCCTGCACAGAGAGAGACCACTTCACACTGCCTCCACAGAGAGAGAGACCGCTTCACACTGCCTGCACAGAGAGTGACTGCTTCACACTGCCTGCACAGAGAGTGACTGCTTCACACTGCCTGCACAGAGAGTGACTGCTTCCCACTGCCTGCACAGAGAGAGACTGCTTCACACTGCCTGCACAGAGAGAGACCGCTTCACACTGCCCACACAGAGAGTGACCACTTCACACTGCCTGCACAGAGAGAGACTGCTTCACACTGCCTGCACAGAGAGACACCACTTCACACTGCCTTGTAGCAGAGCGTCCCAGAGAGAGCCAGGAAAAGTCCTGTTCGGGGTTTATACATCTCCCAGGCTCCTCTCATACAGGTTCAGGGATCTGTGATCCATGGTCCGGTTCAGGTCTTGGTCCTCTCCCCCAGGCTAATTTAAGCTCACCTGAGCAGACAGCCTTTGCTCTTGGCCTGGGATACTCAGACAAGCTTCTGTGTAGGAGAGCAAAAAGGTATGTGGAAGCTGACAAGCTGTAGGCTTGCTCAGCCTGATAGTTAGGATTTGTAAATATTGTTTAGTTAGTGCCGAGACACGGCTAGGTTTTGTTTTGGCTATTTTTGGTTCCTATTTGTTTTCTTTGGAACACTGTACAGCACCTGTATATAGACTTGTATATATCACAAATAAACACCGCACTGTTTGTCACTATTTCACTGGATTTGGTATCTGTGCCTGAAAGACTGCTCATCCCAGGGAGCTTTGTACCTGCTACCTGTCCCCCATGTTACATATGGTGGAGACTGCGACCAGCTGTAGTAAGTTACTACTTAAAAGGCCAGTACCTAGAGTGACTAAACATGGAGGAAATCCTAAAACAATTGGTGATATCCAACGCTGCACAGCAACAATCCAATGCTGCACAGCAACGAGCAAACGCTACACAGCAACAAACAAATGAGTTATCGCAGAGGCTGTTTGAACAGCTAGCCACTGATGCAAAAGAGGATAGGAAAACTCTGGCTGCGGTTGTGGAGACGCTAGCATAGTGGTCACCTGCTAAAGTTAATGTTGTTGGAGACAAGCCCTCAGCCATCCATGTGGGTCGCTTTCTTTCTAAGATGACTGCAGATGATGATCCAGAGACATTTCTCTTAACGTTTGAACGTACCGCTGAGAGGGAAGGTTGGCCCAAAACCCAGTGGGCAGGACTGGTCGCCCCCTTGCTGTCTGGAGAATCGCAGAAGGCCTACTATGATTTGGAGTCAGCAGAAGCAGGAGACTATGAAAAGGTCAAGCGGGAAATCCTGGCGCGACTTGGTGTCACCTTGGCAGTTCGAGCACAGCGGGTCCACAACTGGTTCTTCCAAGACGAGAGGCCCCCAAGATCGCAGATGTTTGACCTAATTCACTTGGTGAGGAAATGGCTACAGCCAGAGTCCCTGTCTGGGCCACAAATAGTGGAGCGTGTGGTCATGGACCAGTTCCTGAGGTCACTACCAGTTCCCCTGCAGAAGTGGGTGAGTCAAGGAGACCCCAACTCGGCGGACAACCTCGTGGAACTTGTTGAAAGGTACTTTGCTGCAGAGAACCTTGTCACCACCCCTACAGCCGTACAGACTTTCCGCCCAAAGCCACGGTCCCCCCAGGCAACCGGTAAGACTGTTCCAGGGGAAGTGGGTGGTAAGCATGGCAAGGAAATAGGGGGGAGGATTTTTGGTGCCAGGACTGAAGTTTGGCGTCCCAAACAAGGGAAGCTACTGCCTGTCAGCAAACCAAACTGGGGAAACATCAGGTGTTTTCGTTGCCAAGAACTGGGACATGTTGCAGCAAACTGTCCATTGACAGATGAACCAATGCAGTGTGATCTATCTATTAGAAGGCAATCTATGTTTGCTGCTGTTTCATGCGCTGCAGCACCAAATATGGGAAAACACATGTGCCAAATGACTGTTAATAATAAGCCTATTACGGCCTTGCTGGACTCTGGAAGTCTAGTGACTTTGGTTACAGCTGAGATGGTTGAAACTGTGAATTTGCATGCTAAAAAAATTGCTGTGATCTGTGTACATGGGGATACCCGCGAGTATCCTATAGCCACTGTTCAGTTTAAAACTGGCTTAGGTACGGTGACCCATCCGGTCGGACTTGTGCCCCACTTGGTGCACGAGGCCATCGTTGGTAGGGACTTCCCTACGTTTTGGGAACTGTGGGATCGTCCCGACCCGGTCGCAGTAGCTGACTCAGTGACAGAGCCAGAACTCCTGGCCGCTGCTGACAATATGGGTTCAGGGGACTCTTCTCAGGGCTCCCCAGGTTTTTCGTTCTCAGTTATGGCAGGAGAGCTGGAGGAGCCTGAGGAGGTCCCCACAACCAGTGGAGCTGGACAGCCATCTGCTGAATCTGAGCCTACGTTGGAGTTTGCTGACCTTAATGTACACAAGGAAAATTTTGGTACCGAGCAGAGAAAAGACCCAACCCTTGCCAGGGCCTGGGAAAATGTAATGGTGATTAATGATGTACCTGTCGAATCAGGGGACAGGCTCTGTTTTCCTTATTTTAGCAGCAATGAGGATTTACTGTATCGTGTATGTAAAAAAAATGATGAAGTGGTTGAACAGTTGGTGGTTCCTAAGCCATACAGACGGGTGGTGTTGGAACTTGCCCATGGGCACTTGCTAGGAGGTCATTTAGGGGTTGAGAAAACTACTGAAAGGGTGTTGCGCAGGTTTTATTGGCCCGGGATACAGAAGGATATTGCGAATTATTGTCAATCCTGTCCTGTGTGTCAGATGTCAGCCCCACTACAACACTTCCGAAGTCCTTTAGTGCCCTTGCCCATTATTGAAGTGCCCTTCGAGAGGATTGCCATGGACCTTGTGGGTCCACTCCCCAAGTCTGCCCGAGGTCACCAGCATATCCTTGTAATCATGGATTATGCTACTCGTTACCCTGAGGCCATTCCCTTATGCACTGCGTCTGCTAAAAACATTGCCAAAGAGCTGTTTATGGTGTTCAGTCGAGTTGGAATCCCTAAAGAAGTCCTTACAGACCAGGGCACCCCATTTATGTCACGAATAACTAGAGAGCTGTGCAAGTTATTTAAGGTGTCGCAATTGCGAACCTCGGTGTACCATCCTCAAACGGATGGCTTGGTGGAACGCTTCAATAAGACATTAAAGAGCATGTTAAAAAAGGTTGTTGACAAGGATGGGAAAAACTGGGACTTCCTGATACCATGCTTGATGTTTGCCATCAGGGAGGTTCCCCAGTCCTCCACGGGGTACTCTCCCTTTGAGTTGCTTTATGGGAGACACCCTCGGTGACTCTTAGACATAGCCAAAGAAACTTGGGAGGGGGAGCAGACACCCCATAAAAGTGTCATTGAGCATATCGCTCAAATGCAGGACAGGATTGCAGCAATCATGCCGATGGTAAAAGAACACTTACTGCAGGCCCAAGCAGCTCAACAGAGGATATACAACAGGGGGGCCCAACTCCGTGTTTTCTCACCTGGTGACAGGGTCCTGATGTTAGTTCCCACTGTTGAGAGCAAGTTCCTGGCTAAGTGGCAGGGTCCCTTTGAAGTAATTGAAAGAGTTGGGGAGGTCAATTACAAGGTATATCAACCAGGGAAAAGGAAGCCCGAACAGATTTACCATATAAACCTGTTAAAGCCCTGGAAGGATAGACTGGCGTTAACTGCGAGGTCCCTCCCGGTAACGCCTAAGGGTACTGAGTCCCTTCTGATCCCAGAGGTCACGATTCCAGACACCCTGTCATATTCCCAAAAGCAGGAATCTAGAGAATTCCTGATAAGAAATAGAGAGAGATTTTCAGAGTTACCTGGCACGACTTCAGCAGTTCAACATGATATTGTTACTGAACCTGGGGTCCGTGTCAAGCTCAAACCATACCGAATTCCTGAAGTGAGGAGAAAGGACATCAGCGAGGAAGTTAAAAGAATGTTGGAGCTAGATGTCATTGAGGAATCCAATAGTGACTGGTCTAGCCCCATCGTGTTAGTCCCAAAACCGGATGGCACTTGGAGGTTCTGTAATGACTTCAGGAAGCTTAATGCAGTGACAAAGTTTGACACGTACCCAATGCCCAGAGTGGACGAACTTATAGACCGACTTGGCAAGGCTCGCTATCTGACCACTTTGGACTTAACAAAAGGTTATTGGCAAATACCCCTGACTGGTAGCGCCAAAGAGAAGACCGCATTTGTGACCCCAGAGGGTTCCTTTCAATACAAAAAAATGCCTTTTGGGTTACAAAATGCCCCCGCGACATTTCAGAGGGCCATGGACAGGACTCTAAGACCCCACCGACAATATGCAGCAGCATATCTAGATGACATAGTGGTACATAGCACTGACTGGGAGTCTCACTTGCCCCGTGTCCAGGCTGTCCTTGATTCCCTCTTCAAAGAAGGTTTTACAGCAAATCCAAAAAAATGTGCCATTGGTCTAGAGGAAGCCAAGTATTTGGGCTACACTATTGGGCGTGGGGTCATAAAACCTCAAGTGAATAAAATAGAAGCCATCCAGGAATGGCCACGTCCTGCAAACAAGAAGCAGGTCAGGGCCTTTCTTGGCATTGCGGGGTATTATAGAAGATTTATCCCAAATTTTGCAACTATAGCTGCCCCACTGACAGACCTTACGAAAGGGAAAGACTCTGTAATGGTGAAATGGTCCGCAGTAGCAGAGGAATCTTTTCAAGTCCTGAAGAAGGCTCTTTGTGCACAGCCAGTACTGTACTCCCCCGATTTCTCCAAAGATTTTTTGGTTCAGACGGATGCGTCTGATGTTGGTATCGGGGCAGTACTATCACAGGTACACAATGGGGAAGAACACCCTGTGGTGTACCTAAGCAGAAAGCTCAATGACCATGAGCAAAGGTATGCAGTCATTGAAAAGGAGTGTTTAGCCATAAAGTGGGCCGTGGACGCACTCAGGTACTATTTGTTAGGGCGCCAGTTTGACTTAATAACTGACCATGCTCCTCTGAAATGGATGGCCCAAAAGAAGGAGACTAATAGACGGGTGAACCGGTGGTTTTTGGCTCTACAGGATTACTCCTTCACTGTAAAACACAGGCCAGGTGTTGAGATGGGGAATGTAGATGCCCTGTCCCGTGTTCACTCCTGTTGGGCTACAGGTGTTCCAACCCTGGGGTTGAAACAAGGGGGGAGGATATGTAGCAGAGCGTCCCAGAGAGAGCCAGGAAAAGTCCTGTTCGGGGTTTATACATCTCCCAGGCTCCTCTCATACAGGTTCAGGGATCTGTGATCCATGGTCCGGTTCAGGTCTTGGTCCTCTCCCCTAGGCTAATTTAAGCTCACCTGAGCAGACAGCCTTTGCTCTTGGCCTGGGATACTCAGACAAGCTTCTGTGTAGGAGAGCAAAAACGTATGTGGAAGCTGACAAGCTGTAGGCTTGCTCAGCCTGATAGTTAGGATTTGTAAATATTGTTTAGTTAGTGCCGAGACACGGCTAGGTTTTGTTTTGGCTATTTTTGGTTCCTATTTGTTTTCTTTGGAACACTGTACAGCACCTGTATATAGACTTGTATATATCACAAATAAACACCGCACTGTTTGTCACTATTTCACTGGATTTGGTATCTGTGCCTGAAAGACTGCTCATCCCAGGGAGCTTTGTACCTGCTACCTGTCCCCCAGGTTACAGCCTGCAGAGAGAGAGCGACTGCTTCACACTGCCTGCACAGAGAGTGACCAGTTCACACTGCGGGCAATGTGGAGCGGTCTCTCTCTGTGCAGGCAGTGTGAAGCGGTCTCTCTCTGTGCAGGCAGTGTGAAGCTGTCTCTTTTTCTCTCTGCAGGCAGTGTGAAGAGGTCTCTCTCTCTCTCTGCAGGCAGTGTGAAGCAGTTTCATTCTCTGTGCAGGCAATGTCAAATTGTCTCTCTCTCTCTCTCTCTACAGGCAGTGTGAAGCGGTCTCTCTCTCTGTGCAGGCAGTGTAAAGCTGTCTCTCTCTCTCTGTGCAGGCAGTGTCAAGCTGTCTCTCTCTCTCAGCAGGCAGTGTGAATCTGTCTTTCTCTCTCTCTCTGCAGGCAGTGTGAAGCTCTCTCTCTCTCTCTCTCTGTGCAGACAGTGTGAAGCGATCCCTCTCTCTCTGTGCAGGCAGTGTGAAGCAGTCTCTTTCTGTCTGTGCAGGCAGTGTGAAGCGGTCTCTCTCTCTGTGCAGGCAGTTTGAAGCGGGGTCTCTCTCTGTGCAGGCAGTGTGAAGCTGTCTCTCTCTCTGTGCAGGCAGTGTCACGCGGTCTCTCTCTCTCTCTCTCTGCAGGCAGTGTCAAGCTGTCTCTCTCTCTGCAGGCAGTGTCAAGCTGTCTCTCTCTCTGCAGGCAGTGTCAAGCTGTCTCTCTCTCTGCAGGCAGTGTCAAGCTGTCTCTCTCACTGCAGGCAGTGTCAAGCTGTCTCTCTCTCTTTCTGCAGGCAGTGGGAAGTGTTCTCTCTCTCTCTGCAGGTAGTGTGAAGCGGTCTCTCTCTCTCTGCAGGCAGTGTGAAGCGGTCTCTCTCTGTGTAGGCAGTGTGAAGCTGTCTCTCTCTCTGTGTAGGTAGTGTCAAGTGGTCTCTCTCTCTCTCCCTCTCTCTCTCTCTGCAGGCAGTGTCAAGCTTTCTCTCTCTCTGTGCAGGCAGTGTCAAGCGGTCTCTCTCTCTCTCTCTCTCTGTGCTGGCAGTGTCAAATGGTCTCTCTCGGTCTGTGCAGGCAGTGTCAATCGATCTTTCTCTCTTTCTCTGGGGCAATGTGGAGCAGTCTCCCTCCCTCTCTCTCTGTGCGGGGAATGTGGTGTAGATGGATGGTGAGCTAATTCGGTGGTTCAATGGGCTACTTGACTGGACTTGCTCCCCAGGCCTAAGGCTGCCAGCCCTCCCCTGGTGGGTTCTGTACAATCATTCCAGTTTACTCTCCAGCTGGTATTTCTCTTTTACATATATGTATATTGTGTTTTGTACTGTTGAACTGTAATTAAGCTGTTTTCTTTAAGGGGATTCCTCTACTGAGTTTGTCTGTTGTCCAGAACTCAGTTGATCAATTGCACTTTTGTTCTATATATTTACTACGGTGCTTCAGTAAAAGCTAAGATAATATATATATATTTGACTTGTGTTGAGTGTCATTTAAAGGTGCCTGCAAAAAGATGTCTGAACCCAGAGCGCCGTGTGGGTTCAAGTGTTCACAGGGTCAGGGTGATGCAGAAGAACAGGTAAATCAAAGAAGCCCTCTAGGGGGCTGTGCTACATTTGAAGGCTTATTCGGGATTTACTCTGCAGTTGGCCCTAGCCAACCTAGACAAGAGCCACAATCTGCGAGGGAGGCAGCTTCGGTGTCTGCGGTTGCTTGAGGAAGATCCCAGGGAACTCGAATGGAGTAATGCACTGTTTTGGAGATCTCAGGAAGTGAGTGCACTGAGTTGGAGATCCAACTGTGGGTGAGAGCTTTAGCCCCAGAGCAGGGGGCCTACATTTTGGATGTGGAAGTTGAGTTCACCCTGAACTATATTAGGGTACTAATGGAGTGGCAGGAAGAGATACCTGTTTGTTTCCAAGAAGTAGAGGTATGCCTAGCTGAAGGGGTAACTGCCAAGGTGATCCCACTGCAAGTGGGGGAAGAAACTGTTGAGAGACAGCCATTATCGAGGGCCCAGGGTAGGAGCCTAGGGTCTGTTGGGACAGACTCCCATGGGGCCAGAAACCCTCTGGCTTCCTTCTATACTGACATGAGCCAGCTAGTTGACAGTCTAGTGAAGAATGTATCTGGAAATGCAAGTCAGAGCTATCGGAGACTCCGATTTTTCTGAGGGCAGCTGCCGACCCCTGTTGGGGAAGATGACTTTGAGACTTGGATGAGTCAGGCCATCCAGGCTATGGAGGGATGGAGTGTTTCAGAGGCTGTGAAACAATAGCAACTCAGTGAGAGTCTTCAAGGGCCTGCCGCCAAAGTAATCCGAAACTTGAGAATGGGAAAGAAAACCTGTGTTGCTATGGACTACATAGACACTCTGTATGCTGTATTCAGAAGAGTTGAAACCACTGCTGATTTGCTGTACAAGTTTAATCACACTCACCAACAAAAGGGAGAGAGCCTCTCTGGGTACATTTCTCAAGTGGACAGAACGTTGCACCAGATTATCCTTAAGAAGGGCATAGATCCCAAGAATGCTGATCAAGCTCATTTAGATCGAGTCTTGCAAGGGGCTCGGCCCAACCTCCCCATTGTCCTGAAGTTACTATTGAAAAGAACACAAGTGGTCCCCACGTATCCTAAGTTGATGAGGGAAGTGCGGGAAGAGGAAGCTCTATTGGAGAAAAAGAGTCAAGGAATGAGAGAACTGGGTGGTAGTGGAGGAAGAAAAGAGAGCAGGTTTCTCGGATGAGGACAGTGAAACAGAGTCAGAACAGGCAGGGCTGGCTATTCCTGATACTAACAAACCGGTGGGCAAATCTGGACCAGCTGAACTAAAGACCCAAGTAGCTCAAGCTCAAACTCAGATGTATCATGATCTAATGCAAGTAATGTAAACTCAAGCGAAGATACAAGAGCAAGGATTTCACCAAGGAGGGTTAAAGCTCCCTCGAATACGGGAGAAGATATGTTATGGATGTGGAGAAGTTGGACAGTTTCAGGCTAAGTGCCTCAAAGCTGGAATCAGCCCACAATTACTCACGGAAGTTTTAAAAACCTTACAGAAGGTGCTTTTCCAAAAGCCGGCTGGAAACTTCAGGGGACCTCAGTGAATGAGCTAGTTGAGCGTCCCAGAGGAAAACTGCTCTCCAACGTTTAGAGGGAATCAAAGAAAAAGAAAAAAACAAAAGTCTTCTGCTACTCCTTCCCCTCCCTTGCCTGTTAAAAAGAAAAATGGCCCCCCAATAAGGGGAAAAATGGACACGGGAGAGCAATGCACACCCCTCTGATCGAGTTGTTAAACAGATGTAGGGCCTTCCCCAATAGTTTTTTTACAAGTGGAAGGAATCTACACTCAAGCTCTGCTGGACACAGAAGCTCAGGTGACCTTGTTGTATCGGGACTTCTATAACAAGCATTTAATCTACCTCCCTTTGTGTAAGAGCTTGAAGAGCTGGATATCTGGGGAATAGGTACCCAAAAATGCCCATACGACGGATATAACCCTATCAAGATAACTATTGATCCTTCCTTGGCCTGGAAGCCAGAAACTTTAGAGATTTTGGCTTTTGTCTGTCCTAGACCCCTAGGGCAGGCTGCAATTCTTTGCTGATAGGCACAAACACCAACCTTTTGAGAAGGTTACTCACACCATTGGCTGTGGAAGGTGCTCCGGTAGGGAAGATTCATCCTCAGTTGAGACAGGCTTTTCAGCGGGTGTTGCAAGAAAAGAAGGCACCCGTCAAGGGAGTAGGGAAACTGGCAATTGGATACGCAAGAAAGAGTGTTGCAGCCTGGAGAAAGGACCTGCATGAAAGCCCCCATTAAACTATCGTGGGATCAACCGGGTCCCTATGTGGTGGTGGAAGCTGATCCACAGGAAGAATATAGCGGAATAGAACTGGTTCCGGAAATTGTGCCTACTAAGGCTTTATTGAGAAGTGGGGGAAGAATCCCTGTCAGTGTGAGATAAGTCACCAGTTGTCCAATCAGCCTGAAACCTCGTATGGTGATTGGGAAAGTGAGTGCAGCCACCCCAGTGACCGGGGACGACTTAATCCAGTGGGAAGAGGGGAGAGAGACCACTGTTCAGTGCCCGAATTTGGGAGGATCAAAACTCAGCTGGCACGATGGGAGAAGATGTTCTCCAAAAATGACTTTGATGTGGGTTGTGCCAAGATCGGGTGAGGACAAGCCTTTCAGAGAGAGAGCTAGACAGACCCCAGCAGAAGTCTTTGAGGACGAAACGCGTCGGGTTTCTGTGGATTTTACCCTCACCATCACCTACTGCGCAAAAATTTTTAATCATGAGACTCTTTACCATGTTTTTGAGCCTAGTTTTTACCGCCCCATTTTTTTGTACCTTATTGCAAAAAGCTCATTTTTAATAAACGTCGCCACGTTTAAGAAAGATTTACACTATGTGGAAGTTTTTTTCTTTTCTTCTTGTTTCACCTACAAAAATGGTGTTGGCTGCTGAGAAATAGGTTTTCGTTACCTGAAGATTTTTGGTTGACCCCGGCTTCCAGCTGTGCCTTGCCAAGGACGCACCACTAGATGACATCTGGGAAAATTCATCGAGCCAGAGGCGTACCTTCCGGTGCCACCAGGGAATTCCTATCCAGGAACGACATACGGCTTTACAGCCCCACACCGCTTGACGGTACAAAGCTCGTTTGACTCACCGCCAAGGGCCTGTGAGTCCACCTGATCTGGTAAGGGCATTATATATCTGTTCCTTTTTGGGCCAAAGTCACCACTCTAAGGGAAGAACCTACCTTTGAACAGGGATACGTTCAACAGTCCCTGTTTACCACAGCCTATTGAACTTTTTACACCAAGATTGACATCTAGTAATCTTATACCTAAGATGGTGGACTTTAAATATGCTTGTATCTATGTACTTACCACTTTGATGGACTTTTGACTACATATTTATTTATTTTTTGGGAGGCATAATACCTGGTATACATCATTGTATTAGCCTTAACAATATTTTGTCCTTTAGCTTCCTTTTCTTGCTTGATTAGAATTTGGAGTTAAACCTCCAAGTACCAGTCTGATAGGTGTTCCCTATCTGTGAGGATACGGAACATCTACTTTCTAAACACCCTTACTTACTTAGCATACAGATATTGATATATCTTTGCACGTATTTCCTATTAATGTTGAACTCACCTATGGGGAAGTGTGGGTGGGAAAAGTGATATCTCCCTCATCCTAACTCCTCCCCTTCTCCTCTTCTTCTTTCTTATAAACACCTGATAAGGTTAACACTACCTCTTACGAGGCATTACCACTAGCGCCACACTTTATATATATTGTTTCACATATACACGGGTCAAGTTGTTGTGTTGGCTGCTTTATTTTCTGTGAGTTGGCGCAATTTTTTTGTATACACAAGATTCCTCTGTATGACCTGGAAGATCTTCGAGAACAGCTGGCTGAATTGAAGAAGTCAGGAGTTTTTAGAGAATCCAGGAACCCCTTATGCATCCCCTATTGTGGTAGTGCGTACAAAAAATGTATCCCTACGGATGTGTATTGACTACAGAACTTTGAATTGGAGTATAGTAGCAAGTCCTAGTTCCAATCTTGGAACAACCAATAAGAGGATAATATGCAACTGGTCTAAACTATGTGGCATGTTCACCAATGCCAGGAGCCTGGCGGACAAGATGGGTGAACTAGAGATACTGTTGTATGAGGAGGATTTGGATTTTGTGGGAATTTCAGAGACCTGGTTCAACAGCTCTCATGATTGGCTGGCAAACATTCAAGGTTATACCCTTTATCGCAAGGATTGAGAGGGTAAAAAAGGGGGAGGGGTATGCCTATATATCAAGAATAATGTACAAGTGAATGTGGTGCTATGGAGGAAGTGGAATCCTTATGGGTAGAGCTCCAAAGGGATTAAGCTAAGGGGAAATAATACTGGGAGTATGCTATAGGCCCCCTAACCTGAGGGAGGAAAGGGAGACAGATCTCCTATCACAATTTGGATTAGCAGCAAGGATGGGAAGTGTTATCATAATGGGGGATTTTAATTATCCAGACATAGACTGGGAGGAGGGAACTGCACATTCATCTAATACCGCGTACACACGAGCAGACTTTACGGCCGACTTGGTCCGGAGGACCGAAGTCCGTCGGATAATTCGATCATGCGTGGGCTCCAGCGGACTTTTTTTTCCCAAAAGTTCAACGGACCTAGAAATGAAACATGTTTTAAATCTTTTTGACGGACTCGAGTCCGGTCGAAAAGTCCGCTCGTCTGTATGCTAGTCCAACGGACAAAAACCGATGCTAGGGCAGCTATTGGCTACTGGCTATCAACTTCCTTGTTTTAGTCCGGTCGTACGTCATCACGTACAAATCCGTCGGACTTTGGTTGATCGTGTGTAGGCAAGTCCGTTCATTCGGAAAGTCAGTCGAACAAAGTCTACCGTAAAGTCCGCTCGTGTGTACGCGGCATAAGGCTCGCCAGTTCCTAAATAAGTAACCGCTGGCAAATATACAAGCTGGAATGCAGTATATGATCGTGGTGGAGTGCTTGACTAGCCTAGCATCACATGGGGGGGAACCTCAACCCCCCTCTCTCTCTTTTTCCCCCCCCATGCGATGTTAGGCTAGTCAAGCACTCCACCAAGATCATATACTGCATTCCAGCTTGTATATTTGCCAGCGGTTACTTATTCCTCCCTTTTTACCTTCCTTGTTTGAGGTAGGACAATGTGTTTTTTTGGCTTTACTATCAGGCTTGAAGATTGCACTGTCGAACCTCAGATATATCTTTCTGACCTTATGATGTGGTATATATACATATATATTTTTTCAGATATTATCCTGGTCCATATTTGGGACAATGCCCCCCTCGGTGGCTTTTGCCTCCTTGGTAGTCCCCGGGAGGACTAGTGTGGATAAGGTTGGGCCAACTACACATCCCAGTTTTCTTTTTGCATCCTGGGGGTTCGCAAGATGTGTCCGTCGCTGCGGCTTGGGCAGTGAGACTCCATTTGTGATTTGTCTGGGTATGTGTTCTCATTATGTATTTGCATTTCCGAATGGTGTTTTTAATGTTGAGCAATTATGATATATATTTATGCAACAAACCTTTGATATACTTTTTTCCAACCCAATAGTGTGATTCTTCTCCACAAATTACTCCTGACGAAGGGACAACTTACAGAGTCCCGAAACGCGTAGGGCTGTGTGGAAGACTTCAGTGACTATTTCACACCATTGCTTTTAGTGGTTTGAATATTACATGCTTTTCTATATGATATATTTGTATTTTGTATTGATTTTTGTATATGTGTTTTTGTATTTAATAAAACTGTCTTTTTATTACCTGGTTGCCTTTAAAATCCCATATTCGCTGTTGGGGGTATTTTTTATTCCTAAAATTAGACTTGAGAAACTTAACATTAATAAATCACCGGGACCAGATGGCTTGCACCCGAGGGTACTTAGGGATCTCAGTTAAGTAATTGCCAGACCATTGTTCCTAATTTTTACTGACAGTCTACTGACTGGAATGGTACCAGCTGATTGGAGAAAAGCCAATGTAACACCAATATTTAAAAAGGGCCCAAAATACATCCCCGGGAATTACAGACCATAGCTGATTGCCTGTACCTTCTGCCATAGTGTTTTGTATGCTATATGCTCATGAAAGTATAAATAAATAATTTTTTGAACTACATCTTCCTGGAGTGCGGCTGTCCGGATTTTCTCATCTACTCTCAACAGAATTACAGACCAGTTAGCCTAACATCAATAGTATGTAAACTCTTGGAGGGGATGATAAGGGACTATATACAAGATTTTAGTAATGAGAACGGTATCATTAGTAGGGATGGGCAAACGGTTTGGCCCGAGCATAAGTTCGGGCCGAACGTTCGTTGTTCGGACGTTTGCTTAACAGCCGAACAAACGGGTCGTTTGACCGTTTGTTGGCCCCCCGAACCGACCACAAGGCATTGCAGCACTGAGCAGTGCTTTCCAAGCCGTGATTGGCTGAAGCAGTGAAAGCTTCAGCCAATCTGGGAACAGAGCACTGTCAGAATCATGATTGGACACTGTCATCCTGACTTTGTCCAATCATGGCTCATTCCCGCCCCACAGTATAAAAGTATTTTTTCAATGGCAGCCATTTTCAGTGTGATTTTGGCGTGGAGAGAGATAGAACAGGGCTCTGTTCAGTGCTATTAGTTAGTGTGCTATACTGTGCTATTTTGCTTCAAATGTTAGTGGAGAATATTAGTTTAGTGGCAGTCTAGGGATAGTGTGAGTGTAGTGAGGTGGACCATCATTCAGCTTTTCATAGTGTGCAGCTAGAGTAGAGGCAGCTCAGATAGTTTCAGTGTAGTGTAGTGAGACCGTGTCAGTAATCTTGACATAAGTATATAGCTAGAGTAGGGACAGTTCAGATAGCTTCAGTTTAGTGATGGTTGAACACCGTCTATTTGATTGCGTTACTGCCAGTTTAACGCCATATTGTATTGCATGCGTTACTGCCAGTTTAACGCCATATTGTATTACGTGCGTTACTGCCAGTTTAACGCCATATAGTTTTGTGTGTGAGTTACTACCAGTTTAACACCATATCGTTTTGCGTGCGTTACTGCCAGTTTAACGCCATATCGTTTGGCGTGCGTTACTGCCAGTTTAACGACATATAGTTTTGTGTGCGTTACTGCCAGTTTAACGCCATATCATATTGCATGCATTACTGCCAGTTTAACGCCATATAGTTTTGCGTGTGTTGCTTCCAGTTTAACGCCATATAGTTTTGCGTGCGTTACTGCCAGTTTGACGCCACATAGTTTTGCGTGCGTTACTGCCAGTTTAACGCCATATCGTTTTGCGTGCGTTACTGCCAGTTTAACGCCATATAATTTTGCGTGCATTACTGCCAGTTTAACGCCATATAGTTTTGCGTGTGTTGCTTCCAGTTTAACGCCATATAGTTTTGCGTGCGTTACTGCCAGTTTGACGCCACATAGTTTTGCGTGCGTTACTGCCAGTTTAACGCCATATCGTTTTGCGTGCGTTACTGCCAGTTTAACGCCATATAATTTTGCGTGCATTACTGCCAGTTTAATGGCATATAGTTTTGCGCGTGTTACTGCCAGTTTAACGCCATATAGTTTTTAGTGCGTTACTGCCAGTTTAACACCATATAGTTTTGCGTGCGTTACTGCCAGTTTAAAGGGCATATCGTTTTGCGTGCGTTACTGCCAGTTTAACGCCATATCGTTTTGCGTGCGTTACTGCCAGTTTAACGCCATATAGTTTTGCGTGCGTTACTGCCAGTTTAACGCCATATTGTATTGCGTGCGTTACTGCCAGTTTAACTCCATATTGTTTTGCGTGCATTACTGCCAGTTTAACGCCATATAGTTTTGCGTGCGTTATTGCCAGTTTAATGCCATATCGTATTGTGTGCATTACTGCCAGTTTAACGCCATATAGTTTTGCGTGCGTTACTGACAGTTTAATGCCATATAGTTTTGCGTGCGTTACTGCCAGTTTGACATCATATCGTTTTGGGTGCGTTACTGCCAGTTTAACGCCTTATAGTTGTGTGTGCGTTACTACAAGTTTAACGCCATATAGTTTTGTGCGTTACTACCAGTTTAACGCCATTTACTTCTGTGTGCGTTACTGCCAGTTTAACGCCATATAGTTCTGTGCATCACTGTACGTTTGGCGCATTATTTTGCAGTACATTATATTGTATCCGTGGAGTGTCCAAACACACACAACAAACTGTCCGTGGAGTGTGTCTGTGTAGTGTGAGTACTCAAATTAAAGGGCACCAAACACCTCTTTACATTGATTAAAGTGTATCTAAGTTCAGATTTCAACTTCTCCTTTACATTTGCTTATAAGCACTGCCCCCTCCCTCCCAATAATGTCTGGGAGAACAACAAGGAGAGGCAGACGTTCCCTTGGCACTGTAAAGGGGCCAGCAACAAATGTGTCCACAGGCAAAGGTGGACGTGGTGGTCAGTCCTCAGGCAGGGCATCATTTCCTCTGTTTAGTGAGTTTGCCTGTGCTATCCAGCCACAGCATGCAGAGGAGGTGATGGACTGGCTTACTAAACCTTCCTCATCCTCCACATCCTCTGTCACACAAGCAGAGACAAGTGTGCAGTCCCCTGCAGTTGCCAGAGTGGATAAACCTGCCTCCTTGTCCACATCTATTCCTGCCATAGCCCTAATATCAGCCATTGAGGAGTCAGCTGAGTTATTTGACCACAGCATCAGCCACTTGCTCCTTGATGATGCCCTGCCATTACTGGATTCAGATGCTGGTTCTGAGGTTGAGGATGACAGGAACATGAGCCTAGAGGAGGAACACTGGTAGACAAATTGGCATTCATGTTCCCCAAGCAGCAGCGTATTGCCAAGTTGTCTCCAGTGGTAATGATGAAGATGGAGGAGATGCAGATGATGATGATGAGGTCACTGATGCGACTTGGGTGCCAGATAGAGCAGAGGAGGAAACTGAAGGTGAAGCGACACAACCCCAAGGAGGGGCATTAAGAAAGAGTAGAGAGCAGCCACCCTATTCCATCACATTCTGCAGCTGTTATCTCCTGGCCCACTCCCCACAGCTCAGCTGTCTGGGGCTTTTTCAGCACATCTGCAGCAGATCGCACTGTTGCTATCTGCAAACTGTGTCACAGACACATCAAACGTGGCAAAACACCAACCATTTGGGTACCACATGCCTAACAAGGCATTTAATGTCCAACCACTCAGCCCGTTGGCAAGAGCACCTAAAAGCCACACAAGAGGGGCACAAATCTGTCCCTCTTCCTGCTCCTCCTTACCCACTTCAGTCTGCCCCTGTAATACCGAGTCATTACCTTTCAGCAGTCTCCACTAACAGGGATGATGGTATAGCACAGGGTGTCCAAGGTCCTAGTAGCTCATCTACCAGCAGCACAGCACCAGCTGTAGACTGTAGCCGGCAAATTTCTCTGTCCCATCTTCTGCAGCGGAAAAAAAAATACAGTCCCTGCCACCCACATGCCCAGTGCCTAAATGCAAGCTTGTCAAAGCTGTTGGCTCTCCAACTTCTGCCTTTCAGCCTGGTGGATTCTGCCCCCTTCCGTGAATTCGCACAATGTGCTGTACCACAATAGCAGGTTCCCAGTCAATACTATTTTTCACGTAAGGCCGTTCCATCTCTCTACCATCACGTGGAAAGGAATGTTCTGGCATTGTTGTGCAAGGCAGTCAGCCGTAAAATCCACCTTACTGCTGACATGTGGTCCAGCAAGCATGGGCGGGGACGATATATTTAATTCACAGAACACTGGGTAACGCTGCTTGCAACTCGAAAGGATACAGGACAGGGCTCAATGCTTCAGCTTGTTGTGCCCCCATGTCTCAATACAGCTGGTGGTGGTGATCCCAGACCTGTGAGCTCTACCCCCTCTTCCTCCTCCTTCTCCTCCTCCGCCACCTCCATGCCCTCCTATGAACATCAGGTACCCCCTAAGCTTTCAAAGGGCTTTTCCCAGAGTCAGGCTAAAAGGTGCCATGCAGTGCTTCCGCTGGTGTGTTTAGGGTACAGGAACCACACCGGAGCAGAGATTCTTGCAGTTCTGCAAGGACAGGACCAGAGGTGGTTCACACCATGCCAGCTGGAGCCAGGAATGGCTCAAACCTCCTGTCCGCCCTTGGATAGGAAAAGTTGACACATGTGCCATGCCTGGCACATGTCCTCAATTTGGTGGTGCAGTGTTTACTCAGTATGTACCCAGGGTTGCAAGATGTACTAAAGCAGGCCAGAAGAGTCTGTAGCCATTTCAGGCGGACATACACAGCCAGTGCTCGGATGGCTGAAATTCAGCGGGAATTCCACCTGCCCATAAACCGCCTGATTTGTGACATGCCCACCAGGTGGAACTCAACTTTGGGAATGCTGCAGCGGCTATACATGCAGCATAGGGCCGTCAACGAGTACTTGTGTCAGTACGGCACGATGACAGGCTCAGGCCTCCTCAGCTTTTTTCCCCATTTGAGGAGGCCACAAGGATGGTGAGCAGTGACAGTGCATGCATTAGTGACACCATCCCTGTTGTGTTCCTGCTGGAGCAGACTCTGCGTGGCATTATGGACAGAGCACTGGAGGCAGAGCAGCAGGAGGAAGAGGAGGACTTCCTTTCTTCTCAAGGCCCACTTTATGCTGACACCATCATTCCTATGTCACAGAACACACAGGAGGAGAGAGGGAAGGAGGATGAAGAGGAGGATTCTGTCACTTTCATAAGCTTTGAAGAAGAGGAAGACATGCGTCAATCTGTAAGTGATGGCTTTCCAACCCCAGGACCCTTGGGAGTAGTACGTGGCTGGGAGGAGGAAGTTCCAGATGCTGTCATCCTGAGTGACCCCGAGGAGTCTGCTTCTCAAGCCTCTGCAAATTTGAGGCGCATGGGCAACCTCATGCTTCAAATCCTGCGAAAGGACCCAAGAATATGTGGCATAAAGGAAAAGGATGATTACTGGTTGGCAACCCTCCTTGACCACCGTTATAAGGGGAAGGTCTCTGAACTCATCCTGTCCCCACAGAGAGTGCAGAGGATAAAATCTCTTGAGGACACATTAAAGAGGATTTTATTGAACATTTTTCCTGACTCTAGTAGGCTACAGTGTGGTGAAAAACATCGTTTTGAGTCTTCCAGTCAAGAAAGGAGCGTTGGAGAAGGCATCCGCCTAAGTGAGGCATTTCGGAATTTTTTTAGTCCTCGCCGCCCAGGGCTGTCAGCTTCCACATCCCATCGGCAGCGTCTGCATCACATGGTGGACGATTACCTCGGGGCCAAAACAGAGACGGAGAGCTTTCCAGCTGACGATCTACTGGCTTACTGGGTCATGAGAATAGACCACTGGCCAGAACTTGCCCAGTATGCTATTGAGTTGTTGGGCTGCTCTGCATCCAGTGTGCTTTCAGAATGGGCATTCAGTGCTGCAGGAGGTTTCATTATTGTCTTTTTTGCATGTGTGCGCTGTAATATTTTCTTCTACTGTATGGTCTTATGGCTGCACCATCTTTAATGCATTTTTTAGAGTGTGCCCCCCAAATATCTTGTTTGTTTATTACTGATCATAGAACGCGTCAGTCCACAGACTCTGTGGACCGTTTGACTCAGTCAAATCAGTCCTGGATTACCAGCTATGAAGCCCCTGATGCCGATGTCACTGATTAAGTCTTTTTGGGATGTGGAATCTCTGCAAGACTTTGAGGCTGCCTAGCTTTGAGGGTGTTCAATCATTTCATCTGGAAGAATGTTTTTGGTATAGGTTTCATGGGCACAATTAACACCCAAAGACCACTGACAGCCAAAGACCAATTTGTCTGCACCTGTCTAACAGGTGCATATCATTGCAATTTTTTACAGCAAGGGAAATTCTTGCTTTTATCAAGAGTACCTCTATAGGGTTACAGTGGGAAAGCACCACTTTACTTCTATCCAAAGTCAAAGTGACACCAGAATGTATCCGAATAATCTCTAATCTTGCACTACATTGAGGCCTCATCATACACACTGGCTCCCCAGCTGTTGCTGAGCAAAATAAAGGCAGCTTGCAGGAAAAATGTCTTTTTTTTTTTTTGGCTTTAAAAATGCAATCATTGCTGCAGCAGATTCTAGACATGGAACAGATCTGCCACTTTACAGTTAGACTAAGGGGACCCCCCTGGCACTATATTGGAAGGAATTTTTGATTTTTAGGCTTTCACTTTAAAAATCTAAAAATCACTGCTCATTTAAAAATGACCTTTTTCACAAACTTTTTTTTATTGATCCATGTCCCCCAGGGCAGGACCCGGACCCTTATAACCATTGTATGCCTAATTATTTGCATTTAAGCCTTCAAAATGGGCACTTTTGATATTTGACGTTTGGGTCCTATTGACTTTAATGGGGTTCGTTATTCGGGTCCGAATGTTCGCCGTGTTCGGATGTTCTTGTCCGAACCGAACAGGGTTCTGTTCGGCCCATCCCTAATCATTAGCAGGTATCAGCATGGATTCATGAAGAATCGTTCTTGCCAAACCAATCTACTAACCTTCTATGAGGAGGTGAGTTGCCAGCTAGATAAAGGAAGGCCCGTAGATGTGGTGTATCTGGATTTTGCAAAAGCATTTGACACAGTTCCCCATAAACGTTTACTGTACAAAATAAGGTCCGTTGGCATGGACCATAGGGTGAGTACATGGATTGAAAACTGGCTACAAGGGCGAGTTCAGAGGGTGGTGATAAATGGGGAGTACTCAGAATGGTCAGGGGTGGGTAGTGGATTCCCCCAGGGTTCTGTGCTGGGACCAATCCTATTTAATTTGTTCATAAATGACCTGCAGGATAGAGTAAACAGTTCAATCTCTGTATTTGCGGAAGAAACTAAGCTAAGCAGGGCAATAACTTCTCCACAGGATGTGGACACCTTGCAAAAAGATCTGAACATATTAATGGGGTGGGCAATTACATGGCAAATGAGATTCAGTGTAGAAAAATGTAAAATAATGCATTTGGGTGGCAAAAATATGAATGCAATCTATACACGGGAGGGAGAACCTCTGGGGGAATCTAGGATGGAAAAGGACCTGGGGGTCCTAGTAGATGATAGGCTCAGCAATGGCATGCAATGCCAAGCTGCTGCTAACAAAACAAACAGAATATTGGCATGCATTAAAAAGGGGATCAACTTCAGAGATAAAATGATAATTCTCCCACTCTACAAGACTGGTCCGGCCGCACCTAGAGTATGCTATCCAGTTCTGGGCACCAGTCCTCAGGAAGGATGTACTGGAAATGGAGCGAGTACAAAGAAGGGCAACAAAGCTAATAAAGGGTCTGGAGGATATTAGTTATGAGGAAAGGTTACGAGCACTGAACTTATTCTCTCTGGAGAAGAGACGCTTGAGAGGGGATATGATTTCAATATACAAATACCATACTGGTGACCCCACAATAGGAATAAAACTTTTTCGCAGAAGGGAGTTTAACAAGACTCGTGGCCACTCATTAAAATTAGAAGAAAAGAGGTTTAACCTTAAACTACGTAGAGGGTTCTTTACTGTAATGCCCCATACATGCGGTCGGATCTTCCAACGGAAATTCCGACCATGTGTAGGCTCCATCTGACATTGTACATCGGAATTTCCATCGCATAAAATTTGAGATCTGGATCTCAAATTTTCCAACAACACAATCCGTTCTCGTAAATTCCGATCGTGTGTACACAATTCCAACAAAGTGCCACGCATGCTCAGAATAAATTATGGTCTGGTAAAACTAGCATGCGTAATGGAGATAGCACATTCATCACGCTGCAATTTTTTAAATAGTTTAATGCAGCGCATTCTCTTCTTCTTTATAATGCTAGAATAATTAAGTTGTTTTGCTGCTCATATTCACACAGAGTTCTCACAAACTGATTTCTTTATTATTTCTCATGATCTCCTGAATAATATTATTTATTTTTTTCGTCAGATCTCCATAATAATGTTCCTAATTTTTTTTTTATATATTATTTTTTCGTTATTATTATCAAGATCTCCTATTTTTTTTTTTTTTTTATAGTGATCTCCATAATATTTTTTCTCGTTTTGTGTGTCGTTACCACAACACCATTATGATCTTATATTTTTTAATCTTAAGGAGGTTGGTTTGTGTTGGTGTCCCTTATTAATTTGATATTGTATTTTTGAAATGTACCTGCCTACTCACAAACAAACTGTCCTTTTTGAAGTAAAACACATAGGCAAGTATTTCAGAAAAATAAATATCTATTTATTCTGGGTCATAGCAAAATAAAGAGGAAGTCAATGCTGGAGAAACTGCTGAGATTTGCGAAGCCTTTGTACCCAAGGGCAGAGATCAATAATTCTACAGTCAAAATTGGTGGCCTGAGGAGTCCTTATAATAGTGAGCACAATCCGGTCCAGGACTACAAGAGATCAGGAATAGCAGCAGATGACATATATGTCCCCAGGCTGTGGTCATACAACAGCCTGCATCTTTTGTCAGACCAGACTGAACCCAGTCCATCACTCTGGTCTTACTTACACACTTCCTTCCAGGCTTCCTTTCAGGCTGTGGCTCTGGTGTTGTAGTTGTGGCAGGAGATGGAGGTGGAGGAGGAGGAGGACCATGGTTGAACTCACAAACGTGGCTTTGGTTTGTGAGTTCGCCCCTCAACCCCTTATTTAAGGCTTGTAAGATCAAATACTCACAAAGGAGATGTTGGCCCTCCTCCATTTTGCAGGCTGCCATGTGGGCATATTCATCTTGATTATTGGGGGGGGAGGGGGTTCTGAGGGCCGCAGTAGCCTTCCAAAATAGGCCAATTGCAGCCTCCTCCAGGTTATTCCTCTTCCTGGGCCTTTTTGTTGGAATGCGGAGGGGAGGGACCTGGGTTTCAGGCAGGCTACTGGGCCCGGCCACCTCCTGGCTGCCACTTTCCACTGCCTGGCTGAGGCTTTCCTGTGTATGAAAAAGGGACATAGTTTTAGTTTTTTATTCAGCAATCACACAAAATTTTCAGCTCCTGACTGTTGCAAATTGAATGTTAATAAATAGAAACGACTATCATTCTGACCCCAGCATTTTTCATTCTTGTCACAATCATTTTTGTCTACTACTGTCTATTGATATGTAAAACAGTTTGTGAAATCATAAATTAGTGATCAAAAATAACATCTATTTAACATAATTATTTGAAAACCAGAAATATTTTTAAGAATGCTATACCTGACTCAAGCTGGGCTCCTCCACATGTTGCTGCCTGGAAAGCCCAGGTTGGTCGTCAGAAGCCTCAGCTGGCAAGGGAAGGAAGCCTTGAAGGAAGACTGGAGAGTGCTGGCCTGGGATCACTCTGGTCTGACAGAAAATGCAATCTGTCATAGTACCACAGCCTGGGGACATAAATATCATCTGCTGTTCCTGATAAGTACTCCTCATGCCACCAATTTTGAACTGTAAATACTTGATGTCTGCCGTGGGGATCATCGGCTTCACAAATTTAAGCAGTTTCTCCAGTGCTGCCTGCCTATTTGTTTTGTTATATAAAATATGGGTGATTTACCTGCCACAGACAGGGCAGCTCCCTGAACATATCAATAAATATTGATAGAAATGCCATATTAATGAAGGGATTTATTTTCTCTGGAAGACACAACACAAGCCAAACCCCAATGTCAGGCGGAACTCTCATAATCTTGAACCAATATAGGCCTCAATCTATAAGCAGTATAGGCCACCGATGCACCAAGTTAAAATTGTACCTTCGTTCTAACGATCGACGCTTCCGATACTCCTTCCTCCTCTCACAGATCGTAAGTATGACGCATGCGCATTAGGCTTTATATACACTGCGCATGTGTGAAACTCCGCCCGCCTCTGACGTTCTTTCTAGTCTATTCCCCGCCCATTGTCTTTCTGCACAGTGGGAGAGCACATGGCGGAGAAAGAGCAAGTGCATGCAGAGGAGAGCAGCAACGACTAAAGCCCGGAGCCACGAACGTCCCGATCCCCGAGGAGATTTAAGGCCTCAAATATGTCCTTTATAGAGATGGTGGAGATGGTGGACATCTTGAAGAGGGCCGACTATGATGTGAAGCATGGACCTTACCCAAACCCAAATGTGAGAAAGGCCAAGATCATGGCTAAAGTTATGAAAAGTCTGCACAGGAATTTTGGGGTACGACGATCCAAGGATCAATTGAGGAAACGCTGGTCAGACCTGAAATTGAGGGAGCAGGATCAGTACAGAAAGATCAAGGGAGTTCTTTAAAAAAGTAAGTAGTTGTCGTGTGCTCCTATTATTATTATTACTTGTATGCTGCTCCATGTACTTTTCTTTACTGTTGAACAGTTTAAAATGGCAACTTTCATGTTCATGGGCACAGTAACCGGTCATAGGAAACATCATTCGTTCACCCACTTATAAGATGTTTTTGACAGATACAGGTTAACTACATTTGTTCAGGCCTATTTGTATTAAAATAAGTTTGTTGTCTAGATAGGTTTGTAACTAGAATGAAATGGAAACTTGATTCAGTGTAAGGAAAGGACACTCAGCAGCTGTTTACACATCTGGACGCAGGAGCACTAGTGTGGGACACCAGTACAAACTTTTTAGGGTGTCCCACACAGGCAGTGGCGTCTCCAGCTTTCATATTTAGGGGGGGCACATGGGGGGACAGGGACAAAAATAGGGGGGCAATATAAAATGCAAAAAAAAAATAAAAAAAAAAAATATATATATATATATATATATATATATATATATATATGTGGATAAAATATATATAGATAGATAGATATATCTATCTATCCTGGGGCCCTTTACCCCTTTACTACGATCCCACAACGGCCCTTTCACATGTTCTGCAGTGAGCTCCCTTAGTACTGTATTGTGGCCCCCGCAGGGTGACAGAGAACAAGAGATATATGTCACCAGCATACCAAGAAAATATAAGGGTCCAAAGCAGTGGGAGAACTATCAGGGTTGCAAAGGTTGTCTTGCCACCGGGCCCTGGTGTTCTGTCACTGTGGGGTTCCCCAGCCTCCTCTTGCTGTCCTGCCCCTGCTATTGACAGCGCTGGTCTAGCATTTCTTGGAATTTACAGGCTGGTTCTCCTGTCTTAAGGACGGGAGAAATCAGTCTGTTTTTTCAGTAACTGAGAGTCCTGGTGGAGTCCTTCCTGCAACTCGCTCTTCTCCCTGCCAATGAGGATGCAGGGGAAGGAGCAGATCGGGCGGCCGTGGTTGTGTGAGCGCTCGCATTATGTAGTGTCAGCGAGCAGAGGGAGGGGGGAGGAATCGCCCACAGGAGCTGACTGGGGACGTTCTCCCTCTCAATAGAGACTGTGTTACCCCAGCGGTGGCCCGAGTAAGATGCGGCACATCCGATATGAATACAAACAAAAAGAAATTGCCTTTTTGTAAAAAAAAAAAAATTAAAAAAAAAATAATTTTTTTTTTTGGGGGGGCACATGGTGGGGCCCAGCATAATGTTGGGGGGGTCAGGGCCCCCTCTGCCCCCCCCCTAGGGTCACCATTGCACACAGGTGCTCCAGTGGATACTAGGGGTGTCTCCATGTGTGAAAATTGTATAAAAAAGTATTCCAGCTTTAGAAAGGAAATCAAAATTTCTTCAGCTTGGAATTCTGCCAAAACAAACAATTGTACGACACTTCCAAGCGATGTTTCATATTACTATTTCTGGCCTCAAATATATTCGTACTAAGTATATCTTTTTTTATTCACATAGGGGAGAAAAGACTTGGGACATCTGAGGACCAGGGACCCACAACCTCCTAAAGAAGGGGAAATCCCAAATCCACAAGCAGAGGATGAGGAGGGAGAGGTTTCTGAAGTGGCCGAACTAGTCACCACAACAGGTGAGTGTCTGAGACCACAGCTTCAGGTAATAGATGTATGCCTGCATATTTATAATACATGTTTTTTTTTTTAAATTTTAGGTGATGTAGATGTTGTGGAAGAAGAATCTCATTTCACAAGTGAAAGTGCCCAGATCGTCATCGGGGAGATAATAGGGTGGGTGCAATCGTGATTTAGAAAATATAAAGGAAAACATCAATGATGTTCAACAAAAAATGAAGAACATCACTGATGTTTTAGGCAGAATATAAAACACACAAAAATTGTACCTTTTTTTTCGTGTATTTTTTTATTTTAAAAACAAGTTTTAAAGTATCTTAAAAAGCCAAATTTTGAAGATGCACACGGTGTGTCAACATGTGCTATCTGCCATCACAGGATGTTAATGTACATACTTTGTGGGTGCAACCCCTTCGTCGCAACTCAAGTAGGTGAGAGGAAGAGGTTGCACCCCCAAAACAGGTCCATTGATCCCCCATGATGGGAGCTAGCACATGTTGACATTAGGCATGGGATCAGGAGGGAAATCCCCAGTTTCAATCACAATTTGTGTGCATCTTCAAAATTTGGCTTTTACAGGGGTGACATCACCCCATCTGATGAAGGCAATATCAACACAGTTTGCACATACTAAATGTCTGATATTGCCTTCAGATGTTGGTTTGTTCAAAAACCCTTTTCTAACGCACATGTGAATGTGCTTTGAGTAAAATGTTTTCTACTGAACAATGTGTGGCTTCTTCTTTCAATGCTCAGTAGCAATTTTTGTAGTAAAAGTTGGTGTTTACAGTGACAATGGGGGTTATTTACTAAAGGCAAATCCACTTTACACTACAAGTGCAGTTTCAGTGCAGTTTCAAGTGCACTTTTGCAGTGCACTTGTAGTGCAAAGTGGAATTTCCTTTAGTAAATAACTCCCACAGTGCTTTATAATTTGCCACAATCACGCTATTTTCGTGACTCCACAAATTTCAGTCATGGTGCTGAAAATAATGAAGATTTTTATCAGTAATGCATTACATACATTAACAACAAAAAAGGTGTGTGTGTGTGTGTAGTAGACCCACAACATAATAGTTTGCTGAAGAAGAGATTGTCACCTCATGTATCCAAAAAATTACGTTTGCACTATTGAACAAAAAGGCAAAACAGAAAAGCCCATTGGATAACCTAGGAGTCAGCTAAAAGAAACACAAGCAGTAAATCCAGAGGCGTAACTAGAACCTTTAGGGCCCCGGTGCAAGAAACCATGATGGGCCCCCCTTCCATCCGAGCCCCGGGCTTCCAATTTTGGGAGGGTGTCCATGCACATCCTCCCAAAACCACGCTTCCCGCATGACCCCTGGGACATGCATCCATCGCAAACACAGCGGCCCTTTACCATGTGATCAGCTGATCACATGTAAACAGACTTGCCGGTTATCCACAGCCCTTTCCTCCCACTGTGTTAGGAAAGGACTGCCGTTAACTGTCAAGAATGTCAGTAAATTGTTTACACTGATAATCAGTGCCCAATCATCAGTGCCATCTATCAGTGCCTATCAATGCTGCCTATCAGTGCTCATCAATGCCGCATTGCCGCCTATCAGTGCCCATCACTTCCACCTACAAGTGTTAGCTATCAGTGCTCATTAATGCCGCCTATTAGTGAAACATCAATTCTGCCTATCAGCACCACCTATTAGTGCTCATTAATGAAGCCTAACAGCGTCCATCAGTGCCACCTATCAGTACTCTTCAATTCTGCCCATCAAAGCCCATCAATACTGCCTGAGTTCTGCCTATCAGTGTTCCTCAGTGCCCATCAGTATCACCTATCAGTGCCCATCAATGCCACCTATCAGTGCAGCCTATCAGTGCTCATCAATGTGGCCTGTCAGTGCTCATCAGTGCCTCCTATAAGTGCCCATCAGTGCCTCCTATTAGTGCCCATAAATGCCTCCTATCAGTGCCCATTAGTGCCTCCTATCAGTGCCCATCAGTGCCTTCCATCAGTGTCCATCAGTGCCTTCTATCAATGACCATTTGTGCCTCCTATCAGTGCCCATAAGTGCCTTCTATCAGTGCCCATTAGTGCCTTCTATCAGTGCCCATTAGTGCCTTCTATCAGTGCCCATCAGTGCCTCCCATCAGTGCTCATCGGTGCCCATAAATTCATCCTATCACTGCCCATTAGCGCCTCGTATCAGTGCCCATAAATGCCTCCTATCAGTGCCCATCGGTGCCTTCTATTAGTGCCCATCAGTGCCTTCTATCAGTGCCCATCAGTGCCTCCTATCAGTGCCCATTAGTGCCTCCTATCAGTGCCCATAAATGCCTCCTATCAGTGCCCACAGTGCCTTCTATCAGTGCTCATCAGTGCCTTCTATCAGTGCCCATCATTGCCTTCTATCAGTGCCCATCAGTGCCTTCTATCAGTGCTTATCAGTGCCTTCTATCAGTGCTCATCAGTGCCTTCTATCAGTGCCCATCAGTGCCTTCTATCAGTGCCCATCAGTGCCTTCTATCAGTGCTCATCAGTGCCTTCTATCAGTGCCCATCAGTGCCTTCTATCAGTGCTCATCAGTGCCATCTATCAGAGCTCATCAGTGCCTTCTATCAGTGCCCATCAGTGCCTTCTATCAGTGCCCATCAGTGCCTTCTATCAGTGCTCATCAGTGCCTTCTATCAGTGCTTATCAGTGCCTCCTATCAGTGCTTATCAGTGCCTTCTATCAGTGCCCATCAGTGCCTTCTATCAGTGCTCATCAGTGCCTTCTATCAGTGCTCATCAGTGCCTTCTATCAGTGCCTTCTATCAGTGCTCATCAGTGCCTTCTATCAGTGCTTATCAGTGCCTCCTATCAGTGCTTATCAGTGCCTTCTATCAGTGCCCATCAGTGCCTTCTATCAGTGCTCATCAGTGCCTTCTATCAGTGCTCATCAGTGCCTTCTATCAGTGCCTTCTATCAGTGCTCATCAGTGCCTTCTATCAGTGCCCATCAGTGCCTTCTATCAGTTCCCATCAGTGCCTTCTATCAGTGCTCATCGGTGCCTTCTATTAGTGCTCATCAGTGCCTTCTATCAGTGCCCATCAGTGCCTTCTACCAGTGCTCATCAGTGCCTTCTATCAGTGCCCATCAGTGCCTTCTATCAATGCCCATCAGTGCCTTCTATCAGTGCTCATCAGTGCCTTCTATCAGTGCTCATCAGTGCCTTCTATCAGTGCCCATCAGTGCCTTCTATCAGTGCTCATCAGTGCCTTCTATCAGTGCTTATCAGTGCCTCCTATCAGTGCTCATCAATGAATGCTATTAATGTCCATCAGTGCCATCTGCCTTCTCAGGACAGCACAGCTCTGAGCGGAGATCAGTGTCTGTTATGGAACAGTAGCACAGAGACACCGGCATTAACGTTGTATTTGCCCGTATGTCCTTTCTCACAGGGGATGAGAGAGGACACACAGCTGATCTCACTGCTCCCCCTTCTCCCCCCTCCCCTCTCCTGTGTGCTCCTTAGCTTCACACTTGACTGCCCGCGGAGCACACAGGAGAGGGGAGGGGGGAGAAGGGGGAGCAGTGAGATCAGCTGTGTGTTACCGCCGGTATCTCTGTGCTACTGTTCCATGACAGACACGAGCTCCGCTCAGAGCCGTGTGTGAATAGCAACCCCGCTGGGCCCCCCCGACAGTGGCAGAATGCCGGGCCCCGTCGCAAGTGCGACTGTTGCAACCCTGGTAATTCCACCACTGAGTAAATCAAAGTAAATATTATTTAGGTCTAAATCAAAATGTATTTTTAACAGGTTTTTTAACCATTTTGTGGCATATCAATGGCCCCCCTACCCGCAAAGTACTCTAGATACTTTTCACGATTTTCACGGGCGCTTTGTTGGGGCAAGCAAGGATGGCTAGTTTCAAGAGCCCTGAGGATTGTATCCAGTAATAAGGCGGCCTCAGTCCCAACTGAGGCCACGTAGTTCAAAGCATTTTTTCGTAAAAAGTTATGCAATATGCAGCATGCCATATCCTCATGATTGAGTTTATATTCCATTATGTTGATCGCTGTGAGGAATAGGCGGAACCGGCTGGCCATTATTCCAAAGGCATTTTCCACTACTCCTCCAGCCCTGGCCAACTGGTAGTTAAAAACCCTCTGGTCCGGGGTGAGGGTCCTCATCGGGAACGGCCGCATCAGGTGTTCACCCAGACCAAATGCTTCATCAGCAACAAACATGAACGGGAGTCTTTCCACATTCTCTTTAGCAGGTGGCAATCCCAAGCCACCATTCTGGAGCCGTCTGTAAAATTCAGTCTGGGCGATGACTCCACCATCCGACATCCGGCCATTCTTCCCCACATCCACATACAGGAACTCATATGTCGCCAACACCACCACCAACATCACAATACTATTAAACCCCTTATAGTTATAATAGTATGACCCCGAGTTGGGGGGTGGGATGATGTGGACGTGCTTCCCATCTATTGCCCCTCTGCAGTTGGGAAAGTCCCACCGCTGGGCAAACTGGGAGGCCACAGTCTGCCATTCCTGTGGCGTTGAAGGAAACTGGAGAGTAAAACAAGAAAAAAAATAGTCATTTTGCATATAAACATTGCAAGCAGATTAAACACAAACATTCTTGGCCAAAATCAGTATTAACATTTATTTGAAGGAGCATTTAAAGACAAAAAGAGAAGGTCCACTTATTAGATTCCTCACCCCCTCTGATGGCCCACTGTAAAAATTTTAGGGGAGGGGGGGGATGCTTTGGACAGGTAACCCTCTCCACTTCATTGAGAGCTGAATGCATACATAATAATGTGTGTTACTTTGGCCAGGCCCTCCTTACTTACAGTATTGGCAGCCCACTGGACAGGTAAGAAGTGTCATAATTCAAAAATATGAATACACACTGTACAAATCGAAGCACTTTTTTACATTCTGCAATTACCTATCAAGATAATAGGAAAACAAAACTTTAAACAGTACCATTTGAAAGTATTCTGGCAGGCCCTTGCACTACATGCTTTGGTGAATTCATCCATAAATATGACCACAAAAGAGGTAGGTATAGTGTGTATGGGTTTGGCAAAGTCAGCAGATTGGTATCGGTTGACTTAGCGGTTGGGGGGAGGGAGGGTTCAAAATGATTTTGGAACCCCAAAAAAAATGCCTCTTGCACTCTGCATGAATTTAAAGACACAAATAACATTTCTACACATTTTAGGGGGTGTTTAGGCTAAAGCACTACTATGGAGCGGACAAAATACATTGTTAAGTGACTAGGCTAGGTGTGTATGGGCCCAGGATAGCATGCTGGGGAGGTTAGTGAAGGCAAATATGCATGAAGGACAAAAAAGAAAGTTTAAAAGCTTCCAGCATGCAAGAGGACAAAGGGGACATCCACAGCATATTACAATCATGGTAATTAGGGAATGATGAATGAAATACCATACATTAGCAAACATGAAATACATAGAATGTGATGTTAAAGGAGAAAACTTACCCTAATATAGTCCTTCTGCAGGACCTGAATGATGGCAGAACAGGTCTCTGGAATAATGATCCCCAGAGCCTGGGGGAGATGCCTGTCGAGAACTTGATGTCCTGGAGACTTCTCCCCGTCACCAAGTACCGCAACGTGGCAACTAGCCTCTCGGGAGTGATGGCCTGCCGCATGCAGGTGTCCTGCCTGCTAATATAAGGGGACAGCAAAGCCAACAAATGGTGAAAAATGGGGTCCGTCATCTGGAGATAATATCTGAAATCACCAGGATTATTCCCACGGATCTACCACAACAAAGGCATATGTGAGAATTGGTCACGCTGGAGCAACCAATTCTTGGTCCATGAACTCCTCCCCACCCTGTTTTTGGACTGGGCTTGAGTCAAAGCAAGAACCCCAACACCAAGCCCCCGCATAGCATGAACTCTACGACGAGTACGTAACCGCAACATGGCGTCAAAACAGTCAGCTGGTCAGAACGAACTAACAGAAAGCACTGAAAAACAGAAAGGCCTGAGAAGAGCGAGCTGAAAATCAGAAACGAGCGGTCAAGAACGCACTGATAATCAAATATGTACTATAATAATAATAATACACACTGACAAACAAATGCGAACTGACTACACGCACTGAAGAACAGATACGAACCCACAAGCACAAACTGAAGAGCAGTAATAACGATCTGAAAAGCACGAGGCTGAAAAGCGCGAATTGTCTCTCACCAAACTTCTACTAACACGAGATTAGCAGAAGGAGCCCAAAGGGTGGCACACTTGGTATTGAACTTCCCTTTTCTAGTGCCGTCGTACGTGTTGTACGTCACCATGTTCTTGACGTTCGGAATTTCTGTCCAACTTTGTGTGACCGTGTGTATGCAAGACAAGTTTGAGCCAACATCCGTTGGAAAAAATCCATGGAATGTGCGATCATGTGTACGGGGCATAAGAGCGGCAAAGATGTGGAATTCCCTTCCACAGTCGGTGGTCTCAGCGGGGGGCATTGATAGTTTCAAAAAACTATTAGATAAGCACCTGAACGACCGCAACATACTGGGATATACAATGTAATACTGACATATAATCACCCACATAGGTTGGACTTGATGGACTTGTGTCTTTTTTCAACCTTACCTACTATGTAACTATGTAGAACTATCTCAGATCAGTACACCACTTCCCGTATAGAAGAGGCCCTGCAATGCCTATCGAGGGCTAAGTGGTTCAGTGTTTTGGATCTGATGAGTGGATATTACCAGATACCCATGCATCCAGACAACCGAGAGAAGACAGCCTTTATTAGCCCTCTAGGATTATTTGAATTGGAGGCAAAAAGGAAGTTCTGGACAGCCGCACTCCGGAATATAGCCTTTATTTGTAAAAAGTCCAACAGATACAAGCCACAGCAAAAAATGGGACAAACGACCTGATGCGTTTCACACTTAACAGTGCTTAGTCATAGCTCTGACTAAGCACTGTTAAGTGTGAAACGCATCAGCTCGTTTGTCCCATTTTATGCTGTGGCTTGTATCTATTGGACTTTTTACAAATAAAGGCTATATTCCTGAGTGCGGCTGTCCAGAACTTCTTTTTTGCCTCATGTTGCTATATGCTAAGCCGGCACCTGATGTTCCAGTTCCGAGAAGAGTTCTATATCCACATTTCCACCTGGAGCGGTGATCCCCTTCCATTCTTTGAATTTGACCGCATGCCACAGGGGTTAACAGAGGCCCCAGCCACCTTTCAAAAAATGATGGAAAACACAGTGGGTGACATGAGTTTGATAGAGGTGCTCGTATTCTTGGATGACATCATAGTTTTTGCAAGACATTGGAGGAGAATGAAGCTTCATTGGAGAAAATCTTTCAATGATTACATACTGAAGGGCTGTCATTAGAGAAGTGTCAATTCTATCAGACTTCGGTCACTTATCTTGGACATGCAGTCTCAGCTGAGGGAGTAGCCACGGACCCTCAGAAGTTGGAAGCTGTTACCTCCTGGGCTTGACCAAGCACTGTCATGGAATTTAGGTTGTTTCTGGGCTTCTGCTCCTATTATAGGAGATTTGTAAAGAATTTTGCACAGATTGCAATGCCTCTAAATGAGTTATTGCAGAAGCAGATGGATGAAGACCTGCAGAAGACCCATGCCAGGGGTCCAAGAAAGCCTCATGAGTCTATTCGAGAGCAATGGACGGTGAAGTGTGAAAAGGCTTTTGAACGTTTGAAGGGGAGTCTTATTGAAGCTCCCGTGTTCGCCTATGCTGATCCTTCAAAACAGTATGAATTGCATGCGGATGCTAGTAGAGATGGTCTAGGGACAGTGTTATATCAGGAATCAGAAGGAAAGCTTTGTCCAGTGGCCTATGTGAGCCGTAGCCTCACTCCCCCTGAGAAGAATTATCCGGTGCACAAGTTAGAGTTCCTGCCCCTTAAGTGGGCTATAGTAGACAAGCTGCGAGACTACCTATATGGGGCCACTTTCGTGGTGAAAATGGATAATAATCCTCTGACTCACTTGCTGTCTATTGCCAAACTGGATGTCACTGTACATCGGTGTTTGGCCACCCTGCCAGAGTTTTGGTTCAGCTTGAAATACCGGCCAGGGGTGGGGAACCGAGACACTGATGCCCTTTCCCGAAGACCTTATGCCACTGATGCTGGCCAGAAGAGTTGGGTCCATTTGCCTCTGGAGGGAGTACTTGCTGTATGCCAAGGAGTAGAACATAGGCATAAAGGGGAAACAGGGGCCGAGGCTGTCAGAGTCACACCGGCTGGAGTGCCAAGATATTACTGTGATTTGACGCAAGTGTGTAGTCAAGAACTGCCCCAACTGACTAAAGAGGATGTGAGGAAAGATCAACTGGGTAACCTTATCATGAAGTCTTTGTCAGTTCGGGATCCACAGATGCTGTTAAACAGTTTCATTGAGGGAGCTAAAGTATTACATAAAGAGTGGGAATGAATGTGGTTGGAAGACGGAGTTACAGTATATTCAGGAACGGCCCATCTGATGAACCAGAGGGTGTTCGCCAACTATTCCTCCCTGAGAAACACCGACTGGTAGTGTTGGCTATATGGCCATTTAGGGCCATATAGAACCCTCAAGCTGGTTAGGGACCGATTTTATTGGCCATCCATAAGGGACAAAATAAAAAGCTACTGACGCTCTTGCATCCGGTGCATTCAAGAAAAGACTTTGCCAGGCAGGGCAGCCCAATGGGCAACCTACAGGGAGTCAGAGACTAATGAAATTGGTGTACATTGATTTCGTTTGTCTGGAACCCGACCTGAGTGGGCAGAGTAATGTCCTAGTTGTGACAAATAATTTTACTCGTTATGCTCAGGCTTTCCCAACCAGGGACCAGCAAGCCAGTACTGTAGCCAAGACCTTAGTAGAGAAGTTTTTCATCCATTATGGGCTGCCTCAGCACCTACACTCGGATCAAGGTCGGGATTTTGAGAGCAAGCTAATCATCAGATTGTGTGATTTTTTGAATATCCAAAAATCAAGAACCACCACTTACCATCCTCAAGGAGACCTGCAACCTGAGCGTTTCAACTGCACTCTGTTGAATATGCTAGGGACCCTTCCTTTGGAGAAGAAACAACATTGGGGCAATTACATTGCTGCAGTGGTTCATGCTGACAATAGCATAGCGAATGACTCTTCTGGATACTCCCCTTACCGGTTGATGTTTGGAAGGGAAGCTCGCTTGCCAGTGGATCTAGCTTTTGGAACGTCTTCAGATCACACATCACAAGCCTCTTACCGAGTGAAATAAAATCTGAGATTGAAATAACTTTTAAACTAAATATTATCCAAAGGTGATTACGGATACCCTCTATTTATTCCATATATGTACTAATTTGTCTATTCCTATAGTTAGCTAGTCTATTAAAACTCTGATAGTTACTGTTGATAGCACAATAATATAAGGTTAGCTATGAAAACAAACACACTGCTTAGTAACGTCTTATTTATTTCCCAAGAAAATAGGAAAACGCTAACATGAAAATACTAAAGAAAGATATTACAAAACATATAATAACAAGAAACATCAAATATACTTATCGCAAAGCTGTTCTATAGATATGGTATCATCAGCTGGGCTCGAGATGGTAACAGAGAGAGCCATCGGGCATGAGCCAAGAGCGAAAAAAGGGCCGACTTCCCTTCTGTGTGCACTTTTTAAACTTCATTCACACACCGTCCAGACCCAACCCTATTGCCTTCCCATTTAGGTTTCTAACGAATGAAAGTAATTACAGGGCAGTCCTTCTCAATATATTATATTTCTGTCCACCCTGCTGTATTAGTCTCTAGGGGCAGCATTGTCCATGTATCATGTCTATGTCTATCCTGGGTCAATCTTCAATGCCTTTGATCCTTTGATCTTTGTAACCCACCTTCATCAATTATCCTGGTCGCCCTGGCCCTCTTTGAAGTTTGCTTGCATTGCGTAATCACATCAGACGGTCAGGAGCCAAGCTTTTGTTCAGCCTTGCTTCTTCAGATGAATAATCCGATATGATACAAAGCTTTGATGTGCAACCTGTTACATTCCAAATGCCACCTGTCTGCCTCAAGCAGGAAGTGAAACTCCAGAAATATGATATTAAACCATGTTGCCTTCCAACACTGAGAATATGTCAGTAGGCTTCAGAAAAGCTTGAAGGCTGCCTATGAGAAAGCGAAGAAAGCATCTACCACAAGGGAACAGAGAAACAAAAAAACTTTGATCTTAAAGTAAGTGTTCAAGACCTGCAACCTGGAGATTGAGTACTGTTGGGCAACTTAGGGGTGCCAGGAAAGCATAGACTGGCTGATCGGTGGTATTCCTCTGTACATATATGTATATTGTGTTTTGTACTGTTGAACTGTAATTAAGCTGTTTTCTTTAACCACTTGAGCCCCGGACCATTATGCTGCCTAAGGACCAGAGGTCTTTTTCCAATTTGGCACTGCGTCGCTTTAACTGCTAATTGCGCGGTCATGCAATGCTGTACCCAAACGAAATTTGCGTCCTTTTCTTCCCACAAATAGAGCTTTCTTTTGATGGTATTTGATCACCTCTGCGGTTTTTATTTTTTGCGCTATAAATGGAAAAAGACCGAAAATTTTGAAAAAAAATGATATTTTCTACTTTTTGTTATAAAAAAAATCCAATAAACTCAATTTTAGTCATACATTTAGGCCAAAATGTATTCGGCCACATGTTTTTGGTAAAAAAATGTCAATAAGCGTATATTTATTGGTTTGCGCAAAAGTTATAGCGTCTACAAACTAGGGTACATTTTCTGTAATTTACACAGCTTTTAGTTTATGACTGCCTATGTCATTTCTTGAGGTGCTAAAATGGCAGGGCAGTACAAAACCCCCCCAAATGACCCCATTGTGGAAAGTAGACACCCCAAGGAAATTGCTGAGAGGCATGTTGAACCCATTGAATATTTATTTTTTTTGTCCCAAGTGATTGAATAATGACAAAAAAAAAAAAAAAAAAATATTTACAAAAAGTTGTCACTAAATGATATATTGCTCACACAGGCCATGGGCCTATGTGGAATTGCACCCCAAAATACATTCTGCTGCTTCTCCTGAATATGGGGATACCACATGTGTGGGACTTTTTGGGAGCCTAGCCGCGTACGGGGCCCCGAAATCCAATCACCGCCTTCAGGATTTCTAAGGGCGTAAATTTATGATTTCACTCTTTACTGCCTATCACAGTTTCGGAGGCCATGGAATGCCCAGGTGGCACAAAACCCCCCCAAATGACCCCATTTTGGAAAGTAGACACCCCAAGCTATTTCCAGAGAGGCATATTGAGTCCATGGAATATTTTATATTTTGACACAAGTTGCGGGAAAGTGACACATTTTTTTTTTTTTTTTTTTGCACAAAGTTGTCACTAAATGATATATTGCTCACACAGGCCATGGGCATATGTGGAATTGCACCCCAAAATACATTTAGCTACTTCTCCTAAGTACGGGGATACCACATGTGTGGGGCTTTTTGGGAGCCTAGCCGTGTACGGGACCCCGAAAACCAATCACCGCCTTCAGGATTTCTAAGGGTGAAAATTTTTGATTTCACTCTTCACTGCCTATCACAGTTTCGGAGGCCATGGAATGTCCAGGTGGCACAAAACCCCCCCAAATGACCCCATTTTGGAAAGTAGACACCCCAAGCTATTTGCTGAGAGGCATGGTGAGTATTTTGCAGCTCTCATTTGTTTTTGAAAATGAAGAAAGACAAGAAAAAACTTTTTTTTTTTTTCTTTTTTCAATTTTCAAAACTTTGTGACAAAAAGTGAGGTCTGCAAAATACTCACTATACCTCTCATCAAATAGCTTGGGGTGTCTACTTTCCAAAATGGGGTCATTTGGGGGGGGTTTGTGCCACCTGGGCATTCCATGGTCTCCGAAACTGTGATAAGCAGTCAAGAGAGAAATCAAAAATTCACGCCCTTAGAAAGCCTGAAGGCGGTGCTTGGTTTTCGGGGTTCCGTACGCGGCTAGGCTCCCAAAAAGTCTCACACATGTGGTATCCCCGTACTCAGGAGAAGCAGCAGAATGTATTTTGGGGTATAATTTCACATATTCCCATGGCATGTTTGAGCAATATATCATTTAGTGACAATTTTGTGCAAAAAAAAAAAAAAATTGTCTCTTTCCCGCAACTTGTGTCGCAATATAAAATATTCCATGGACTCGACATGCCTCTCAGCAAATAGCTTGGGGTGTCTACTTTCCAAAATGGGGTCATTTGGGGGGGTTTTGAACTGTCCTGGCATTTTATGCACAACATTTAGAAGCTTATGTTACACATCACCCACTCTGCTAACCACTTGAAGACAAAGCCCTTTCTGACACTTATTGTTTACATGAAAAAGTTTTTTTTTTGCAAGAAAATTACTTTGAACCCCCAAACATTATATATTTTTTTAAAGCAAATGCCCTACAGATTAAAATGGTGGGTGTTTCATTTTTTTTTTTCACACAGTATTTGCGCAGCGATTTTTCAAACGCATTTTTTGGGGAAAAAACACACTTTTTTAAATTTTAATGCACTAAAACACACTATATTGCCCAAATGTTTGATGAAATAAAAAAGATGATCTTAGGCCGAGTACATGGATACCAAACATGACATGCTTTACAATTGCGCACAAACGTGCAGTGGCAACAAAATAAATACATTTTTAAAAGCCTTTAAAAGCCTTTACAGGTTACCACTTTAGATTTACAGAGGAGGTCTACTGCAAAAATTACTGCCCTCGATCTAACCTTCGCGGTGATACCTCACATGCATGGTGCAATTGCTGTTTACGTTTGACGACAGACCGCCGCTTGCGTTCGCCTTAGTGCAAGAGCAGGGGGCGACAGGGGTGCTTTTTTTTTTTTTTTTTTTTTCTTTATTATTTTTTTGCTTTTTTATCTTATTTTTAAACTGTTCCTTTCATTTTTATTTTTTTTTAATCATTTTTATTGTTATCTCGGGGAATGTAAATATCCCCTATGATAGCAATAGGTAGTGACAGGTACTCTTTTTTGAAAAAATTGGGGTCTATTAGACCCTAGATCTCTCCTCTGCCCTCAAAGCATCTGACCACACCAAGATCGGTGTGATAAAATGCTTCCCCAATTTCCCAATGGCGCTATTTACATCCAGCGAAATCTAAGTCATAAAATGCTCGTAGCTTCCGGTTTCTTAGGCCATAGAGATGTTTGGAGCCACTCTGGTCTCTGATCAGCTCTATGGTCAGCTGGCTGAATCACCGGCTGCATTTTCAGGTTCCCTGTTGAGACAGGAGAGCCAGAGAAAAACACGGAAGACGGTGGGGGGGGGGGGCATTCCCTCCCACGGCTTGTAAAAGCAGTCTAGAGGCTAATTAGCCGCTAGGATTGCTTTTACATGAAAGCCGACCGCTGGCTGAAAAGAATGATACCAAGATGATACCTAAACCTGCAGGCATCATTCTGGTATAACCACTCAAAGTTGTGAATGGCGTACCTGAAGACAAAAAAATGGTTAACAATAAAGCACAGTAAACGGTAAAGTATAAAAAATTGCATACCTGAAAAGCAAACATGATAAAACATAATAACAATAAAACATTGCAGAATAGAATACAGTAAAAAAGAGCAGAACAATAGAGAGAATAGAGAGAGAGAGAACAATAAAACGACAACTATTTTTTTTTATTTTATATATATATATATATATATATATATATATTTTTTTTTTTACACTTTTTTTGTAACTAACTTTTATAACTGTAACCGGTTCCAGGTTCGGGTCTCTCAAAATGCGATGGCATCTTGGGAGACCCTGTGAAAGTGTGCCTAGTCTGTGCAATGCTGTACCCTACGCTAATACTCAACTAGTGCATGGTAGCGTTCAAAACATTCACCAATGCAAAGACCAGGATTGTCAGGACAGGAGGGACAATAATAGCGGGTGTCACGCCTATATCCGCGCTAGCTGCAGACACAATATCTTTTTTGGGGGCGTTCGCTGGGTAGGGGTACTCGGGAGGACATAAAGAAAATGCCTCTCATGCAGCCGACTGCATTTGGTTGGGGATGTGAATGGGGGAAGTACGGGCGCTGCAGAAGCGGTGGGTTCCCAATTAGGATTGGCGAATGCAGTAGGAAGGGCACTATGGGCACGACGGGCCTGTGTTTGTCTTTTTGGTAGCAGCGGGACACTACTTGTGCTTGCCACCTCACCAGCTTGAACTGCACTTATGGGACTCGCCACGTCACCAAGTGTTACTGCAGTGCTGGTTTGACTACGACCGGGGTGTACTAGGCCGCTGGCGCTTGCCAGTTCACCAAAACGCTACCAAAAAATCTGTTGGCGATCGCAGGGATCAGGCCTGACTCTGCGAACGCTGCAGTTATGCGTTTTAGTCTTTTGTAAGTGACAGTGATCGATCGATACTGCACTTGGGTGGGCTGGGCTGGGCCGGGCGGAGGGGCAAAACGCAGGTGCTAGCAGGTATCTGGGCTGATCCCGCTAACACTGCGTTTGTGAGAACCCTAAACTGCTGGGGATGCTAGTATAGATCTGATCGGATCAGATATTGATCCGTTCAGATACTATACCACTAAGGGTGGTGTACAGTGCGTGCGTGGGTGTTAGCGGTACTGGCGCTAACCTGACGCTGCCTGGGGCTGGTGCTTGCCAGTTCACCAAAATACTACCAAAAAAACTGTTAGCGATCGCAGGGATCAGGCCTGACTCTGCGAACGCTGCAGTTATGCATTTAGTGTTTTGTAAGTGTCAGTGATCGATCGATACTGCACTTGGGTGGGCTGGGCCGGGCGGAGGGGCAAAACGCAGGTGCTAGCAGGTATCTGGGCTGATTCCGCTAACACTGCGTTTTTGGGAACCCTAAACTGCTGGGGACACTAGTATAGATCTGATCAGATCAGATATTGATCCGTTCAGATACTATACCACTAAGGGAGGCGTATGCTGCGTGCGTGGGTGTTAGCGGTACTGGCGCTAACCTGACCCTGCCTGGGGCTGGTGCTTGCCAGTTCACCAAAATACTACCAAAAAAACTGTTAGCGATCGCAGGGATCAGGCCTGACTCTGCGAACGCTGCAGTTATGCGTTTAGTCTTTTGTAAGTGACAGTGATCGATCGATACTGCACTTGGGTGGGCTGGGCTGGGCCGGGCGGAGGGGCAAAACGCAGGTGCTAGCAGGTATCTGGGCTGATCCCGCTAACACTGCGTTTTTGGGAACCCTAAACTGCTGGGGACGCTAGTATAGATCTGATCGGATCAGATATTGATGCGTTCAGATACTATACCACTAAGGGAGGTGTATGCTGCGTGCGTGGGTGTTAGCGGTACTGGCGCTAATCTGACGCTGCCTGGGGCGACGCATATCACCGCCGGGCGATCAGGGGGCTAAACCTTTATTCGGTAATAAACGGCGGGTGCCCTGACACTATAAAAAATAAACAAACTAACCAGCGTCAACCGTAACGGTTATACGGTGATCAGTGGTGAAAGGGTTAACTAGGGGGCAATCAAGGGGTTAAAACATTTATTCGGTAGTATATGGGGGTCCCTGACGCTATAAAACGCTGACGGCGAACCTAAATATTTATGTCCCTAACTAGCGTCACCAGCGACACTAATACAGCGATCAGAAAAATGATCGCTTAGTGACACTGGTGACAGGGGGTGATCAAGGGGTTAAAACTTTATTAGGGGGGGTTAGGGGGGTACCCTAGACCTAAAGGGGGGTAACAGTATCTGTCCCAACACTGTAACTGTCACAAACTGACACTATGCAGTAATCAGAAAAAAAAAAAAAAAAACCTGCTGGTGTCAGTTTGTGACAGGGGGGGGGGGTGATTGGGGGGGGATCGGGGGGCGATCGGGGGGGGGATCGGGGTGTTTTGTGTGCCTGGCATGTTCTACTGTGTGTGTGTGTGTGTGTGTTGGTGCACTCACATTGATGTCTTCTCTCCTCGGGCCGGAACGGAAATTACCGAGCCGAGGAGAGATGACATCATTTCCTTTGCTGCTGTTTAGCATACAGCAGCAAAGGAATGATTCGATTGGCCGGCGGCGATCACGAGGGGGGGGCCACGAACGGATGGTCTCCCCCTCACCACCGATCGCCGCTGGACAAACGACGACCGCCTCGGGCACCGGGGGGGGTCCGATCGGACCCCCCACCCGCGGAAGGCAAATCACGTACCCTGTACGTGATTTTGCCTGTCCGTGCCACTTTGCCGACGTACATCGGCGTGAGGCGGTCGTCAAGTGGTTAAGTGGATTCCTCTACTGAGTTTGGCTGTTATCCAGAACTCAGTTGATCAATTGCCCTTTTGCTCTCTCTCTCTCTCTCTCTATATATATATATATATACCACAGTGCTTCAGTAAAAGCAAAGATTATATATATATATATATATATATATATATATATATATATTTGACTTTTAGTGAGTGTCATTTAAAGGTGCCTGCAAAAAGATGTCTGGACCCAGAATGCCAGGTGGGTTGGAGTGTTCACAGGGTCAGTGCGATGTAGATGAACAGGTAAATCAAAGCAGCCCTCTAGGGGGCCGCGCTACAGTAATATTCAGTAAATAGGTCTGTATAAAAGAACATATAAAGTATATACAGTATAAATCCTAACTGATTGACACTTAGTTTGCTAAAGCATTTTGGTATCATAAACAATTGCCATTTAAAAAAAAATAAAAATACTGTTTTCACCCTTTTTTTAAATTATTTTTTGCATATCAGCTATCAGGGCAGGTTTTTTGATGGCGACAACAGTGAACCATATGTATGCAATGTGTGTAGGTATGGCCAATTGTAGCTTCATTGAGACAAGGAAAGAGTGTTATCACCCTATAACAGGAAGTGCCTGCTCAAGGATCTTCATGGCAGGGTCAAAGGGCTTTATTTTATTGAAAGCTACAGTAAACATAATTCACTGAGCTAAGTAAAGTTTGACTTTGCAAAGTGAGTTTTCACTAAGCAAATGAGGTGAAGCTGTACAAAATTCAATCATCCAATCATGTGCAAACAACAAATTTGTTATTTTTTTCAATGTATATGATATTGAGTAATGTAGGGAAGGGAAGTGAAACTTAAACTGATACTAAACCCACAACAGTAAAATCAGTCTGTATATGCAGTAAACCATGCTCGTTATACTCACTGTGGAACCTAATGGGCTAATCCTCTGCACTGTATAAAAAGGCTGTTTGATCTTGTATGCACAGATCCTCCCCTTCTTGCATTGTCTCCAAAACATGTCCGGATAAGACAGAGTTACTAGAGTCAGGCTGCACATGCTCAGTTTGGTGTGTATTGCTAGAGAGTTTTTTTTTTCTTGGGAGGGTGCATGTGATCAGCACAGGGCCAATCAGCACGGTCCAGACAGATGGCCAGGGTCCTGCATCCTGATAGGACAGCTAGTGCAATATAAAAACTCCTCCTACAAGCTTTAACTAGGCACTGATTACAAGGCTGCTATATACTGCTCATGGGAAAAGATATTTAGCAGTTTATATTTACTAAGAGACCAGATATAGTGAATGCAGTGTCCTGGGTTTAGTAACACTTTAACTTTGCAAAGTGAACATGCTCTACTCCTGTAGTGAATCAAACCTATAGGCTGATTCATTGTTTTGTTCTTGCTGACACAATACATATTACAACAAGATAGAATCACCAGCCAATATCATGAACTGAAAAATGTAGCTTATGATCAAAGAAAAGTGCATACATATTTATTAACAACTTAACCCCTTGCCGATCAGTGCACGACGATATACGTCGACACAATAGCACGGCTGGGCAAATGGGTGTACCCTTTAAGACACAGCTTAGTGGGCGCTTGCTCGCTGCCACCTACTCCGTGAGCATGCCCGCGGGTCCCGCGGACTATGTAAACAAGGCTTTTCCCTGTTCTGCCTAGCAACATGACAGGGATCTACTGCTCCCTGTCATCAGGAGCAGTGATCTCTGTCATGTTGTAGTGAGCCCATTCCCCCACAGTTAGAATCACTCCCTAGGACACACTTAACCCCTTGATCGCCCCCTAGTTTTTAACCCCTTCCCTGCCAGTGTCATTTACACAGTAAACAGTGCATTTTTATAGCACTGATCGCTGTATAAATGTCACTGGTCCCAAAATTGTGTCAAAAGTGTCCAATGTCACAGTCACAATAAAAATCGCAGATCGACGCCATTACTAATAAAAAAAAAATAATAAAAATGCCATAAAACTATCCCCTATTTTGTAGACGCTATAGCTTTTGCGCAAACCAATCAATATACGCTTATTGCAATTTTTTTTTTACCAAAAATATGTACATGTCGGCCTAAACTGAGAAAGAAATTTGGTTTTTTATATATTTTTGAGGGATATTTATTATAGCAAAAAGTAAAAAATATTGCTTTTTTTTCAAAATTGTTGCTCTTTTTTTGTTTATAGCACAAAAAATAAAAACCGCAGAGGTGATTAAATACCACCAAAAGAAAGCTTTATTTGTGGGAAAAAAAGGGCGTCGATTTTGTTTGGGTGCAACGTCGCACGACCGCAAAATTGTCAGCAACGCAGTGCCGTATCGCAAAAAGTGCTCTTTTCAGGAAGGGGGTAAATTCTTCCAGGGTTGAAGTGGTTAAGGATCGTCCTATAGCATATATACTGCTACAGGGTGGCTCTCCTGTGCAGAATCACGTATATATAAGTGACTCTGCACTTCTGCCTAGGGGACACACGCTGCCAGCGTGCCCCTTCTGCTATGATTACTCTTGGCAGAAACCGATCTGTGGGTGCTAGGCAATGGATTTCCACCAGCACCCGAGGATTGAGGGAAGAAACACAGAATGGAGCTCTGCTTATGTAAACAAGACAGAGCTTCATTCTGACAGGGGTGGAAGGGATGGATTTTGTGTCCCTGCTAAGCAGGGAATAAAAACCATCACTTCCCTTAGTAAAAGCAGCACACAGTAAACACATAAACACTGGTTGGGCACACAGTTAACCTTTTCATCACCCTAGATGTTTTTTTTTTTTTTTTATTCTTTATTTATCGTTTTTCATAACAAAATAATATCCCACCAAGAACAGTCCATAATACAAATCCATGATGTTATAAAAATAGTTATCCCCCACTCCCCCCTCCCCCCCCGACCCCCCGTCCCACCCCACCCTGCAGGGAACTGCTCACTGGGATCACCCTTTATCTTGGACTCACTACTCTCAGAAATTTTCCTGCCCTTATATGCCGTATTTGTAATCTCCTTTAAGTAACTCCAAGTCTGTTTAAATTTAATCCAATCTGCCCATTTCCCCGTGTGTTCCCCTCTTCCTCAGGTTCCACACCCTCCTCATCCAAACACTCAACATTATATATTTCATTTAGGCGAAAGAGCCAATCACGAGTGTTGAGGCTTGATGAACCCAGCCAGTTCGAAGCAATCTGCCTCTTGGCTGCGTCTAGAATTATGGGGACCAAAGAGGATTTGTACCTCCTTACCGGCTCCGAAGTCCCGTGAAAGAGACAGACCCACGGGTCCTCCACTATTTCTGTCCCAGAGATCTCTTTTATCAGTGATAAAAAATGTTTCCAAAATATCTTGATAATAGGACACGCCCACCAAATATGGGCCATCGTTCCCAAACCTGTGACCCCCTCCAGCAAGTGTTGGCCTTAGCCCCATCCATTTTGCTAACCCTGTCTGGGGTGGCATACCATCTCGCAAGGCATTTATAGTGTATTTCCGTACTCGTCGTGTCTAAAGCTAGATAGTGAACCAGCCTCAGAATTTTATCAATCAAAACTTTGCTACATTGTGTCCCAAGTTCCTGCTCCCACCTTGTGATATAGGGGGGCACCTCCAGCTCCAACTCAGCTCCCAATATCCCGTAGATTTGGGCTATCGCTCTACCTGTTTGCTCCTTCATACAGAGCTGCTCGAATGGTCTGAGTTCCTCCTCACTTTTGAGTGGTTTCGGTAATTTATCGATAAAGTGAGAGAGCTGGAGGTACCTCCATCCATCCATCACCCATAACTCTGACTCACTCCTCAATTCCGTGAATGTGCGAATTCTCCCATTACTTATAAAATTTTTTAATTTAATAGAGTCATCTTTCAGCCAATTCCCTCCCACCTCCCTCCTCCCAGGTTCAAAGAATAAATTATTTTTCATATATATCAGTGGTGAATTGTGTGACCATTTGTGCTGCGTGTGTATTCTATCCCTATATTTGAGAGTGTTGTGCGTCAGTGAAGATGTGTCCATACTAAGTGCTCTAAATTTTGGAGGGTTCCATAGTGAGTGCCCAAGGTTAGTGTTACTCAAAACATACTCAATATTAACCCACCGCTTCTCCGACCCTTTTTGAACCCAGTCAGTGACCCGTGAAAGCACTACAGCAATGTAGTACCTGTTGGAGTCTGGTAGAGCCAGTCCGCCTTTTTTTTTCCCCCTACTCAATATTGTGTAGGAGATACGTAGTTTTTTGCCACCCCAGACAGCTTCTCCTATTAAGCTCCTCACAGCTTTAAGAAAATACCTGGGTAACGGAATAGGTAACAGCTGGAATTTATACAGCAGTTTAGGGGTTAAAATCATTTTGACCGCGTTTACGCGCCCAAACCAAGAGAGGCCTGGATCGTATTCTTCTTGCTTCCTGCCTAATCTCATCCAACAACGGTATATAATTTTTTAGGAACAGCTTTTTTGAAAGAGTTGGCTAATTTAATCCCCAGGTACCCAATTTCCTTTTTCCAGGGGAAGGGGAAAACTGCAGCTAGATGGTCTTCTTCTTGCTTGCCCAAATTGATGTTTAGAATCTCGGACTTCTTGGGGTTAATTTTAAAATTTGAAGCTTCTCCATATCTACTTAGGATCCGGAGCACGTTTGGAAGGGTTATTCTAGGGTTTGTAATGAAGAACAGGACATCGTCGGCAAAAGCCGCGAGTTTGTGTTCCTCAATTCCTACCTTTACACCGCTGCAGTCCGGACTGTTGCGTATTGAAGCCAGTAGAGGTTCGAGGGACAGGACAAACAAGAGGGGGGACAGAGGGCAGCCCTGCCTAGTTCCATTTAACATCCTAAAAGGTTTTGAAATGGCCCCGTTTACTCTTACAGCAGCTGTAGGGCTGCCGTACAGTATTCTGACCCATGAGATGAACCTCGGGCCAAACCCCATGGCCTCCAGAGTATTCATCAGGAACCCCCAGTCTACCCTGTCGAACGCTTTTTCGGCGTCCACTGACAGGAATAGAGCTGGGGGCCCACCACGTTTACAGAATTCCGACAGAAGCACCGCCCGTACCCCATTGTCCCTACACTGTCTACCGGGAACAAAACCGGCCTGGTCCGGATGTACCAGGATGGTCATTTTAGCTTTCAGTCTATTGGCCAGTACTTTCGCGTATAATTTAACATCTGCATTCAGCAGAGAAATCGGTGTATAGCTTGAGCAGCACCCCGCGTCCTTCCCCTCTTTCAAAATTAGAGTGATCGTGGCGGCCAGCGCCTCTCCTTCCATTCCGCAGCTGACACCTAGTTCGTTCCAGTAGTGGCAGAGCCTAGGGACCAAGATATATTTCATTTTCTCTAAATAGATGATGGTGAATCCATGACGGCCTGGGCTCTTACCCTTCAGGGAGTCTCTCAGGGCAGCCATAATTTCCTCCTCCTCAATGGGCTTGTCCAGGAGAGCGCTGTCCTCCACGGACAGCCCTACTAGTCCTGCTCCCTTTAGAAAATCCACGTCCCTATCTAACCGGGCGCTATCCTCACCCCCCTGTTGCCCTATAGAATAAAGGTCGGCATAGAACTTTTTGAACTCCTCGGCCATACCTACACTGGTCACTATAACCTCACCTCTTTTGTTGTATAATTTCTCAATAAAGTTCCGTCCTCTTTTTTTTCTTATCAGTCTGGCCAGGTGTTTACTAGACTTATTCACCCAATGATAGTTATCCCTGGTTAACCCTCCGGATCGGTCCTCCTATCTAGCAGCGAGAAGCCAGCAGCCTTCGAGAACCCTATGGCGACTCCCTTAGACCTTCTGTCAGGGGAATCCCCATAGTACCAAAAGGGAATCTTAGGAGCAAAAAGCCTGATTCTAGTATCTAGAGTCAAGTGGGTCTCCTGCAGGAAAACTATGTCCCCACCCAGGAGACACAGTTCCCTTAATATTTTATGTCTTTTTGTGGGCGAATTTAAACCTTTAACATTGATACAAATTTTAGCTCAGGCATGACTGAAAAACCACCATTCTCCCCTACCCCCTATTCCCACTAGAGCTCTTCCTGCAGAGGGGGGAGGAGGGGAGAGGGAGATGGGAAAGAGAAAAAAAAAAAAAACCCTACACCCTATTCCCCTTTCCTTCCCTCTTTCCCTTTCTCCCTCTCCCCCCCCCCCCCCCTTTCCTCTCTCCTTATAACATATCAGGGATGGGTATACCCAGACTGTTACAAAAGTCCTGCGTCTCTTCTAGGAATCTCATTCTGTATGATCTGCCGTCTTTTGTGACTGTCAGGGATGTTGGAAACCCCCAGCTATATTTGAGGTTTGCCCTCCTGAGTTGATCGAGGATTGGTCTCATCTGTCTTCTCCGCGCCAGAGTTCCTGCTGAAAGGTCAGAAAATATATCCAAATTTTTGTTTTCAAAACTTGTTGGAGGAGCCCCCTTTAAGTTCTTCCAAATTCTTTCTTTATCCTCATACATGTGAAATTTGACAATGACATATTTTGGGATATCTTGCTTTATATTGGGAGGCTTCCTTATTCTGTGTACCCTGTCAATCTTTAGGGCCTCTTCTTCTCGTCTTCCCAAGATAGGGTTGAATATCTTCCTCATCTCCCCCAGATCCTAATTTTGTTGTTCCGGTATAAATCTAATGCGCAGATTTTGCCGCCGGCTCTGGTTCTCCTGTTCTTCTAATCTAAACCCCAGTAAACGGTTTTCATTCTGCATTTTCCTGACTTGTTCTTTTAAGTCCGAGATTTCTTTAACTTGAATTCCTGTGACCTCCTCTACTTCTTCCACCCGGCGGAGGAGGTGACCCATGTCCGAGCGGACATTTAGAATCTCAGCTTTTATTGAATTTTCAAGTTTAGTGAGCATTCCGCTCAGGTCCGTTTTACTTGATACCAGGGCCAATATTCTTAGCTCATCAGCAGCACTCCATGCGGACGCACCCTCTAGGTCAAGCTCTTCGCGGGTTCTGTCCCCCTGTCCCCCCTTTTGTTTCTGCTGCTCCTTCTTCTTGTCCTTTGTTCCTAGTTGTTTTGCCTCTATTCCCGGGCTCTTTGTGCTTGCTTCTTTTAAATATTTTTGAATAGAGCTGGTGTTTAAGCTCTCTCTTGTGTTCTGGGGTTCCGCTGTTCTGGATGAACGACCTCTCATACTTCCCTTCCTTATCCACCGCTCACCCCTTGTAACAAACAAAAAAGTAAGGGGAATCAGGGGGGGATCAAACTTATGTGGTGCAGGCCGTCTTCCTTATCCCTGCCCGGTCGGCTATACTCGCTGGGTAGCTATAACTGAGCGGGGGGGGGGGGGGGGGGGCAGATAATAGATGTCAATCAGACAATCGCAGAGGGGGCATCTGGACAAGAGCACAGCGTCACTGATCTTCAGGATTAATCCCTATTTACACTGATTTAGCAAACGAATTCAACCTAGACCATACGTTGGGGCTGCTATTCAATTTATTAGGCACAGCACTGTCTGTATGTTCGCGGCTTATGTACTGAGCGGGGGATCAGGGGAGCCTCTGATTTCATTCACCCCCTTCCTAAACAAGGTAAGTAATATTGTACAGGTCAAAGTCCTGATAACTTGTGTCCTCCTGGCCTCACTCTCTCCCGACAGGCTGCTCAGGTCAGATACCAACAGTTTTTATATGAGGATTATTAATACGTAGAAGTAAAACTGCAGAGCTTCCATACCTTGCTTCTTCTTTCACAGACCGCCGTCACCGTTCCGTGCTCGGCTGAGTTGGTTTTATTGTAGTTGCTGCCTGTCGCAATGCTCAGGCACCGCGTTCTTGTTTGTCAGCAGCCACTCTGACCCGTGAGCCCACAGACCGGGACTCACCGGCTCTCGCCAACCCAGCTTGTCCACAGCGTCTCGGAGTTCCGGGCTTCCCAACGTGGGTGGGAATCCCTGCTGAAATTGTCTCCGCTCTCGCCAGACAGAGAGCACGAGGAGAGGATCCGGCACCGCTTCCGTAGCCTCTGCAGGAGGGAGGGGGGCTAGGCGACCAGGCGGCCACACGCTGGCTTTCGTCCGGCCGTCCCGCGGGCTCTCACCCAGCACCGCATCGCCAAGACTCTAGGGCGCTCCGTCTCCTCACCTCCCCCGGAGCCGACGCTTGGCTCCTCCCCGTGCGCACGTCACACGTGCATCACGCCGATGCACCCTAGATGTTTAACCCCTTCCAAGCCAGTGTCATTAGTACAGTGACAGTGCATATTTTTTTCACTTATTACTGTGTTAGTGTCACCAGTTCCCACAAAGTATCAAATCACCACCATTGCAAGTATAAAAAATAAATAAATATATATATATATATATATACCATCGTTTGTAGATGCTATGATTTTGCACAAACCAATCAATATACGCTTATTGGGATTGTTTTTACCAAAAACATGTCGCAGAATACATATTGGTCTAACTTTATGAAGAAATTTGATTTTTATCTATTTTTTGTTTTATTGTATATGTATCATAGCAGAAATTAACCACTTCAATACCCAGCCATAGTCATATGACGTCGACAGATGGGATCTCCCATCCTGGGTGGACGTCATATGACGTCCTGGGATTCCCGGCCGTCTAGGGGGCGCGCGCGATGTCCGCCGGGCACCCGCGATTGCCCGTTAACCGGGCCGGACCGTGGATCTGTGTGTGTAAACACACAGATCCACAGCCTGTCAGCTCTGAGGAGAGCGATCTGTGTTCCCAGAATGGAGGAACACTGATCGGTCTCCTCCCCTTGTGCGTCCCCTCCCTCTACAGTTAGAATCATTCCCTAGGAAACATATTAACCCCTCCCCGCCCCCTAGTGGTTAACCCCTTCACTGCCTGTCACATTTACACAGTAATCAATGCAATTTTATAGCATTGATCACTGTATAAATGTGAATGGTCCCAAAAATGTGTCAAAAGTGTCCGATGTGTTCGCCATAATGTCGCAGTCACAAAAAAAAATCGCGATCGCCGCTAAAAAAATAATTACATTTTTTTTTTTTTTAAATGCCAAAAATCTATCCCGTATTTTGTAGACGCTATAACTTTTGCGCAAACCAATCAATATACGCTTATTGCGATTTTTTTTACCAAAAATATGTAGAAGAATACGTATCGACCGAAACTGAGGAAAAAAAAATAGTTTTTTAAAAAAAAAATTGGGATGTTTATATAGCAAAAAGTAAAAAATATTGTGTTTTTTTCAAAATTGTCGCTCTTCTTTTGTTTATAGCGCAAAAAAACGCAGAGGCGATCAAATACCACCAAAAGAAAGCTCTATTTGTGGGGAAAAAAGGACGTCAATTTTTTTGGGGTACAACGTTGCACGACCGCGCAATTGACTTTAAAGTGCGACAGCACTGAAAACTAAAAATTGGCCTGGGAAGGAAGGGGGTGAAATTGCCCTGTATTGAACCGGTTAAAAAAATATTTATTTTTTTTTACAATTGTTATTTTTTATTTTTTTTTGTTTATAGCGCAGACAATAAAAAATGCAGTGGTGATCAAATAACACCAAAAAAAAGCTCTATTTGTGGGGAAATGTATTATTTCACTGCACAATTATCAGTTAAAATAACGCAGTGCAGTATTGAAAAAAATGACCTGGTCGTGAAGTTGGGTAAATCTTCTGGAGGTCAAGTGGTTAAAATGCATATTTGTGAAAAATATGTCAGAAAGAAAGATTTGTCCACTGTTTGAGACAGAAGTGAAGGCATAACTTTTTCATTTTTAAAGGAAGGTTATAACCCGTACATTTTAGGTTTTTTTGCCATCTGGTTCCCATTGAGGAAATTTCTGTTTACTTTCAGCCCCGTACTCACAGAGAAAACAAAAATCTCTCCAAAGTGAGGGAAATTCCCACAAGAATTAGGGCCCTTTCACACTGGGGCGGGGGCGGAGTCGGCGGTAAAGCGCTGCTATTGTAAGCGGTGCTTCACCGTCGGTATTCGGCCGCTAGCGGGGGGTTTTACCCCCCGCTAGCGGCCGAGAAAGGGTTAAAAACCACCGCAAAGCGCGTCTGCAGAGGTGCTTTGCCGGCGGTATAGCCGCGCTGTCCCATTGATTTCAATGGGCAGGAGCGGTGAAGGAGCGGTATACACTCCGCTCCTTCCCCGCTCCGAAGATGCTACTAGCAGGACTTTTTTTCCCGTCCTGCTAGCACACCGCTCCAGTGTGAAAGCCCTCGGGGCTTTCAAACTGGAGACAAAGCAGCGGCACTTTCGGTCAGTTTGCAGGCGCTATTATTAGCTCAATAGCGCCTGCAAACCGCCCCAGTGTGAAAGGGCCCTAAGTGTCCCCATTAGAAGAATTCCACTCTTTTCCTGTTATGGTGACCACTCAAAATTTGGGATTTTCCTTCACTTTTGGTCACAGTCACCAGGACAAATAGAGAGGGCGAATCTCTCTAATGGGGACACAGACAGCAATAAAAACCTGACAGGTGTTCTAATCTTTCTCCACTCTATGCAAAACTAAAAAAAAACTGCCGTCAGTTATATTTGAATCATTATCAACCCCAAATGATAGAGATTATTGATACACTTATAAGAATGACTGGCTTCTTCAAACCAGACAAACAGCCTGCCTTTTATATACTTTTATTTACTGTCCTGTACCATTGTTAAAGTTGCCATGGATGTGTTTGCTTCCCTAACAGCTTGGTAAGCTGAGGCAATCCAACAGACGCTCATTGAACAATCCAGTGAAATCATTACAACTATGTTACAGTTGTAACTATTGTATACAAAGCATAATACTGGATCATTTTGTTATCACGTACTTTGCTAACTAAAATTCCTTATCTGACTACTTGAAAAATCTTGGCTGTTCCACATTTTTGATGTATGAAAATAGTTTGGCTGGCCTCTTGTGTTGAATTTGTTTAAGTCAATGGGCTCAAGTCACTAAAGCATATTGCATGCGATGTTTGGGTCACATGAAAACTTTTTTCCAAATATTTCCTTATATTTTCCAAAATATATTTGCAATACTGAAAATGTCAATTCACTTTTCATTTATGCAGTAATTATCTACAAAATCACTTGGTGTATACTGTATGAAACAGCATTAAAATCAATTCTCTAAAGAAAATAAATAAATACATTAAATAAGTAATGGCCTAGACATTCAAAATTTAAAGTGGAACTAAGCTCATAAATTTAACAGGTTAAAAAAAACAGTTACATTACAGTACACGTACCGGGAATGTAACTATCACATTGGTTGTGCTCTCAACCAAACTGTCAAACCATCAAATGACTGGTGTCCTAACTGATCACATGTACAACACCATGGCAGTTGAAGATCAAACAAGGGCCAACATGGCAGCTTCTTTGGTTGGAATGTATGAAATACTTTTTTTCTAATACCAGGGATGTTTACATTCCTTGTAATAGGAATAAAAGTGACACAATTTTTTTTTTAAACAATGTAAAAATAAATAAAATCATGTAAAATAAATAATAAAAATATATATATATTTTTAAAAACCCCCCGTCCCGATGAGCTCGTGCGCAGAAGTGAACACATACTAGAGTAGTGCCCGCATATGAAAACAGTGTTCAAACCACACATCTGAGGTATCGCCGCAATCGTTAGAGTGAGAGCAATAATTCTAGGCCTAGACTTCCTCTGTAACGCAAAACATGCAACCTGTAGAATTTTTTAAACGTCGCCTATGGAGATTTTTGAGGGTAAAAGTTTGACGCCATGCCACGAGCGGGCGCAATTTTGAAGCGTGACATTTTGGGTATCAATTTATTCGGCATAACATTATCTTTCACAATATAAAAAAAATTGGGCTAACTTTACTGTTGTCTTATTTTTTTATTCAAAAAAGTGATTTTTTTCCAAAAAAAGCGCACTTGTAAGACCGCTGCGCAAATACGGTGTGAAAAAAAGTATTGCAATGACCTCCATTTTATTCTCTAGGGTGTTAGAAAAAAAACAATATATAATGTTTGGGAGTTCTAAGTAATTTTCTAGCAAAAAAAACTGTTTTAAACATGTAAACACCTAAATTCCAAAATGAGGCTGGTCCTTAAGTGGTTAATGAGCTGACACTCGCCGGTGTCCTTAACAAGCAGTGGGGTTGATTTACTAACACTGAAGACTGCAACATCTGGTGCAGCTCTGCATAGAAACCAATCAACTTTCAGGTTTTTTGTTAAAGCTTAATTGAACAAGCTTATTTTAGAAGCTGATTGGCTACCATACAGAGCTGCACCAGATTTTGCACTCTCGAGTTTTAGTAAATCAACCCCCTAGTGTAGGCAGGTTGAAATGTGTAAAGCCGTGTACACACGAGCGGGATGTCCGTCAGAAAAAGTCCGACGGAAGCTTTTCATTGTCTATTCCGATCGTGTGTGTGCCTCATCGGACTTATTTTTTCGAAAATTCTGACGGACCTAGAAATAGAACATGTTCTAAATTTTTCCGACGGAACCAATTCCTATCGGGAAAACCAGTCGTCTGTATGCTGTTCCGACGGACCAAAAATGACGCATGCTCTGAAGCAAGTACGAGACGGAAGCTATTGGCTACTGGCTATTGTACTTCCTTTTTCTAGTCCCGTCATACGTGCTGTACGTCACTGCGTTCTGGATGGTTGGACTTTGGATTGACCGTGTGTAGGCAAGACCACTTGAATGGAATTCTGTCGGAGTTCCGTCGGAGAAACCTTCGGAGTTTATTCCGACGGCAAAACCGGTCGCGTGTACGCGGCATTACTTCTAGCAAGTTAGTGGTTGGGCCAGGCTGAGGAAAGTGTTACCCATTGTATGCTCAGTTCCCAGGCTTCATGGTTCTAGCCAGCCCACCTGTGCTATTGAAAGGGGTGAGCTCCAGGGGCTTCCTAGTTGAACTAATTGATTCTGTACTGCTTGTGGTGTCAGGGCTGCTGCATCTTGCAGTCTGTTGAAGACACCAGGATTTTTGGAGTCATCCAAGCCATGGACAATGCCATAATAAAGGCTGTTGTAAGCACATTATTGCACCCTCTCTTTCCTGTCACAGCTATCTAGCAATTCCCAGCTCTGAAAACTCTGTGTAAAAAATAACTTTACTTTCAGAAACCTAACGTCCTTAAAATCTACCTAACCACCCATATGTCATCTTTTCTAAATAGCTGTTATTCCTTCTTTTTCTATTGACTCATCACATCTGTTGTACCTATGTAAAGTTTTTCCCCATTTCAGCAAACTGAATATCTGTAGCATACGAAAAGCTGTCAAAGTGAACCTATTAACAATGTATAAATGCAATAAAAACTGTCTGTGACTGCAATGGCAATTTTAAACCAGGCCCTTATACATGGGGCACTGGTGATGTCTATTTTAACATGTGTATGTGCACAAAATGTTTTTATTATGAGTTGTAAATAAAGATTCTATTTATTTTATTTAAGTGTCTTGCCTCATGTGGGTGCCATTAAAGTCCAACATTTTGGTAGGATTAGTTCCTACACACCCCTTTTTTCTTGAATCAATAAGAATCGCCAGCAGAAGTCTGTGTGTCCTACCCAACACTCACTGGTTCCTCTGCCAACTTTCATGTCATTACAGTATCCTGACCACCATGTTTCACAAGAATTTCACCAGGCTATTCTTTTTGATCAGAATGGCATTTACCCACACAGGTGGTGGAAAATGCTACTGCCCAAAAGTGTCTCTGTTGCTGCTTCATTCAAAGTGGGTGCACTCTAATACAGGAGGTGTGTTACTGGCCAGATCACCAGGTGAAAACAGAGGGAAAAGTAAAATAATGCAGCCATTACATCTAATTGGTAAGCTGTCCCTGGCACACCCCTTCATTCATTGGTTTCAGTTATTTTAATCAAGGAGGCTCTGAATCACAGATGGTCTTTACCACAGCTTCTGGAAGCTATGTAGAGCACCCTGCCAGCCCCACACATCAGCCATGATCTTTCTGCATTGCATTAAGGAGCAAAGATGCCTAGTGATGGGGACAATGGTCTAAAATAGGGTATATAATGAACACAGAAAGGCTTTATTCAATACCTTCATTAGCATGTTAACTTACTTCCCAACTTTAGAATTTGAGAATGAGGGACACTTCAGGGAGATAATGAACTACATTCACTACAACAAAAGGTGGGTGTAGTTAAATTATAATGACGGGGGGGCAATATGGCACCCCCTGGGTACCCCAGGTAGAGAAGTAATGTAGTACACGCATCACATGTTGGTGAGCAGTGGGTGTGGCCAAACTGTTAACAGTGAGGGAGGGCATAAAGGGAATGGTTAAACAAAACCCGGGCCTTGTACCTATGTATTTTGCTCTGGGTGCTGTGCCACAAGCAAGGGTCTCATAAAACATAGACCTCAGCACAACCAGTAAAAAGAAAAAAAAACTCTTCCACCAGATACGATTGTGTGCACTAAAAATAGTGAGAGACTTTTTTCAAGCCTACCTTAAAGTGGTTGTAAACCCCATTCATGAAATCTGATCTGTGTACATATAGCTGTAGTGTTTGCTTATCTCTCTCCAAAGCTCTAAGTGTCATGTCTTTCTGGTGCTCCATTCCTCTGTTATCAGCACAATAACATCTGACAAAATCTCTCCGACACACGAGATAACAGCAGCTGGAAATTTGTGTTGGGGGGGTTGAACATAGAGATAGATAAGCAGAGAGCTGGTCTATTCAGACTGCAAGTTCCTTCGTTACTCTGCCTATGTGGAGGGGGGGGGTGTGTCTTTCCTCCAATCAGCTCTCACAGTGTATGCCCAGACTCCCCTCCCACTGCTGAATGAGGAAGAAAGATTTGTAACATAATGTGCACTTTCTAAAGAGTGTAGAAAGGGAAAGACTGCAAATATATACAATGCTGTAAAAAAGTATTTGCCCCCTTTCTGATTTGTTTGCATATTTGTCACACTTAAAAGACTCAGATCATCAAACACATTTTATTATTACACAAAGATAACCTGAGTAAATACAAAATGCAGTTTTTAAATGGTGGCTTCATTTATTAAGGCAAAAAAGCTGTCCAAACCTGCCTGGCTTAATGTGAAAAAGTAATTGCCCCCTAAACCCAATAACCGGTTGCGTCACCCTTGGTGGCAACAACTGCAATCAAGCGTTTGCGATAGCTGGCAATGTCTTTCACATTGCTGTAGAGCAATTTTGGCCTACTCTTCTTTGCATAACCCAAGTGCACTTGAGCTTGAGGTGACTAACTGATGGCTGGACATTCTCCTTTAGGATTTTCTGGTAGAGCTCAGAATTCATGGTTCCATCAATTATGGTAAGTCGCCTAGGTCCTGAAGCTGCAAATCAGCCCCAGACTATCACGCTACCACCACCATGTCTGACTTTTGGTATGATGTTCTTGTTATGAAATGCTGTATTCGTTTTATGCCAGATGTAACGAGACACACACCTTCCAAAAAGTTACATTTTTGTCTCATCAGTCCACAGAATATTTGCCTAAAAGTCTTGGGGATAATCAAGACTGTGCCAACAATGCAGCCTCGTCAGTGCCCATCAATGCAGCCTCACTGAGCCATCAATGCAGCCTCACTGTGCCCATCTGCAACCTCATTAGTGTCAACAATGCAGCCTCACTGTGCCCATTTGTATCCTCATCAGTGTCCATCTGCAGCCTCACTGTGCCCATCTGCAGCCTCACTGTGCCCATCTGCTGCTTCACTGTGCCAACAATGCAGCTTCACTGTGCCCATCTGTATCCTCATCAGTGCCCATCTGCAGCCTTGCCAGTACCTTGATTACACACAGCGGGTGTCACCCACTGTGTCATGCAGCTGCAGTCTTAACTGTTCGGCGGCCGTCCACTGTAACAAAGCCCTGCCTCCTCATCCATGATAGACGGTCTACTGAACACTGATACAATGCTGGGAAATTGAATCAGTGTTCCGTCTAACATGGATGAGGAGGCAGGGCTTTGTTACAGTGGACGGCCGCCAAACAGTTAAGTCTGCAGCTGCATTACACAGCGGAAGACACTCACTGTTTGCGATCATTCCCGGCTGAGTGGCAGTGCAGGCTCACCTGGAAGATCATTCCGCATTTGCGGGTGTCCGTGAGCCCGCTGTCAAATGCGGGAGTATCCCGGGAGTCGCCGGATACTTGAGATGTCTGGGAAGGGGGTAAAACCTTTTGGAGCTGAAGTGGTTGAAAAATCAATTTAGGCCTGAAGATTACATAAACACCCGCCCAAAACATTATATATTTTCTGAAAGCAGACATTGTCTAATGAAGAGACCTGAGCGGCTGACGCAGACAGGATCACGAGAGGTGCAGTATAGTGTACGAGCCGCAGATGTTTTATCTTAGTGTCAGTACTGCAGGACTGGCAGCAAGTAACAACAATAGTAATAACATGCTTATGACTTATGATGTTTATGTGAGTATTCTTTGGCAGATGTTTATTAATTAAGGCCACTTTCACACTGAAGCGGTGGCCGCATTGGCGGTAAAGCGCCGCTAGTTTTTGCAGCGCTTTACCATCGTTTTAGCTACGCTTTTCGGTTTAAAGGCGCCCCGCTAGCGGCCGAAAAAGGGTTAAAATCGCCCGCAAAGTGCCGCTGCCAAAGTGCTTTGCAGGCGCTTCGGCAGCGCTGGCCATTGATTTCAATGGCAGGGGAGTTTTGGGAGCGTTATATTCACCACTTCATAACCGCCCCAAAGATGCTGCTTGCAGGACTTTTTTTCCCGTCCTGTAAGTGCACCGCTCCAGTGTGAAAGCCCTCGGGGTCCCACACTGGAGTGACAGGAAAGGGGCTTTACAGGCGCTATTTTTAGCACTAAAACACCTGTAGAGCACCTCAGTGTGAAAGTGGCCTAAAGGTTTTTTAAAAGGATAAAGCACTACTGCATCCCCTTGTTATTTTGCATGATCATATTGAGCTATCAAGCTGGAGATCGTTATATGCAGATTGAGGAGTGTGAGGCATGCTGACATGTGACCCAGCAAGGATCGATATATAAGACTAAGGAAAAGTCTTTATGGCTTATTATCTGCGGTATAGGCCTCCTGCACACGGGTGGCTGTTCTGCCGCTGTTAAAAGAATGTTTTGTTATTTTGAAATTTCAAGACTCCAAGCATAGCGATCACTTGCAGTTGTACATTGTAATTTTTTCTAAGTGCACCAAACCCCATGTAATGAAACCATTGCTAAATGGAGTGTGTGAATGGGGCCATAGGAAAGCATTGTCTGAGTTTAGGTGCGGTAGATAACTTCATCTATCCGCAGCTAAAAGCTGAATTCTATCCGCTCGTGTGAAAGGGGCCGTAAGGTGATGGTACATCTTAAACGGTGGAGGTGGCACATTATTAGAAGAAAAAGATTATGCACGGTGGAATTAAATGAAGATCATTGATTAAGGGTTTAAATTTTGTAGCACAATTTTTCGGCTTTGCACAGTATATTTTGCACAGAGGAACTTCCTTGCACAAGGAAAAAACTTTTTTGTACGGAGGCTTTTTTGCACAGAAACATTTATCAAATCTGATTTTGGATGTTTGTTTATTTGCATGCATATTCAATTTATATTTATATTTCTAGTATTATATCAGTGATATAGATAGATTTGCACTTTATTAGTAGCACTGCACTATATACAGTAGAGACGGAAAGTATTCAGACCCCCTTAAATTTTTCACTCTTTGTTATATTGCAGCCATTTGCTAAAATCATTTAAGTTCATTTTTTTTCCTCATTAATGTACACACAGCACCCCATATTGACAGAAAAACACAGAATTGTTGACATTTTTGCAGATTTATTAAAAATGAAAAACTGAATAATCACATGGTCCTAAGTATTCAGACCCTTTGCTCAGTATTTAGTAGAAGCACCCTTTTGATCTAATACAGCCATGAGTCTTTTTGGGAAAGATGCAACAAGTTTTTCACACCTGGATTTGGGGATCCTCTGCCATTCCTCCTTGCAGATCCTCTCCAGTTCTGTCAGGTTGGATGGTAAACGTTGGTGGACAGCCATTTTTAGGTCTCTCCAGAGATGCTCAATTGGGTTTAAGTCGGGGCTCTGGCTGGGCCATTCAAGAAGAGTCACGGAGTTGTTGTGAAGCCACTCCTTCGTTATTTTAGCTGTGTGCTTAGGGTCATTGTCTTGTTGGAAGGTAAACCTTCGGCCCAGTCTGAGGTCCTGAGCACTCTGGAGAAGGTTTTCGTCCAGGATAGCCCTGTACTTGGCCGCATTCATCTTTCCCTCGATTGCAACCAGTCGTCCTGTCCCTGCAGCTGAAAAACACCCCCACAGCATGATGTTGCCACCACCATGCTTCACTGTTGGGACTGTATTGGACAGGTGATGAGCCGGGCCTGGTTTCCTCCACACATACTGCTTAGAATTAAGGCCAAAAATTTCCATCTTGGTCTGATCAGACCAGAGAATCTTATTTCTCACCATCTTGGAGTCCTTCAGGTGTTTTTTTTAGCAAACTCCATGCGGGCTTTCATGTGTCTTGCACTGAGTAGAGGCTTCCGTCGGGCCACTCTGCCATAAAGCCCCGACTGGTGGAGGGCTGCAGTGATGGTTGACTTTCTACAACTTTCTCCCATCTCCCGACTGCATCTCTGGAGCTCAGCCACAGTGATCTTTGGGTTCTTCTTTACCTCTCTCACCAAGGCTCCTCTCCCCCGATAGCTCAGCTTGGCCGGACGGCCAGCTCTAGTAAGGGTTCTGGTCGTCCCAAACGTCAGTATAATCAAACACACCTTAAGTGCAGCAGACATTTTTTTGTAACCTTGGCCAGATCTGTGCCTTGCCACAATTCTGTCTCTGAGCTCTTCAGGCAGTTCCTTTGACCTCATGATTCTCATTTGCTCTGACATGCACTGTGAGCTGTAAGGTCTTATATAGACAGGTGTGTGGCTTTCCTAATCAGTCCAATCAGTATAATCAAACACAGCTGGACTCAAATGAAGGTGTAGAACCATCTCAAGGATGATCGGAAGAAATGGACAGCACCTGAGTTAAATATATGAGTGTCACAGCAAAGGGTCTGAATACTTAGGACCATGGGATATTTCAGTTTTTCTTTTTTAATAAATCTGCAAAAATGTCAACAATTCTGTGTTTTTCTGTCAATATGGGGTGCTGTGTGTGCATTAATGAGGAAAAAAAATGAACTTAAATGATTTTAGCAAATGGTTGCAATATAACAAAGAGTGAAAAATTTAAGGGGGTCTGAATACTTTCCGTCCCCACTGTATATATATTTTCTGATACAGGCAAGCGGCACTCTCAAGTCTCTCCTCACACTTTGATAAAGAGATGTTTGACTGATTAAACTTAGGTACTAAGACCAAGGCCACTCCTAATGGCACAATTGTGGTCTCCACTCCTCCTTCCACACTAGCTGCAAAGAGGGGCATATCCTGCAGACTACTGACAAGTGTGAGCAGGGTGCAGCGATGTGTGGTGGGCAGTAAACACACAGAGTCCAAGTTAGTTAATTAACAATATATTGTAGGAAGGTCCAACCTCCAGCTAGGCCCTACGGTAGCCATGACCATGCAGAGCCACTTACGAACTGTAACAACGGTCTGAAGACATGAAAGATGCCGACAGTGTCTGCAGCGAGGAGCAGAATGCAGTCTGGCCAGTCCCTACACTCGCCACTATGTATGCCAAAATGTGCACCAAACCCATACTTACCAACTGTCACAAATTTCCCGGGACATTCCCGGGATTTAGCCCCAATTCCCAGATTTAGCCATTCCCAGGAAATGTCCTGGGAAATTCTAATTTTACCGATTTTATTTTTTTGCCTCCGCCGCCCGCCGCTAGAGGTTTGTGGCCGACGGAGACAATGTCTCCACCGGCCGCTATTTTCCCGGAGGCCAAATTACTATTTAGTAATGGCCGGGTGACTGCCAATAGAATTTGAGCTGTGGCACCGCCCACCTCCCGCCCCGCTGCGACCTGATGTGGGAAGGGGCGGGGGGTGGGTGGTGCCGCAGCTCAATTGGTATTGGCAGCCACCCGGCTATTTTGTCCCTTTCTGCACTGCTGGGAAGGTCATTGGGTGATGCTTGGTGTAAAGACAGGACTCTGCTGGCAGTGCCTGAAGTAAGGGGGGACTCTGCTGCAATGTCTGATGTAAGGGGGGCTCCGCTGCAATGTCTGATGTAAGGGGGGACTCCACTGCAATGCCTGATGTAAGGGGGGACTCCGCTGCAATGCCTGATGTAAGGGGGGACTCCGCTGCAATGTCTGATGTAAGGGGGACTCCGCTGCAATGTCTGATGTAAGGGGGGACTCCGCTGCAATGCCTGATGTAAGGGGGGACTCCGCTGCAATTTCTGATGTAAGGGGGGACTCCGCTGCAATGCCTGATGTAAGGGGGGACTCCGCTGCAATGCCTGATGTAAGGGGGGAATCCGCTGCAATGCCTGATGTAAGGGGGGACTCCGGGACTCCGCTGCAATGTCTAATGTAAGGGGGGACTCTGCTGCAATGTCTGATGTAAGGGGGGACTCCGCTGCAATGCCTGATGTAAGGGGGGACTCCGCTGCAATGTCTGATGTAAGGGGGGACTCCGCTGCAATGTCTGATGTAAGGGGGGACTCCGCTGCAATGCCTGATGTAAGGGGGACTCCACTGCAATGCCTGATGTAAGGGGGACTCCGTTGCAATGTCTGATGTAAGGGGAACTCCGCTGCAATGTCTGATGTAAGGGGGACTCCGCTGCAATGTCTGATGTAAAGGAGGACTCTGCTGGCAATGCCTGATGTAAGGGAGGAGTCAGCTGGAAATGCCTGATGTAAGGGAGGACCCCGCTGGGGACACCTGATGGCATCTGGTGGCAGGCGACGTGGCAGGTGACACGCTCAGGGTTCCCACTGATTCTGCATTATGGTGAGTTAAATAATTTCATTCTATATTATAATGTAATAATAGAAATAATGCACTTCAATCATCCTGACACGATAACAACCATGGTGCCGGGAAGATTGAAGCGCCAACACCAGGTGTTTGGAGTATCTTTATCTGCTGATTTGTTAAACTTTCTGGAATACACATATTTCTATTGTTGTGTAGGATCTGGGCCTGCTGTCACTCCATCCCTCTTTCTTTCTCTCTTTCTTTTTTATTTCTCTCTTTCTTTTTCTTTCTCTCCCTCTTTCTTTCTTTCTCCCTCCATCCCTCATTCATCTCATACCACACCCCTTCCGAGCCACACCCATTTAAGGCACGCCCACTATTCCACTCAAGCCACGCCTATCTTCTGGCTTTGGCAAGTGGATAGAATAGAGACAGGTACCCTATCTGTGAGGAACAGTAACAGTGCTAGGGAAAGGTTCCTGGTGAGGAGGGTAAGAGTAGGGCCTTACCTCTTCTGTACATTCACCTGATTGGAGACCAGTCCCCATTCAGTTCCCTTGCAACAGACGCTGTTACTCCAGCTGGAACATACTCCCGCCACACTACTGAACTAGGGCCATACAGTACAAGCCCAGAGGACCCCTGCCACCAACAAACCTGTCCAGGGGATTGGCAGGAAACCTGCAGGTATCGGCAACGGAGAAGAGGAGTCTGCAGAGCCAATCCAACAGAGATGAGATGGGGAGGAGGAGCTAGGAGCCGCACTGTCCCAGGACCCCAGCTAGGACCATAGCTAGATACATCCAGCCATCAATAGGATCCCGCAGAGTCGGCAAGCGTGGATACAGAGACGCAGTAGAGACCCAGGACCCTGTGATTAGACAACTTATATGCGGTTGACCTAGCACCGCTAGGTAAGGGGCCATTACCTACACTAGCGCATGCTGCACGAAGAGGACACAGAGTGTTTTTTCTGCATACCATCACCCCACTGTCATTTCATTGCTGTATTTGAGCACTTTCTTCTGTGCACCATTGATGAGATTTGCCTTTGGTTTGCACGTATTTTTTTGGTTTCACTAATAGGATATGTAATAACTCTGGACACTATATCATTTTTCGGACACTAGCAATTATATTGGATTATTATATTTATTTATTTATTTATTTGATCACCCACACCGAGTTTTACACTTTGCACTTGCTGCAACACCAGGATTTGGCGATTATTCCTTTCTTTTTTCTCCACTTGATTTATTGATTTTTTATTGTATTATTATTCATGCATTTTACAATATTTATCAGTCTGTATTATTTCAATTAAGGCACGAGAGCACCAGCACTTTGATATATTTTATTGTTGACACTTATTTACTTGATTGGATGATTTTAGACATACGTTTTATTGTTTATATTTATGTTTATCACCCCTTTGGATCAACATATATGCAAACCACCTGCCGCCATTTTTAGTCATCACACCAACTCATGCGTTTTAAACACTTCAGTTCATGCGATTTTTACACGTATATTTATTCCATTTCGCTGAGGCCTCTTGCTCTACAACATTAAGTTACTATCAATTAGTTGAGAGACTCTCTGGTTAGCGCAGCACCCCCCCCCCCCCCTTCTTCTCTTACTCCATTTGTTTCGGGCTTCTGTCTGGGCCCTTGTTTTGGTGCATGCAGCTGTCCAGTCGCATATGTTTCATGCAGTCTCCGAATTCAGTTTGAATTTTAGTTTGAACTTTGAACGATTACTACACTTTTTTCCAATTTGGTAGCGCAGGAATAGCTCCCATTTTTCATTAAGCTCATTAACCACTTCAATACCAGGCACTTGAACACCTTCCCGCCCAGGCCAATTTTCAGCTTTCAGCGATGTCGCAATTTGAATGACAATTGGGCGGTCATCCTACACTGTACTCAAACAATTTTTTTATCATTTTGTTCCCCCAAATAGAGCTTTCTTTTGGTGGTATTTGATCACCTCTGCGGTTTTTATTTTTTGCGCAACAAATAAAAAAAGACCGAAAATTTTGAAAAAAAAACAAGTTTTTCTTTGTTTCTGTTAACAATTTTTGTAAATAAGTACGTTTTCTTCTTCAATGATGGGAACTATTATGACTGCACTGACGGGCACAGATACGGCGGCACTGATGGCACCGATGAGGTGGCACCAATGAGGTGGCACTGATGAGGTGGTACTAACGGGCACTGATGATGGGCACTGATAGGCGGCACTGATGGGCACTGATAGGTGGCACTGGTGGGCACTGAGAGGTGGCACTGGTATGCGGCACTTATGGGCACTCATAGGTGGCACCAATGGGCACTCATAGGAGGCACTGATGGGCATTCGTAGGTGGCATTGATGGGTACTTATGGGTGGCATTGATGGGTACTTATGGGTGGCACTGATAGGTGGCATGGATGGGCACTGATAGGTGGGCACTGATGAGCACAGATGGGCACTGACAGGTGGCACTGATGGACACTGATGGGTGGCACTGATGACACTGATTGGTGGCACTGATGCCCCTAAGGTTGGCATTGCTGGGCATCACTGCAATATAATGGTGCCAATCAGTGCCCATTTGTGGCAAATTGTGACTGGGCACATTGGGCAGGGCATATGTGGATGGCCATGGGGTACATACCTGGCCATCCACATGTTGTCCCCTTCCCTGGTGGTCCAGTGTGGTCATCTGAGGGGGGGCTGCGCTGATAAACAATCAGCGCAGATCCCCCTGTCAGGAGAGTCGCCGATCGGCTCTCCTCTACTCACGTCTCTTCCTATTGACATCGTGATCAGCCGTAATTGGACACGGCTGATCATGTGGTAAAGAGCCTCCGCCGGAGGCTCTTTACCAAGATCGGTGGAGCGGTGTGTCAGACTGACACACCACTCCACCGATCGCCGCGATGCGCGCCCCCGTGGGCACGCGGCGGCATGTTATCCTGCTGGACGTCATATGGCGCCCAGTCAGGATAACGGAACCACCGCCCCGGCCGTCATCTGCTATGGGCCGGGCGGGAAGTGGTTAAAGGTGAACAGACTCCCATTTTTAACTACATGCAGAAGTATCTTAAAGCAGTTGTAAACCGCTGGGTTATTTATTTATTTTTTTCTGACCCGAAAGGTAATGTCATAATGTGCTAGTATACAACACCTGTTGAGGAACTATATGAGGAGGCACCCTCATATAGCAGCATCACCATTGCTTCCAAGGAGGACACCATGGGGAGTTGAAGAGGTCCACTTAAGGAGGATTTCTTTTTTGCATAGTATAAGAGGTATGAGATTAGCAATTTAGTGTGATGAGAGCTCTGGTCATCCTCGTGAATCCAAGGGTCCTACGAGATCTATAGCAATTATTGGCAAGGGTACCAAGGGGTTTTTGTAGTGTGACACTGAGGCAGTTAACTGGCAAATGGGACAGGATGCACAGTACCTTTTAACTTTGGCCTTCACCCCTGGCCAGTAAGACCGATCGGTTATTATGGCCCCCATTTTTTTAGCCCCCTGGTGTCCTCCCAGTGCATCATTGTGGGCAAGGACGAGGACCATCCGCCCATATCCTGCTGGGGAATAAGCAAATGCTCTACATTCTCCCCCTGGATTTCAGCCACTCAATACAGTCCACCCTGAGTGCAAAATAAAGAAACCTTTGGTCTGCACCAGGCACATGTGAAACCCCATTTATAATGGAATCCAGATCTCTAGCATTGACTAAAGTGTCATGTCCTTAACGCATGTTACGTTTTAGGAGAAAGGAATCCTTTTTTTTTCTTTCCCTTCGCCTTCCCTTTTCAGACCATTTAGTATGAGTATTTCTGTGTATCATATATAGTCTTTGAACTTACCAGGTCCCCCTGTACTCTTTGGTTCACATTTATTGACATATAGTTGCTCACTATATCAGGGTTTTAATATTTTTGTATTTTTTACAAAATATGTTATTTTATCTGTGTTTTCTGTTATATTTATACTGATGTAACACTTTCTAGTATAGTAGTTTAGAAATGTTACTATATTCATGCATACTTCTCTGTGTACACAGATTTCCTATTCTAATGTGCCTGTGTATTGTGTATAGTACTGTGCCATTGCTGAGAATGCAGCAGCTCCATCTCTATGCCTTCCCCTTTCCCTTCTCCTCCCCCTTGCCCACCCCACCGGCTATTTAAACCATTAGCTGTTGGCTTTTCCTATGCATTTGAAAAAGATGGCGGAGTGCCTTAAAACGCGTCATGCTTGCCCCCTCCCAACATCACCATGGGATTCTGACGGCTGTCATCTTCACAGTGTGGTTGGAGATGCTGCCAGCCCTTTCTCTCCATACTACCTGCTGGTGATTTGGAGCCCCTGCTGTTGCATGCTTGGTGACCATCTATTGCCTCTGTGTACCTTCAGCTGATCTGCTCTGGAAACTTAACCTGCTGTGTTACTATCCACTGGCAGATTAGTGATTTTCGACATGTAAGTGTGCTGCTTTCAATAAAGGTGTTCTTTTGCTTGGTATTAACCTAAACGCCCTGCTTTTTGCTATTTCCTGAGAAATTTTCCCAACAGGGGATATAGGCAGCAACAAAGAATTTGACTGAGGTTATTATCTTTTCACTCACTATTAAAAACTAAAAGAAGAGTTTTCCTGGAGTTGGGCTTAAAATGTAACTATGAGCAAAATAAACAAAATACAAAATGCATCCGTCTCTAGCAATAAAGAAGAAGTCCAGCCTCAGCCCATTCGGCTGGACTTCTCCTAGGGGTCACAGAAGTGCAATTCGTTTTGCGCTCCTGTGACCCGTTTTCAGCAGAGAGCGGTCTGAAGTCCGCTCTCTGCTGACGTCACTGGAATAAGTCCAGGCACTGCATCATCCCGACTTCAGAAGTCTGGATCCGCCAGGTGCCTGGACAGATACGCGTCTCAGCCTCTCAGCGTGGAGGAGCTGAGCAGGGGAGCTTCTGACTGACAGGCAGCAGCTCTCCACTCTAGGATCTATGAGAACCGAGCCATCGGAGGTGTTTGATGGCTCGGTTCTCAGTGAAGAGGCAACGGTGGACAGATGCAGCATCCACCTAGGTAAGTATGACTGGGGAAAAAAACTCAAACCCATACTTCTCTTTTAACACGTCCTCCCTGTTACCTGTTAATCCTGCCAGTATATTCAATATTTTTCCACTTTCTGTAGCTGGCCAAGCTATTCAGAAAAAGGGACAATTACAGCTGGATCAAAACAAATAACACTTTTATACAACATACAGCTTTTATTCATCTAGTTATTACCATTTTTCCAAAAAAGAACTGTTACTGTACCCTCTTAAAAAATGTGTGAGGTCCCCCAGGAAATCCATAAAAATTTCAAGGGGGGTCCCCATGCAAAAAGAAAAAAATCTGTGGGGTCCCCCTAAAACAACAAACAATTCAGTCAGAAATATGTAACATACAGCACAGCATAAAGATTCCAGCAGATAAGATTATGTGCCCCATACATTTCTGGTCAGTGAAACAGAAAAATGTGCCCTGGTGTCAGGGACATGCTGGCCATGCTCAAAGGCAGACGCAAATGCGCATGCATGATCCGGCAAATGCCCATTGTGCCAGGCACACGAATGTGCGCTTGTGCACGAATATTCACGCACAAGCCCGTACCAATAACGTTGGCACCAACTGCCATATATGAGTGCAGCAGGTTCACTAGTAATTTGCTGTCTGATCTGCAGCTGTACCTGTGTTCCTGAAACCCGATCCTGATTCCTGATGATTTCTGTATTTGACCCAGCTTGCCTCTGACTCCATCGGGCCTCTCCTTTCCTGACCTTGGCCTGTATCTGGACTTTGCCTCTTGTCTCTTGATTATCTGCCTGAATCCCCGTTGCCAATCTCTGCCTGTACCTTGACCATTCTTTGCCTGCCGTCTATGCCTGTTACCACCCCGGCTTGTCTGACCACACATCCGGTGTCTCTTCTGCCTGGCATACACTTGCCTGTCTCCAGCTACCTGCTGCCACCCGCCCAGAGTCTGCTGATTTACCAACGCCTGCTGTCTGGCTTTCTGGTCCACACTGACGCATGCATTACACAGAAGATGGTTCAGGCACTCTTACACCACCATGCTCTCCAGGCCACTGGTACAACAATGGTGGTCTCTGAGCTGGGGTTATACCAGAGGCCTTCCCTCTGCACGTCAGGCTCAGATGTTAGGTACGTGACCCCTGGCGTCGGTGGTCAGTAGGAGAAAGAAAAAAAATATGCTGTTGGTTGTCAGTGGGAGAAAAATGCCCGGCGTCATCGGTCAGCAGTAGAAAACCGAAATGCCCGCTGTGGGGGGAAAGTGTCTGGTGTTAATTGGTTAGTGGGAGGAAAAATGCTTAGCATCACTAGTCGGTGGCAACAAAAATGCCCCAACGGTAATGGAAGGAAAATGGCTCTGTCATCTGTAGTCGATGAAAGTTAAAAATGGCTTTAGATCTTCGAGCTTTGTGGAGGTGAGTGGGTACTCTCTATCATCTAGTAAGGAGTTTAAAGCTTGATTCCTGGGTTTTACAGGCTATTGGAGGCTTTATGAGCGAAGAAGATCTTTGGGCCTGAGAGAAGGTTGGCTCTATTCTGACTCCAATTCTCGATAAATGGGAGAGAAAAGTCTGGTGTTCCAAGGCTAACAATGATTAGGATAGGAAGAGAGTATGACGTAGGAGGGTCCAGATCCCAAAAAAGAGTTTTAAAGAGCATTGTTAGGCTTGATTGAGAGTTTCAGTGAGACTAAAAACTGGGGTAGTTGTGAAGATTTGTTTCATCCTGTGAGGATAAATGTTTCTATCTGGATTTAATATTCTTACCTAAGGGTGGAAGAGGTAGACAGTACAGGAAGGAAGCCTAGATTTTCCACAACCGGTAGCATTCCTGACCTCATGGAGTCAGAAAGGAATTTGGAGCAAGAAATTTCTAATACCCGTTGTATGTCTCATACCAATGGGTGATTGCAAATTGCCCATGAATATGGGATACAACAGGAGGGCAGCAAGAGGTATCACAGTTGTCTCCTGTTCAAGGGAAATTCAACTTTTGTAAGGATGATTTCAGCACTAGTCTAGTATTCTCGTTTTATATGTGTCTCTTTAGTACAAAGCTGTCTGTAAAGCTCGTTTCTCCTTGTATTTTGGTAGAATAAGTTGGAATCTATTCAGTCTGTAATGTTTCTTGCCCCAGAGGAAGTTGAGAAATTCCATTTGTTTTTTAATTTCCTTCTTTTTATTATCATTTTAAAATAAATATACACCATATACAAAAAACATCAAGGTCCAGGGGCATATTACAGTAGCATCATAAATGTAACTATGTCAGGCATATTATCAAAACAAAAAAAACTTTATGTGGACATTATTAAGCACCCTTCATATTTAATCCCCTTAATAAAAAAACCCACCTCCTGTTAATTCTATAAACATTTATACCCCACCTCCCATCCTTCAACCCCCCCTTAATCCTCTATGTGTTACAGTGTAAGCAATCAAATGCATGCACCATGTCTATTTGTGTTATAAATAAATCTATTGTGTATATTTTATTTTACTCTCCTTTCTCTCTCTGCACTCCCCCCTCCCCGTCCTCTCTATGATCTACTATCTCTACCAACCTATTAACCGCCTCTATGGTAGGCAACCCATTTTATCTAACCATGGATTCCACAACTTTAAAAATCTGTCGAAGTTCCTCGGTCTAGTAAATACCACTTTTTCCCTCCATACAGTGGCATCCATCACCTTGACCCATTCTTCAAGTGTCAGGGGTCTCACTGATTGCCAATTCTGGACTATTATCTTTTGTGCTTGGAAAAGGCACCTTATTACTGCCGTTTTAATATTTACAGTCGCAGTGATTTCCTCTATTTTTCCCAACAGACATACCGTGCCATCCAACTTCAGCTTAACCCCAAAAAGTATTATTAATGTCTTCCGGTATCCCTGTCCAGTACCTAAATAGCTTTGGACACCTCCACATCATATGGAACAGATCACCTGTTTCTTGACACCTTGGGCATTTAGCGTCAGCTCTGTAGCCGAACCGAAAAAGCTTCTTTGGGGTGTAATAAACTCTCTGTAGCAAAAATAACTGCAACATTTTCTGTGAGGGGGAGACTGACACTTGGGCACTCCATTCCAATATCCTCCTCCACTGCTCTTCTGTTATTCTTTCCCCCAAATCCTCTTTCCATCTGTTTTTATTGTTGGCCAGTCTTTCCCAGTGATACTTTTAGCTTTAATTTGAGGGTATTTGATCCAAATCCAGTGGACGGTGTAGGAATTACAACAGTTTGTATATGTGCCTCCCACTTTTTAAGGGACCAAAAGTAATGGGACAATTGGCTGCTCACCTGTTCCATGGCCAGGTGTGCGTTATTCCCTCATTATCCCATTTACAAGGAGCAGATAAAAGGTCCAGAGTTCATTTCAAGTGTGCTATTTGCATTTGGAATCTGTTGCTGTCAACTCTCAATATGAGATCCAAAGAGCTGTCACTATCAGTGAAGCAAGCCATCATTAGGCTGAAAAAACAAAACAAACCCATCAGAGAGATAGCAAAAACATTAGGTGTGGCCAAATCAACTGTTTGGAACATCCTTAAAAAGAAAGAACGCACCGGTGAGCTCAGAAACACCAAAAGACCCGGAAGACCACGGAAAACAACTGTGGTGGATGACCGAAGAATTCTTTCCCTGGTGAAGAAAACACCCTTCACAACAGTTGGCCAGATCAAGAACATTCTCCAGGAGGTAGGTGTATGTGTGTCAAAGTCAACAATCAAGAGAAGACTTCACCAGAGTGAATACAGAGGGTTAAGATGTAAACCCTTGGGGAGCCTCAAAAACAGGAAGGCCAGATTAAAGTTTGCCAAACAACATCTAAAAAAGCCTTCACAGTTCTGGAACAACACCCTATGGACAAATGAGATCAAGATCAACTTGTACCAGAGTGATGGGAAGAGAAGAGTATGGAGAAGGAAAGGAACTGCTCATGATCCAAAGCATACCACCTCATCAGTGAAGCATGGTGGTGGTAGTGTCATGGCGTGGGCATGTTTTGCTGCCAATGGAACTGGTTCTCTTGTATTTATTGATGATGTGACTGCTGACAAAAGCAGCAGGATGAATTCTGAAGTGTTTCGGGCAATATTATCTGCTCATATTCAGCAAAATGCTTCAGAACTCATTGGACGGCTCTTCACAGTGCAGATGGACAATGACCCGAAGCATACTGCGAAAGCAACCAAAGAGTTTATTAAGGGAAAGAAGTGGAGTGTTATGCAATGGCCAAGTCAATCACCTGACCTGAATCCGATTGAGCATGCATTTCACTTGCTGAAGACAAAACTGAAGGGGAAATGCCCCAGGAACAAGCAGGAACTGAAGACAGTTGCAGTAGAGGCCTGGCAGAGCATCACCAGGGATGAAACCCAGCGTCTGGTGATGTCAATGCGTTCCAGACTTCAGGCTGTAATTTACTGCAAAGGATTTGCAACCAAGTATTAAAAAGTGAAAGTTTGATGGATGATTGCTAATCTGTCCCATTACTTTTGGTCCCTTAAAAAGTGGGAGGCACATATACAAACTGTTGTAATTCCTACACCGTTCACCTGATTTGGATGCAAATACCCTCAAATTAAAGCTGAAAGTCTGCAGTTAAAGCACATCTTTTTGTTTCATTTCAAATCCATTGTCGTGGTGTATAGAGCCAAAAAGATTAGAATTGTGTTGATGTCCCAATATTTATGGACCTGACTGTATCTCAGATATCAAACCCTTAGAAGATCTTGTTTTAACTATTTTTTTGGATAAGAGGGGCTTTACACCATTCCACTGTTTGAGTTTTAAAATAAGCATTCAAAGCATGTCTGATTTGAAGGTATCGATAGAATGAATAGTTTGGGATACCATACTCGCTCCTCAACTCCGCAAATGACTTCAACGTACTCCCCCCATATAATTGAACAAGTCTTCCAATGCCGCACACTTCCCATTCATTTATTTTACCCATAGGGATCAGGTCTGGGAGGTATTTGTTGTCCCAGATCGTGGTGTATTCTGTTGGCCCTCTATATCCCATTATTTTTTTAACTACCCGCCAAACTTTTGTAATTAATTTTATTGTGGGGCTCCCCAAGAGGAGAGAGTCCGCTTCCAGGGCTTCAACCAGACTACCATGCAGAGCTCCCTGCAAAATCATTTGTTCCCTTTTATTCCCCTCCCCCGCTATACCTTATCCCCTCAGATGCTGCAGCTGCATGGCTAAAAAGTAACTGCGGGGTTGTGGGACTGCCGCTCCTCCCTCTTTTATTGGTAACTGCAATATCTGTAGGCCTATACGAGGCTGACCTTTCTTCCAAATTAGTTCCCTAAACAATGTTTCAATTTTCTTGAACCATTCCATTCTGATCCAAACTGGAGAATTATGTAGCTGGTAAAGTAATTGTGGCATCCAAATCATTTTTATCAAATTGATTCGTCCAGCCACAGACAGGGGGAGGCGGCTCCAGATATCGCACTTACGTCTAAATCTAAGCAGGAGAGAAACATGATTATCATCAATAAACTGGTTTATTGTCCCTTGTTAGCCATATTCCTAGATACTTCAACCTATCCACCATCCTTAATTGCACAACCAAAAGTGGCAGAGAGTTTATTGGGTCTACAGGCATCAGGGCGGATTTCTCCCAGTTTATTACCAGGCCCGAAAACCGCCCAAAGTCCTCCACATTACTCATAGCTGCCACTAAGGATGTGTCTATATCACCGAGGAAAAACAGGATATCATCTGCATATAATGCAATCCTGTCTTCCCCCGTATCTCTTTTAAATCCCTGTATCCCCCTTGCTGATCTAATCGCAATTCCTAAAGGCTCTATTGCCAAGGCGAATAACAGGGGTGACAGGGGACATCCCTGTCATGTTCCCTCTCAAGCCGGATCGGCTCAGAATGTGCATTGTTAATCCTTATCCTGGCACTTGGGGACTTATAAAGTGCTTTTACCTAACCTTCAAAGATAGGTCTGAGCCCAAATGTCTCCAGAACCCTCCATAGATAGTCCCACTCCAAGCTGTAAAAAGCCTTAGCGGCATCCAAGGAAACAATGGCTCTGGAACCCATATTTACCATTGGTATCTGCAAGTTCAAATACACCCTCCTGATATTAAATCTGGTAGATCTATTGGGGATAAACCCAAGTATTTGTATATATTTATTTACCCTAGCGGCCAATACCCTTGCCAGTATCTTGGCATCTGAACATAACAGTGATATTGGTCTGTAGGATGAGGTGTATATTTGATCTTTCTTCTCCTTTGGCAGGACTACTATTGTAGCCTCTATCATTGAGGAGGGCATCCTCCCGCCTGCTGTCACCTCCCCCAACATCCTCATTAGTTCTGGGAGCAACACCTCCCCATACCTCCTCTAAATCTCTGTAGAAAGACCATCTGGTCCAGGAGATTTCTGATTGGCCATCCCAGCCACTGCGCATTGCAATTCCTCTAAAGTTATGGGGGCCTCTAGTTCCTCTTTTTCCTGCTCTGAGAGGACTGGTACCTCAATCCCCCCAAAAAAGTGGTCCATTTCTCCAACCTTTTCTACCACCCTAGATTTATACAAACTTGAGTAATACTGTCTGAATGAGTCTATAATTTCAGGGGTCCGAGAGGAGATTTCTCCCCCTGGCATACTAATCGCCGCAATTACTCATGGGCAATTGTTGGTTTTCACCAACCGGGCAAGCATGCGACCTGCAGTTTCCCCCTCAGCAAAAGCACATTGACCTGAAAGAGGCGCTTATTCTCGGCCTTTCTAATAACAGCATTTTTATATTTCTGTTGACTTTTAAGCCACTTCCCTTATTTTATTTTTATTGTTTTTCTTTCTCCACAACTTCACTCTCAATACTCTCCTCCCATTCCCTGGACCTCTTCTTAATCCTGGCAACCTGCTGTATTATTAGCCCTCTGAGGAACGTCTTAAGAGTGTCCCACACTATCCCAGCTGATGCAGACCCCTCGTTCAATGTTACAAATTCTTTTAATTTCAATGTTACCTCAGTTGGGTCCCCCATTAACTCCAACCAGATGGGCTTATTTTCCACTCTCTCGGGGGGTCTTGGCCCTCAAATTGAATCGTCAATATTAATGGTGAATGGTCTGACACTCCCCTTGGGGCGTAAACAATATTTTTCACCAGCTGTAACATCTCCCCATTTCCAAAGGCCATATCAATTCTAGATAGTGTTGCATGTGTACTGGAAAAACATGAGTACTGCTGACTCATTGGGTTCCGAGTTCTCCAGATATCGCACATTCCCACCTCTTGGGCTAAACGGCCCTCAGGGACCCTATCCATTTGTATCCCGGGCGGAAACCTATCTTTTCTCCTATTGAGAACTTCATTAAAGTCCCCCATCACTACAACCGGTATACCCTCCTTATCTTCTAGAAATTCTGTGAGTTTGTATAAAATCTCCATCTTAAAGGGTGGTGGAATATAAAGGTTTGCCACAACATATGGTTTGTTTTCTATCTGACAGTGTAAAAACACATAGCGCCCTTCTTTATCTATCATAACTCCCTGAGAAGAGAAACACACATCGACCCTTACCATTATGCTCACCCCCCTGGAGTAAGAGGAGTAGACCGAATGGTATTGGGACCAAAATTTCTTACCATAAAAACATGCCATAGTGTCTTTGGCTAAATGTGTCTCCTGTAAGCAAACCAAATCCAACCGACTTTTCTCAAGTGTGGAAAGAACCGCCCTTTTTTTAACTGGGTTGCCAAGCCCCCTGACATTCCAGGAGGCTATATTAAAAATACTAGGTAGTATTCCTGAGATGATAAAAGACGAGAACAGGGAGCTGGGGAACTATACACATCCCTCAATAAAAAAACACACCAAATTATAAACATTTCACCATTAGTTATACATACGTGAATATTATTTACCAACAATTGATCAATAATAACATGTGTTATTGTGCATATCCCATTTTGTAGAGGTACACAGCATTTTTTTTTTTATGTCTTTATCCCAATCCTGTATATCAATATTAATGTAAATAATTTTCCCCCGCACTTTACCTTGACGCTTTCTATCCTGAGAAGGTCCAGGTTGGGCTTTTGCAGCCAACTGCTGAGGCCCTTTATTGGGCGATTTTTCAGGGGTGTGCACAAACCTCTCCAGTTTAGCTGCTACTGCGGCCTGGCTCTCCTTTTCCTTTTCTTTTGCAGATCGTGTTGCCTGAGAGCCAGTGTTCTCCTGGTGTAACTGCTCCTCTCCCTTTTTTTCTAGTCATCCTGGGTAGGAGTAAACTACAATCTGCTAGATTAGCTGTTTTAGCTGTTTTAACTGTTTGGCAGCTCTTGAAAGACCAAATAGCACAAGCAATGTCCTCTGATGTTTATGCATCAATACCGTTACAATTCCAGGTACTTATGTGCTGTCCCAAGCACCAACACTATACAAGGCTACTAGATACCCCCGGCAGAAAAAAGTCATTAAAGGGGAAAAAATACTAAATACTGTCCAGCAAGTGCGTCAAAGCGTCAAAGTAGTAAGGCAAGGGTTCTAGTGGGCAACCTCTCCTATTTTGGATAAATCACCAAAGCTCTAAACACTATAACTACTTATCCCAATATTTGCTGGAACAGGTGAAAAATGTACTGTAGTTTGCAACATTAGCGGCTTTAACGGCTTCCAAAAGCAGAAGTAGCACAGAAATATCCTCTGATGTTACAATAAATGCTGTAGCGCTGTAAAGTGGCTTTATACTGTCCTAAGTGCAAACATTGTACAAACTTTGCTATGTATTCCGCATTGAAAAAAAAAAAAAAAATTTCTCACAGCGAAACAGTCTGAGCACCAGGGAGAGAAAAAAAGAACAAAACAAATACTTCCAGCAGAGCATCAGCAATCAAGGCTATTGAATGTTTAGCCAGACATCAAAGATATAAAGCTTCCCTGCAGTACAGGCCCTTGACCTTTTCTCCTGGAACAAGTTGCAGATGCATCCTTTTAATTATGATAATGTCACTCACTGGCTAGTTTGAGCCCCGGTTACTCACACTTGCATGTCACCTGCCTCCCAAGCATCTCATCACTGGTGTCCTCCAAGCGTGCACTCACAATCTGCCTTTATCAGCACCAGCGAGTGTGTTGCTCCTCTGTTTCGGTTTCAGTTTCACAAAGCCCTTCGGAGGTATTCACCAGCTCCACTTCTTTCCCACCGCACTGCACAGAGAAGCCCGCCAATCAAACGGAGGCTTGGATGACCGGCAGTCTCTGTTCCATGTGCCATACAGCCCAGATTACAGCTGCTCCAGGAAAATCAAAGATTAACAATTTTTTGGGGATCTTTATGAGTGATTTTGAGGAGGGGGTGGGTTAACACAAAAAGGTGTCTTTAAGGGTTTGAGGTAATATGCAAGTGTAAAGTGTTGTAAAGAAGGGGGTGTTCCATTTGAAAGGAAAGTTGGTCTGTATAAGTTTGAGAAGGTGGTTTATCCCTTCTGGGTATGTTCCAAGATCCAAAAACCAAGTGTGCCAGTTGTAGGAACCAATTTGAATGAATGCCTGTTTAGTTTATTGCTGATATCTAGCTTATTTCCACCCATTACATGCAATATTTCATTCTGCTGGTTGTCCAGTAGGGATGAGCCGAACACCCCCCGGTTCGGTTCGCACCAGAACCTGCGAACGGACCGCAAGTTCGCACGAACGTTAGAACCCCATTGACGTCTATGGGACTCGAACGTTCGAAATCAAAAGTGCTCATTTTAAAGGCTAATTTGCATGGTATTGTCCTAAAAAGGGTTTGGGGACTCGGGTCCTACCCCAGGGGACATGTATCAATGCAAAAAAAACTTTTAAAAACGGCCGTTTTTTCGGGAGCAGTGATTTTAATGATGCTTAAAGTAAAAAAACAAAAGTGAAATATTCCTTTAAATATCGTACCTGGGGGGTGTCTATAGTATGCCTGTAAAGTGACACGTTTTTCCTGTGTTTAGAACAGTCCCTGCACCAAATGTCATTTTCAAAGGAAAAAATCTTATTTAAAACTGCTTGCGGGTTTAATGTAATGTCGGGTCATGGCAATATGGATGAAAATCAGTGAGACAAAGGGCATGGGTACCCCCCAGTCCATTACCAGGCCCTTTGGGTCTTGTATGGATATTAAGGGGAACCCCGCACCCAAATTAAAATAAGGAAAGGTGTGGGGCCACCAGGCCCTATATACTCTGAACAGCAGTATACAGGCGGTGCAAACAAGACAGGGACTGTAGGTTTGTTGTTAAGTAGAATCTCTTTGTAATTTTGAACGGGTACATTTTTAACGTGTTTAGCTCCAGCCAAAAAATCTTTTTTAAGCTTTTTGGAAAACATAGGGAAGGGTTATCACCCCTGTGACATTTGTTTTGCTGTCTTTCCTCCTCTTCAGAAGATTTCACCTCACTTTTTGTCCCAATGAAAAATGTTTTTTGAAAATTTGGGTTTTTTTGTGGAACAAGGATTGGAAAGCATCAGTGGAAAGGAGAATTTTTTTTTCCCATATTAACTCTTACAGGAGAGAATTTCCCTTCCTAGGGGTAGATTTCATCTCACTTCCTGTTGTCTCCTTCCGTTTGCAAGTAGGAGTCGTTTGTAAGTTAGATGTTTGAAAGTAGGGTCCTGCCCTATATACTCAGCAGAAATTTGGGCCTTAGGTGTTGCTGTGGCCACAAAACTGTAAGCCCTCACAGGGCCCTGCTGTGAAATATTAGATCAAGAATTGTAATTACATGCCCCTGTTGAACAGGAGCTGAAAAATTAGGCCTTAGGCACTGGTGCTGGTGCCACAACACTGCAACCCCTCACAGACACTCTAGTTGGAACGCAGGAACGAGCCCTGCTGCAAAGTATTGCATCAAAAATTGTAATTACACGCCCCTGTTAGACAGGGGCAGAAAAATTGGGCCTTAGGCACTGGTGCTGGTGCCACAACACTGCAACCCCTCACAGACACTCTAGTTGGAATGCAGGAACGAGCCCTGCTGCAAAGTATTACATCAAAAATTGTAATTACACGCCACTGTTAAACAGGGGCTGAAAAATTGTGCCTTAGGCACTGGTGGTGGCGCCCAGAACCAAAAATGTTCTTACAAGCTATCAGCGTGATGATTGAGGAGGAAGAGGATAATTACTCAGGGATAGTCACTCAGCATCAGCATAGGCAGTCTTTGAAGGGATCTGAGATTTCAAAAAAAATTATTCGGTTACATCAGCATCAGGTGCTTGGTAGCTGGTGGTGATCCAAGACTGATTCATTTTTATGAAGGTCAGTCGATCGACCGAGTCGGTGGACAGACGCACCCTGCGATCGGTTACCACGCCTCCAGCAGCACTGAATGTGCGTTCCGAAAGAACGCTGGATGCAGGACAGGCCAGTAGCTCAATTGCATACTGTGCAAGCTCTGGCCAGTGATCCATCCTCAAGACCCAGTAACCCAGAGGATTTTCGGTGGGAAAGGTGTCCAAGTCTGGTCTTGCCCCTAGGTATTCCTGCACCATGTAAAACAGACGCTGGCGATGGTTGCTGGAACCGATCATACCTTGGGGCTGCGGACCAAAAAATTGTCTGAACGCATCGGTCAGACGGCCACCTTCTCCACCGCTCCTTCTTTGACTGACCGAAGCCTCAGCAACACGTTGTTCAGAAGCAGGAGTTTGTAACCTCCCAGTCTCTGGGAACGCATTGCACAGACCTTTCTGCAAGGCCTCCCGAAGATGTTTCATCCTCTGCTCCCTCTGCGATGGCAAGATAAGGTCCGCAACCTTACCCTTGTAACGTGGATCAAGGAGGGTTGCCAGCCAGTATTGGTGCTTCTCCTTGATACCACGAATACGAGGATCCTTACGCAGGCTTTGCAGGATCAGGGAGGCCATGCAGCGTAGGTTTGCTGAGGCATTCGGTCCGGAGTCCTCTCGGTCACTAAGGACGACAACGTTCGCAGCCACCTCCTCCCAGCCACGTACGAGTCCATGTGTTTCTTGGGACTGATCCCTTAAAGACTGCTGCTGATGCTGAGTGCCAGGCTCCACCTCCATACTGACACAATCTTCCTCCTCCTCCTCCTCTTCCTGTGTGATCGGCGGGCACGCAGGAACACTGTCTGGATAAAGGGGGCCTTGAGAGCTAAGGAAGTCCTCCTCTTCCTGCCTCTGTTCTGCCTCAAGTGCCCTGTCCATTATTCCACGCAGCGTGTGCTCCAACAGGTGGACAAGGGGGACAGTGTCACTGATGCATGCACTGTCACTGCTCACCATCCTCGTGGCCTCCTCGAATGGTGACAGGACAGTGCATGCATCCCTGATCATGGCCCACTGGCGTGGGGAAAAAAAACCAAGCTCCCCTGACCCTGTCCTGGTGCCATAGTCGCACAGGTACTCATTGATGGCCCTCTGCTGTGTGTGCAGCCGCTGCAGCATGGCCAACGTTGAGTTCCACCTGGTGGGCATGTCACAGATTAGGCGGTTCTTGGGCAGGTTAAACTCCTTTTAGAGGTCCGTCAGCCGAGCACTGGCATTATATGACCGGCGGAAATGCACACAGACTTTCCTGGCCTGCCTCAGGACATCCTGTAAGCCCGGGTACCTGCCCAAGAACCACTGCACCACCAAGTTAAGGACGTGAGCCAAACAGGGCATATGGGTCATTTGTCCCTGTCGGAGGGCAGAGAGGAGGTTGGTGCCATTGTCGCAAACCACCATTCCTGCCTTAAGTTGGCGTGGCGTCAACCACCTCTGAACCTGCCCCTGCAGAGCTGACAGAACCTCTGCCCCAGTGTGGCTCCTGTCCCCCAAGCACACCAGCTCAAGCACCGCATGGCATCTTTTGGCCTGCGTACTTGCGTAGCCCCTTGAACGACTACGGAGCACCGCTGGTTCCTAAGAAAGAGGCCATGGAGGAAGAAGAAGAGGAGGGGGTGGAGGAGAGAGGTGTGTCACAATCATTAGAATTTTGGAGGCGTGGTGGCGGAACAACCTCCAACACTACTGCACCTTGTCCTGCATCCTTCCCAGCTGCCAGCAGAGTCACCCAATGCGCCGTGAAACTTAGGTAGCGTCCCTGTCCATGCCTGCTGGACCATGAGTCAGCAGTAATATGCACCTTACCGCTGACCGCCCTGTCCAGCGAGGCATGGACATTGCCTTCCACATGCCGGTAGAGAGCCGGAATCGCTTTCCGTGAGAAAAAGTGGCGTTTGGGTACCTGCCACTGAGGAACCGCACATTCCACAAACTCACGGAAGGGGGCAGAGTCTACCAACTGAAAAGGCAGCAGTTGAAGTGCTAGCAATTTTGCCAAGCTAGCATTCAACCGCTGGGCATGTGGATGGCTGGGAGCAAACTTCTTTCGGCGGTGCAGCAGCTGGGGCAGGGAAATTTGCCTGGTACAATCTGACGTCGGTGTACCAAAAGCAGATTGCCCACAAGTACTTGGCTGTGACACACCTAATTCTACACCTTCATTCCTCTCAGTGCAGGTCTCAGAGAGGACTGGAGGTCTAGTGGGGTTGCAAATCTCAGCTGATGAGGAGCAAGGAGAGGTCCTCTTTGTTCTTTGGTGTGGGTCTTTTAGATACGCTTGCCAACGAACTGCATGGCAGGTCAACATATGTCTGGTCAAGCATGTGGTACCCAAGCGGGAGATGTTTTGGCCACGTGAGATACGCTTGAGACATATGTTGCAAATAGCAGCGGTGCGATCTGATGCACTCGTCTCAAAAAAGGCCCACACCAAAGAACTTTTTGAATAACGCGCAGAGACTGCAGCGCCCTGCACATGTGGAGCTTTGGGGTGTGATGCAGTCAATGTGCTGCCCTTAGGCTGGCCCCTGGAGGGCATCCTGCCTCGTTGGTGATGTGCCGCCTCCTCCTCCTTCTCCTCCTCCTCTCTCCTATCAGGCACCCACGTTGAGTCAGTGACCTCATCATCCCCTCCCTCCTCATCACTGGAGCAAACCTGGCAGTATGCTGCAGCAGGGGGAGCATGACTGCCAGATTGCTGTCCTTCTTGGGCACCCCCTCTGTCCGTGCTCATGTTACTGCCTTCATCGAGCTCAGTATCATCATCAGAGCCTTCCAAACGCTGGGCATCCTCCTGGAGCATGTACCCAACACTGTGGTCAAACAGTTCGAGGGACTCCTCAGGAGGACATGGTGGAGCTAGGGAAGGAGTCACTGATGACATTGAGCCGAGGGAAGAGGCCGCTGCTTTGCCAGACAAAGCACCCTGGGCATGGGTGAGAGAGGATGAGGAGGATGAGGACGGCTTGGTCATCCACTCGACCAAGTCTTCCGCATGTTGCGGCTCAACACGGCCAGCTGCCGAAAAAAAGGCCAAGCGTGTCCCATGGCCACGTGCTGATGAGGATGCACCGTCTCCACGACCAGCACTAGACACAGAGCCTGCTTGCCCTCTCTTATTGGCTTGTGACTGTCTGCCTCTCCTTCTTGGCCTTCCAGACATACTAATGGCCTGTAGCTGCACTAAGCTGGGATATATATATATATATATATATTTATATATATGTACTGATACTGCAGCTAGCAAAATCAACTGCCTGCCTGTAGTATGAGAACACCACCAACCTTCTACAGGTAGCTTTAGCTGAACACTGTGAGGTGGACGCACCCCACTAACTTGTAGGTTTAGCTGAACACTGTGAGCAGGACGCACTGCACTAACTGTAAATAGTCTAGCTGCCTGACCGTGGTACTAATAGGATCAAAAGAACACTAGTAATTTTCTTCAGGTAGCTTTATATACTGTAACAAGACAAGCCTGCCTGTCAGTAGGAAGATAACAGGAACGGATCTAGCTGAACACTGTGAGCAGGACGCACTGCACTAAATGTAAATAGTCTAGCTGCCTGACCGTGGTACTAATAGGATCAAAAGAACACCAGTAATTTTCTTCAGGTAGCTTTATATACTGTAACAAGACAAGCCTGCCTGTCAGTAGGAAGATAACAGGAACGGATCTAGCTGAACACTGTGAGCAGGACGCACTGTACTAAATGTAAATAGTCTAGCTGCCTGACCGTGGTACTAATAGGATCAAAAGAACACCAGTAATTTTCTTCAGGTAGCTTTATATACTGTAACAAGACAAGCCTGCCTGTCAGTAGGAAGATAACAGGAACGGATCTAGCTGAACACTGTGAGCAGGACGCACTGTACTAAATGTAAATAGTCTAGCTGCCTGACCGTGGTACTAATAGGATCAAAAGAACACCAGTAATTTTCTTCAGGTAGCTTTATATACTGTAACAAGACAAGCCTGCCTGTCAGTAGGAAGATAACAGGAACGGATCTAGCTGAACACTGTGAGCAGGACGCACTGCACTAAATGTAAATAGTCTAGGTGCCTGACCGTGGTACTAATAGGATCAAAAGAACACCAGTAATTTTCTTCAGGTAGCTTTATATACTGTAACAAGACAAGCCTGCCTGTCAGTAGGAAGATAACAGGAACGGATCTAGCTGAACACTGTGAGCAGGACGCACTGTACTAAATGTAAATAGTCTAGCTGCCTGACCGTGGTACTAATAGGATCAAAAGAACACCAGTAATTTTCTTCAGGTAGCTTTATATACTGTAACAAGACAAGCCTGCCTGTCAGTAGGAAGATAACAGGAACGGATCTAGCTGAACACTGTGAGCAGGACACACTGCACTAAATGTAAATAGTCTAGCTGCCTGACCGTGGTACTAATAGGATCAAAAGAACACCAGTAATTTTCTTCAGGTAGCTTTATATACTGTAACAAGACAAGCCTGCCTGTCAGTAGGAAGATAACAGGAACGGATCTAGCTGAACACTGTGAGCAGGACGCACTGTACTAAATGTAAATAGTCTAGCTGCCTGACCGTGGTACTAATAGGATCAAAAGAACACCAGTAATTTTCTTTAGGTAGCTGTAAATACTGTAACAAGACAAGCCTGCCTGTCAGTAGGAAGATAACAGGAACGGATCTAGCTGAACACTGTGAGCAGGACGCACTGCACTAAATGTAAATAGTCTAGAAGATAACAGGAACGGATCTAGCTAAACTGAATACAGTGTATATATATATATGCAACACCTGGGATGCATATATATACACAATACACTTTAAGTGCAGCTAACTGACTGACTGTCCTGCCTAATCTAGCTAACTCAAATGAAATGACACTGTCTCTCTCTCTCTCTAAGCACACCGGAACACACTGCACAGGGCCGCCGTGCAGGCGGCCTTATATAGTGTGGGGCGTGTACTAAATCCCCTGAGCCATAATTGGCCAAAGCCTCCTTGGCTTTGGCCAATTATGGCTCTCTGTTCAGGCGGCGCTGTGATTGGCCAAGCATGCGGGTCATAGTGCATGCTTGGCCAATCATCAGCAAGCAATGCACTGCGATGCCGCAGTGAATTATGGGCCGTGACGCGCCACACGAATTTGGCGCGAACGGCCCATATCGTTCGTAATTCGGCGAACGACCGAACAGCCGATGTTCGAGTCGAACATGGGTTCGACTCGAACACGAAGCTCATCCCTATTGTCCAGCATTGACTAGGCCATTGGTCTCTTTAAGATTGTCCTCAGACTAATATTTCAGCAGGATCAATAAATGATATATTATTATACATTATATTATTATGCTTTATTATTATTATTTTGCTATATTATAATCCTATATTGATGTTCTTTGGGATTCTACTTAGAGAGGACCTTATGAGTATGTTAGCCTCCAGAGGTATACCTTTCAGTGCAGCTGGGGGGTGGGGGGTGGAGATATTTAGGGCATGTGACTTATGTAGTTTTACCTTGAAGTATGACAGCGAGCTGTTATCTTTGAACGCTGGCAGCAAGTTAGGAAGGGTATTCTCAGGTTTTGTGATAAAGAAACCAAAGTTGGCTGCTATTTTTTGAGGGTGCTGAGAAGGGACTTCTGAGATATCCACCTTAGCTTTGATGTATCATAAAAGGGGTTCAACCAGTAGAATAAAGATTAGAGGGACAAGGGACACCCCTGACCAGTGCCAATGGACAGGAGGAAAATCTTATATTGTCTCATTGACCTTGACTTCAGTGACTGGTTAAGAGTAAACCATCTAATGTGTGGTCCCATTCTAATTTTTTGAAGTGCTGAGATGAAATACCAGCTTACACAGGTAAATAGCTTTTAAGCATCAGTTTTACAGACATAGATGGATTTGTTTGCTGCAAGAGAAGCAAGTGATATTTAGTACTTTATTGGTATAATCTTTAGCATCTCTATTAGGCATAAAGCCAACCTGGTCAGGGTGTATATTTGTGGACATACAGTGAATGAGATGGTAAAGGGTTTTCGTGAGGATTTTAATGTCCATGTTAAGGAGGGAGATGGGATGATAGTTGTCCTAAGAGTAAGGATCTTTTCCATCCTTGGGTATGACTGTGATGTGTGTTCTTATATGCCTAAGATCATTTGATGACCTTCAAGAAATGAGACAAGCTCTGGAACCATTTGGGTTTAAAAAGTATTTTGATAGTTTAGGGGAAAGCCATTATGGCCCAGGGCTTTGTTTTGGTGATATGCATGTAAGGAATCTTGAATTTCATCTGTGGTACTGGGGTTTCCAACACCTCTGCAGCAGTTTTTGGGATTGAGGGCGATTCTGTCCGGGTTGTAATAATATACAAGAAGAAATAGAAATCCCTAAATTATTTGGTGATCTCTGAGGAACTGAAAAGCATAGGGGGATGCATTGGGTGTATCACTATGGGGCAATGAAAGTACAGAGCCTAGTTGCTCTTAGATGTTTTGCAAATAATCTAGTGGTTTGTTGTTATGCTCAAATAGATATCTCCAGAATTTAAGTTTTTTGAGTTCAAGAGGAGATCATTGAGTTGATCTTGGAGAATTTTCAAGTATGCAGGTAGGGACAAAGATTTTTTATTGGCATTTTCCTTTTCCTAATTTGGTCTAAAAGATTTTTGATTTTGCAGACTCTCTTCTTTCAATTTAGTACCTTTATTAATTCCTCCACTTATGGGTTTCCCATACTGCCAACAGAGGGATATCAGTATTTCTAATTGTTTTGGGGGGATATCTGAATGTCAACTGTGTCTCTCAGGGGTAAGTTCTGGAATAAAGTTTTTGCCAGAAAGGCGGTAGTAATATCTTTGTAATTGAATACAAATGTCAAATTTAAAGTTTGGTTCACAATAACATGGTCACAGGATGAGAGATTGTATCCTGTGGAGGGTCAACTGGACCATATCTGTCTCCTGTCTGATCTGCAGGAGTCTGAAAACAGTGTCATACAGGGCCAATAATGTATAGGAGAGTCTCTTGGGGGGGTTCTATCATATGGTATTAGAGCACCACATCTTGCACAGTGAGAGTTGCTGGCAATGCCATTTCCATGTGATGGGTCCAGACTAGCATCCAGGGATTGAGGTTTCAGGCAAGGGGTAGAAGGAGCCTCTAAGATCTCTGGATGGCTCAGCAGTGTGCTTGTTGGACGATCACTGCTCATTCAAAGAACAATTGGGTAGAAAGATTTTGGCTTCCAGCTATGGTTGTCCACTAGGGGAGAGCCCAACAGGTTGAACAGACCTGTTAATTGTGCTGTAGAATGTAGGGTGAAGCTCGAGTGACCTTTACAGATTGGCAGATGCATGGAGTAACCGTAGCTGTATGTAGTGCCACACTGCCTGATCTTTTCCAGCAATAGTTTTAGCAGTCTGCACATCTAGGTCATGCAAAATTAATCTGGATCTTGTACTAAGTCCAGCGTATGATCTCCTCCTTGAGGTTGAAAAAGTGCACCCTGCATAGTATGTCCCTGGGCATGGTCTAGTTTTATGGCAGAGTTCTAAAGCCTGTCCAGTAAGGAGTTGAGTATTTCAATTACTTTCCTAATTTTCCTAATTTCCTTCAGGCCTGTCCCCAACAGTTTAACATTGTTCTTTTGACTGCAATTTTCTAAATCATTTAGATGTAGTAGAACCATATTGCCCCTTTTTAAGGGGTGTTTTTGCGACTTCAAAGGCCAATACTCTTTGTGCCAAGGCAGCATGAGTAGCATCCTCAGTGGAGACCTTATCTGACAACAGCTACATATGTCTCTGTCAGTTCTTTTTTTGGCAGACTCAATCTTTGCAGTCGAGGAGGCTATATCTGCCTTTGTTGCGATAGATTATAGGATTCTGAAGATCTTCACTGTCATAGGCGTTGGGCTGGATCAGTGTCCCACCAATAGGAAGCGATTGAGATGCTCAGAGCCTTTAGACCCAGAGCTTGTGAGACAGGTGCTTAAAGTATGCTGTAGAATCATTTTTGAGCCCCTTCCCTGTGAAGAGGAGTAGATAGAGCCAACCTGGGAGTGCTGCAAAGCTTTTTGGTGTATCTGGGCTGCTGATTTCTGGGTCTTGCTGCAGTTGTGCAGGTGGTTAGAGGTAATTAAGACCCAAAGTACTGGTCACTGTTGGACTCGTGGTGAATGATCAGTTTTTGGTATGCTTCCCATGTTTCGTCATGGCAGATACATTGTATAATTTTGCTGGCATCAGTCTATAGCAGGTATACCAAAGCCCGTGGTTGTGCTTCTCTATGTCGCTATTACCAAGCCACTGCCCCCATCTATAAATATTTCCAAATGTTCCATATTACATAGAAAATCTTCACTTCTTAGGTTCAGTTCCACTTTAAAGTCCATTTAAATTACACGTCCATCTAAGACTACACTGTCCTACACTACAATTTCACTGTAGGACAAACTGCATTGTCACCTTTTTAAGGTAAGTGGAAAAAGAATGGATGTACTGGCAAGATTAACAAGCAATACAACTGCAGTATGCTATAGGGCAGCAACTGCTGTGTTCATGCTAGTGACAGTCAATTTTGATATTGGCAATAGTTGCACCTTAACAAGACTCCAAATTCTTGCATAGCACAAGCTAAATTTAATATATATAAAAAAAGAAGCTTTGTATAGCTGACACATAAAATCCAGACACTTTATGAACTGGCACCAACCAGAAAGCACCAGTGTTACACAGAATCTCATAATAGCATTTCTGTCCTCAATATTTAATCTCCCAGAAGCACTACCCATCATACAAGGGAAAAGCGTTTCTACCAATGTTGTGATATGTTTTGGTTTCTAGGTGGGTGTGACCCTGCCTGATGTACTTGGCTGGTGTGCTAATGTTGGTGGAAAGAGTCTTTCCTCTCCAGAGAGAAAAAAGGCAGGGAAGGGGAAAAACAGGGAGCACTCTTCAAACGGATCTAGTGAAAGTGAAAAAAAAAAAAAATAGACCGCATAATAAATAATGTGTCAAAAGATGTCTGCATTGTTTATCCTTAAAATGTTCTAATAACTTTTCAGGGTAAGCTTGGTAAGCTTAAGAGTACGAGGCAGTGAATGAAATGTCATATGGAAAACAGATATAGTTTTCGTATAGCACTTAAAACATTAAAGTTTCTGTGTTTTAGGGTTTTATTCCTTCATTAAATAGGAAAACTAAGCGCGTGTGTAAACCAGACTCTTGGGTGCTGTTCAGGTCACAGTTTGCTCTTACAGAATACTTTACACAAATGCTAAAGGAAATCTGTAATCCTATTTTCCCCTAATCCTTATTCTGCTTCTTCTGAAATCATTTTAATGATAGATTCTGGTTATTTTCAAGGACTGTCCAACCTACCCACTCTTGTTTTAGCTTCATATTTGCTAAGCAGGATGAGTTCAGCCACCATACAGCCCAACCAGTGTCACAGGACAGACAGAAAAGAAGAGTGGTGGCCTGCCTTGTAGCCACAGCCACAGGCAGAATGTAATGCCTGCTGACAGAGCCAAGTATGTTACAGAAAGGACTGAGCGTCTTAAAGATTGTGAATAAATACTGATAGCTCGTTAATCATGCACGGTGGTTGGACGGTGTTAATTGTTGGGTTGGAAGTGAGAAAGGCCTGTTTTAATGGACAGTGACATGCTATAACAGAGAAAGAGATTGAAAATGTCTTTATAAAGACTCCATAGGCTTTTAAGATGTCAAAACAAATGTAACTACAAACCTTATGGACTAAAATATTATTTATAGCATGTGTTAAAATGCATGTGATATAACAGACTCTTTGTTTTAAAGCCTGACCCCAGTTTTTTGCCTACACCCCTTCTAACACACCCTGCTACGCTAGTAACGTTTTCCTTATCTGGTGGACAGATATACTCACCCGAGTACCCTCATCCAGATCCCTTGCTGAAGCTGTTTCCTCCCAGGGGACCACTAATCCAGTGCCTCTTGTTAACCCTCACCATCTGGTCCCCTTCACCCCCATTGGCCCAACATCATTTCTTTTCCAGATCCTAAGAGGACCCCTTCGCTGGCCAGCCAATGGGCATGTCCACATCACTACCTGCATAATATGGACACGGCACCCGATAGAAGAACCCCTTGGGGAAATAAACATTCAGAAAAAGGACCTGGCACTGGATAATCACATGACCATGGCTTTAGGTAAGTGAAAAGAGGGGTTTAGATTTTTTTTTGGTAATCCAGCAATCAGATAGAGGGGGTGCGAGGGGGGTTACATTTATCCTGGAGTTATATATTATATACAAATCATTAAAACCACAGTTTGTCATCCGCTCTTTTAAACATTTATTGTTTTGACCCAGTTTGTTATCCACTCCTTTATACATTTATTGTTTTGACCTAAAAGGGAAGTAGTCTTTTTCTTAACACTTTTCACACTTCTGCTTCTTCAGCCGATCAGAGAAGGGAAATCTCTATATTAAGGGTGTCAAACTCCACTTCATCATGGGCAGCATCAGCAGTAAGGTTGCCCTCAAAGGGCCATTTGTATCTGGGATGCACTACATACAGGGTGCAAGATTCAGGAGTGCATTACATGCAGAGTTCAGAACTACACCATGTACAGAGTGCAGAGTTCAGAAGTACGCTACGTGCAGGGTCCAGGGGTGCAATATGTACAGAGTACAGCGTTCAGGGGTCTGCTGTGTACGGAGTGCAAGGTTTAGGGGTGCACCATTTGTAACCTCAACCCCCCTCATAAAGCTTCCGTGTATCTTTCACCCAACTGGCCCAACTCTAGTACCTCCCTGTGTAGGAGGCTCTACTACCTGTGTATTTGTAGGGAGATCGTTTTCTCTCTTAGATTCTGACGAACTGTCACCGCCTTCCCCACTGTGAGCACATGCAGGAATCTGTTAGATCTGGGAGCTAATGAGGGCAATGCTGTGCCTTGTACACACAGAAGGCTTCTGTGTTTGCAAGTGACAGCAAAGAGCGGGAGCAGAGGCTGAGAGCCGGAGGTGGCGGAATAGAGTTCCGGCTGCAAAACTAGGTGCAAGGCCTGCATGACATGGCCTGGAGGGCCACATTCGGCCCACAGGCCTTTTGTTTGACATATGTGCTCTATATGATATTATATTTAAAAAAGAAAAGATAGAAACAGCATATAAAAGGTAGGGATGGGCCGAACAGACCCCTGTTTGGTTCGCACCAGAACTTCCGAACACCGCGAAAGATCGGACCCGAATAACAAACCCATTAAAGTCAATGGGACCCGAATGTCAAAAATCAAAAGTGTCCATTTTGAAGGCTTATATGCAAGTAAATGGGCATACAGTGGTTATAGGGGTCCAGGTCCTGCCCTGGGGGAACATGTATCAATAAAAAAAAAAAAATTTAAACAATGTAATTTTTAAATGAGCAGTGATTTTTTGTTTTTTAAAATAAAGGAATAAAAAAAAAAAATCCATCTAATATAGTGCCTGGGGGGGGGTCCCCTTAGTCTACCTGTAAATTGGCAGATCTGTACCATTTCTAGAACTTGCTGCAGCAATAATTGCATTTATAAAGCAAAAAAATGACATTTTCCCTGCAAGCTGCCTTTATTTTTCTCAGCAACAGCTGGGGAGCCAGTGTGAATGATGAAGCCACAATGTAGTTCACTGGGAACAAGATTAGAGATTTTTTGGATACATTCTGGTGTCACTTTGACTTTGGATAGAAGTAATGGTTGTGAAAAAATTGGTCTTTGGGTGTCAGTGGCGCTTTCCCACGGTAACCCCATAGAGGCAATCTTGATGAAAGCAAGATTGGCCTTGCTGTAAAAAAATTGAAAAAAAATTGCAATGATATGCACCTGTCAAATAGGTACAGAAAAATTGGTCTTTGGGTGTCGGTGGTGCCTTCCCACCGTAACCCTATAGAGGTACTCTTGATGAAAGAAAGAATTGGCCTTGCTGTAAAAAATTGCAATGATATGCACCTGTCAAACAGGTGCAGACAAATTGGACTTTGGGTGTTAATTGTGCCCATGAAACCTATACCAAAAATATTCTTCCAGATGAAATGATTTAACACCCTCAAAGCTAGGCAGCTTCAAAGTCCTGCAGAGATTCCACAAACCAAAAAGACCTAATCAGTGACATCGGCATCAGGGGCTTCATAGCTGGTAATCCAGGACTGATTCATTTTTATAAAAGTCAAACGGTCCACGGAGTCTGTGGACAGACGCGTTCTATGATCAGTAAAGAAACCTCCTGCAGCACTGAATGCCCGATCTGAAAGCACGCTGGATGCAGGGCAGCCCAACAACTCAAAAGCATACTGGGCAAGTTCTGGCCAGTGGTTTATTCTCATGACCCAGTAAGTCAGTGGATCGTCAGCTGGAAAGCTCTCCATCTCTGTTTTGGCCCCGAGGTAATCGTCCACCATGTGATGCAGATGCTGCCCATGGAATGTGGAAGCTGGCAGCCCTGGGCGGCGAGGATCAAAAAAGTTCTGAAATGAAGTTCTGGCCAGTGGTCTATTCTCATGACCCAGTAAGTCAGTGGATCATCAGCTGGAAAGCTCTCCATCTCTGTTTTGGCCCCGAGGTAATCGTCCACCATGTGATGCAGACGCTGCCGATGGAATGTGGAAGCTGACTAAAAAAGTTCTGAAATGCCTCACTTAGGCGGACACCTTCTCCAACGCTCCTCTCTTGACCAACAGAAGACTCAGAACAACGTTTTCCATCACACTGTAACCTACTGAAGTCAGGAAAAACGTTCAATATAATCCACTTTATCGTGTCAAGAGATTTTATCTTCTGCACTCTCTGTGGGGACGGGATGAGTTCTGAGACCTTCCCCTTATAACGGTGGTCAAGGAGAGTTTCCAACCAGTAATCATCCTTCTCCTTTATGCAACGTATTCTTGGGTCCTTTCACAGGCTTTGAAGCATGAAGTTGCCCATGCGCCTCATATTTGCAGAGGCTTGAGAAGCAGACTGCTCTGGGTCACTCAGGATGACAGCATCTGGAACTTCCTCCTCCCAGCCACATACTACTCCCAAGGATCCTGGGGTTGGAAAGCCATCGCTTGACGCATGGATTGACGCATGTCTTCCTCTTCTTCGAAGCCTATGAAAGTGCCAGAATTCTCCTCCTCATCCTCCTCCCCTTTCTCCTCCTGTGTGTCCTGTGACATAGGAATGATGGTGTCTGGACAAAGTGGGCCTTGAGAGGAAAGGAAGTCCTCCTCTTCCTCCTGCTTCTCTGCCTCCAGTGTCCTGTCCATAATGCCACGCAGAGTCTGCTCCAGCAGGAACACAATAGGGATTGTGTCACTGATGCATGCCCTGTCACTGCTCACCACCCCTGTGGTCTCCTGAAATGGTGACAATTAGGGATGAGCCGAACACCCCCCGGTTCGGTTCGCACCAGAACCTGAGAACGGACCGAAAGTTTGCACAAACTTTAAAACCTCGTTAAAGTCTATGGGACTCGAACGTTCAAAATCAAAAGTGCTAATTTTAAACGTTAATATGCAAGTTATTGTCTTAAAAAGGGTTTGGCGACCCGGGTCCTGCCCCAGGAGACGTATCAAGGATAAAAAAGTTTTAAAAACGGCGGTTTTTGGAAACAGTGATTTTAATGATGCTTAAAGTGAAAAAAAAAGTGAAATATTCCTTTAAATATCGTACCTGGGGGGTGTCTATAGTATGCCTGTAAATTGGCACGTTTTTCCCATGCTTAGAACAGTCCCTGCACAAAATGACATTTGTAAAGGAAAAGTCATTTAAAACTGCTTGCGGCTTTAATGTAATGTCGGGTCCTGGCAATATGGATGAAAATTAGTTTGACAAACAGCATGGGTACCCCCCCCCCCAGTCCATTACCAGGCCCTTTGGGTCTTGTATAGATATTAAGGGGAACCCCGCACCCAAATTTAAAAAAGGAAAGGCGTGGGGCCCCCGGGCCCTATATACTCAGAACAGCAGTATACAGGCGGTGCAAACAAGACAGGGACTGTAGTTTTGTTGTTAAGTAGAATCTGTTTGTAATTTTGAACTGGTACATTTTTAAAGTGTAGCTCCAGCCAAAAAATCTATTTTTAAGCTTTTTGGAAAACATAGAGAAGGGTTATCACCCCTGTAACATTTGTTTTGCTGTCTGTGCACCTCTTCAGAAGAGTTCACCTCACTTTCTGTCCCAATGACAAATGTTTTTTGAAAATTTGGGGGTTTTAGTGAAACAAGGATTGTTGTGGAGAGCAGACACGTCTTTCTCATATTAACTCTTACAGAGAGAATTTCCCTTTCTAGGGGTAGATTTCATCTCACTTCCTGTTGTCTCCTTCCGTTTGCAAGTAGGAGTCGTTTGTAAGCTGGATGTTTGAAAGTAGGGGCCTGCCCTATATACTCTGCAGAAATTGGGGCCTTAAGTGTTGGTGTTGCCACAACACTGTAAGCCCTCACAGTTATAGGGCGTACACACGGTCGGACTTTGTTCGGACATTCCGACAACAAAATCCTAGGATTTTTTCCGACGGATGTTGGCTCAAACTTGTCTTGCATACACACAGTCACACAAAGTTGTCGGAATATCCGATCCGCCTGAATGCGGTGACGTAAAACACGTACGTCGGGACTATAAACGGGGCAGTGGCCAATAGCTTTCATCTCTTTATTTATTCTGAGCATGCGTGGCACTTTGTCCGTCGGATTTGTGTACACACGATCGGAATTTCCGACAACGGATTTTGTTGTCGGAAAATTTTATCTCCTGCTCTCCAACTTTGTGTGTCGGAAAATCCGATGGAGCCCACACACGGTCGGAATTTCCGACAACACGCTCCGATCGGACATTTTCCATCGGAAAATCCTACCGTGTGTACGGGGCATTACTCTTGGTGGGCGCAGGAATGGGCCTTGCTGTGAAATATTAGATCAAGAATTGTAATTACATGCCATTGTTGAACAGTGGTGGAAAAAATGGACCTTTGGTGGTGGTGGTGGTGGTGCTGGTGCCACAACACTGTAAGTCCTCACATTTACTCTTGGTGGGCGCTGGAACGGGCCCTGCTGTGAAATATTATATCAAGAATTGTAATTACATGCATCTGTTGAACAGGGGCAGAAAAATTGGGCCTATGGTGGTGGTGTTGTTGCCACAACACTGTAAGCCCTCAGTTACTCTTGGTGGGCGCAAGAATGGGCCCTGCTGTGAAATATTAGATCAAGAATTGTAATTACATGTCCCTGTTGAACAGGGGCAGAAAAATTGGGCCTTAGCCACTGGTGCCACAACACTGCAACCCCTCACAGATACTATAGTTGGAGCGCAGGAATGAGCTCTGCTGCAAAGTATTGCATCAAAAATTGTAATTACACGCCCCTGTTAAACAGGGGCCAAAAAATTGGACCTTAGCCACTGCTGCCACAACACTGCAAATCCTCACAGATACTATAGTTGGAGCGCAGGAATGAGCCCTGCTGCAAAGTATTGCATCAAAAATTGTAATTATACGCCCCTGTTAAACAGGAGCTGAAAAATTGGGCCTTGAGCACTGGTGCTGGTGCCACAACACTACAACCCCTCACAGATACTCTAGTTGGAGCGCAGGAATGAGAACTGCTGCAAAGTATTGCATCAAAAATTGTAATTACACGCCCCTGTCCAACAGGGGCAGAAAAATTGGGCCTTAGCCACTGGTGGCGGTGACCAGAACCAAAAATGTTCTTACAAGCTATCAGCATGAAAATTGAGGAGGAAGAGGATTGTCACTCAGCATAACAGGATAGTCACTCAGCATCAGCATAGGCAGTCTTGAAGGGAACTCACATTAAAAAAAAAATATTCGGTTACATCAGCATCAGGTGCTTGGTAGCCGATGATCCAAGACTGATTCATTTTTATGAAGGTCAGCCGATCGACTGATTCGGTGGACAGGCGCACCCTGTGATCGGTTACAAAGCTTCCAGCAGCACTGAATGTGCGTTCCGAAAGAACGCTGAATGCAGGACAGGCCAGTAGCTCAATTGCATATTGTGCAAGCTCTGGCCAGTGATCCATCCTCAAGACCCAGTAACCCAGAGGATTTTCTGTGGGAAAGGTGTCCAAGTCTGATCTTGCCTCTAGGTATTCCTGCACCATGTGAATCAGACGCTGGCGATGGTTGCTGGAATCGATCATACCTTGGAGCTGCGGACTAAAAAATTGTCTGAACGCATCGGTCAGACGGCCACCTTCTCCACCGCTCCCTCTATGACTGACCGAAGCCTCAGCAACACGTTGTCCAGGAGGACCAGGAAATTGTAACCTCCCAGGCTCTGGAAACGCGTTGCACAAACCTTTCTGCAAGGCCTCTCGAAGATGTTTCATCCTCTGCTCCCTCTGCGACGGCAAGATAAGGTCCGCCACCTTACCCTTGTAACGTGGATCAAGGAAGGTTGCCAGCCAGTAATGATCCCTCCCCTTGATACCACAAATACAAGGATCCGTCTGCAGGCTTTGCAGGATAAGGGAGGCCATGCAGCGTAGGTTTGCCGAGGCATTCGGTCCGGAGTCCTCTGGGTCACTAAGGACGACATGACCTGCAGCCACTTCCTCCCAGCCACGTACAAGTCCATGGGTTTCTTCGGACTGTAAATTATCCTTTAAAGACTGCTGCTGATGCTGAGTGCCAGGCTCCACTTCAATGCTGACACAATCCTCCTCCTCTTCTTGTCTGATCTGCGGGCACGCAGGAACACTGTCTGGATAAAGGGGGCCTTGAGAGGTAAGGAAGTCCTCCTCTTCCTCCCACTGTTCTGCCTCAAGTGCCTTGTCCATTATTCCACACAGCGTGTGCTCCATCAGGTGGACAAGAGGGACAGTGTCACTGATGCATGCACTGTCACTGTTCACCATCCTCGTGGCCTCCTCAAATGGTGACAGAACAGTGCATGCATCCCTGATCATAGCCCACTGGCTTGGGGGAAAAAAACAAGCTCCCCTGACCCTGTCCTGGTGCCATAGTCGCATATGTACTCATTGATGGCCCTCTGCTGCGTGTGCAGCCGCTGCAGCATGGCCAACGTTGAGTTCCACCTGGTGGGCATGTCACAGATTAGGCGGTTCTTGGGCAGGTTAAATTCCTTTTGGAGGTCAGCCAGCCAAGCACTGGCATTATATGACCAGCAAAAATGCACACAGACTTTCCTGGTCTGCCTCAGGACATCCTGTAAGCCCGGGTACCTGCCCAAGAACCGCTGCACCACCAAGTTAAGGACACAAGGCATATGGGCCAGATGTCCCTGTCCGAGGGCAGAGAGGAGGTTGGTGCCATTGTCGCAAACCACCATTCCTGGCTTAAGCTGGCATGGCGTCAACCACCTCTGAACCTGCCCCTGCAGAGCTGACAGAATCTCTGCCCCAGTGTGGCTCCTGTCCCCCAAGCACACCAGCTCAAGTGCCGCATGGCATCTTTTTGCCTGCGTGCTTGCGTAGCCTCTTGAACGCCTATGTAGCACCGCTGGTTCCGAGGACAAATCAGCACAGGAAGAGGCCATGGAGGAAGAAGAAGAGGAGGGGGTGGAGGAGAGAGGTGTGGCAGAATCACCACTAGTAGAATTTTGGAGGCGTGGTGGTGGAACAACCTCCAACACTACTGCACCCTGTCCTGCATCCTTCCCAGCTGCCAGAAGAGTCACCCAGTGTGCGGTGATAGATAGGTAACGTCCCTGTCCATGCCTGCTGGACCATGAGTCAGCGGTAATATGCACCTTACCGCTGACCGCCCTGTCCAACGAGGCCAAGACATTGCCTTCCACATGCCAATAGAGAGCCGGAATCGCCTTCCGCGAGAAAAAGTGGCGCTGGAAACCTGTCACTGAGGAACCGCACATTCCACAAATTCACGGAAGGGGGCAGAATCTACCAACTGAAAAGGCAGCAGTTGAAGTGCTAGCAATTTAGCCAAGCTAGCATTCAACTGCTGGGCATGTGGATGGCTGGGAGCGAACTTATTTCGGCGGTGCAGCAGCGGGGGCAGGTAAATTTGCCTGGTACAATCTGACGTCTGTGTATAGCAGATTGGCCGTAAGTACTTGGCTGTGACACACCTAATTCTACACCTTCATTCCTCTCAGTGCAGGTTTCAGAGAGGACTGAAGGTATAGTGGGGTTGGAGATCCCAGCTGATGAGGAGCAAGGAGAGGTCCGCTTTGTTATTTGGTATGGGTCTTTTAGGTACGCTTGCCAACTAACTGCATGGCAGGTCGACATATGTCTGGTCAAGCATGTAGTGCCCAAGCGGGTCATGTTTTGGCCACGCGAGATACGCTTGAGACATATGTTGCAAATAGCAGCGGTGTGATCTGATGCACTCATCTCAAAAAAGGCCCACACCAAAGAACTTTTGGAATAACGCGCAGAGACAGCAGCGCCCTGCACATGCGGAGCTCTGCAGTGTGATGCAGTCGGTGTGCTGCCCTTAAGCTGGCCCCTGGAGGGCATCCTGCCTTGTTGGAGATGTGCCTCCTCCTCCTCCTCTCTCCTATCAGGCACCCACGTGGAGTCAGTGACTTCCTCATCATCCCCTCCCTCCTCATTAGGGATGAGCCGAACACCCCCCTGTTCGGTTTGCACCAGAACTTGCGAACAGGCAAAAAATCGTTCGAACACGCGAACACCGTTAAAGTCTATGGGACACGAACATGAATAATCAAAAGTGCTAATTTTAAAGGCTTATATGCAAGTTATTGTCATAAAAAGTGTTTGGGGACCTGGGTCCTGCCCCAGGGGACATGGATCAATGCAAAAGTTTTAAAAACGGCCGTTTTTTCGGGAGCAGTGTTTTTAATAATGCTTAAAGTGAAGCAATAAAAGTGTAATATTGCTTTAAATTTTGTACCTAAAGAATATTTGTCTCAATTTATGCTACAGGTGTTTAATTCCATCTCTTCTACAAACACATTCCCGACCCAAACATTGGAAGCCCATATCACTTTGATTCCCAAACCAGATAAAGACTTAACATTATGTTCTAGTTATCGTCCAATATCTTTAATTGGAGTAGACATAAAAATTTACGCCAAATTGATTGCGTCACGTCTCCAATCCTTCATATCTAGTTTGATACATAATGACCAGACCGGATTTGTGCAAGGAAGTGAAACACGTGACAATACAATAAAAACGTTCTTACTAATGGGCCATGCCCAAATGGCTAAAATACCAGCATGCCTCCTCTCGGTCGACGCGGAGAAGGCTTTCAATCGTGTTGGGTGGCCTTTTCTCAAGCATTCACTAAAGCAAATAGGGATGGGTCCAAATTTACTTAATAAGATTTTGGCATTATACACTAAACCAAACGCTAGAATTAGGATCAATGGCTCACTGACCACTAGTTTCCCTATAAAAAATGGCACCCGTCAGGGATGCCCCCTATCTCCTTTGCTTTATGTTCTAGTAATGGAACATTTAGCAATAGCAATCAGACAGAACCCCTCAATTACAGGTATAAAGCTAGACCAACAGGAAATAAAACTTGCTTTGTTTGCCGACGACCTGCTACTTTATATTACCAATCCACATATTTCTTTGCCCTCTATTCTATCGGAATTCTAGCGCTTTGGAGCTCTGAGTAATTTTAAGGTAAATGTTTCAAAATCTGAAATTCTCAATGTGTCACTTTTACCACATCAAGTGACGATGTTGAAAAATAACTTTTCATTCAGATTTTTCTCTTCTGCATTAAGGTACTTAATATTCCATCAGATCTGACCCAGCTATATTTGACAAATTATATTCCCTATTCCCTTAATGCAACGTACTCTACAAGATCTAAAAAAATATGATTCAAAACAATACTCATGGTTTGGGACGATCAATATATTGAAAATGGACATAATACCACGATTTTCATATCTCTTTCAAAATATTCCTGTTACTATTCCTAGATCCTTTTTTTTCTAATCTACAATCCACAATTCCCACCTGCAGTAGACCAGAATAATTTTCTCATATGAAATAAGGAATCTCATCGAAGAGTGAGACAGATTTTTTGCCAGTGTAAATTACCACCCATATTGAACCTAATATCAACGCATCAGCCTTCATTTATGCAATGGATGGAATATTACCAATTATTGTCATTTCTATCTTCTATTTCTCCAAACCAATCCCTCAATAGAGACCTAAATATGTTCGAGTCCATCCTATGGCAAAGTAACAGACCAAAACATGTTTTATCAGCAATATATAAGATTCTTATCCTAAAAAAACACCCTGAGCCCCCAGAATTCACAAATAAATGGGCACGTGAACTTAATACTCAAATTGGAACAGAAGAGTGGGAGAAATCATTTACTTGCCCACATTGTCTGTCATCGACAATTAAAGCCCAAGAGACAAGCTATAAGCTTGTCTCCCGCTGGTATTGATGTCCAACAACCATGCAACGAATATATCCAGACACATCAGATAAATGTTGGAGATGTCATGCTGCCAAGGGATCGCTGCTACACATATGGTGGGAATGTCCCCAAATTCGCCAATTCTGGGATATGATCATGCAGCTGTATACTACAGTTACAGGGGAGTTAATCCCCAACACACCTCAAATTACTCTGCTATCCATTTTACCAGGTCCATATAAAAATATCAAACAAGGTTTGCTAAGACATTGGTTATTAGCAGCCAGACTGGTTATTCCGCGATATTGGCGAACTACACAAACCCCTTCAGTTAATGAATGGATAGCAGAAATGGACCTAATTGAGAAGATGGAGACCCTCCTGTCATACGAATTGGACACATATGAAAAATGTTGTCAGATATGGGCCCCCTGGAGAACATTTAGGGAATCGCCTGGAAATTAGGGGGCAAATGGAACCTTAATCTAAAAAAAAAAAAAAAAAATTGGGGTATGCGTAGGAGATGTCTTCATGTTGTACCCCCTGGCCATCCTTTTGTTTGTTTGATGCTATGGTTATGATAGTCTGAAAAATGTTATTATAAGATGGTTTTTTTTGTGTTTTTTTTTTTCTGTTTTGGTGTGGACATACCACCAATGTATGTTTGTATTGCCTATTTGTAAAAACTTAATAAAAAGATTAAAAAAAAAAATGTCAAACAAGGGGGGTGTCTATAGTATGCCTGTAAAGGGGTGCATGTTTCCCGTGTTTAGAACAGTCTGACAGCAAAATGACATTTCAAAGGAAAAAAGTCATTTCAAACTACTCGCGGCTATTAATGAATTGCCAGTCCGACAATACACATAAAAGTTCATTGATAAAAACGGCATGGGAATTCCCCACGGGAACCCCGAACCAAAATTCAAAAAAAAAAAATGGCGTGGGGTCCCCCCAAAAACCCATACCAGACCCTTATTCGAGCACGCAACCTGGCAGGCCGCAGGAAAAGAGGAGGGGACGAGAGAGTGCCCCCCCTCCTGAACCGTACCAGGCCACATGCCCTCAACATTGGGAGGGTGCTTTGGGGTAGCCCCCCAAAACACCTTGTCCCCATGTTGATGGGGACAAGGGCCTCATCCCCACAACCCTTGCCCGGTGGTTGTGGGGGTCTGCGGGCGGGGGGGCTTATGGGAATCTGGAAGCCCCCTTTAACAAGGGGACCCCCAGATCCCGGCCCTCCCCCCTGTGTGAAATGGTAAGGGGGTACAAAAGTACCCCTACCATTTCACAAAAAACTGTCAGAAATGTTAAAAATGACAAGAGACAGTTTTTGACAATTCCTTTATTTAAATGCTTCTTCTTTCTTCTATCTTCTTTCTTCTATTTTCTATCTTCTATCCTCTATCCTCTATCTTCTATCTTCCTTCGGTTTCTTCCTCCATCTTCTTCTTCTTCTGGTTCTTCCTCCGGTGTTCTTGTCCGGCATCTTCCTCCGCGGCGTCTTCTTCTCTTCTTCTCTTCGGGCCGCTCCGCATCCATGATGGCATGGAGGGAGGCTCCCGCTGTGTGACGCTTCTCCTCTTCTGACGGTTCTTAAATAACGGGGGGCGGGGCCACCCGGTGACCCTGCCCCCCTCTGACGCACGGGGACTCGACGAGGACTTGTCTGTGGCAGTCCCCGTGACATCAGAAGGGGCGAGGTTACATAACGGGGAAATCCACAGGGTAGTCCCCGTCAAGTCCCCGTGCATCAGAGGGGCGCGGGGTCACCGGGTGGCCCGGCCCCCCGTTATTTAAGAACCGTCAGAAGAGGAGAAGCGTCACACAGCGGGAGCCTCCCTCCATGCCATCATGGATGAGGAGCGGCCCGAGGAGAAGAAGACGCCGCGGAGGAAGATGCCGGACGAGAACACCGGAGGAAGAACAGGAAGAACCAGAAGAAGAAGAAGATGGAGGAAGAAACCGAAGGAAGATAGAAGATAGAAGAAAGAAGATAGAAGAAAGAAGCATTTAAATAAAGGAATTGCCAAAAACTGTCTCTTGTCATTTTTAACATTTTTGACAGTTTTTTACCCCCTTACCATTTCACACAGGGGGGAGGGCTGGGATCTGGGGGTCCCCTTGTTAAAGGGGGCTTCCAGGTTCCGATAAGCCCCCCACCCGGAGACCCCCACAACCACCGGGCAAGGGTTATGGGGATGAGGCCCTTGTCCCCATCAACATGGGGACAAGGTGTTTTGGGGGGCTACCCCAAAGCACCCTCCCAATGTTGAGGGCATGTGGCCTGATACGGTTCAGGAGGGGGGGTGCTCTCTCATCCCCCCTCTTTTCCTGCGGCCTGCCAGGTTGCATGCTCGGATAAGGGTCTGGTATGGATTTTTGGGGGGACCCCACGCCATTTATTTTGTAAATTTTGGCCCGAGGTTCCCCTTAAAATCTATACCAGACCTGAAGGGTCTGGTATAGATTTTGAGGGGGACCCCACACCATTTTTTTTTTAATTTTGGCTGGGGTTCCCCTTAATATCCATACCAGACCTGAAGGGCCTGGTATGGAATTTAAGGGGACCCCTCGCGTCATTTTTTTTTTTTTTAATTTTGGTTCGGGGTTCCCCTGTGGGGAATTCCCATGCCGTTTTTATCAATGAACTTTTATGTGTAATGTCGGACCGGCAATTCATTAATAGCCGCGAGTAGTTTTAAATGACTTTTTTTCCTTTGAAACTGTTCTAAACACGGGAAACATGCGCCCCTTTACAGGCATACTATAGACACCCCCAGGTATGAAATTTAAAGGAATATTACACTTTTATTGTTTCACTTTAAGCATTATTAAAATCACTGCTCCCAAAAAAATGTCAGTTTTTAAAAGTTTTTTTTGCATTGATCCATGTCCCTTGGGGCAGGACCTAGGCCCCCAAACACTTTTTATGACAATACCATGCATATAAGCCTTTAAAATTAGCACTTTTGATTTCTCCCATAGACTTTTAAAGGGTGTTCCGCGGTTTTCGAATTTGCCGCGAACACCCCAAATTGTTCGCTGTTCGGCGAACTGGCGAACAGCCGATGTTCGAGTCGAACATGAATTCGACTCGAACTCGAAGCTCATCCCTACTCCTCATCACTGGAGCAAACCTGGCAGTATGCTGCAGCTGGGAGAACATGACTGCCAGGTTGCTGTCCTTCTTGGGCACCCCCTCTCTCTGGGCTCACGTTACTGCCTTCCTCTAGCTCGGTACCATCATCAGAGCCTTCAAAACGCTGGGCATCCTCCTGGAGCATGTACCCAACACTGTGGTCAAACAGTTCGGGGGACTCCTCAGGAGGGGATGGTGGGGCTAGGGAAGGAGTGACTGATGCCATTGAGCCGAGGGAAGAGGCCACGTTGGCAGCTGCTTTGAGCCTGGGTGAGAGAGGATGAGGAGGATGAGGACGGCTTGGTCATCCACTCTACCAAGTCTTCGGCATGTTGCGGCTCAACGCGGCCAGCTGCCGAAAAAAAAGGACAAGCGTGTCTCACGGCCACGTGCTGATGAAGATGCACCATGTCCACGACCAGCACTGTTGCCTCTAGACACAGAGCCTGCTTGCCCTCTTTTATTGGCTTGTGACTGTCTGCCTCTCCTTGTTGGCCTTCCAGACATACTAATGGCCTGCAGTGACATGTAGCTGCACAAAGCTGGGATGTATATATATACTGATTATACTGCAGCTAGCAGAATCAACTGCCTGTCTGTAGTATTATTAGTATGAGAACACCAGCAATTGTCTTCAGGTAGCTTTAGGTGCACACTGTGCAGAGGACACCGTACACTAACTGTAAATACTGCAGCTGCCTGCCTGTGGTATTAATAGGATCAGAAGAACAGCAATTGTCTTCAGGTAGCTTTAGGTGCACACTGTGCAGAGGACACAGTACACTAACTGTAAATACTGCAGCTGCCTGCCTGTGGTACTAATAAGATCAGAAGAACACCAGCAATTGTTTTCAGGTAGCTTTAGGTGCACACTGTGCAGAGGACACAGTACACTAACTGTAAATACTGCAGCTGCCTGCCTGTGGTACTAATAGGATCAGAAGAACACCAGCAATTGTCTTCAGGTAGCTTTAGGTACACACTGTGCAGAGAACACAGTACACTAACTGTAAATACTGCAGCTGCCTGCCTGTGGTATTAATAGGATCAGAACACCAGCAATTGTCTTCAGGTAGCTTGAGGTGCACACTGTGCAGAGGACACAGTACACTAACTGTAAATACTGCAGCTGCCTGCCTGTGGTATTAAAAGGATCAGAACACCAGCAAGGGGGCAGAATCCACCAGGCTGAACGGCAGAATATGGAGAGCCAACAGCTTTGACAAGCTTGCATTTAGATGCTGGGCATGTGGGTGGCAGGGACTGTATTTTTTTTTCCGCTGCAGCAGATGGGGCAGAGAAATTTGCCGGCTACAGTCTACAGCTGTGGTGAGCTGCTGGCAGATGTGCTACTAGGTCCTGGGACACCCTGTGCTATACCATCATCCCTGTCAGTGGAGGCTCCTGAGAGGTAATGACTCGGTATAGCAGAGGCAGACTTAAGTGGGTAAGGAGGAGGAGGAGGGACAGATTTGTGCCCCTTTTGTGTGACTTTTAGGTGCTCTTGCCAACGGGCTGGGTGGTTGGACATTAAATGCCTTGTTAGGCATGTGGTACCCAAATGGTGGGTGTTTTTGCCACGTTTGATGTGCCTGAGACACAGTTTGCAGATAGCAACAGTGGGATCTGCTGCAGATGTGCTGAAAAAAAGCCCAGACAGCTGAGCTTTGGAGAGTGGGCCGGGAGATAACAGCTGCAGAATGTGATGGAATAGGGTGGCTGCTCTCTACTCTGCTCTATCTGGCACCCAAGTGGATTTGCCTTTCATAAATAAACCCCAATGTTTACAATAGTCCAGTGTGCATGAGACCTTAGACCCCTTTCCCACTGATGTGCTTTTGCTGTGCTGGAACGCACCTTTCCAGCGGGACAAAAGCGCATCAAAAAATTGTTTGCCTTTAAAGACTGGACTGTTTAATGAGCTTGTTTCACAAATCACTTTATTACACTTTACTTATGATATCTATGGATATGCATATTTATTTAACCCATATTGAGCACTATATTTGATTGGCTGCTTCTGCTTAGCACACACGCACAATCGCACATGATGATGACTTAAGTCGATTGTGCGTGTGTGCCAGGCCCAAGCAGAAGCAAGCAGCCAATCAAATATATATATATATATATATATATATATATATATATATATATATATATATATATATACTCAATATGGATTAAATAAATATACATAGCCATAGATATCATATCAAAAGTGTAATAAAGTGATTTGTGCAACAAGCTCAAACAGTCCACACTTTTAAGTAGTACCTGCTCTGTACACTACCCTACATACTACTGACCTCTTTACACCACCCTACATACTACTGACTTCTGTACATTGTATTATACGTTAAATTCAGTTCCGTAAGCAACACCATATTTTCTGGCAGTGCCCCTCCCGAGACTAGACTCTAGATCCGCCCCTGGTTCATGCACATTGTACATGCACATGTGAATGCTCAGACCTGGTGCATGGCGCACTATCCAGCCCTGCTACAGTATGTGTCCAGGAGCGAATGCCCAGGATGCAAGCAGTCTGAGCATTTATTTTTAGGTACATACTACACTAAACGCAAGTACAGCTCCGTGCATTATCCAGCCCTGAGCCCCTGAAGTTTTCACTCGTATCTTAATGTCAGAGCCTCATGCCCAGTGTGCATTAGGCCTTAGTTGTAAGTATATTACATTGTGCACACTTTTTAGAGATTAGATGATAAACCATGAGAGAATTTAAATATAATTCTGAAAATATACTTACCCTACAGAAATACCAGTAGAAAATCTTGATACATATTTCCACTGACCATGGCCTCAGTTATCTGATTGGGCTTTTCTCTCCCTGCTTGGACACAGAGCCAATCTGTTTGTCTATTGCATTGTTGATATACTTTTTTAACAAGATTCCATTTATATGTTCTTTAGATGCTATTTCTAATGCTTATTTTAATTTTTTTTTAGAGATTTCCCTTCCTTGATCTTCTGAAGAAGCACAAGTGCAAAAGTTGTTGACTGGTCAAAACAATACATGTATAAAGCAGTGGGTGACAAATGGGGAGAGTCCTTTTAGAGAAGGATCTGTGGTTTTAATGATTTGTATATGATATTGGGGGTTATTTACTAAAGGCAAATCCACTCTGCACTACAAGTGCACTGCAAGTGCACTTGAAAGTGCACTGAAAGTGCACTTGGAAGTGCAGTCGCTGTAGATCTGCTGATTTTATCATTCAATCATGTTCAAGCTAAAATGCTGGTTTTTTTTACTTTCCTTGCATGTCCCCCTCAGATCTACAGCGACTGCACTTCCAAGTGCACTTTCAGTGCACTTTAAAATGCACTTGCAGTGCACTTGTAGAGCAAAGTAGATTTGCCTTTAGTAAATAACCCCCATTGTGTAACTGTTAAAACAAAAAAGTGTGTGTTATTTCACTTATATTTTTAGCAAATGCTGTAAATAAAAAATATTTTAGTTCATATGAGTATACATGGGTGGGTGTTGGATCAATACTAAAATGTAATTACACCATCCCTAAATCAAAAACCAAATATTACATCAAATAATAATTTGGGACTTTATATATGCCTTGAATAGTGAGACAAAAAAAAATCTCAATAGATTCTTAAAATTCTTGCAATTTTATTGTAACAATCTTATATTAGCCATAGACTAATAAAAATATGGAAGAGTGATTTCAATAATACATAAATATTTGCACTAAGGGCCGTAGTCTACGCATTTCGTGGGACACCTCACTTCTTCAGGACTCTTCTGGCCTCCTACAAACATCAGAAGTTTTTGTTAGTAAACTTTAAAGTAAACAACAATCACACTATAAACCGTGACTGTTCAAAAACTAGGGCTGCATTCACACTTCAGCGTTTTGAATCACGGGCAGATTTTGACGCGAATCTGCCCGCGATTTGAAAGCACTGATGTGTGAATGGCAAATCACGTTACTCGCATTTGACATGCCATTCATTTGAATGACACCTCAAATCGTGGCGCGGATCTGCCGCGGTTGTCGCGCTATAAATCGCGCTGCAATCACACTGCAATCGTGGCAACACGCATCGTGGGAAGCACGTCGCCCAAAAAAAGTTCAGGAGCTAATATTGGGCAACATGCTTCCCATGATGCATGTTGCCACGTTTGCAGCACAATTTATCGCGTGACAATCGCAACAGAACCACGCCGTGATTTGAGGTGTCATTCAAATGAATGGCATGTTAAATGCGAGTCCGGCAGTTTGCCATTCACACATCAGCGCTTTCAAATTGCGGGCAGATTCGCAGCAAATCTGCCCACGATTCAAAAAGCTGAACTGTGAATGCAGCCTGATAACATGCCAAAAATACATTTTTCAATGCAATTGTGAACCAGGCAGTCAACTTCAATAGAAGTTGAAAAATGACAGACTTCTAGATGGATTTTCAGGTGAATATAAAAGAAAAAAAAGACTAAAAAAAGATGAACACTGCACACACCACATTCAAGGACTAATAAGCTGCAATAGATGAATGTTTTGTTTTTGGGTTTAGTACTGCCTAAAGAATGTGTAGTTTAATGTACAGTACATAGCCTGGGCACATGTGCACTTCAGGCTTACATTTCTCAGGTTTGCCACATTCGCAAAGAACCCAACATTATTTATTATGCAAAACGGTAGAAAATGCACCAAAATCAGTACATGATAACATTTGAAGTAGTGTACTGTTCCACACATATATTCTAAAAAATGTTAAACTGTTATGTGTAGCACTCTTTGATTCAGTTAAGGACATCATAGTTGTATAATGGCATTATACCCTTTATTCTACCACCAATGGCTCAGGATAAGGGTAGAGATCTGGATTAATTTAGTCCTGCCAGGATCAGACAGTCCCACATGTTCAGGAGGATTTATAATACGTTTTCTGGGACATCCACTCAGGAATTTCTTAATCTTATCATTGTTTACCCATTGGAATAGCGTTGCCTTCTCTGTAAGCTGCTTGCAGTCTTGTAGTTCTTGGTCAATATCACATTCTAGCCCACACCTTTATAACCCATCAATTTTAATCAGCCAAGCCAAAAACACTAAAGCAGGTGATGGGTAATTCATAGGAACTCTTATTGATATATCTCCTTCCCTTTGATTGTGAGCAAAAGGCAAAAACTTGAGCAAGGTTTTTTTTTTTGTGCTTTGGGTTCCACATTGTCTGGATGCCATCGACTGTACTCATGCTGTACCCATATGATCACCTAAAAGAAAAAGTGGGCTGCATCCAGATGCATTTTCACTTACTTAGGTGTTTCCCAGAAGTTGCCATGATTCCTTTATCTTGCACTGGTCAACCCTTTATGACAAGTAGAACTGTTGGACACAGAAGGTTTCAAAATTGCAAGAAACTTTTTTGTGTTCTTAAATTACATCTTAATCCTTAGATTACTTCTCATGTTTTCCCACTGTTAGGATCTGAACTATGTTCCCAGCAGGGTAGTGGACCTTGTTTTTGTTTGCACAGTACTCCACAATCTTGCTGGCAATTTCTGGTTGCCACAAAATACTGACAACAACCTACTGCCAGGGATTTTAGGCATCAAGGGAGGTCTAAACTCAATGGGGTTTATTTACTAAAGACAAATCCACTGTGAACTAGAAGTGCACTGCAAGTGCAATTGGAGGCGCAGTCGCTGTAGATCTGTGGGGGACATGTAAGAAAAAATAAAAAACTGAATTTTTGTTCACTCATGATTGGATGATAGAAATCAGCAGAGCTTCCCCTCATTTCAGATCTTCCCCTCAGATCTACAGCAACTGCACTTCCAAGTGCACTTGCAGTGCACTTGTAGTGCACGGTGGATTTGCCTTTAGTAAATAAACCCCAATGCCTCTTACTTCAGTGCAGTACCCATAAATTGTTGTATCACAATGTACAGACTACTAACATAGTACTTTTTTTCTTTACAGAACTGGAAGGACTGGAAGGAGCTCTAAATTTGGAATGCTTCAAATAATTGATTCATTCAAATAAAAGTGTTTATTCATTTGTCTCTCACTAAAGTCTGGTTTTTATTCAACATATATACCCTTATTATAGAGATGTAAACATTTTTGAGCAGATGGCTTATATAAGTTGCCCAGATTTTGGCATGCCACAAGTGAGTAGTGTGGTCAAATATTCATGAAAATGTTTTGTGCAATATTCTCTACTTATTGTGTATGACCTTGTTAATCCCAGCTGTGAAGCTTAAGGATTGGTGGGGGGGGGGGGGGGGGGACTGTCTCTCAATGGAGCTGGTTCACACAGGTCCGGGGCGGCCGCGATCTGCAATTTTCAAAAGGGTCCTGTGCGTGTTTGGGTCCGGTTCAAGGGCGAATTCAGGCAAAAATTCTGACCTGATTCACACCTGAACCGGTGAACAGGAACGTACCGGACCCCATTCTGGGAACCGAAGCCACGCATGTGTGAACTTAGCCTGAGCATTAAAGAGGAGCTTCAGTCTCCTATGTAAAAATTAAAAGGCAGCAGCTACAAAAACGATAGCTGCTGACTTTTAATGAACAGCCACTCACCTGTCCCACGATCCAGCGCCATCCTCACCCCAGCCATTTTCACCCTGTGTGTCTCTCTCCCCAGCGCTGGCATCTTTGCTATGGGTACCCAACTGTGACAGCTTGTGGCTTCACAGCCGGGAGCCCACTGCATATATGCGAGTGGCGCCGCACACTGTGAATGGTCCACCAGTCTTCTAGGACCTTTGCTGTGTCCCAAAAGTCTGCAGGAGGGCAGAACTTCTGCTTCTGATCACCCAGGCAGTTGGAGCGGAAGTGGGAAGGAGTACCTGTCAAAATTGGGTATCCACCCCCCCTCCTCCCCAAAAGCTCAATTTCACAAACCGGTGAGGTCGTAAAGCAGAACTTCCCCTTTTGGGTGCAGCTCTGCTTAATTATACTTACCATCGCCTAGACTGCAAAAAAGATTTTTGAAAATATGCATTTTTCATTTTCTGTCATTGTGAATTTAGAGGTCCAATTTCTGTGGGCTCATGCAGAAAAAGAGTATACTTTGATGAATTGACTGGTGTTCATGGACTCCCTTCATTGTCTTCTTGGCACACAAACTGATGACATGTTCTGGACAACCCTACTTTGATGAGATGGTCTGGGCAGACAGACCTAAATGGCATGGGTACACTAACTTTGCTGGCATGGTCTAGATTTCTTATGGAAATATTTAAAACTGTAAGAAAGAAAAAGGATTTGTATAGGCCATGGAAACCCTGCGTATATTTACTTTCAAACTGTAAACAGTAATTTTCTAGATGGTTACTACAGGAAAAACTGAATGTTTTTCTCAGCTTTACGAATTAATAGTTTGTCAAGATTTGTTGGGCAGTACAGTGACTTAGGGGTTAGCACTTCTGCCTTTGCAGCATGGAGAATGCATGTTCTTCTGGGCCTTGCATGAGTTTCATCCTAGTGCTCTGGTTTCCTCCCACACCACTCCAAAGACATGCTTAGGACTCTTGCCTGAAATGGCCTAAGTATATGTATGTACTGTATACAGTATGTGCGAACCTGACCTAAACTACCCCCCCCCCCTTCCCCTTAAGCTGCAATAGGCAGTGTTTACATGCCACGGTCATGATGCTTTGCAAACATGGCAATGTTTATCTGACTTTACCTGGCTTGCTGCCCACCGAACGATATACCTTCAAGCAAATGGGGAGATGCTGCATTTTTTTTGCCAAAAATTGAGTTGAAACAAGCAGTGAGGAGGCATCGCATTGCTTCTTCACCAGCCGTCAGTATCCTCTAAAGTGCAATCCAAACACGGATCAGGCTTTAGATGAAAGGGAGATTTAGACACATATCTGAATCTACTGTAACTCTTGTAGTAGATATTATTGCTAACTGACTGTACAATCTACAAAGTTGAGATTTTAAAATACAAATATGAAATAAGTGGTCATGCAGTGGGTTTCCCCTGCAAGGGTTAAATCCATGTTTTATATAGGGGTAAAATAATAAGTAGAAGTAGTTATCTTATTCTGCACTCCAAAGGCTTCCTCCCACTGCCCCAGTCCTGGGAAGTTGCTTCCCGTCCCTGCTCAACCAGCAGCCACTTTGTTTGCATGATCAAGGACATCAATGGTCCCATCCACTTCCTGAAGCACTGGAGAGCATAACAGAGTAACACAGAAACCCCAAGAAGTTTTGCGCTAGGGCCTAAAGATTAAGTCGCTGTCACTATACTTAGATACAAGGCACAGCAAAATAGAAAACCAAAAGTGCAATGTTAGAAAATGAAGGATAAAAATAATTAAAAATGACAGCAACCACCAACTACATATGCATAAGCTGCAGCAAGTTTATATGATTGCTACAATAATAATCCACCTCAAAATAAAGTGCTAATGCAAGATGTGCAAATATGCAGAAAAAGTGCAAAATAAATGAAATACAGATTTGTGCAAACCATGCAAAAAGTGCAAAGTTTAAATGTACTGTATGTAGCAGAGTTCACTGTGCGGGTGTAAATAGAAAAAATGAATTGCCTTATTCTAAATAGCTGTATCAAATAGTTCCAATGAAAGTGTGAAAGGTCAGCAGATGAGAACAATAAAAGGCTTCTGCTTCTAGGTTACATGCATGACATGCCACCCCTGTGAAGCAAGCAGAGGCTTAACAGAGCTGAATGACCTCCAATACAGAGTGATCATATAGCACGTATGATGTTTCAAAGGTCCTCTCACATTCCCAAGAGTATTCTCCAGACTCACAGGTAAGTATGGCACCTCAAATTAATCTGCCTCCAGGCACATATTCCCTCACTTCACAGCCCTCCAAAAAATGTCACCAGGGTCCGCAAACATGTACCACAGTAAGGCACAAGAATAAAATACTTTCCATAGTGAAGAACCGCTTAAAAGTAGATATTTATTAAGTTAATGCATTTACAAATCATGCAGAGTATACAGCACTTCTATTACATGGAAAAACTTCCATATGCATGCATGGTAGGCATGTATTCCGGCTCTGCCCCTACATGTTTCATCACATATGACGTCATCAGGGGTATGGCAGGGAAGACCATCCTCTTTTTCACACTTTCTCCATTGGGACTATTTGATACAGCTATTTAGATTAAGGCGATTCATTTTGTTCATTACAGTGGACACTGCTACACACATTTAAACTTTGCACTTTATGCATGGTTTTCATAAATATTTATTTTATTTTGCACTTTTTCAACATATTGGCATTATGTTGGTATGAATTTGTTATAATCAAACTCTAATACAGTGCCACCCTTGTACCAGTACCCTAGGTGTTAAATTAATGAAACATGGCATATGTTCCCAACATATGTCTTAAAAATGAATAAGAAAAATATATTCCCGGAGGCAGGGCCGGCACTACCACTAGGCAGCTGCCTGGGGCGCACTCCCACCTAAGGACACAGCAAAACCTTGCCTCACCTCTTCCTCCTTCTTGTCGCCCCTCCCCAGGCTCCCGTGTCTGTGTTTATCTTGGAGCCCCAGGGCATAGGACCAGTGTAGGAATGTTGGCTACAAAGTCTCTGTGAGATCCTAGCTCATCGCTCCAGCTGGAGAGAGTGGAGGGCGTGCTGGTGTACTGATCACTGCTGCTCAGGGCCACCGATAGTGGGCTAGCACTGGTAGTATATGGACATATGGAGCTTTTACTTGCTGCAGGGAGGGAGAGACACAGACACAGGGCATCTTTCCTGTGATTGCCAACCTAGGGTTGCCACATTTTCCATCCTGGACTGAGAAGTTCTGTGGGCCTCTGTAGTGGAAATTCCCCAGGTGTCCCACTAGCCCGCACTAAACAGTGCTGCAGACACAGTTCTGGTTCCCCAACAGCTGGCAGGTCACCGGGATGAACACCAGGCCACCCCAGTGTTCATCCCGGCCTCCCAGGTGACCTGCACTTCCCCCCTCTCCACTTCCTTGGCAGCATCTGGCTGGGAACTTTAATGGACATGCCTCACTCCCGGAGGACATGTTTCTGCTCTGCACACGGACATCACTATGTTGTTCAGGGCCAGTGTGAGGGTGTCCCTGCCGGAGACAAATGTGCTGAGGAAGACCTGACCCTGGGGGACCTTTAGTGCCAAAGCTCGGGATGTGGTGAGTGGAGGTTGGAGGCCAGTTATGAGCTGCAAAGTGGAGCTGTCAGTGACCAGCTGTTATGGAACCAGAACTCCCAGGGGCTCTGACAGCTTCTGCTGGACTTCTAGCCTGTCCATATACTACGCTAGCCTGTCTATATACTACCCTAGCCTGTCTATATGCTACCCTAGCCTGTCCATATACTACACTAGCTTTTCTATATACGACCCTAGCCTGACTATATACTACTCTAGTCTGCCTTTATACTACCCTAGCCTGCCCATATACTACCCTAGCCTGTCCATATACTATCCTAGCCTGTCCATATACTACCCTAGCCTGTCTATATACTGTCCTAGCCTGTCCATATCCTACCCTACCATGTCTATATACTACCCTAGCATGTCCGAATATACTAAACTAGCCTGTCTTTATAGTACTCTAGTTTGCCCGTTTACTACCCTAGTCTGCCCCTATACTACGCTAGCCTGTTTATATACTACCCTAGCCTGTCTATATGCTACCCTAGCCTGTCCATATACTACACTAGCTTTTCTATATATGACCCTAGCCTGACTATATACTACTCTAATCTGCCTTTATACTACCCTAACCTGTCTATATACTACCCTAGCCTGTCTATATACTACCCTAGCCTGCCCATATACTACCCTAGCCTGTCCATATACCACCCTAGCCTGCCTATATACTAACCTAGCCTGTCTATTTACTACCCTAGCCTGTCTATATACTAGCCTAGCCTGTCCATATACTACACTAGCCTGTCCATATACTACCCTAGCCTGTCTATATACTGTCCTAGCCTGTCCATATACTACCCTAGCCTGTCTATATACTACCCTAAGGTGTCCGAATATACTACCCTAGCCTGTCTATATACTACTCTAGTCTGCCCCATACTACCCTAGTCTGCCCCTATACTACGCTAGCCTGTCTATAAACTACCCTAGGCTGCCCCTATACTACCCTAGCCTGTCAATATGCTATCCTAGCCTGTCCATATACTACACTAGCTTGTCTATATATGACCCTAGCCTGTCTATATACTACTCTAGTCTGCCCCTATACTACCCTAACCTGTCTATATACTACCCTAGCCTGTCTATATACTACCCTAGCCTGCCCATATACTACCCTAGCCTGTCAATATTCTACCCTAGCCTGCCCATATACTACCCTAGCCTGTCCATATACTACTCTAGCCTGTCTATATACTACCCTAGCCTGTCTATTTACTACCCTAGCCTGTCTATATACTACCCTAGCTTGTCCATATACTACTCTAGTCTATCTATTTACTACCTTAACCTGTCCATATACTACATTAGTCTGTCTATATACTATATCATTTTCTACTGTTTTTAAAAATTTGGAAGTGTTTTTGGGTGGGGGTGGGGGGGGTGCAAGTAGCTGATCTTGCCTAGGGCGCAGAATAGTCTAGCACCCGCCCTGCCCGGAGGTTAGGAAAAAGCAACTTTTAAAATAGTGACTGGCTGACACTTTAAACATGTGCAAGGCTGCTATCCCATGATGGACGTGGAATCAAAAAACTGCAAGAGAAGAGGGGAAGGAAAGAGAGGCGCCAAGCTGGCTATGGTGTAGAACAGTTTGATATAAAAAAGTAAAATGTACAACATAATGCACTCAAAAGATGTGTAAGGACTTTAAGACCGGTAATCCACCATGCCTTAAAAACCGATATTATCCACACTGCTACCATGCCACTAATGTATCTGCCAAATCCAAAGGAGTATCCATACTCCTATCTGGGGGGGTACCCTGGATATGTAGTGATACCTTGGTAGACACTGAAGGCCGCTATGTTTTCATTAAGGGCTGGATAGGGGACAAGAAGGTCACACTGGCTACTATTTACGCCCCTAATGACCGACAGGATACCTTTTTACACCGCATACTCACGTTGCTGACAGAATTCAGAGAGGGCCAACTGATCTTGGGGGGTGACCTTAACATACCCCTGGTCCCTACAGTAGACACTTCCTCGGGCGCCTCATCCGTACGCACGGGCACACACAAACGCATAATCCGTGATATCCACGATGCTCAACTATTAGACATTTGGAGATTACACCACTCGGGCGAGAGAGACTACACCTTTTACTCGTCCCCACATAAAGTGTATTCGAGAATAGACTATTTCTTTATCCCACATAGTCAACTAGAAGCCATCCAAAATGTGGAGATAGGCAGTATTACGTGGTCAGATCACGCGCCCATCACTCTGCGGTATAGTCTGACACCTGCTCTGAATATTAGATCCAAATTCTGGAGACTAAATGAAAGTCTGCTCCAGACACCAGAGGTCATAGCGGACGTCACAAACGAGTTGAAACATTACTTTCAAACTAATGATATAGAGGACTGCGACCCTGGTATTTTATGGGAGGCCCACAAGACTGTGATAAGAGGAGTATTAATTAAACATGGCGCTCGCATCAAACGAGAAAGGGAGCAACAGTTACTCCTACTCCTCCATAGAATCCATGTCATTGAATCAAAACACAAACAAACCCCAGGGGCCGCTCTAGAAACAGAGCTACTTTCCCTTAGAAAGCAAACAGTTGACCTATTACACTATAGAGCCAAGGCGGCACTACAAGTCTGTCGAAAATTCTCTTACGAATCAGGGAATAAATGCGGGAAACTACTCGCTAGAGCAGTTAGAAGTCATAAATTAACCACATACATTCCCCATATCATAGCCCCGTCGGGACAGAAAAAGACCACACCAACCCAGATAGCGAAGGAATTTAGGGACTTCTACTCGTCCCTATACAACCTTCCAGTACGACCACCTAACCAAGTGACAATAGATGATTACATATCCACAGCTCAAATACCCCAAATCTCGACAGAGGCGAGCACAGAATTAGATGACCCCATTACCGTGGAGGAGCTACAGCGAGCGATGGGTGGGATGAAACCTGGCAAAGCCCCGGGCCCAGACGGGTTGACATTACAATACTACCAAACCCTCCTACCGCTCCTGGCCCCTTATATGGTTCGGATGTTTAACTGCTTAGGAGAAGGGACCTATATACCTAGAGATACTCTCAGGGCACATATCTCCCTCATACCGAAAGAAGGTAAAGATGCGGCGGCCTGTGGAAGTTATAGACCTATATCCCTGTTGAACGTAGATCTTAAACTTTTTACAAAGATCCTGGCCAATAGACTTACCCAACACATACCGGAACTGATACATTTGGATCAGGTGGGGTTTGTCCAGGGCCGAGAGGCGAGGGACAACACCACTAAGGTGCTTAATCTCATTCACATAGCCTCTACCACTAAAACCCCATGTGTCTTCCTTAGTACAGACGCGGAGAAGGCGTTTGATCGGGTTAGTTGGGCTTTTATGTCCTCAGTTCTCAAAAAGATAGGCCTGGGACATAGGATGCTGCAGTGGATTCTTAGCCTGTACTCCAATCCCACCGCCCAAGTCAAAGCCAACGGAATACTATCAGACTCATTCCCTATATCGAATGGTACCAGACAGGGTTGTCCAATCTCCCCCCTCCTGTTTGCCCTGGCCCTAGAACCCTTTTTATGTACTATACGATCTAATCCGGATATATCTGGTGTGACAATAGGTGACACCCAATACAAGATCTCAGCCTACGCTGATGACCTGTTATTTTCCCTAACAAACCCGGTAGTGTCCCTACCGAATCTAATCAGGGAATTCGATAGGTATGGAAGCTTATCCAACCTAAAAATCAACTTTGATAAATCGGAAGCGATGGGGATTAATATTACCCCGCCCAGATTGAACTCTTTAAAATCACAATTTAGATTTAAATGGTCTGATACTTCCCTCAAATATCTAGGAACCCAGATCCCTAAAAACCTAAAGCTCACCTTCGACCTCAACTTCCCGCCACTACTAACTAAGACCCGCCTACTTCTGGAAGAGTGGAACAAAGGTTTACACTCCTGGTTCGGCAGGTGCAACCTGCTGAAAATGTCTATACTACCGAAATTTTTATATTTATTTCAGACACTGCCTGTCAGAATTCCACCCCAATACCTTAAGCAAGTGCATTCCCTTTTTGTCAAATTTGTCTGGGCGAATTCGAAACCTAGGCTGCGGAGGCGCTACTTGACATTACCCAAGCAATTTGGAGGACTAGCTCTTCCAGACCTGCGGAACTATCACCGGTCAGTTCACCTAGGTAGAACGATAGACTGGAACAGACATGGCCACAATAAGCTATGGATACAACTGGAGCAAGCTCAGTCCACAGTCCCCTTGAAAGGAGCGGTGTGGTGTTATGATCAGCTACCGACAGTATTGAAGTCACACCCGGTAATAGGCGTGACCCTTAGAATAGGCGCATCTATTCTATCCACTACCTCCATCTCCTCTAGAAACTCTCCTCTTTACCCGATATTGGGAAATCCATCTTTTCCCCCTGGTTTAGACCAATCGGAGTACAAGACACTTACATCGTCTGGTAGGGACCGGGCATCGCATTTCTTGGTTGAAAACCACTGGCCCTCCATTTCAAACTTGACCAATGTTGAGGGACAATTCCAACTACCATTCTGGAAAGCAATTAGAATACACCACTTCCTACACTCGATCCCTAACCCAACACGGTTTAACCGCGACTTAACGACTTTTGAAGAACACTGTGCAGACGAAGGAACATTACCACGGGTACTATCTAAAACATATGAATTACTTAACTCCCCTATTGAACAACCTGACCTGACATTTATACAACAATGGGAAACAGATTTACAACGCAAGTTCACTAACACACAAATTCAAACGATTATCAGATTCTCCCTTAAAACATCTATCTGTACAAAGATACAAGAACTCAATTATAAGATCCTGACCAGATGGTACTACACGCCTCAAAAGCTACATACTTACTTTCCTAATACTACAGACAGATGTTGAAGATGTCAGACAGACACTGGGACACTCCTCCATATCTTCTGGTCTTGCCCTCTGCTTCAGCATTTCTGGACAACGGTCCGGACGATTATCCAAAAATTTACAGATCACATAGTAAGCGATGACCCAGCCTCCATCCTGCTCCATGCCACCACAATGCCCGCACGGAGCTACAAAAAGTCCATAATAAGACACTTACTAAATGCGGCTAAACATTGCATTCCACTGATGTGGAAGAAATGCTCGCCACCGACTGTTGGGTTGTGGCTTCGCAGAGTGGAGGAGATCAGGAAATTGGAGGACTTAGTCCTGACGGCACATAACAAACAGGAACAACATTCCAAGACATGGAGGCTCTGGGTGATGTTTATATTCTCTGATGAAGGGATGGCACTGCTTGCCACATGAATGATGAAAGCCCATAAGTCAGAGGATGACGTGCCCTGTCGCCTGGGTCAAAATTCCCCCCCCCTCTTTCCCTACTACTTCTCCTCAATTTTCCTTTTTCTTTTCTTTCTCTCTGACTCTCCTTCTCCCCCCTTTTTCTTTTACCTTACTGGAATCTTTACAGATTCTTTTGTTAATCACCAGGCTTTAGCTCACCTTATCTCTCCCTCACTCTCTCTTCTACGGTTATATACATTTCTCATTTAGGGAATGGGCAGTAGATCTAGACTCACTAGTACGAAGACATGGTGAGACTCACTGTCCAGTACACCGTTTTATGTTGTAGATGAAAATATGGAAGATGACCGTACCACTGCGATTATGGCTGGTACCGATGTTGTGATTATTATTATCATTGCATGTCACTACCTGTGAACACCAGTTGTTAAGGCCGACATTACATTGTACAATAGGCTGTCTCCATCCTTTTATTTATTTTTGTCATGTTTTGCTTTGTTATCTTGGCTCTTATTCTTTGTACTTTTTTCTTTTTGGAAAACAATAAAATTTATATTTGAAAAAAAAAAAAAAAAGATGTGTAAGGGCGACAGGCGAAGGACAGTGGAGGATGTGCAGTCTGGAATGGTCCAGGGGGAGCAGCTGTCAAAATGCCTGGGGGAATCGGCAGTCCAGGGAGAGCCAAAAGTCAGAGAAATCAGATGAGGGCGAGCCAATGCTGGAAAAGCAGGGGTCCGCTGAGTAGATGGTGCAAGAGGTGCGGTGTACGCCTGGAAAGATCCTACAGCCTATGTATGCGACTGTGTATCGTAGCCAATAGGGATGCTTTTCGGAGGCAAGCCATGCCTCCTTCATCAGCCTAAGGCCTCAGCTCGCCCTTGTCTGGTCCCTTTGGACTGTTGGCTCTACACGGACTGCCGTTTCCCCCCAGTCGTGTTGACAGCTGCTCCCCCTGGGCCATTCCGGTCTGCACATTCTCCGCTGTCCTTTGTCCTTTGCCTGTCGCCCTTACATATCTTGTGTATTTTTATACTTGCCAACAGTCCCGATTTAACCTGAGTTTTGGACCCTCATCCCGATCAGAGTCCGTCCCGATGAAAATCCCGGGATTTTGCTTTTGTCCCGGGAATCGGCAAAGACCACAGCGGGCTACAAAAAGATGGCCGCCACGAGATCTCTTTCCGGTGTTTCTTCAGATTCGGTGACCTGACATAATTTGTAACGTAAGTGACATTCCGTCGCTGCCATCTTTCTACACCCCGCACTCGTCCACAGTAAGGATACAGTGAGAAGGTGGCAAGCGGACATTTTGTTACACCCACCGGAGTCTGGCATTCCACACTTATTTTAACCACTAAACGGAGCTTATATAGTGACATTCAGTGTTTTTAAATCAGTCTGACTGTTTTAAAGTTGAATTGTAAAAAGCAGCGGCAAGCCTGCTGATCTCACAGGTTTGCTCATCTGACAGAACACCGCTGATTTTACAATTCAACATTAAAACAGTCATACGGATATCCAAATACTGTATTTCACTATACAAGCTCTGTTTAGTGGTAAAAATAATAAAATGCAAGACTCCGGTGGGTATAACAAGATGTCCGCTTGCTAAGGATGAGCTCAGGTGTGTTCGCAAACAGCACATGCAGAGCCCTCCAGGAAATCGGCACTGCGGAGCGCTAATCACAAGCTGTGAGACATTTCCCGATCTCTGCAGTCGCTCATCGGGACAATGTCTCACTGCCTGTGATTAGCGCTCCGCAGTGCTGACTTCCTGACGGGCTCTGAACGTGCTGTTTGCAAACACGCCTGAGCTCATCCTTACCGCTTGCCACCTTCTCACTGTATTCTTACTGTGGGCGAGTGCGGGATGTAGCAAAATATCAGCGACGGAACGTCACTTCCGTTTCAGAATGTGACGGGTCGCCTAATCTGATCAAACACTAGCTTTCCCTTTGTGTTCAGTGGAGAGGGGCCTCCGATCCGTGCAGCCAATCAGCTTCTCTCATCATTGAGGGGCTCCGCTGGGGACACCAGATGTAAGGAGGGGCTCCGCTGGGGACACCTACTGTAAGGAGGAGCTCTGCTGGAGAACCTGGTGTAACGAGGGGCTCCGCTCAGGACACTGATGTAAGGAGGGGCTCCACTGGGGACACCAGATGTAAGAAGGGGCTCCGCTTGGGATACCAGTTGTAAGGAGAGGCTCTGCTGGGGACACCAGATGTAAGGAGGGGCTTCGCTGGGAACACCAGATGTAAGGAGGGACTCCGCTGGGGACACCAGCTGTAAGGAGGGGCTCCGCTGGGGACACCTGATGTAAGGAGGGACTCCGCTGGGGAACCTGATGTAAGGAGGTGCTCCGCTGGGGACACCTAATGTAAGGAGGACCCCGCTGGGAATGCTGGATGTAAGAAGGGACTCTGCTGGGAATGCCTGGTGTAAGGAGGGACTCTGCTGGGGATGCCTGGTGTAAGGAGGGACTCTGCTGGGGACACCTGACGACATCTGGTGGCAGGCGACGGTGGCAAGTGACACGTTTAGAGCTTCTACTGATTCTGCATTATGGTGAGTTGAATGATTTCATTTTATATTACAATGTAATAATAGAAATAATGAGCTTCAATCATCATGATACCATAACAATCATGGTGCCGGGATGGTTGAAGCGCCAACACCAGGTGTTTGGAGTATGTGATTTTTGTTAAACTTTATGGAATTGTTAAACTTTATGATTGTTAAACTTTATGGAATACACATATTTCTATTGTGGTGTAGGATCTAGGCCCGCAGTCCCTCCATCCCTCTTTCTTTCCTTCCTTCTCTCTCCTTCCCTCCCTATTTCTTTCTTGCTCCCTAAATCCCTTGTTCATCTCAGACTCGAACCATACCCCCTTTAAGCCAGGCCCCATGTAAGCCGCACCCATTATTCCAATTAAACCACACCCGTTGCACACCATATTTTCCTCTCCCCACTACACCACGCCTAAAAATGAATTCCCTGACCCCTAATTATAATAAGACTCCGCCTACCGACAAAAAAGTGTCCCTATACATTTTTTGATGTTAGCAACTATGCACATTTTACATTTTACTTTTTTATATTAAACTGTGCTACACCATAGCCTGCTTGGTTCCTCTCTGTTCTTCCCCTCTTCTCATGAATTTGATATATTTTTATGAAGTCAAATCTTGCATTAGCACTTTAATTTTGGAGTGAATTAATATTGTAGCAATTGTATGAGATTGCTGCAGCTTACGCATACTGTATGCAGTTGGTGGTTGTTGCCATTTTTAATGATTGTATTTTTCCTTATTCCTCGGTGCCTTTACTGCAATTCTTAATTTTTAATTTCTCTAGAGTTCAGCTTTAAATAAATAATGCAAAATCTTCCTTGCAAGTAAATGAGTGATGCCTCCCCAGACTGGGGGGTAAAGGAGCAACACGGCATAAACAGCTGAATGGGGTATTTGCCCCCTCTAGTGATCCTATGGCTGGTGATATGCTGTCAATGACAGGATCACTAGTACTGTATGACCTAAGCCTAACAACCAGGTAAGTAGTATTTTCATAAGGAATCAGGGATGGCAGCTCACATATTTCTAGTAGCGATGGTTTGCTAAGTAATCATTAGACCTCATAGCAACTTTCCCAGTCCAGACAAAACATTCAGACCAAAAAGTTCCTCAAGGTCTTTAGCAATAGAGGTAGACAGTGAATGCAAAAGAGAGCAAGGACAGGCAGAGCTACACAGCTGTCTGCCCCTGCAACTCTGAAGGTTTACAGAAAGACTTGCAGAATCTCCACTTTGCCCAGTGCATAAACCAACTACTTTAAAAGCTATGGTGCTAGTTCAAATATGCATTTTAAATACTTACATGATCTGAAAGTTTATTTTTTAACAGATGGTAGTCTTATTGAATGGATCTTCTCCTCCTGCACTCAGTGTACAGCTGTGTTCCCAAGCTGAAAGACTCATAATCTATTAGTCTTCGGTTTTCTCTAGTTACTTCATGTAATGGCCCTTGAGTATTGATTTAATAAATACATCAGACATATTCCATTGCAGATAACTTCCTGGTGAGTCTTTGAATTTTGATCTGAATTTAGTGTTTCACAGTCATTAAAAGACCTTAATGACAAAAGGTCTTCAACAGTTTGTTTTACTTTACAAGTCTAGGATGGGGATCTTTCTTGTGCATAAGGGAGATCCAGAATAGAAATAGACAATAGGATTAAGACATTACATTACCCATGAGATTACCCAGTTACATTTCAAAATAATATCAACATTTTTTGGCTTATGATTTTATCGGACAGATGTTAGTTTATTGGCTGAAATATGTAATATTTTAGAAAAGCATATTACTTATGTTTTCCTGTTATCTACACGGTACATGTAAAGTAAACCAAGTTTGTATTGTATCCTAAATTGCAAAATAAAATAGGTCTTTTTATCTAACTACTAAGATCCACAATATAGACCACATTGATGAGGTCAGGAGCTTCCAAACTTTGCATGCAGATGAATAGCCATGCTCTACATTACAATCTGTTAATTATTTTTTTTGGGGGGGTTGAGTTCTGCTGATCTTCTCCAGTCTCTTTCAGACACTTGTGACTACAACTGCATGCATTTGCTCCTGCCTCGGGTGCACATCATTGCTCTGGGCTTATTGCTCAATGGTGATCACAGTGAACCATGCCTGCGCAATGTTCATCTGTGGTTCCAGGTGTCTTCTTGCTGATCACTTGACATCTCAGGATCCTTTCTCTTTTCCTCCAGAGTTTACTCTGGGCAGTCCCCAAAGTTGTAGAGAACAGCACTCTCATGGCAACTTCAGTGCCATACCATTCTCTGTACCATTGTACTGTGAGCCTAGGATGACGTAATTACTCACAACTAGGGTTGTGTCCATGATGGCCTAAGCTCACAGGAAGTGGGTGTCATTCAACACAATAGAGGACCAGGAGCAAGATATTGGCATGGAGTATCTGTAGGAGACAGCACTGGACAGAAGGTTAGTATTCCAGTGAAAGCTTCTTTTTTAATGCTTACAAGACCTGGGGTATTTCATTTTTAAATACTTTAAAAACGTAGAGTTGGGCTTTAATGTTCGTTGGGTAGAAGTTGGATAGCTGGATGTAGTAAAGGAGAATAAAACACAGACTCTAGATCACAGGCATAAATGCTCAATTCAAGTTAATATTACCTACTATCAATGGAAGGAGCATGAAGTACTAGGAGTAGGGTACTAGATGAATTTAGATATACCAAGTTATTGCAATGGCTTTCGGTGATAATTGTTTGTGTAAGCTGATGTGGTAATATGTTCTTGATTTTAATGTATATTTTTTGTTAGGAGTTTGATCAGGTAAAGCATGAAAAGTGGTATAATGGGTACTAGGATACAGTTAGTTTGATACAGGAGACTATAGTAACATCATTGGCTATAAACATTTTTAAAAAATCCTAGTATGTAAATCCTAGAAGACTAGCTTAGTGTGTAGAAGGCAGCATGGCAACTATTGCCAAGTTTTTTTAAGAGACAGAGTAGTTTTGGGGTCTAACACCAGCAGTATGTATATGGAAGACAGGGCAAGAGTGATAACCATTAGTGCCTGAAGTCTTCCTTTTGGATAATGCTGTTCTGTACATAATCTATGGGCTCTCACATGCTAAAATAGATGGTCCAAAAAGACAGTGTTAGATATTGAGTAGGTCACTACTACCAAAGTAATTTTAATTGTGACCAGTCACTGGTGAAATAAAATAAGAGTGAACAGAAGTTGTGTATTGTGAATGAGTCCCTGGTGCCCTGTGTAGCATAACTGCCTTTCAATTATATCATGTATATCCTTTATAGGAATGGCTACAAAAGTCCTCCAGGGCTTCTGCCCGTCCCGTCCGTTTTTTAAACACCTAATAATTACTGTGTTTACATATGCTGACAGTATGGAAGATATTTAGTTGCGTACATTGTGTGTTTTTGCAGTGTCATCCCAACTAACTGGCAGATTGCCGTTTTTCTAGCCGACGTGAACCCACACTAGGGACTGCACTTTCACCTAGTCTTTTTCATCTAAACAATGCCAGTCCACCTGGCTCTCCTACCCTGGGAGTTACCCTTGTATCACAAAAACCTGTAGGTACTGTCACTTGAGTGTATTGGGTTAAACGTTTGTTGCCACAGCTACAGATGAAGAATTCACTATACAGCAATATATTAACTGTGGCACAAACTATGAAATGCATCTGATCACCTGTATTTCATGCAGCCTACAATGTATACGTTGTACCACACATCCTTTGAGAACCCACATAGGGGAACATTATTGTGACACAAATAATCAGAATGCTAGAAATATTTCTAATGCAACAGGTCACTTGGGAATGCCATCAGGGCGTTCTCTCCACATTCCGCTTCAGAGGAATAGAACGGTTGTCTCACTCACCCAGTGAAGGTGATAGGAAAATAATTCTACTGGGGAGAGAGGTATGGTGGATTTTCAGAATAAAAACTAGATCGCCTAAGGGGTTAAACCTGAGGTGGGATCTGGATTTGCATCTACATTAGAATGCCTCTCCCCAGTGCCTTTCCTCTCTTCTGGGGTCTTTTTCACATACCTGGGTTGTTATTTTCATTTTTGTTATTTTTTATTTTTGAATTTCATGGTGTTTTTTCTTATGCAAATGTGTATATGTATATGTGCATGTACAGTATCTCACAAAAGTGAGTACACCCCCCACATTTTTGTAAATATTTTCTTCTATCTTTTCATGTGACAACACTGAAAAAATTTCACTTTGCTACTATATAAAGTAGTGAGTGTACAGCTTGTATAACAGTGTAAATTTGCTGTCCCCTCAAAATAACTCAACACACAGCCATTGATGTCTAAACCGCTGGCAACAAAAGTGAGTACACCCCTAAGTGAAAATGTCCAAATTGGGTCCAAAGTGTCAGTATTTTGTGTGGCCATGGAGTTCATCAGAGCTTTAAAGGTTGCCCCTGGAGTCCTCTTTCACTCCTCCATGACGACATCACAGAGCTGGTGGATGTTGAAAACCTTGCGCTCCCCCAAATTCCGTTTGAGGATGCCCCACAGATACTCAATAGAGTTTAGGTCTGGATACATGCTTGGTCAGTCCATCACCTTTACCCTCAGCTTCTTTAGCAAGGCAGTAGTTGTCTTGAAGGTGTGTTTGGGGTCGTTATCATGTTGGAATACTGCCCTGTGGCCCAGTGTCCGAAGGGAGGGGTTCATGCTCTACTTCAATATGTCATAGTACATGTTGGCATTCAGGGTTCCCTCAATGAAATGTAGCTCCCCAGTCCCAGCAGCACTCATGCAGCCCCAGACCATGACACTCCACCACTGTGCTTGACTGTAGGCAAGACACACTTGTCTTTGTACTCCTCACCTGGTTGCCGCCACACACGCTTGACACCATCTGAACCAAATAAGTTTATCTTGGTCTCATCAGACCACAAGACATGGTTCCAGTAATCCATGTCCTTAGTCTGCTTGTCTCCAGCAAACTGTTTGCGGGCTTTCTTGTGCATCATCTTTTTTTTTTAACAACAAGTTTGGTCTTTATTTGAGAAAATATAATGTACAGAATACAATAAGCGAAATTAGTATGCCAAATACACAATACCGTTATGCAACGTAAGATAGTAAACAGCAGACAATGTTAGCTTAGCATTAAGTATTATTCCATGTCAATGTCACCGGACAGGGGGGGGGGGCAGCAACATAACATATAGAAATCAATTGCTCGGTACAGAGAGGGGGGGGGTGCCAAAAGACAACATGCCCATCTCGCACTACATATATTGTTCAACCTTAGAGCATCCAGATACATAGAGGGGGAGGTCAGATCGAGTCAGTCCACGGTTGCCAGACTTTGGCAAATTTTTGGGAACACCCTCTACTTATATAAGTTAATTTATATAGAGGTATAACTGCATTTATTAAGTTCTCCCAAGCTCTTATTGTAGGGGGGCGACTAGATGTCCATTTCAGCAGAATCACTTTTTTAGCATAGAATAGTAATAGGGCCAATAATAATTTGGTACAGCGAGGTCTCTGTTCGTCGTCTTGAATACCCAACAGAGCCAACTCTGCCGATAGAGAAATTTCCAACTGTAGTCGGACATTTATAAATTCCTCTATAGCAGCCCAATATCCGGAGAGTCTAGGACTGTTCCAGAACATGTGAATATAGTCACTGTCCGGTGACTGGCACCGCGGACAATTGGAGGATCTCTGTGGAAACGTTCTGTGCAATGTCTGAGGTGTGAAGTATACCCCGTGCAGGAATTTTGTCTGGATTAATTTATCCCTAGAGGAGATCAGTATTTGAAGATTATTTTCAAAGCATTCTTCCCATGATTCCCTGTCTAAGGTCGGGATGTCTGTCCTCCACTTAATCCACAAGGCCTCCATCTTGGGCGAGCCTTTCTTAAGTAATATAAAGTATAGCGTAGACAAGGGCTTTTGCAGATCTTCTTGTGAGAGCAACTCCTCAACCGCATCAGCCTGAATAATAGGCGGGACCGGAAACTGCGCTTGAAAGGCATGTCGCAACTGATAATAGCGGAAAAACATCCATCCCGGGAGATTATGTCTAATCGCTAGTGCACGGAAGGGGATAAGGGATCCTGATGCCATTATATCTTTTAAGACCTTGACACCAGACCTAGCCCACACCTGCGGATCCGGAATGGTCTGAAAATGCGGGAGGGCTGAGTTCCCCCACAACGGGCAGTATGGAGACCATTGGTTGATGGCTAGGAACATTTTCCTAGCCATTCCCCAGACTCGCAAAGTAGCACCAGTAGGAGCAGGCAAGGAGGGGTACGATGAAGCCCCTCGGTAGGCCAGGTTACTTAGTTCAGTAAGTGATCCCACGATAGCCGCCTCAAGACACACCGCCGCTTTGGCTCTGGATTGTTCGAACCACCACCTGACCGTGACCAGGACAGCCGCCCAGTAGTACACCATCAGGTTAGGTAAAGCTAGGCCTCCATAACTCACAGGGAGCTGTAAAGTGGATCGTGCTATACGTGGAGACGATCCCCTCCACAAAAAGGAGCCAATACACGTATCTAGATTCTTAAAAAAAACTTAGGGTATCCACGTTGGGCAATTTCGAAATATATAGTTGAGCTTGGGTAGGTATATCATTTTTAAAATATTGATCCTCCCAAGGAGATTCAGTGGCAGATTGGCCCAACGGGAGCAGTGCTCTTTCAGTTGCGCAACTATTGGAAAAAGATTGAGGCGCTGATATGCCTGGGGCTCTCTCGCTATCCTTATACCAAGATACGTAAATTCTTCCACCCATCTCAATGCCGTCTGAGGTGCCAACTCTTTTGCCCGCTCATCTAAAGGGAAGAGGGCTGATTTGGTCCAATTTATACGTATCCCTGAGAATTGCCCAAATTCGTCAAAGGCCTCCAGAGCAGCCTCCAATGAGGCATTGGCATCTTGCAGGTAAAGCAGGGTATCGTCAGCGTATAATGATATCCTCTCCTCCAGAGGGCCAATCTTGAGTCCCACTATGCGGTTGGATTCCCGGACCAAGATCGCCAAGGGCTCCAAGGCCAGTGCAAACAAGCTGGGGGAAAGGGGACAACCTTGCCGAGTGCCCCTCTGAAGGAGAAAGAAATCTGAAAGGGTATCATTTACTCGAATCCTTGCCCTAGGGCCCTTATACAGGACACGGAGCCATTGCATGAAACGAGGTCCTATTCCAAATTTCTGCATTACCGCCCATAAATACTCCCACTCAACAGAGTCAAAAGCCTTTTCTGTGTCCACAGAGGCTATGACTCTAGTTCCTCTATTATCATGGGCGGTAGCCAGATTCAGGAATAAGCGACGGATATTGATATCGGTACCCTTACCCGGCATAAAACCAGTCTGGTCGATCTGCACTAGGTCTTCTATCACCTTACCAATTCTAATAGCCAGTATTTTTGCCAACAATTTAGCATCAGCATTGATAAGGAAGATAGGCCGGTAAGAGGCGCGTTCCTCAGGGTCCTTGCCAGGCTTGGGCACCAACACAACAATCGCTTCGGATAACGAATCTGGGATGGATCCCAGTTCCGCAGACCGCAGCAGTAGCGAGGTAAGCCTAGGTGCCAGGAGTTCTTGGTATGTGGCGTAAAATTCTATGGGGATGCCATCTGGTCCAGGGGACTTTCCGGACTGCATAGCACCCAGTGCCTCCTGTACTTCCTCTAAGGAAAATTCCCTATCTAACTCCTCACGTTTCTCAGCTGTCAAGGAGGGAAAGGGAATCCTCTCCAGATACTGGAGTAGCTCATCACCGCTGAAGTCTGCTCTATATGAGTACAGATTCTGATAGAACTCAAGGAACCTTGCATTGATGTCAACCGGGGTCGTCAATAGACGACCATCTAGCGCCCTCACCCTTCCAATATGGGTCATATTATTCCTTCCCTTTGCTAACCAGGCCAATAGTCTTCCATTCTTATCACCGAATTCAAATACCCTCTGTGCACTATTCAGCATAGATTTTTGAGTTAGCTCGACTCTAAGAAGGGACAATTCCCTCAGAGAGTCCTGCCAGAGCACATAACGATTCTGATCAGGATTTTGTATATACTCCTCTTCCTTCAATTTCGCCTGTATCTCCAGGTGTCTCAGAGACTGCACAGAGTCACGCTTCTTGGTTGCTATGCGGGTCATATACTCCCCCCTAAGCCAAGCCTTAAAAGCATCCCACTGTACCAGAGGCCCAGTGGACCCATCATTGTTTAGCCAAAAATTACATAAAGCCTCAGGGAGCTCTTCTTGAATGTCAGGGTCCATAATCCAGTATTTAGACAGCCTCCACACTCTCTCCCCCACTACATGTGAAAGTCGAATAGTAACCGATACCGGAGCATGATCCGAGATGCCTCTGGAAAGGATCTCAGAGGATTCAATCCTCCGAAGTAACGCAGAGGAGGCAAAAGCCAAATCAATGCGGGACATGGTCCGGTATGTTGCAGATAGACATGTGAAAGCCCTATCCGAAGGGTGATAGTGGCGCCAAACGTCTGTCATGTGGAAGGCGGAGGCCCAATGAGAGAGTCCATGCTGGGGTGGTCCGGAAGCATGGAGTCGGTCAATGTCTCTGGAAGGGGCCAAGTTGAAATCACATATAAATAATACATTTTCAACGTTGTATAGTCTGACCTTTTGCATAAGTTCATGGAGGACGGCAACATCTGCCGGAGGTGGCAGGTACATCCCCACTATCACAAACGGAATTTCGGAGATTAATGCATGTAAGAGAATGTACCTGCCCCCCGGGTCCAACTTAACCTCCACAATCTGAAATGGAAGGGATCTATGCACTAGTATACTAATGCCTCTTGCATAATTAGAGTATGGTGCATGATAATGCGCACCTACCCAGGCCTTTTTAAGACTAAGGATGCGGGAGCCGACAAGATGTGTCTCCTGGAGTATACACACCTGTGGGCGGAGTCTCCGCAAGTAGGCAAATACCAGGGAGTGCTTAACCGCCGAGTTAAGGCCTCTCACGTTCAAGGAAACCACCAAACACTTAGCCATAGGGGAGGTGCATCAATAAAAATAAAAACGATAAAATTTTAAGAGCATCCGCCATTAATAATTTCAAGGGGGAACTTTTACCTTCCGGGCCACACTGGAAATCCATATTCCACAGAACCCCAAAAAAATTGGGCTCCGTGTGATAGGGAAATGCCAACATATACCTGCACATAAAGACCAACCGTGATTTGCATCTACATTCTTGAAAACAAAAATAATAAGTAAAAACAACAAAACAAAAAAATAACGTGGGTGCCCAAACATTAGCATCCGAAACACCCCCCCCCCCTCCCACCCCATGCACCTCGCGAACATGAGGAGCATCTGGATCCCAAAACACCCATAATACTAGAGTTAGTAACCTAAGTTAGGGTTGTGAGCTTGGATAAAGACCTCACATCTTCCCCGATACCAGGGGTTATGTGTGAGTGTAGTAAGTTCCTTTTTAGGCTGGATTCACACCTATGCAGTTTTAGTGCTTTTTGCATTTTGCAGGTTTGCACTACAGAACGTGTTCCATAGGAAACGGACTGTAAATGGACTGTAGTGCAAATCTGCAAAATGCCAAAGGCACTAAAACTGCTTAGGTGTGAATCCAGCCTTAGAGCTAGTGGAGTGAACAAAAAAGAAACCGAAAAGTAAAAAGAAAAAAGAAAAAAAAAAAAGGGGGTAACCAGGCATACGCAGAAAAGAGAGTTGCAGCATTCACCTGCCTAAACGGGCACATTCTTAAAGTCTGTTACCACAAAAGAGCAACGTCCAGACCGATGGGATCCATAGAGAGTTCCAATGTAGTCCCAACCGAAGGTAAACAACTACCGAGAACTGAAGAGCGATGTAAAGGACGAATTCCATGCTCTAAGGCCATGCACACAACTTGCACTAATGGCCGACTGAGCGGAGCAGCAGGAACCGAGAACACTTTAACATAATCCATGGCAGTCATGTTTATTGTAACCGGAGCACAGGCCCCGGACATATGGTAGCGTTCAAAGTCAGGAAACACACAGGAGAAATCGGTCTAGTAAGGCAGGAAAACATTTTAACTGGTAAATCAGTGCACCGAACTTGCAGAGTAATCTTCTTATGGGGGCAGAGTGTCCAACCAAGCCGATGCATCCTTGGGGCTAGTAAAGAAGCGTGCCGTTTCCCCATCAATCACCCTTAATTTGGCCGGGAATAAAACACTATATTTTATACCTCTCTTCCGCAGGGCCACCTTTACAGCATCAAAGGATCGCCTCTGTTGTTGTGTTTCCATGGTATAGTCCGGGAACAGTAGGAGTTTGGTGTTCTGAAAGGGAAAATCTCCCGCAGCACGAGACGCCCTGAGTAGCTCGTCACGGTCCCGAAAGTTTAATAGCCTGAGAATGAAGGTTCTCGGAGGGGCTCCCTCAGGGCCAGGTCTTGGCGGCACACGGTGGGCTCTTTCAACCGCAAAGTAAGGGGAAAGCTGAGCCGTCGGTAGCAGGGATCGCAACAGCCCCTCCGTGAACTGTGACGGGGAACGGCCCTCCACTCCCTCCGGCAGGCCTACGATTCGCAAATTGTTCCGGCGGCTCCGGTTCTCGGCATCTTCAGCTCGGTACTCGAGCGCCTTAACCTTAGTTTGAAGTGTGCGAATGGAAGCAGCGTGGTCGGTTACTGTGTCTTCCACTATCCCAACTCTGTTCTCAGCCTCCGTTACTCTGGAGCGGATCTTGTCCAGATCTTGCCGAATCAGGCCGACATCTAGCTGAACCTCCTCTATTTTTGAAGCCAAGGTGGATTGGCAGGAGGTAACGGCAGCTTGGCAGGTTGTAATAGCCGCCATGATCTCTGACAGTCCTGGAGATGCCGACCCCGAGTTCTCCTCATGGTCTGTTTGCGACGCCATATTGCTATGGCGCGCAGGGGATCTCGTGGAGCAGGAGTTTGAGACAGTTTCTGCGGGTATATCAGGGGGGAACTTCAATTCTTGCCCCTCTTCTGGTAGCCGGAAGCTTTAGAAGGCATCCAGGGATTATTGAGTCTCTTTTTTGCAGGTATAGGTAGGGAAAACGGATAATTTACCGGATCACACTCCAGGAGAGCTCAGGAACACGTCCGCTCAGTCTTCCATCCCGGCCACGCCCGATTGTGCATCATCTTTAGAAGAGGCTTCCTTCTGGGATGACAGCCATGCAGACCAATTTGATGCAGTGTGCGGCGTCTGGTCTGAGCACTGACAGGCTGACCCCCCACCCCTTCAACCTTTGCAGCAATGCTGGCAGCACTCATTCATCTATTTCCCAAAGACAACCTCTGGATATGATGCTGAGCACTTGCAGTCAGTTCCTTTGGTCGACCATGGCGAGGCCTTTTCTGAGTGGAACCTGTCCTGTTAAACCACTGTATGGTCTTGGCCAGGGCCATCTTTAATATTGACTGGACCCTGGGCAAAAAATTTCTTGGGGCTCCCCTCTATGCAGTTTCACTCTCCACCTGCTCTGAGACATACAATAAATAGCAACTAGACTCAAAATTTGTTTACTGAATCAGATCAGGCAGCGATTGTTTACCAGAGGTTAGTGTATCATTACCGCTCCCTGACTCGTTGCTAGAGGTTACAGCACATGATTTCTGCTTGTACATTGGTTGCTAGAGAATACTGTACACCAATACTGCTCACTGATTAGTTAGCTACAGGTTACTGCACATAATTACTGCTTACTGATTGGTTGCTAGAGGTTACAGCACATCATCCCCTAACTGCCTGCACACTTTGGACTGGGGTGGTAAGGGGACCCATTAATAAACAGAAAACTCTTAGGGATCTTAGGACTCCTGGGATCAGTGGCAGTGCTGGGGGGAGGGGAGGGTGTGATCAATGGCAATGCAGATTTTTTTTCACCGACTACCAATATAAAGAGGAGTTTCAACACTGGCCACCAATAAAATAGGGGTTTACACTGACCACTAATGTAATAGGGGTTTACACTGACCACTAATATAATGTAAGTATTCACAGTAACCACCAATGAAAGGCAGGAATTACACTAACCACCAATGTAAGGCAGGGTTTACACTGACCACCAATGTAAGGGGGGCATTCACACTGGCCACTAGTTTGAATGAAAAGATTCTACACCAAGCACAAATGTAATGAGATTTACACTGACCACCAATGTAACTGAGTCATTTAGCCTGTGCTCACATTTGTGTGTGTTTAAAACGCATGCAAAATTGCTTTCCTGACACCACAGAAACTTTTGGCCTTTAGCAGATACACAGCAGTACAATTAATTGTTTTTGTGTGATTTTGAAAAAGGGTTTGGGACTTTCTTTGGCATTTGTAGCGCATAGAGCAGCCCATTGAAATGAATAGGCTGCCCTACACGTGACCTACATCTTTATCCACCATGTCAGTACACCTTTGCATCCTAAAACCCAGGCTAACCTATGCACCCCAAACCTCCCCCATCCTCTCCACTCCAATCCCCTTCCCCTTTAACTCTACCTGCCTCCTCTGCTCATCTTTGCACCCACCTTCCTTACCTCCATACCTCCCCTCCTTGCTCACCTGTGCACCCCAAACTGTAATTCCTTCTCTCCCTACCTCTGCACACCCCACACTACCCTCCCCCTCACTAATATGCTTTCCTTTGCAGAACAGGCTGATGGTAGGCTTAATGGCCACAGTTTCAGGCAGGACTTTCAAGCATGACCCTTTACCTCCCCAGTGGGCATCATTCAGTATAGGTGATGGTGGATATGACCTTAGGGGGGTACGATATACATATGAATACCGCCTCTATTTACATATCAATGTTGCTGGTCCGCCGCTATTTACATATCAATGGTATTTACATATAAACACAATGTCTGCAGGTGAGTCATCTGTACACAACAATAGGGCAGAGCTGGGCAGCATTAGTAACAGAACTTCACACTGCGATATCAGGACACAGCATGGAACTAAAACCTCAAGGGACAAGGGAATTTAAACTGGGATAGTTTGCAATTATGAGGCAGATGCTTTGGGCCCCACAACAATGACAGGGCCCAGGGCAGCTGCCCCTTTTGCCCTGCCTTAAAAATGGCCCTGGTCTTGGCCACCGTGCTGCAGCTCAGTTTCAGGGTCTTGGCAATCTTCTAATAGCCTAGGCCATCTTTATGTAGAGCAACAATTCTTTTTTTTAGATCCTCAGAGAGTTCTTTGCCATGAGGTGCCATGGCGAACTTCCAGTGACCAGAGTGCAAGCAATAACTACAAATTTAACACACCTGCTCCCCATTCACTCCTGAGACCTTGTAACACTAACGAGTCACATGACACAGAGGAGGGAAAATGGCTAAAAGGGCCTAAGTTATTTTTGAGGGGATAGCAAATTTACACTGTTATACAAGCTGTACACTCACTACTTTACATTGTAGCAAAGTGTCATTTCTTCAGTGTTGTCACATGAAAAGATATAATAAAATATTTACAGAAATGTGAGAGGTGTACTCACTTTCGTAAGATACTGTATGTATGCATGTGTGTGTGTATATATATGTGTAAATACATGTGTATATTATTACCACAAGGTCTCTGAAAATTAGTGGCATACACATGGACCACCTAGTATGTATTGCAGCTGATTCTCGTTTTTATAATTGCCTGCGGTCAATAAAGACAATTAAGGGGCGGAGCCTGTAATCTTTAGAGCTATTACTTATTTCAAAGTTTTATGTCTGTAATGTGGTTATGACTAAGGCCTCATAGGTTGAAATGCGTCAACTTATTTTATCTATTACACTGTGGCTTTTCAATAAAATGAAGATCCTTTCAGAGCAACAACCAGTGTGTGGATCATCCTTTCTACATCATTCTACTCAGCCAGCGACTGTGAAACGAGTACTCCGCAGCTCTGCCATCGATGTGTTGTATGGGTGGTAGCACTGATTTTTCTGTTTGCATCCCAACTAACTAATAACTAACTACGTGGAGGCAGGAGGCAGCCTGTGACCAGGTTTCAAGGATCAAGAATCATTATCGTTACCTTCCCTAAAGAGAGCCACCTGTTGTGCAAGACCCATGGGGGAAGTTTATTAAAACCAGAGCAACTGAAATCTGGAGCAGGCAACCAATCAGCTTCTACCTTCAGCTTGTCCATTAAGCTTGGAAATTAAGGTTAAAAATGGATTGGTTGCCGTTCATAGCTGCTCCAGATTCTGGCTGCTACAGACTTAATAAATTCTTCCCACTGTCTCCTTATCACTATCTAATTTTTAACCACATCCAGTTGGTTTCAGTCAGACAACATACATAGCACATATTCGTGTTAGGAATTGAGTCTGTATGGCAATAAGCTAACACAGACCTGTAGTGCAGTGTTTGCATTCCTTTCCTGCTGAGTGACAGGGGGCATTTAAAAATGTCTGATAGAGAAGGTTTCTGATAGAGAAGATCATTTTAAACTTCCCTTATACTGTATATGAAAATATGTGTACATTCCTAAGGTGCATGAAATAATATGTGCACAACATGATGAATAATTGCTGTATTGTTACCATGACATCATTTCTACATCTAATAGGGGAAGGGTATGTAATCAGGTTGAAATAGCCAGATAGGTGCTGTCCTGGCCTGGAGGGTAGAAGTTAATGCTTTTTCTGGTTCTTTGGTTTTTGGCAAGTTCATTTCTAGGTCCGGTATTAAATAAGAGGGACAGTGGTCCGGTGTGAGAGAGGTATTTTCGGGGGAGTTTGAGGATTTTCCCTCCTGTGAAAGCCTAAGAGAAAATAAGCAGAGACCGTTGCCCATAAGGGAGAGAGACAGAGAATGATCCCCACGAGGAGCAGAGGAATGTCACATATCACCATCGGGATGTAATGTCATCTGAACCTGGGGTTTGCCCCGAAGACACCAGCACAGGTGTATGCCTCTGGAGGACTTACATCTACATGAGAATGCCTCTGAAGGACTATAATTGCTTGGACTTCACCTTTACAGGTATGGCGGGGCATCACAAGCCTGTAGTTAGGGGTAGGGTCATTTTTCACTTTTCTTAAAGTGGAGTTCCGGTCACCAGTGGAAAAAATAAAAGTCAGCAGCTACAAAAAACTGTAGCTGCTCACTTTTAAAAAACAGCCACTCACCTGTCCCATGATCCAGTTGTGTGCTCACCTCTATTGTTCTCACATGCTGACTTCGGTCCCTGGCACCGACATCCTCACTATGGGCACCCGGCTGTGACAAGTTGCAACTTCACGGCCCACATGTGCGAGTCGTGTTGAGCATTGTGAATGCTGGATGCGGTCTTCTGGGACCTGTCAGTATCCCAGAAGACTGCAAGGGGAAGGGAGAACTTTAGTTTCCGAACGCCGCGGCAGTCGGAATGGAAGAAGGAAGTGGGTACCTGTCAAAATCGGGGACCTACTCCTCCTCAGAAGTGCCAATTGTTCAAGAGGAGCAGGGAACGAGTCCCTAAAGCGGAACTTCCCCTTTTGGGTGGAGCTTCTCTTTAAGTAAATTATTGAAATGTTGTCCTTGCTTGGTATAAAGTTACAAATAGAGGTGTATTGTCAGTAAATGGCACACACATAGTTCACCAAGTGGGTCTTTACACAATAGGGTATGATGACATCTGTGTGGAGTTGAGTAGTGTGTAGACACAAGTGGTTACCTAGGGTAACGGAAGTTTAACAAGCAGCCTGTCGGTAGCGTGTACATGTTAATTGTGGAACAGCCTTTAGCAGATGTTGTTGGCTCTCCTTCCACCAGCAGTCTGTCTCCCAAAGCAATGGGAGCAGATTTGCACTGCAGAGGTTCCCATCCTGTACAGAGGTACAGAAGCTGAAGAGTTAAGTGCACGTGTGGAGCCCACACAGAGTGCACAACGGGGCCCATTCCGCTACTAGGTAGTAGTAGTGAAAAACGCTGGACAGGGGAATGTGGACATTGGCTCAGCGTGTCCCTCCTAAATACAGATTACAGAGAAGGTGTACATTGTCACGGATACCTGAGACTTAACTGGAGAACAGTTGCAGAGCAAGTTGTGTACTTTCATCTCTACAGAGTAAAGACTCGCCTTAAGGTCGAGTTTACCCCAGCCGCAGCCTTGTCCCAGAGCATTGATGAAGAGGGCACAAGGTAAAAGTACCCCATGTGAACAAAGTGACCCTGTACAAAGTGCCTAGCGTAGCCCAGAAAAACCCACACCAGGATAGACCTCTAATGTGACCTTTGCTTGGTGCCCAATGAGGAGAGAAACATGGAAGACGTGATGAACACCCTGTTACCCTGACTTGCCCCAGGTATGTTCACTGGAGCACATCGTTTTAATCAAGTCACTTAGGAAGTCTACACAGTATCTCTAATTTGAAGCAAGAAGACCAGCTAGTCCAGCACTTGTATTCACTTATTCTTCATTTGTACAGTTTGTAAACTTTCATGCTGGAAAAGTTTGACAACATAAGCAAGCAAAATCTCTTTAGTGGTTTTAAATAATTCCATTGCAGACACTTTGTGTTATGCTGCAGTCAACGAACTTGAATAGTTTATTTATGCTAAGATGATGTATTGTTGCAAGAGCAGTTGCCAGGCTTTTTATCTGGATTTTTATCCAAACAAAAATTGTTAAAAGTGAAAATATCAAATTGCAGGCTTTTGAGAGAAGAATCAAGAAAAAATTGATTACAATTATGCCACTGAGCCATAGATATTTTTCACTGATTAATTATAATAGGGGTTCTTGAAGACATGAACAGATTAGGAGAAAGGTAGCAGTAGTGCCCCCCACCACCCATAAACTGGCAACCATTAACTGTTGAAATAATGCCGCGTACACACGATCGCACATTCCGACAACAAAATCCATATTTTTTTTCGATGGATGTTGGCTGAAAACTTGTCTTGCATACACACGGTCACACAAATCTTGTCGGAACTTCCGAGAAAAATTAAGTTCAATAGCCAATGCGGCTCTTCTGCTGGATTCTGAGCATGCGTGGAACTTTGTGCGTCGGAATTGTGTACACACGATTGGAATTTACGCATACGGATTTTGTTGTCGGAAATTCCAACAAAAAATGTCCGATGGAGCCTATACATGGTCGGAATTTCCAACAACAAGCTCCCATCGAACATTTCCCGTCGGAAAATCCGATCGTATGTACGCGGCATAAGTGTATTTTAATATATAAAATGGCCAGAATTTTTTTGCTCTTAAAATTCAAGGTACAGCTAGGAAAATCACAATCTACAAGGAAAAATATATTAATTTATCCCTAAATATTTTTCTGTCAGGAACCCCCGACAGTCAGGATGATCAAAGTCAGCTTATGCTGTGCCTGCCAATACCTGAGTGAAACTGACTTGCACTGGATACAAGCATTTCCAGGGAGATCACAGCTTTTTACCCCTTTATATATACAGTATACAGTACAGCAGGTAAAATAAGTATTGAACATGTCACCATTTTTCCAGGTAAATATATTTCTAAAGGTGCTTTTGACATGAAATTTTCACCACATATCCGTAATAAACCACCCAATCTATACATACAAAAAAAAACAAAAACAAAAAAAAACAAATACGTTCAGAAATTAAGTTATATGTAATAAAATGGAGTGACACAGGGAAAAAGGATTGAACACGCTGACTGAAATGCATTTAATACTTTGTACAAAATCTTTTGCTGGTAATGACAACTTCAAGACGCCTCCTGCATGGAGAAACTAGTTGCATGCATTGCTCAGGTTGAAGGTTCTGTAGGCCTCTTCTATGAACTCTGATCTTTAGTTCTTTCCATAGATTTTCTCTTCTATTCTGGTCAGGTAATTGGCTGGGCCATGACTACTGTATAACAGAGGTCCCTTGTTACCACCTTTATCCAACCACCCCTTTGCTGCATACCCCAACCTTCTACCCCAAGAATTGAGACCACAACCATCTGGAGTAAAATTTTGGCCGTAGCAGCCAATAATCTTTATTAAAACATAAACCAATAATAATAATAATTTAACTCAACAAAACACAATCTTGTAAACACCTGGAATATCCTTTTTCTACAACTCCCGTTGGTCTTTGCAAGGGAAAAACCCACCAAAACTTAAAACTCAAAACACACTCAGGCACTGCGGTACTATACTAAAATTAGGCCTCCAGCTGACAAGCTAGCTCGGAGACAAATAACCAATAGCCCGCAGTGCACCAATAACATATTCAAGCTAAAACCCTTGTTAGCTGAAATCTCACCAACGGGCCTCATACTAGCGATGGGTCCCGATCTCTTCCATATCTGGGGTTTAATCCTTCCCCGCAAAGACCAACATCACGCCACTGCCACGACTATATCCAATCCCATACGATAAAACAACTTAAACCGTTGACTTACCAACATACCACCTGTTGAGGGAGGGAGGGAGGGACGCTTGTTCCTCTCACAAACTGAGCTGGGGCGGGATCTTCCCTCAGCTCAGTTACCTATTGCTCCACCCCAACACCACCTATAACCAATCACCACTACTCTTAAATCTCTCACTCTTCCACCAAGTTCCCCTATTAACCCTGTCATGCCCGCCCTCTGCCTATTTCTCTGCTTTTTGCTCCGGGCTTCCTTTCTAGCAGCTTTATTTTCTGAATTGAGAGTTTCCTTGGCTTTGTGTTTGGGATCATTGTCTTGCTGAAAAGTCCACCCTCGTTTCATCTTCATCATTCTGGTAGATGGCAGCAGATTTTTATTAAGAATGTCTTGGTACACTCTCCATTTATCCTTGCTTCAATGATATAAAGTTTGCCAGTACCCAATGCTAAAAAACAGCCCCACACCATGGTGCTCCAACCTCCAAACTTCACTGTTGGTATGGGGGTGTTTTTGGGGGTGATGTGCAGTGCCATTTGACCTCCAGACATAGTGTTTATTATGGCATCCGAAGAATTCAATTTTGGTCTCATCTGACCAGACTATATTCTCACAGTCTTTCCCAGGCTTGTCTAAATGTTGTGCAGCAAATTTTAAACAAGCTTCAACATGCTTTTTTCTTCAGCAATGAAATCTTGCATGGTGAGCGTGCATACAGGCCATGGCGGTTGACTACATTACTTTTTGTTTTCTTTGAAACCTGCTAATTCCAGGTCTTTCCGAAGCTCTTCACATGTGGTACATGGCTCTTGAACAACTCTTCTTATAATTCTTTTCACTTTTCTGTCAGAAATCTTGCAAGGAGCACCTGGTCGTGGCTGGTTTATGGTGAAATTATGTTCTTTCCACCTCCAGATTATGACCCCAACAGTGCTCACTGGAACATTCAGAGGTTTTTAAATCCTTCTGTAACCAATACCATCAGGTTTTTTTTTGCAACAATAAGGTTGCGAAGGTCTTGAGAGAGCTCTTTGCTTTTACCCACCATGAGATGTTTCTTGTGTGACACCTTGGTAATGAGACAACTTTTTATAGGTCATCAGTTGAGACCGAACCAGCTAATATTAATTTGCACTGACAAGGGGCAGGATTGCTTTGTAATTATTGATAGATTTAAGCCGGTGTCTTGGCTTGCCATGACTTTTTGCACCTCCTTTTCTTCATGTGTTCAATACTTTTATCTGCGTCATTCCATTTTATTATAATAAAGTGTGATCCCTCAAGCTACTAAGTGAATAATAAAAAAATATTAAAACGAAATGATAAACAGTTAGTAAAAATGATCTGCGCAGATTTCAGAGTGAGCTCTATCATATGAGTGATAAAGTAGAGTGATCCAAATATGTGTAACAAATGAACACAATACAACTATATCCAAATAAAGTGAATACATAAAATAAATATAATGAAGTCCAACTAGTCCGAGATCCGGACTACCAAGTGATATGGATGGTGACAATAATAAATGTCCATAAATGTAACAAATCTTCTAAATAAACAGTGTTTGTAAATGTGAATCTTCGTGACTAAACAGCCACGTAATGCCCACAGAGCTCTTACCTCCATAAGGAGTAAAATAAGCCTCAAAGATATCCTGTGATGGGACCAGGTACACAGCGCCCGTATTTCCAACTGATGTCCATGTGGGGAATTCTGGGTGTGGGTCACGGTCTATTGGGTTCTGTTTTCTCTCTGCTGTAGACCAGATTTTCCTCCAAGCCTTGTGATAGCGTGGTTACCATTCAGTGTCCACCACTTTTTTGTTTTGGTTTCTTTGTATGTATGTATTGCATGGGTTGTTACCGACATATGGTGAACATTTCTGTATGTGTGTATATATATATATATATATATATATATATATATATATATATATATATATATATATATATATATATATATATATATATATCTATCTATCTATATATATATCTATATCTATACTGGGGAAGAATGCTGTGATATTTTCCCTGCTAGCTCCTCTCACTAGTTCTGATCTGCCTGCATTTCAATGATAAGCGCAGAGAACCAATGATGACACCACTAAGTATAAAATAAGATTTGTAACAGAATGGTTTTATTTAAAAAATGTTATTAGTATGTTGATGATGGGGAATGGAGGAGCCACAGAGGGAAATATAAACAGAATAAACATCAGCTTTAATAAATTACACTATATTGTGATATTGATTGCTCTAATAATTTGATAACACAAAATAATTGATTTTTTCTTTTTAAGACGAGGCCTCTAAACTTCCTAGCATATTATATCTTCTACCCCGGCTTGATTTATTGCTTTTTGCAAGCCTGTTGGTTGCCCCTACCTTGGTGGATGTAGGCCAAATGCTTTCTTTGCATCTCATTTAGATGGGAATGCAGCTGTACAGACTTGTATTGCATGAGCACATACTGTACATCTATGCTCTCTCAAACACCCTAGGCACTGCTGTTATCTTAGAGGGACAACAGCTATCATCTGAAAAATCCAACACAGCTTATACTTGCCAAAATCTTGCTTGCTGCTGACTGAAATGCCACATTAGTCAACAGAATTAGGCTATGACCCAGGCTGGGCCAGAGAGTACACAGAAGAGGGCTTGGGCTCTTCAGCAAGAAGGGCAGGATCTACAGCATATGACGCTGAAGTCGTTCTCAGCTCTAGGGGGTGCACTGTGACCCTTTTGCCTTGGGTGCTAAAGGACCTTATCTTGCCATTGGCTATAACCATTATATTTTTATAAAAGTATGGAAAACACATGTATTTACACTACATGTGTACAAATTCCTATAATTTAAATTGAGAGTATAAAAAGAAAGATCACATAATATAGATCTTTGCCTATAGGGTACAACAAATATGCCAGCCATACTTTTTACTACCTAATTAATGTGTTTCCTAGAGAATGAACTTCAACAAATGTAATTACACAGCTGTCACACAGATTTGGCATTGGCTAATTGTGTCACTCTATAAAGAAGAAAAGTTTTTTTTGTTTACCCTCCAGGCTTAAAATATGATCTATTGAATGTAACAAATACTTTCCAAATGCACCCACAGACAAAGCTGCATAATACATTGATAAATTAAGTAATCCTGTCTTTTAAGAATCAAAGGCCTGAATTTCTTTCTGGAAAAATGCTAGTGTGGCCCTGTAGCTGGTAGCCTCTCTAATGCCGCGTACACACAAGCGGACTTTTCGACCGGACTGGTCCGAGGGACCGAATCCGGCTGACAATCCGACCGTGTGTGGGCTTTATTGGACCTTCAGCGAACTTTTTCTGTCGAAAGTCTGACAGACTTTAGATTTGGAACATGCTTCAAATCTTTCCGCTGTAACTCCGTCTGACCCAGTTCCTATCGAGAAATCCGCTCGACTGTATGCTAGTCCGACGGACGAAAAACGATGCTAGGGAAGCTATTGGCTACTGGCTATTAACTTCCTTATTTTAGTCCGGTCATACGTCATCATGTATGAATCCGTCGGACTTTGGTGTGATCGTGTGTAGGCAAATCCGTTCGTTCGAAAGTCTGTCAGAAGTCCGTCAAAAGTCAGTCGAAAGTCCGTCGGAAAGACCGTCGGACCTTTGATGCCGAAAAGTCCGCTCGTGTGTACACGGCATAAGGCTCAGGAGCCACAAAGCCCAGTAAATCTCATGGTCACACTGCAGGTTGGTTTCCTTTCCATCAATGATTGACTGGCCCAAGGGAAAAGAGGGACATTACTGGTGGTATCAGTGACCAGGGCAGGGGCGTTGCTAGGGGGTGGCTATTGGGGCTATAGCCCCGAATCTGGGGCCCATAGCCCCGAGTCTCTTTCCGCAGGGTCCCTGCCTAACCAGCGGGTTGCGGCTGCTGGGGCAGGCGGGCTGGCTGCATGAGAGAGGCGGAGGAGAGGAAAGAAGCAAGCTCTTCACAGCCGGGCCTCTTCAATTTTTGAGCGAGGTGCGGCGAGCAGCAGAGATATGACATAATCTCTCTTCCAAAAGGCAAAATGGAAAAATTATACAAAATATAAAAGTGTGATGAAATGTATGTAATAAAGTGCAGTCTAGTGCCGCGTACACACGGTCGGACTTTCCGGCATACTTGGTCCGGCGGACCAGAGTGTGCCGGACAATCCGCCCGTGTGTAGGCACCAGCGGACTTCCCAAAAGCCCGCCGGACCTAGATTTGAAACATGTTTTAAATCTTTCCGTCGGACTCAGTTTCGGGCGGACAGTCCGCTCGTCTGTGTGCTGGTCCGACGGAAAGCCCGCTCGTGTGTATGCTGGTCCGACGGACCAGATACGACACGAGGGCAGGGTATTGCATGCCGCGCTCGCTGCAATAGGAAAAACAAATTTTCCTATTGCGGCGAGCGCGGGGCATACCAGGCCCTTAGGTCTGGTATGGATTATAAAGGGAAGCCCCTACGCCGAAAAAACGGCGTGGGGTCCCCCCTAAAATCCATACCAGACCCCGATCCGAGCACGCAGCCTGGCCGGTCAGGAAAGGGGGTGGGGACGAGCGAGCGCCCCCCCCCCCTCCTGAACCGTACCAGGCCGCATGCCCTCAACATGGGGGGTGGGTGCTTTGGGGGAGGGGGTGCCCTGCGGGGCCCCCCCCAAAGCACCTTGTCCCCATGTTGATGAGGACAAGGGCCTCTTCCCGACAACCCTGGCCGTTGGTTGTTGGGGTCTGCGGACGGGGGGCTTATCGGAATCTGGGAGCCCCCTTTAATAAGGGGGGCCCCAGATCCTGGCCCCCCACCCTATGTGAATGAGTATGGGGTACATGGTACCCCTACCCATTCACCTAGGGAAAAAGTGTAAGTAATAAAACACACTACACAGGTTTTTAAAATATTTTATTAAACAGCTCCGGGGGGGGATCTTCTTCCGGCTTCGGGGGTCTTCTTCCGGCTTCGGGGGTCCCTCCGCTTCATCTTCTCCCGGCGTCCGGTTGGTTCTTCTCCGCTCTCTTCTCCCAGTGTTCCAATTCTTCGGCCGGCTCCTCTGCTGTCTTCAGGTAGCTCTCTTGCCAGCAGAGGTCCGGACTTCTGGGCGCCCCCCTCCCCCAAAGCACCCACCCCCCATGTTGAGGGCATGCGGCCTGGTACGGTTCAGGAGGGGGGGGGGGCGCTCGCTCGTCCCCACCCCCTTTCCTGACCGGCCAGGCTGCGTGCTCGGATCGGGGTCTGGTATGGATTTTAGGGGGGACCCCACGCCGTTTTTTCGGCGTAGGGGCTTCCCTTTATAATCCATACCAGACCTAAGGGCCTGGTATGCCCCGCGACGGGGCTCGCAAGGTGTCAATCTCGCCGATAAAATCGGCAAGATTGACATCCTTTGCTAGTCCCGTCGCACCTGAGTCACGTTCAAAATGAACGGACTTGTCCGTGTGTGGGCAAGTCCGTTCATTCTGAAAGTCCGCCGTAACTCCGGCGAAAGTCCGTCGGAAAGACGGGCGGACTTAGCCCACCGCAAAGTCCGGGCGTGTGTGGGCAAGTCCGTCCATTTTAAAGTCCGGCGCACCTGGCGGACAAAGTCCGTCAGAAAGTGTGCCGGACCAAGTAGGATAGAAAGTCCGACCGTGTGTACGCGGCATAATGAGCACTAAATCCGAATAAACTGAAGAAACAAAATAGTCTAAAGCGTATAAAAAGCTATGAAATGAGTGACAAATACACAGTGTGGGTGCAAAATTGAACAAAATAAAATATATAAATCAAACAAAGTCCATATGCATGAGGGCTAGTATAATACTAGCACATACAAATATTGTAAATACTGACACTAAAGAAAAGAAAAAATCTCAGTGCAAAGGGGCTAGTATCATACTAGCACATATGTGGTAACTCAGCAAATACGTATTAGTGACTCCAAGAAAAATAAATAAATGGTGAACAGTCCCACCACCTTGTAGTACAAAGTGCTCAAACAATGAGTCATTAGTTCCAAAAAGGCAAATCCACAAGCCACAGGAAAGGGGAACAAAGTCTTCAGTGGGGACACCTCTGTGCTCGCAAGCAGCTCACCTTACTGCTGCAAGACAACAGCTTGTAATCCAGTAACAAATCACCAGCAAGCAAGGGTCCCATCCAGTAGTTCAGGCGATTCGGGTGGTGGGTGTGCAGGATGGTATATAAAAAACATAAGCAGACAGTATATAGTATAACTCCGTGGCGGCCAAAGTGGAAAAAAGGGACAGGACACAGAAGGGGGATGCACTCACTTTTGTAAAATGAGTGTGGGTGTCAATCCAACGAACGCCGAGTTCGTATACCTCAAAAAGGGTGTCTTCAAACCGTCCCCATTTCCTCAATGCTCGTCACAATGGGATGCATATATGTAGAGTATTGGAAGAGAGTGCACATAGCGTGATCCCGTATATAAATCAGTTTATTAGGTTAAAAACAACATGGTACACTTACATTTAACAGAAGGCTATAGTAAAAAACATCGACGAGTGCCAAGCTCGTATCCTATCATCAGTCTGTGACAGTTCCCGTGCTCCAAAAGTCGGATGTGAGCTTTTGGTGAGAAATTCCAACCGTGTGTATGCTCCATCGTACTTTTGCTGGCGGAATTCCAGCCAGAAAAAGATTGAGAGCAGGTTCTCTATTTTTCGGTCGGAAAAAGTTCAGATCCGAAAATACGTTCGTCTGTATGCAATTCGGACGCGCAAAAAAGAACGCATGCTCGGAAACAATTTGACGCATGCTCGGAAGCATTGAACTTCATTTTCTCGGCTCGTCGTAGTGTTGTACGTCTCCGCGTTCTTAACGGTCAAAAGTTCAGAGAACTTTTGTGTGACCGTGTGTATGCAAGGCAAGCTTGAGCGGAATTCCGTCGGAAAAACCACCCAAGTTTTTTCTGACGGAAATTCCGATCGTGTGTACAGGGCATTAGAGTGCCTCCAAACATACAGTGGCAATGCAATCTGACTTGTCCCTTTTCAAATTCTGGATAATGTCTGAAGCCATTGCTCAAAGGCTCTCCACTATCATCCCTTAATGCTGTCAGAGATCTCCCACTTGTGCGGCATGTTCTATCCAGGTCTCAAAGTCCTCTTCCCCAGATAGAACAGGCATCCTTCCTGAAAAAACACAGTTTCTTGTACCCATATTTATTAGACAGATTTTTTCACAAAGGTTTCTACCAGCCTTCCTACATTGGGAAAGCAGGAGGGTATACTGGTGGTCAGGGGCGTTGCTAGGTAGCAAAAAGACCAGGGGCTTCAGCCCGAAGTCAGAGCCCAGCACCGGGGGGGGGAGGGGTGATGGTGCGGCAGACGGTGGGGTTGTATGGAGGGGGGTGTTACCTACCTGACATACACTGACCTACCTGACACACACTGACCTACCTGGCTGACATACACTGACCTACATGACATACCTGAAACGTACTAATCTACCTGACATACACTGACCTACATGACATGCACTGACCTACCTGACACACACACTAACCTACCTTGGTGACATACACTGACCTACATGACATACCTGAAACGTACTAACCTACCTGACATACACTGACCTACCTATCTGACATACACTGACCTACATGACATACACTAACCTACATGGCTGACATACACTGACCTACATGACATACCCGACATGTGCTGACCTACCTGACATGCACTGACCTACCTGACATGCACTGACCTACCTGACATGCACTGACCTACCTAACATACACTGACCTACCTGGCTGACACACAATGACCTACATGACATACACTGACCTACCTGACCCACACTGACCTACCTGACCCACACTGACCTGCATGACATACACTGACCTACATGACATACACTGACCTACCTGACACGCACTGACCTACCTGACACACACTGACCTACCTGACACACACTGACCTACCTATCTGACACACACTGACCTAATTGATACACTGACCTACTTACCTGACACACACTGACCTACCTATCTGACCTACCTGACACACACTGACCTACCTATCTGACCTACCTGACACACACTGGCCTACCTATCTGACCTACCTGACACACACTGACCTACCTATCTGACACACACTGACCTAATTGATACACTGACCTACCTACCTGACACACACTGACCTACCTACCTGACACACAGTGACCTACCTATCTGACCTACCTGACACACACTGACCTACCTATCTGACATACACTGACCTACCTATCTGACATACACTGACCTACCTGACATGCACTGACCTACCTGCCCTTGCCCCCTTAAAGCCTAAGTTTATTTATTTAAAATTAGCCAAGGGGCAGTCAAATCATCAATTGCAGCCACTGTGCCCCGTCAAATGCAGCCACTGTGCCCATCAATTGCAACCACTGTACCCCATCAATTGCAACCACTGTGCCCCGTGAAATGAAGCCACTGTGCCCGTCAAAAGAGAGAAGAGAGAGAATAGAGACAGAGAAGAAGAGAGAGAGAAGGAGAGAAGGGGAGAAAGAGAGAAAGCGAGAGAGAGAAGGAGAGAGAGAAACACAGAGAGAGAGTGACACCTTTTTTTTTATCTTCGTTCTGTCCCACTCCCAGTCACAGCCACCATGGCTGTTATTCAGCGTGACTCTGGAGGTTGAGGTAGAAGGAGGCATCGCCGTGCCGGTGTTCTCTTGAGAGAGGGGGTGCTGACACAGAGGGGGGTGGTGCTGACAGAGAGGGGGAGTGCTGACGGGGGGGTGCTAAAAGAGGGGGGTGCTGCTGACAGAGAGGGGGAGGGCTGACGGGGGGGTGCTAAAAGAGGGTGTGGGCTGACAGAGAGGGGGGCGCTGACAGAGGGGGGGTGGGCTGACAGAGAGGGGGGCGCTGACAGAAAGGGTATGGACTGACAGAGAGGGGGGTGCTGACAGAGAGGGTATGGACTGACAGAGAGGGGGGTGCTGACAGAGAGGGTATGGACTGAGAGGGGGGTGCTGACAGGGGGGTGGGCTGACAGGGAGGGAGGTGCTGACAGAGAGGGGGGTGCTGACAGGGGGGTGGGCTGACAGAGAGGGGGGTGCTGACTGGGGGGGTGGGCTGACAGAGAGGGGGTGCTGACAGAGAGGGGGTGGGCTGACAGAGTGGGGGTGGGCTGACAGAGAGGGGGGTGCTGACAGAGAGGGTATGGACTGACAGAGAGGGGGGTGCTGACAGAGAGGGTATGGACTGAGAGGGGGGTGCTGACAGAGAGGGGGGTGCTGACAGGGGGGTGGGCTGACAGGGAGGGGGGTACTGACAGAGAGGGGGGTGCTGACAGGGGGGTGGGCTGACAGAGAGGGGGGTGCTGACTGGGGGGGTGGGCTGACAGAGAGGGGGTGCTGACAGAGAGGGGGTGGGCTGACAGAGAAGGGGGTGGGCTGACAGAGAGGGGGGTGCTGACTGGGGAGGTGGGCTGACAGAGAGGGGGGTGGGCTGACAGAGAGGGGGGTGCTGACAGAGAGGGGGTGCTGTCATGGGGTTGGGCTGACAGAGAGGGGGTGCTGACTGGGGGGGGTGGGCTGACAGAGAGGGGGGTGCTGACTGGGGGAGTGGGCTGACAGAGAGGGGGTGCTGACAGAGAGGGGGTGCTGACATGGGGGTGGGCTGACAGAGGGGGGGGTGGGCTGACAGAGAGGGGGGTGCTGACAGGGGGTGGGCTGACAGAGGGGGGTGCTGACAGGGGGGATGGGCTGACAGAGAGAGGGGGTGCTGACACAGAGGGGGGTGGTGCTGACAGAGAGGGGGAGTGCTGACGGGGGGTGCTGACACAGAGGGGGGGTGTGCTGACAGAGAGGGGGAGGGCTGATGGGGGGGTGCTAAAAGAGGGTGTGGGCTGACAGAGAGGGGGGCGCTGACAGAGGGGGGGGTGGGCTGACAGAGAGGGTATGGACTGACAGAGAGGGGGGTGCTGACAGAGAGGGTATGGACTGACAGAGAGGGGGGTGCTGACAGAGAGGGTATGGACTGAGAGGGGGTGCTGACAGAGAGGGGGGTGCTGACTGGGGGGGTGGGCTGACAGAGAGGGGGTGCTGACAGAGAGGGGGTGGGCTGACAGAGAAGGGGGTGGGCTGACAGAGAGGGGGGTGGGCTGACAGAGAGGGGGTGCTGACAGAGAGGGGGTGGGCTGACAGAGAAGGGGGTGGGCTGACAGAGAAGGGGGTGCTGACTGGGGAGGTGGGCTGACAGAGAGGGGGGTGCTGACTGGGGGGGGTGGGCTGACAGAGAGGGGGGTGCTGTCATGGGGGTGGGCTGACAGAGGGGGGTGGGCTGACAGAGGGGGGGTGGGCTGACAGAGAGGGGGGTGGGCTGACAGGGTGGGTGGGCTGACAGAGAGGAGGGTGGGCTGACAGAGAGGGGAGGGGTGCTGACATAGGGGGGTGCTGACAGAGGGGGTGCTGACAGGGGGGGTGGGCTGGCACAGAGGAGTGGGCTAACAGAGAAGGGGGTGCTGACAGAGAGGGGCGGGATGACAGAGAGGGGCGGGATGACAGAGAGGAGCACTCTGACAGGCTGGAGGAAGAGCAGATGACAGACCTCAGTAAAGAGGAGACACATCGCGCGCCAGGCAGGGAGGCGGGACTCCGGGCGGCCGAGATCATCCACAGTCCAGCCCAGCCCCGCCTCCACATGTGACCAGTCACCACCTCCACTGGGCCAATCAGACATGTCCGCCGCCTGCACAGCAAATCACAGAGCGCCCGCTGCCCAGCCCTCGACAGTGAGTGTAACACAGATGTCAGTGGGCACGGGAATCGGGATGCGCCGCTCTCGATCTCGCAGCCGGGGCCACTGGTCACAGGACAGCTGAGCATCATGTCTGTATGCAGCCCCGCTGCATAACTAAGCAGGGAGAAGAGATGAGCGCTGCGGGGGGGAGGTGGCGGTCCGATGGCTCAGTGTTTGTACATGCCTGCTCTTCTCTCCTCTACCTCCAATGCCGCCCGCCGCAGCCGCGACCCGCCCGCTAGTTTCTCCTGCACACCCGCTGAGACTCGGGGCTATGGGCTCCACATTCGGGGCTCCAGCCTCGATAGCCACCCCCTGGCGACGCCTCTGCTGGTGGTGTTGATGTGGAGAGATCAATGGCAATGGGGACTGGGGTTTGGCGTCAATTGATTGCAACTCCTGTAGCTGGCTGCTGATGAACTGGATTAGCAGGACTTAAATTTGCCTGTTCACAGTATATTTACACCCCAGAATCAGGGAGGATTTTGCTCCATTCTAAGAGGGTATCGGTGTAGTAGGTATTAGACTAATGCCGCGTACACACGATCGGAATTTCCGTCAGAAAAAACTTGGATGGTTTTTCCGACGGAATTCCGCTCCAGTTTGCCTTACATACACACGGTCACATAAAAGTTCTCTGAACTTTCAACCGTCAAGAACGCGGTGACGTACAACACTACGACAAGCCGAGAAAATTAAGTTCAATGCTTATGAGCATGCGTCAAATTGTTTCTGAGCATGCGTCGTTTTTTGCGCATCCGAATTGAATACAGACGATTGCATTTTCGCATAGGAACTTTTCCCGACCGAAAAAAAGAGAACATGCTCTCAATCTTTTGCTGGCGGAATAGACCGATGGAGCATACACACGGTCCCATTTTCCGACAAAAAGCTCTCATTGGAGTGTTGCTGGCAGCATTTCAGATCGTGTGTACGCGGAATTACAGTTGCTACTGCAGCAGCTGCCTGATATACACTATATTACTAAAACGTAACGCCTGCCTTTACACGCACATGAACTTTAGTGGCATCCCAGTCTTAGTTCGTAGGGTTAAATATTGAGTTGGCCCACCCTTTGCGGCTATAACAGCTTCATCTCTTCTGGGAATGCTGTCCACAAGGTTTAGGAGTGTGTCTATGGGAAAGTTTGACCATTCTTCTAGATGCGCATTTGTGAGGTCAGTCACTGATGTGGACGAGAAGGCCTAGCCCGCAGTCTCCGCTCTTATTCATTCCAAAGGTTCTATCAGGTTGAGGTAAGGACTCTGTGCAGGCCATTCAAGATCCTCCACCCCAAACTCGCTAATCCATGTCTTTATGGAGCTTGCTTTGTGCACTGGTCCAAATCATTTGGTGGAGGGGGATTATGGTGTGGGGTTGTATTTCAGGGGTGGGCTTGGCCCCTTAGTTCCAGTGGGGGGAACTCTTAAGGCGTCAGCATACCAAGACATTTTGATCAATTTCATGCTCCCAACTTTGTGGGAACAGTTTGGGGATTGCCCCTTCCTGTTCCAACATGACTGCACACCAGTGCACAAAGCAAAGTCCATAAAGTCATGGATGAGCGAGTTTGGGGTGGAGGAACTTGACTGGCCTGCGTGACCCTTTTTTGTAACTTAACGCCATGGTACTATTTAAGCAATTGGTGTTTTTTATTTTCGTTATTTTTAGGACCCATTCACACTTCTGTGGTGTGTTGACCCACGTCTTTTCATGCATTGAAGCTTGTTGAGTTAAAAAAAACAAATAGATTGTCAATGTATTTCAGTACATGAAGGAATGAACCTCCGTTTTTTTATACAATGAAGCACAGTGCACTTACACCTGTTGTGACAGCAGGCAGGTAAAATCGCCTGGTTGTGTCCAGGATGGCAAATATGCGTGTCTTAGATTAAGGCTTTATGCAGGTTTGTACCACTAGGGGGAAGTGCTGAGAGTCCTATGGGGGTAAAGTTAATTAGCCCAGCTGAAGTAAGTTGGCTCATTAAAGCGGTAGTAAACCCGCTGTTTTTTTTTTCCCCCTACACCTGTAAGGGAAAAGGCATAATGAGCTAGTATGCACCGCATATTAGCTCATTATGAGATACTTACCTTAGAACGAGGCGCCGGCATCTCACCCTGTCCACGCCGAGGGAGCTGACATTTCCCCTTGGCGTGTCTTCCGGGTATCGCGGCTCCGGCGCTGTGAGTGGCTGTAAGCATGCGCGCGGGAGACTTCTGTCCGGCAAGCTCCGGAGTTTGCCAGGCTGTCAGCCGAGAATCCCCTGTGCGCATGCGCCACTGCAGTCAGCGGCTCATTGCAAGGGGCCTATCTCCTAAACCGTACAGATTTAGGAGATTTTTTTTTTACCTACAGGTAAGCCTTATTATAGGCTTACCTGTAGGTAAAAGTTTTAAAAAAAGGTATACAACCGCTTTAAGACCTCTACAAAAACTCCCAGAATGCTTAGGGAGGTGCTCCATCCTGGAACTAGTTTTTGTGCCTGTTTAGGCTGGGGAGCATGATACCTGTCTGTGCAGTGAGACAACACCTGTGTGGCAAGTCTCTTTAACAGGAAGATTATAGGTGCTGGGGGCAGCACAAGGCTGCACCTAGCTGATAGCCAGGGAACCTATGTATGTAGTAAGTGGCCAAGTTGGCAAGGGTTTTTTTTCATGTTTGTTTTTGTTTTGCTGTTTTTGACCCTTGTATATAGTATAAATAAACCGCACCTTTGTTTTTTTTCACCTTCAATGCTCTTTGCTGTGCCTACTTTTTGTGTAGTGAACTCTTCCAGGGGGCTGGGCCGGATTAAAATAGGGGCTATTGGAGCTGCAGCTCCAGGCCACTTACCTTAAGATAGGCCCATGTGTAAAAAAAAAAAAAAATCACAAAAAAAAAATGATCGACTTTGAAGTTCGTGGCTTGGCGACCAGGGGGTAAGTAGCTGAAGATCTACCCCACCACTGGTCAGCATTTGGGGTTCCTATCATCTATGGTTCTGGAGATATTGTGCTCCTTGCACAGCCTGTCTGAAGCTACATAGAGAACGGCCAGTTTAAATACAAGTTGGCACATTCTACAGCAGACTGAGAGGATGAGCTCACAGTGCCTCTCCTCACTTCTTGCCAGAGGCACTGAGCTCAATGGATAGCTTGAAGGCTGTAGAGTTTGACAGGCAGTACAGCTTGTCAAACTCGCCTATTGATTTCAATGGGGCCACTCTACAACTGCAAGCCAAACTCGCTTGCAGTAGCAGCATAGTCCAACAATGTAAAAATACCATTCAGCAATGTAAAAAAAAAAACAAGGAGGCGGCAGTAGCACCTCATGAATGCCTGTCAGCTGCTGCTGTACCAATAGTTGAAAAGCAATCCACCACAGATCACTTTTCAGAGGGCAGTAAGCATTACCGCAAATGTGAAAAACTTGAAACACATCATCCATTTCACACTCCTCACCAACCAGGTCACTCCCCAGCCACTTCCCATGTTAGCCACCTCCCTTCAACCTATATCACAGGTGACCATTTCCCAACCTGCAGATGACAGACTCTACTCCAAAAGATATCACTGCCAGTTTCTCCCCCCACCCGCTGATTGATATCCCTCCATGACCACCTCACACCCCCCTGCTGACAGACCTCTCTCCCCAGCCTGCCCCCACACACACCCTCTCACCTGCTGACCTGTTGATGGGGGAACCACTCCCACAGTGTTATTGTGTTCTGCCAGTGGGGAGCCTTCCCTACCCACAGAATCCAATGATCAGTGTTGCTAACTATAGCTGGTAGCACTGATTGTTTTGGGGAAAACCTGACAGACTGGTTGTACTCAAGTCGATTAATAGATTGACTTGTGTACAACCAGCTAGCCCATACATAGATAGACTATGGCTAGTCTATGCTTAATTGGCTTAATTTCAATCCATGTATGGACCGCTTAACCACTACGCAGTCCCTAAACATCCTTCCACAAACCTTTACATTTTTCCTTCCCAGATTCCTTCATCTTCCTCACCTGTACATAGTGCCCACTGTCATACCCTCCACACTTCTCTCCTATACATAGTGCCCCCTGTCATACCCCCTACAATGCTCTCCTGTATACATACTGCTCACTGTTATACCCTCCACACTCCTCTCCTGTACATACTGCTCTCTGTCATACCCTCCACACTTCTCTCCTGTACATAGTGCCCACTGTCATACCCTCCACATTCCTCTCCTGCACATACTGCTCACTGTCATACCCTCCAAATTCCTCTCCTGTACATACTGCCCACTGTCATACACTTCTCTCCTGTACATAGTGCCCACTGTCAGACCCCCCCCCCCCACACTCCTCTCCTGTACATACTGCCCACTGTCATACCCTCCACACTTCTCTCCTGTACATACTACCCTCTATCATATCCTCCATACTCTTTTTCTGTACATACTGCCCACTGTCTTACCCTCCACACTCGACTCCGGTACATATTGCTAACTGTCTGACCCTCCACACTCGTCTCCTGTACATACTGCTCAGTATCATACCATCCACACTCCTCTCCTGTACATACTGTCCACTGTCATGCCCTTCACACTCCTCTCTTGTACATACTGCCCACTTTCATAAACTTCTCTACTGTACATAGTGCCGGCTGTCATACCCTCCACACTTCTCTCCTGTGCATACTACCCACTATTATACTGTCCACACTCCTCTATTGTACATACTCACTGTGATACCCTCCACCCTCCTTTCCTGTACATACTGTCCCATCATACCCTCCACCCTCCTTTCCTGTACATACTGTCCCATCATACCCTCCACACTTCTCTCCTGTACATACTGCCAACTGTCATACCCTCCAAATTCCTCTCCTGTACATACTGGCTATATAACTATAGCTGGTAGCACTGATTGTTTTGGGAAAAACCTGACAGGCTGGTTGTACTCAAGTCGATTAATAGATTGACTTGTGTACAACCAGCTAGCCCATACATAGATAGACTATGGCTAGTCTATGCTTAATTAGCTTAATTTCAATCCATGTATGGACCGCTTAACCACTACGCAGTCCCTAAACATCCTTCCACAAACCTTTACATTTTTCCTTCCCAGATTCCTTCATCTTCCTCACCTGTACATAGTGCCCACTGTCATACCCTCCACACTTCTCTCCTATACATAGTGCCCCCTGTCATACCCCCTACAATCCTCTCCTGTACATACTGCTCACTGTCATACCCTCCACACTCCTCTCCTGTACATACTGCTCTCTGTCATACCCTCCACACTTCTCTCCTGTACATAGTGGCCACTGTCATACCCTCCAAATTCCTCTCCTGTACATACTGCCCACTGTCATACACTTCTCTCCTGTACATAGTGCCCACTGTCAGACCCCCCCACACTCCTCTCCTGTACATACTGCCCACTGTCATACCCTCCACACTTCTCTCCTGTACATACTACCCTCTATCATATCCTCCATACTCTTTTTCTGTACATACTGCCCACTGTCTTACCCTCCACACTCGACTCCTGTACATATTGCTAACTGTCTGACCCTCCACACTCGTCTCCTGTACATACTGCTCAGTATCATACCATCCACACTACTCTCCTGTACATACTGTCCACTGTCATGCCCTTCACACTCCTCTCTTGTACATACTGCCCACTTTCATAAACTTCTCTACTGTACATAGTGCCGGCTGTCATACCCTCCACACTTCTCTCCTGTGCATACTACCCACTATTATACTGTCCACACTCCTCTATTGTACATACTCACTGTGATACCCTCCACCCTCCTTTCCTGTACATACTGTCCCATCATACCCTCCACACTTCTCTCCTGTACATACTGCCAACTGTTTTTCTCTCCACATTCCTTTCCTGTACATACTGCCAACTGTCTTTCTCTCCACACTCCTCTCCTGTACCTACTGCCAACTGGCATACCCTCCACACTCCTCTGCTGTACATACTGCCAACTTTTTTTCTCTCCACATTCCTTTCCTGTACATACTGCCAACTGTCTTTCTCTCCACACTCCTCTCCTGTACATACTGCCAACTGTCATACCCTCCACACTCCTCTCCTGTACATACTGCCAACTGTTTTTCTCTCCACATTCCTTTCCTGTACATACTGCCAACTGTCTTTCTCTCCACACTCCTCTCCTGTACATACTGCCAACTGGCATACCCTCCACACTCCTCTGCTGTGCATACTGCCATACCCCAACACACTCCTCTCCTGTACATACTGCCAACTGTCTTTCTCTCCACACTCCTCTCCTGTGCATACTGCCCCCATAATACCTTCCACACCCCTCTCCTGTACATACTGCCCCTATCATACCCTCCATACTCCTCTTCTGTACACACTGCCCACTGTTATACCCTCCACATTCCTTTCCCTCATCTGCACATACTTCCCACTTTTATACCATCCATACTCCTCCCCTATGCCTCTTACCCACAAAAACAGTTCTTTAAAATTATATTGAATACCCTCAATATTACCAGCTCTAGAATGGGCACACTTTTGTTAGTTCAACTAAAGGAAATCTTCTCAGTCCTCATATTTGTTCTGCCCATTTTTAGTACTCATTTAAATTTTGTGTTTACTATTGTGCTGTATAGAGGAACATAGGGGATGTCAGCTACTCTAAATATACCACTGGTAAAAAAAAAGTGTCCCTAAAAATATTTTTGAAATGTTGGCAACTATGCACTTGGGCACTGCCCAAGGGCCACTGGGTCAGTAGGGGGCCCCATGAGAGGCTCCTGGGATCCTGTGATAATAAAGCGGTAGTAAACTTTGCTAAGATTACTACTTTTTAGAGGCCCTGAGGTAGGTTATGCCATAATGTACAAGTATCCACAAAATATTAGAGCATTAGGGTACACTTACCTGTCAGACTGAGCCCTCCAGCACTGCGCTGTGAGCAATCCGGTGGGTCCCGGGCGCTTCCATCTTCACCCAGTCTTCCTTCTGGGTTCTTTGCCTTCGGTCACTTGCCGTGGCCGGGCTGCATTGCTGTCACTCCCATGCATTTTTTTATTAATAAAAAGCCCCACCAAAATCCTCAGTACCAGGCCCATGATGTTCTTAATCCAGCCCTGCCAGGCGTCACACATACCCCCGCTGCCGAGCTAACCCCCTCACACTGTGCATTAATATGTTGCAATATTGTGAGATAAAACATGAATTTTACCATTCATTACCATTACGCAGTAATTATTACTGTCTTAAGCTGAAGCAAAATCCACCTTCGTTAGCAGCAATATCTTTTGGCTGATGATATTTTTACTCATATTAACGCTGTTCCTCATCACAGTGATTACTGTTGGACTCAGCTATTAGCAGAACATTATTGCTTAAGATCCACATCTTGAGTTCTATAGCAAAATGTAATAAAGGGATAGTGCTGTACTATAATTTTCATTTCTTGGTGAACTTTTCATTTAAGTTTACCTTTTTTAATATTAGCTTAAAGAAAAGGGAGAAAAATGCTTTTACTTAATCAGTGGTGGCGGCCAGTGCCTAATATATTGGGGGGGGGGCTGGTTGGCAAACTAGCACCGATCCCCCCTCACGGGAGATGGCTGGGAAAGCGGCGATCACAACCCCCCTCCTCCTGATTGACCGGGAGGAGAATCAGGAAGAAAATAGTGAATATTAATTTGCTTTTGTCACACAAGTGGATGGGCTTGCACCCTGAATCCACCCTTTTTTGAAGCCAATTAGAGCCTCAGGCTCTAATCATGTGCTTAAAAAAAAACCACATTGAAATCCATGCGTCTGGTGCCCCGCATGTAGATTAGAAGGCCGGATGCATGGATAGGGGGTGCGGCACCCCTGTGCCCTGCATGAGTGGCTGCAATGGGTCTTTATAGTCCAGTACCCATGGTAGTAGTTGTGACAGATTTTTGCTTTCAAATGCAAATGCTATAGTGGTCTGTGCTGGCAGAGCTTAGTAATGATAATCAATCAATTTAATCCTAAATATCGGTTGAATACCAACAAACACCGACACCTAGGATAAATTAGCAGGCGCTCAAAAACACTCCAGATGTAACTAGCTATACCATCATAAATGACAATATCTGGTGATTAGCACGTTCTCTGGATATAAAAAGTATATATATATATATGTGTGAAACAAATATGCAATGTGCAATGATGGTGATACCCTCTATCAAAGACTCAATCACCTATAGGTGACACACCTCTAAAGATAAGAATAAAATTAAATTAAAACAATATATATATATATAAAAGTGATTGTATACCTTGCAGTATACAATAGTGGTGACACCCTCTGATAGTATTAGTGATCTGAGTGTAACACGCTAAATTAGTAACATACCTCAGAAATATATGTAAATAGGAACATAATGAAATGTGCTACTGCAGAATAAAATGGTGATGTGATCTAATAGGTGAATCTATCATCTGCGTGTATCACACCCCTATTTAGTCAAGAGATTGACTAGATGTAGTTGATCAGGGTGTGACTAATAATATAATGGTGACACCCTCTAATGGGTCAATTATCTGTGTATGGTACACCAAATGAATGGCGGACCACACAAAAATAAAAACCTGCAAAAGAAAAATATTATAAATAGAACCTCTTATAATGCAAAACATGTGGTGAAAAAACATATATATGAGTGACAGCAATAAAAAATCGTGCATATAGTTCAATTCATGCTGCAAAGTTCAACAACTCCAAAAACAGTTCATGAATAGAACCAGCCCTTAATGAAGGCTGTAGGTGATTTAAGCTGGTGACGATGAAAATATTCAATCAAATGTCCCACACAAATGATTCCTCAGTGATAGATGTCAAAATGATGAGTAACTCCGTGCTCCTTCCACCTCACCACTGTGCTAGTGAATCGCACTCTCCAGACATGCACTCACCAAAATAAAATGCCAGCACTTTCATGCAAGGCAAAACGAGCTTTCTTTACCACACTCCCGGGTAAATATTGCATACGAAGCTCACAAGGATGATGTTCAATGGATCCACATAAAAGAGAATGAATGCTCCAATAGTGTAATTCCGCAATGAAAATTTATTAAAACTCATGCAAACTTCACACATAGCACTCACATTGTGTAAACCTTAAACAAGCTCAGAACGTGTAATGCACAGCAAACTTCAACTCAGTGGATTCAACAATAACAATGGTCACGGCGGACCCGAGGTGTACAGCTGCTGGATGTGCTCTCACCCCTCCCTCGGGAAACCTCCGTCCCTCCGTGCGCTCGTATCCTATTCTCCTGTGTGGCCGACAGCAAGTACGTCATAACTCACAGCCACGCCCCGACATGTTTCGTCATAGATCGACTTATTCATGGGATTGGCTGTGTTCGCTGCCACTCAGCTCTTTTATCTACTCTCAAGTATCCGCCCACTGGATTACGTCATGCGCATGCGCACACCTCGCGTCCCCGTACGCTGGATACAATGATGTCTCACACATACAATGATGTCTCACAACCTTCATCTGGTTGGTATCCTTCATTGGTTCTAATTTATCCTGTAAATCCTTATTTTTTCATTCAACATCTTCAATTTAATTTGTTTCCTTTTCAGGACTAATGCCTGTAATTCCTTTCCTGCTTTGTTAAAAAATTCCAGCCATTCCTTCATAAATGACTGGTCATTAAGACCATCTTGTGGGGATACCTCCCATCTTAAACTTCTAAAGATGAGGTTCTCCCTACAGTAGTGCTCAAAAGTGAACACGTCCCACCACGTTTTAATTTGCTTCTCAAGTAGACCATCAAGGGTCTTTAATAACACTGAAAGGTCTTCCTCTTCTTCGATCATTGGTTGATCATTTGAGAAGATAGATTCGGGGCTAAGTTGTCTATTTGTCAAAAAGTTAAACGCATCCATGGCTGCGAGTGGTGAACTGAACATAGAAACTGTAACAACCAAGTGTCCTGAGTGCTCTCACCCTCTGCACGAGGAACACCTCCACCGCGCCAAAGTCCCCTTTAAAGCTATTGAAAATTGAATAAACACTAGTGAAAGTGATTAAAAAAATAAATAATCTAATAAATAAGAAATGAAGAGCTGCCCACTTAAATCATAACCAGAAACAATAATCAATCAATTTAATCCTAAATATCGGTTGAATACCAACAAACACCGACACCTAGGATAAATTAGCAGGCGCTCAAAAACACTCCAGATGTAACTAGCTATACCATCATAAATGACAATATCTGGTGATTAGCACGTTCTCTGGATATAAAAAGTATATATATATGTGTGAAACAAATATGCAATGTGCAATGATGGTGATACCCTCTATCAAAGACTCAATCACCTATAGGTGACACACCTCTAAAGATAAGAATAAAATTAAATTAAAACAATATATATATATATAAAAGTGATTGTATACCTTGCAGTATACAATAGTGGTGACACCCTCTGATAGTATTAGTGATCTGAGTGTAACACGCTAAATTAGTAACATACCTCAGAAATATATGTAAATAGGAACATAATGAAATGTGCTACTGCAGAATAAAATGGTGATGTGATCTAATAGGTGAATCTATCATCTGCGTGTATCACACCCCTATTTAGTCAAGAGATTGACTAGATGTAGTTGATCAGGGTGTGACTAATAATATAATGGTGACACCCTCTAATAATGGGTCAATTATCTGTGTATGGTACACCAAATGAATGGCGGACCACACAAAAATAAAAACCTGCAAAAGAAAAATATTATAAATAGAACCTCTTATAATGCAAAACATGTGGTGAAAAAACATATATATGAGTGACAGCAATAAAAAATCGTGCATATAGTTCAATTCATGCTGCAAAGTTCAACAACTCCAAAAACAGTTCATGAATAGAACCAGCCCTTAATGAAGGCTGTAGGTGATTTAAGCTGGTGACGATGAAAATATTCAATCAAATGTCCCACACAAATGATTCCTCAGTGATAGATGTCAAAATGATGAGTAACTCCGTGCTCCTTCCACCTCACCACTGTGCTAGTGAATCGCACTCTCCAGACATGCACTCACCAAAATAAAATGCCAGCACTTTCATGCAAGGCAAAACGAGCTTTCTTTACCACACTCCCGGGTAAATATTGCATACGAAGCTCACAAGGATGATGTTCAATGGATCCACATAAAAGAGAATGAATGCTCCAATAGTGTAATTCCGCAATGAAAATTTATTAAAACTCATGCAAACTTCACACATAGCACTCACATTGTGTAAACCTTAAACAAGCTCAGAACGTGTAATGCACAGCAAACTTCAACTCAGTGGATTCAACAATAACAATGGTCACGGCGGACCCGAGGTGTACAGCTGCTGGATGTGCTCTCACCCCTCCCTCGGGAAACCTCCGTCCCTCCGTGCGCTCGTATCCTATTCTCCTGTGTGGCCGACAGCAACGTCACAACTCACAGCCACGCCCCGACATGTTTCGTCATAGATCGACTTATTCATGGGATTGGCTGTGTTCGCTGCCACTCAGCTCTTTTATCTACTCTCAAGTATCCGCCCACTGGATTACGTCATGCGCATGCGCACACCTCGCGTCCCCGTACGCTGGATACAATGATGTCTCACACAGCAGAAAAAATCACGGGAATCAGGCACATACATAGTTCCACTATCGAAAATGCAGTTGACAAGATAATGGACATCAGATCAAATAGTATGCTTATATAAATATAACATACAAAGCTCTACATGTATACAGTTGCCATTTAACTCTCAGTCAGCGGTTGCGATGATCTTTCACATAGCTAGCCCACTGATGTGTAGCAACCACCTTGCAGGGCAAGTAACTAATCTGGATTTGCTCATTTACTGATCATAATCCCCAATTGATATAAAAAATAAATAAATTAAATTTTTTTATTGCTGTCACTCATATATATGTTTTTTCACCACATTTTTTGCATTATAAGAGGTTCTATTTATAATATTTTTCTTTTGCAGGTTTTTATTTTTGTGTGGTCCGCCATTCATTTGGTGTACCATACACAGATAATTGACCCATTATTAGAGGGTGTCACCATTATATTATTAGTCACACCCTGATCAACTACATCTAGTCAATATGCTACTAATCTGATGCTCCAATTTAATATTGTTAGAGTTGTTATTAAGCTCTTGTACAAAATCAATGGCTGATTCCTCTGTCCCCTCCCAAATGAACAAGAGGTCATCTATGAAACGACGGTAGAATAACAGTTGGGGTCTTCTCTGACTAAACACTTTTCTATCCTCCCACTCTGCCATGAACAGGTTGGCGAGGCTGGGAGCATATTTGGCTCCCATCGCCACGCCAACCTGCTGGGAGTAGAAGTGTCCATCACACCAAAAATAACTATGGGACATGCAAAAGTCCAATGCCTGTCCCAAAAATCTCTTCTGTACATCAGGGATATCCTCTCTCTTACTTAAGGCCCAATTCAGGGCTAAGGCAGCATCTTCATGTTGAATAATAGTGTATAGGGAGGCTACATCAGCCGTTACCAAATACACTGTCGATGAGGTCTCCAATTTGACGTCACTGAGTAATGTTAATAAATCACCGGTATCTTTCAAGTAAGCCCTAGTGTCCTTGACACTCGGTTGAAGAAATGTGTCAAGATATTCACCTAATCTCGCCGTGACAGAACCAATTCCATTCACAATTGGCCGAGGCGGAGGGCACTGTATATTCTTGTGCACCTTAGGTAGGGTGTAAATGATAGGGATTCGGCATGCACTGGGAACTAAATATCTCTTTTCTTTAACATTCAATGCATCCATCTTAAAACCCCAATCTACAAGAGCGGATAATTGTACCTTATAGGCGTCCGTTGGGTCTGCCGGTAATTTTCTATATGTAGTTCTATCTCCCACCAATTCCAACAGTTGGTTCAGGTAGAATGTTTTGTCCAACAGAAGATAGATTCGGGGCTAAGTTGTCTATTTGTCAAAAAGTTAAACGCATCCATGGCTGCAAGTGGTGAACTGAACATAGAAACTGTAACAACCAAGTGTCCTGAGTGCTCTCACCCTCTGCACGAGGAACACCTCCACCGCGCCAAAGTCCCCTTTAAAGCTATTGAAAATTGAATAAACACTAGTGAAAGTGATTAAAAAAATAAATAATCTAATAAATAAGAAATGAAGAGCTGCCCACTTAAATCATAACCAGAAACAATAATCAATCAATTTAATCCTAAATATCGGTTGAATACCAACAAACACCGACACCTAGGATAAATTAGCAGGCGCTCAAAAACACTCCAGATGTAACTAGCTATACCATCATAAATGACAATATCTGGTGATTAGCACGTTCTCTGGATATAAAAAGTATATATATATGTGTGAAACAAATATGCAATGTGCAATGATGGTGATACCCTCTATCAAAGACTCAATCACCTATAGGTGACACACCTCTAAAGATAAGAATAAAATTAAATTAAAACAATATATATATGTATAAAAGTGATTGTATACCTTGCAGTATACAATAGTGGTGACACCCTCTGATAGTATTAGTGATCTGAGTGTAACACGCTAAATTAGTAACATACCTCAGAAATATATGTAAATAGGAACATAATGAAATGTGCTACTGCAGAATAAAATGGTGATGTGATCTAATAGGTGAATCTATCATCTGCGTGTATCACACCCCTATTTAGTCAAGAGATTGACTAGATGTAGTTGATCAGGGTGTGACTAATAATATAATGGTGACACCCTCTAATAATGGGTCAATTATCTGTGTATGGTACACCAAATGAATGGCGGACCACACAAAAATAAAAACCTGCAAAAGAAAAATATTATAAATAGAACCTCTTATAATGCAAAAAATGTGGTGAAAAAACATATATATGAGTGACAGCAATAAAAAATCGTGCATATAGTTCAATTCATGCTGCAAAGTTCAACAACTCCAAAAACAGTTCATGAATAGAACCAGCCCTTAATGAAGGCTGTAGGTGATTTAAGCTGGTGACGATGAAAATATTCAATCAAATGTCCCACACAAATGATTCCTCAGTGATAGATGTCAAAATGATGAGTAACTCCGTGCTCCTTCCACCTCACCACTGTGCTAGTGAATCGCACTCTCCAGACATGCACTCACCAAAATAAAATGCCAGCACTTTCATGCAAGGCAAAACGAGCTTTCTTTACCACACTCCCGGGTAAATATTGCATACGAAGCTCACAAGGATGATGTTCAATGGATCCACATAAAAGAGAATGAATGCTCCAATAGTGTAATTCCGCAATGAAAATTTATTAAAACTCATGCAAACTTCACACATAGCACTCACATTGTGTAAACCTTAAACAAGCTCAGAACGTGTAATGCACAGCAAACTTCAACTCAGTGGATTCAACAATAACAATGGTCACGGCGGACCCGAGGTGTACAGCTGCTGGATGTGCTCTCACCCCTCCCTCGAGAAACCTCCGTCCCTCTGTGCGCTCGTATCCTATTCTCCTGTGTGGCCGACAGCAAGTACGTCACAACTCACAGCCACGCCCCGACATGTTTCGTCATAGATCGACTTATTCATGGGATTGGCTGTGTTCGCTGCCACTCAGCTCTTTTATCTACTCTCAAGTATCCGCCCACTGGATTACGTCATGCGCATGCGCACACCTCGCGTCCCCGTACGCTGGATACAATGATGTCTCACACATACAATGATGTCTCACAACCTTCATCTGGTTGGTATCCTTCATTGGTTCTAATTTATCCTGTAAATCCTTATTTTTTCATTCAACATCTTCAATTTAATTTGTTTCCTTTTCAGGACTAATGCCTGTAATTCCTTTCCTGCTTTGTTAAAAAATTCCAGCCATTCCTTCATAAATGACTGGTCATTAAGACCATCTTGTGGGGATACCTCCCATCTTAAACTTCTAAAGATGAGGTTCTCCCTACAGTAGTGCTCAAAAGTGAACACGTCCCACCACGTTTTAATTTGCTTCTCAAGTAGACCATCAAGGGTCTTTAATAACACTGAAAGGTCTTCCTCTTCTTCGATCATTGGTTGATCATTTGAGAAGATAGATTCGGGGCTAAGTTGTCTATTTGTCAAAAAGTTAAACGCATCCATGGCTGCGAGTGGTGAACTGAACATAGAAACTGTAACAACCAAGTGTCCTGAGTGCTCTCACCCTCTGCACGAGGAACACCTCCACCGCGCCAAAGTCCCCTTTAAAGCTATTGAAAATTGAATAAACACTAGTGAAAGTGATTAAAAAAATAAATAATCTAATAAATAAGAAATGAAGAGCTGCCCACTTAAATCATAACCAGAAACAATAATCAATCAATTTAATCCTAAATATCGGTTGAATACCAACAAACACCGACACCTAGGATAAATTAGCAGGCGCTCAAAAACACTCCAGATGTAACTAGCTATACCATCATAAATGACAATATCTGGTGATTAGCACGTTCTCTGGATATAAAAAGTATATATATATGTGTGAAACAAATATGCAATGTGCAATGATGGTGATACCCTCTATCAAAGACTCAATCACCTATAGGTGACACACCTCTAAAGATAAGAATAAAATTAAATTAAAACAATATATATATATATAAAAGTGATTGTATACCTTGCAGTATACAATAGTGGTGACACCCTCTGATAGTATTAGTGATCTGAGTGTAACACGCTAAATTAGTAACATACCTCAGAAATATATGTAAATAGGAACATAATGAAATGTGCTACTGCAGAATAAAATGGTGATGTGATCTAATAGGTGAATCTATCATCTGCGTGTATCACACCCCTATTTAGTCAAGAGATTGACTAGATGTAGTTGATCAGGGTGTGACTAATAATATAATGGTGACACCCTCTAATAATGGGTCAATTATCTGTGTATGGTACACCAAATGAATGGCGGACCACACAAAAATAAAAACCTGCAAAAGAAAAATATTATAAATAGAACCTCTTATAATGCAAAACATGTGGTGAAAAAACATATATATGAGTGACAGCAATAAAAAAATTTAATTTATTTATTTTTTATATCAATTGGGGATTATGATCAGTAAATGAGCAAATCCAGATTAGTTACTTGCCCTGCAAGGTGGTTGCTACACATCAGTGGGCTAGCTATGTGAAAGATCATCGCAACCGCTGACTGAGAGTTAAATGGCAACTGTATACATGTAGAGCTTTGTATGTTATATTTATATAAGCATACTATTTGATCTGATGTCCATTATCTTGTCAACTGCATTTTCGATAGTGGAACTATGTATGTGCCTGATTCCCGTGATTTTTTCTGCTGTGTGAGACATCATTGTATCCAGCGTACGGGGACGCGAGGTGTGCGCATGCGCATGACGTAATCCAGTGGGCGGATACTTGAGAGTAGATAAAAGAGCTGAGTGGCAGCGAACACAGCCAATCCCATGAATAAGTCGATCTATGACGAAACATGTCGGGGCGTGGCTGTGAGTTGTGACGTTGCTGTCGGCCACACAGGAGAATAGGATACGAGCGCACGGAGGGACGGAGGTTTCCCGAGGGAGGGGTGAGAGCACATCCAGCAGCTGTACACCTCGGGTCCGCCGTGACCATTGTTATTGTTGAATCCACTGAGTTGAAGTTTGCTGTGCATTACACGTTCTGAGCTTGTTTAAGGTTTACACAATGTGAGTGCTATGTGTGAAGTTTGCATGAGTTTTAATAAATTTTCATTGCGGAATTACACTATTGGAGCATTCATTCTCTTTTATGTGGATCCATTGAACATCATCCTTGTGAGCTTCGTATGCAATATTTACCCGGGAGTGTGGTAAAGAAAGCTCGTTTTGCCTTGCATGAAAGTGCTGGCATTTTATTTTGGTGAGTGCATGTCTGGAGAGTGCGATTCACTAGCACAGTGGTGAGGTGGAAGGAGCACGGAGTTACTCATCATTTTGACATCTATCACTGAGGAATCATTTGTGTGGGACATTTGATTGAATATTTTCATCGTCACCAGCTTAAATCACCTACAGCCTTCATTAAGGGCTGGTTCTATTCATGAACTGTTTTTGGAGTTGTTGAACTTTGCAGCATGAATTGAACTATATGCACGATTTTTTATTGCTGTCACTCATATATATGTTTTTTCACCACATGTTTTGCATTATAAGAGGTTCTATTTATAATATTTTTCTTTTGCAGGTTTTTATTTTTGTGTGGTCCGCCATTCATTTGGTGTACCATACACAGATAATTGACCCATTATTAGAGGGTGTCACCATTATATTATTAGTCACACCCTGATCAACTACATCTAGTCAATCTCTTGACTAAATAGGGGTGTGATACACGCAGATGATAGATTCACCTATTAGATCACATCACCATTTTATTCTGCAGTAGCACATTTCATTATGTTCCTATTTACATATATTTCTGAGGTATGTTACTAATTTAGCGTGTTACACTCAGATCACTAATACTATCAGAGGGTGTCACCACTATTGTATACTGCAAGGTATACAATCACTTTTATATATATATATATTGTTTTAATTTAATTTTATTCTTATCTTTAGAGGTGTGTCACCTATAGGTGATTGAGTCTTTGATAGAGGGTATCACCATCATTGCACATTGCATATTTGTTTCACACATATATATATACTTTTTATATCCAGAGAACGTGCTAATCACCAGATATTGTCATTTATGATGGTATAGCTAGTTACATCTGGAGTGTTTTTGAGTGCCTGCTAATTTATCCTAGGTGTCGGTGTTTGTTGGTATTCAACCGATATTTAGGATTAAATTGATTGATTATTGTTTCTGGTTATGATTTAAGTGGGCAGCTCTTCATTTCTTATTTATTAGATTATTTATTTTTTTAATCACTTTCACTAGTGTTTATTCAATTTTCAATAGCTTTAAAGGGGACTTTGGCGCGGTGGAGGTGTTCCTCGTGCAGAGGGTGAGAGCACTCAGGACACTTGGTTGTTAGAGCTTAGTAATGGCCACACCCCTCAGCACATGACCTCACACAGAATTGCATTGCAGAGAGGTAGAGGGAAGGGGATATGTCGCACTAGTTTGTTACATTACTGAGAGCAGTGGGTCATGAGCTGGCAATACATGGGTCAGCAGGGACTGGCCGAAGTTTGAGCAATGTGTGGCCACTGCGGTTGAACAGAAGTCGATCTACCGACTGATTTCTTTTCAACCGCCTTATCAAAAAATAACAGCTTGAACAGCTGTAGGCAATGGGCTGTGACTCCACAATACAATAGTGCAGCAGGGAGGATTCCCCAATCCACCTCAAATGTGTGGATGGGGAAGTTGGTTCAGTTTTTTTTATCAAGCCCGTTAGCTGATTGAAAAAAATTGAACCATGTATGGCCTGCTTTACTATGGTACCTACTGTAACAGTAAAGTGAAGGTAAGTCTATGAAAATGATATTGTTAGTACAAAACGTATCTGACTCCATATCTATTTCTGTGACTTTAAATGGGCTTCAATAGGAAAATTACCATTACTTACAGTACACTTAACAATATGTGAAAAGGTCCACAAATGTTCCTGTATACAAATTGGCATAAGGCGAAACATGGGAAAATATGCTTATAACCTAGCATTCCTTTCACCTAATAATATTATCTCTAAATTATCTGTTGTGTTATGCTGACTGAGCAACCTGTCTTTTTTGTGCTATAGTTACCTGTCAACTTGTAGCAAGAATAATAGAGGTGTTGGTTGAGAAGAATCATAGGTGTGTACAGCATATTTTCTTACATTTGGGAACATCAGGTTTCTTTCCTCTTTGCTCTATATAAAAATATGTTCATTTTCATCACAGTCCAGGCAACTGCTAAAAAGTTAGAAATGTTTAACCACTTCAGCTTCAGAAGATTTTACCCCCTTGATGACCAGGCCATTTTTTGCTATTTAGCACTGTGCTACTTTAACTGGTAATTGCATCCTCATGCAATGCTGTACCCAAATGAAGTTTGGATATTAAATATAAAAAAAACTTAAGTGTATATTGATTGGTTTGCATGAAAGTTAGCACGCCTACGAACTATGGCATATATACTGGAAATTGTATTTATTTATGGGAGTGATCATTGACTTATAATGGGACTGTGATAGTGCGGTGGGAAATCTGACACTGACTAACGGGGGGGGGGGCGACTGACTGACTGCCACTGACATCACCGGTGACCAGGCCCGGACTGGGATGAAAAATAGACCCGGGCATTTTGGATTAAGCAGCCCATGTTAACCAGCCCCTTCCCCGCTCTCCACCCCGAAGGATCCCCCGGGAGAGGGGAGGGGGGAGCCCGGCATAGGTGTGGGGGGGTGGGGGCGAGGGGGGACCAGGAAAGAGCATGGGGGCGTGGAGAGCACAGGGAGGAACTTGGAGAACATGGGGTGGGGCGAGAGCACAGGGGAGAGGCAAAGAACACAGGGAGGAAGAGGAGAGCACAGGGGGAAGCAGAGAGTATGGGGGGCTGTGGAGAGCACAGGGGGGAAGCGGCAAGCACGGGGGGAAGCAGAGAGCATGGGGGATGGCAGAGAGCATGGGGGGAAGTGGAGAGCATGGGGGGATGGCGGAGAGCATGGGGGGATGGCGGAGAGCACGGGGGGATGGCGGAGAGCATAGGGGGGTGGCGGAGAGCACAGGGGGGTGGCGGAGAGCAAGGGAGGAATGTGGAGAGCATAGGGGGTGGCGGAGAGCATGGGGAGAGGTGGAGAGCAAAGGGGGGCGGCGGAGAGCATGGGGGGAGGTGGAGAGCACAGGGGGTGGCGGAGAGCATGGGGGGATGTGGAGAGCACATGGGGGGGTTGCAGAGAGCATGGGGGGATGTGGAGGGCACAGGGGGGTGTCAGAGAGCATTGGGGGATGTGGAGAGCACAGGGGGTGGCGGAGAGCATAGGGGGAGGTGGAGAGCACAGGGGGGTGTCAGAGAGCATGGGGGGATGTGGAGAGCACAGGGGGTGGTGAAGAGCATGGGGGGATGTGGAGAGCACAGGGGGGTGTCAGAGAGCATGGGGGGATGTGGAGAGCACAGGGGGTGGTGGAGAGCATGGGGGATGTGGAGAGCACAGGGGGGTGTCAGAGAGCATGGGGGGATGTGGAGAGCACAGGGGGGTGTCAGAGAGCACGGGGGGATGTGGAGAGCATAGGGGGTGGCAGAGAGCATGGGGGGAGGTGGAGAGCACAAGGGGTGTCAGAGAGCATGGGGGGATGTGGAGAGCACAGGGGGTGGCGGAGAGCATGGGGAGAGGTGGAGAGCACAGGGGGGCGACGGAGAGCATGGGGGGATGTGGAAAGCACAGGGAGGCGGCGGAGAGCATGGGGGGAGGTGGAGAGCACAGGGGGTGGCGGAAAGCATCGGGTGGATGTGGAGAGCACAGGGAGGTGGCGGAGAGCATGGGGGAGGTGGAGAGCACAGGGGGGTGGTGGAGAGCATGGGGGGATGTGGAGAGCACAGGGGGGCAAAGAGTATGGGTGGGGTGGAGATCACAGGGGGGGAAGAGTATGGGTGTGGTGGTGAGCACAGGAGGGCAGCAGAAAGAAGCATTATGGGAGGAGCAGTGGGGGCCGCTGCATTTAGAAGAATCATTCTCTCCATCTTCCTCCTGCAGTCTTGGAATGCCTGCCTCTCCTCTCCCTCTTGCAGGCATTCAGAGACTGCAGGAGGAAGATGGAGAGAATGATTCTTCTAAATGCAGCCACCCCCACTGCTCCTCCTATCCAGATTACAGGGGGGGGCTGCACTCACGTTCTCTCTCATCCGGTGTTCTGTCGGGAAATGCCCGGACTGAAGGGCGCATGCGCCGTACGTAACATCACTGTTTTACCATCAGCTGTTGTGATGGCGCAGGCGCACAGCTCAAAGGTGTCTGCAGCAGGTGTCTGCTCTAGCTCCTCCCCCTTCGTAGTCTCGCCCCCAGCACCGACGGCTGACCTATACGTGCGGCCATGGAGTCTCCTCTAGCTCCACCCCCCTTCATGTTTCCGTCCCCCTGGTGCCGATGGCTGAGCTTAACTGCCAGCAGGGCAGCCGCGGAAAGGCCGGGTGACCGGCGCGGGCTCAAAAAGCAGCCCAGCTGCCTTGAGCCCCACAAGGACTTGCGGCCTGACGGCCCCGGCCCACCAGGCAAGTGCCTGGTTTGCCCTATGGCCAAACAGGGCCTACCAGTGACATTAATACAGTGATTACTGGTAATATTATACACTGTCACTGTACTAATGACACTTGCTGGGAAAAGGGTTAACATCTGGGGCGATCAAGGGGTTAAATGTGTGCCTAACTGTGTGTAAAGTGTGCTGCTTTTAATAATAGGTCTCAAGTTTCTCATCCCTGCAAAGCATTCATTCATTTTCTCTGTACAGAGGTCTTGTGTTGATTGTCAAAACAGAGCTCTGGATTGTGATTGTACACAGCCGATCAACAGGACCAGGCCATGAATCATTGGCCAGGATCTGCTCACAGGCTACGGCTATGTATAATCACAACGGGTGCCGGCTGGAGACGCATATGCACACCCTAAACCCGGAAGTATATTACATTGCTGGTGGGAAGTGGTTAAAGGATCACTTTACCTTTAAAACGCAGTAATACTTTTTATATGTTTCCTATATGTAGTTACATTTTTATTCTAATTTCTCTGTCTACAGTTACAGTAAAGAATGCAAACAGACTGAAAGTAAATAGGGCAATGTTTACACTGGCCTGGACCTGTGATAACAGCTTCTAAAGCACAGAAAAAGGAGAGGCAGAGATGTGTAGCGCCCTCTAGTGTGTGCTAGATGTAGTGTGTAGAATAGGCAAACCATGCTCTTACTCATATTGTACATTTGTGAGTCTGTAATTGGGTCAGGGTTATTAGAGTTCGGGGCTGGATGACTCATCCGGGCAGCCTTCTGGTGCCTCCCCCTGGCATCTAGAAGGTTGGAGAACCTTCTAGAATTAGAGTGTGGGGGTTAGGAGGAGCTGCCATGTATATTTATGAGGTCTCAGCCAATCCCCAGTAGTGGGCTGGCAGACGACTGAGTTCACCTCAGAAATAGGCATGGGCCATGCCAGCAGTGCAGTTGGGTGGAAGATGGAGATGCAGTGTTGAGGAGGCTGTCGCGTGTAGCCAGTCTCCCTTGAAGTCAGCGGTGTGCTGTGAAATTTTCAGTCCTTTCCCTGAGAGATCTCCTGAGAGTCATTTGGGTGGGCTGGTGAAGAGTCATTTGGGTGGACTGGTATGAAGAGGCAACCAGGAGGGCTGGTGAAAGAGGCAGGTGCAGCCAGGTGGGCTGTCAGGGCCTGAAGAGGTGGCGCTAGGATCAGTGGCCACAAAGAAAGCAGAGGGAAAAGTTACATACTGTGTCACTCCATGTATGCTACTGTTAAGGGACTGGGAGTTCCTGCCTGTAATGGGTTGCTACTGAACTGGCAAGGAGACTGTCAAGTCCACCCAGGAGTGTAACAGCAGAGGCTGAGCAGAGAAAGACCAAGAGCGTGCAGCAGGTGTCCATCCCCATTCAAGTTGTTAACCCTCTAATAAACCACAAAAACCAAGCTACTGGCTCTGATTCGGCATGCATGTGAAAATTCGGTGTGCCTGGCTGTGCAGGAGTGGGGTAATCCTTGCTCATCTGCAGCTCCTATGTGGGGTGTGCTGCAGATGTACAGTATCTCACAAAAGTGAATACACCCCTCACATTTTTGTACATGTTTTATTATATCTTTTCATGAGACAACACTGAAGAAATGACAATTTACTACAATGTAAAGTAGTGAGTGTAAAGCTTAATAACTCAACACACATTAATGTCTAAACCACTGGCAACAAAAGTGAGTACACCCCTAAGTGAAAATGTACAAATTGGGCCCATTATCCATTTTCCCTCCCCGGTGTCATTTAACTCGTTAGTGTTACAATTCTCAGGTGTGAATGAGGAGCAGATGTGTTAAATTTGGTGTTATCGCTCTCTCTCTCTCATACTGGTCACTAGAAATTCAACATGGCACTTCATGGCAAAGAACTCTCTGAGGATCTGAAAAAAGAATTGTTGCTCTACATAAAGATGGCCTAGGCCAGTGATGGCGAACCTTGGCACCCCAGATGTTTTGGAACTACATTTCCCATGATGCTCATGCACTCTGCAGTGTGGTTGAGCATCATGGGAAATGTAGTTCCAAAACATCTGGGGTGCCAAGGTTCGCCATCACTGGCCTAGGCTATAAGAAGATTGCCAAGACCCTGATGGTGAGCTGCAGCATGGTGGCCAAGACCATACAGCGGTTCAACAGGACAGGTTCCACTCAGAACAGGCCTTGCCATGGTTGACCAAAGAAGTTGAGTGCACGTGCTCAGCGTCATATCCAGAGGTTGTCTTTGGGTGCTGAGTGCTGCCAGCATTACCACAGAGGTTGAAGGGGTGGGGGGTCAGCCTGTCAGTGCTCAGACCATATGCCGCACACTACATCAAATTGGTCTGCATGGCTGTCGTCCCAGAAGGAAGCCTCTTCCAAAGATGATGCACAAGAAAGCCCGCAAACAGTTTTCTGAAGACAAGCAGACTAAGGACATGGATTACTGGAAGCATGTCCTGTGGTCTGATGAGACCAAGATAAACTTATTTGGTTCAGATGGTGTCAAGTGTGTGTGGCGGCAAACAGGTAAGGAGTACAAAGACAAGTGTGTCTTGCCTACAATCAAGCATGGTGGTGGGAGTGTCATGGCCTGGGGCTGCATGAGTGCTGCCAGCACTGGGGATCTACAGTTCATTGAGGGAACCATGAATGCCAGTAAATATTAACATTCCGCGCTTGGGATAAAAGGTTGCAGCCTCCCCTGATAAGTTCCCAAGGGAACTTATATGTATAATTAAGGAAAAGAGAAGGGGTGGTGGCGCTACCTTAAAGACACTAGTGGTTAAAGGAAATATTTATATATAAACTAAACTCCTACCCTTACCATATAGTATAAAAAACACTAATATAAATAATGCGTGATAAATATGCGAATAACCATCTAAGATGTGAAAGACTAAATTATTATGCACCTTAAAAACATGCACAAAGAAATCCAAAGTTAATATTGGTGATGGTGAGTGTTCATTGAAAAGTCCAAAAACTGATCATATATAACCATAAAAATGTGCAGAAATGTCAATCAATCAATAAAGAAAAACAAAAATATAAAAATATGATTCCAAATGTCCAGGAACCAGGTGACTTCAGTGCAAAGCAGATATGGTGACTGTAGTGCTCCCCCAATGGGTCCCTACTCACCAGAGGTAGTTACCCCTGGCAGCTCCAGTAGGATCTTCACCTTGGTAGGCTGTGCTGTCTCTTCTATACCTCCATATCTCTTTCCACCAGTAAGTAAGATTTCAGGTAATCCTCCAATCAGGGCTTCCCAGGCACTCTCACATCGGCAAGCGGCACAATCTTGCTCCGTACAGGAATGGGAGCCGCTGTGGTTATTTGCATATTTATCACGCATTATTTAGGGTATGTTATATGATTATCTAATGGTTTCTGGGTTGGCTGGATGAGAGTGGACTCGCATCTCACTAACTCCTTATTTAGGTGTTTATTAGTTTTAATTAGACGCACTTCAATGCACTTTTTTACCTAAATAGGGTATATATACTTTTTCCCCTTTTTTGTGTACTTCTTTTACACCTCCATTTTCACATCACATTTTTGTGTACACGTTTAGTGATTTTTATATATTATGATATTAGTGTTTTTTATACTATATGGTAAGGGTAGGAGTTTAGTTTATATATAAATATTTCCTTTAACCACTAGTGTCTTTAAGGTAGCCCCACCATCCCTTCTCTTTTCCTTAATTATGAATGCCAACATGTACTGTGACATACTGAAGCAGAGCATTATCCCCTCCCTTCGGAAACTGGGCCACAGGGCAGTATTCCAACATAACGATCCCAAACACACCTCCAAGACGACCACTGCCTTGCTAAAGAAGCTGAGGGTAAAGGTGATGGACTGGCCAAGCATGTCTCCGGACCTAAACACTAATGAGCATTTGTGGGGCATCCTCAAACGGAAGGTGGAGGAGCGCAAGGTCTCTAACATTCACCAGCTCCGTGATGTGGTCATGAAGGATTGGAAGAGGACTCCAGTGGCAACCTGTGAACCTCTGGTGAACTCCATGCCCAAGAGGGTTAAAGCAGTGCTGGAATATATTGGTGGCCACACAAAATATTGACACTTCGGGCCCACTTAGGGGTGTAATCACTTTTGTTGCCAGCGGTTTAGACATTAATGGCTGTGTGTTGTGTTATTTTGAGGAGGCTGCACATTTACACTGTTATACAAGCTGTACACTCACTACTTTATATAGTAGCAAAGTGTCATTTCTTCAGTGTTGTCACATGAAAAGATAGAAGAAAATATTTACAAAAATGTGAGGGGTGTACTCACTTTTGTGAGATACTGTATGTTTTATTTGCAAATGTGCTGAATATTCTAGAACAACTTAAACAGCTTATCTGAGGATTTAAAAAAAAAGAGCTATGATGGCACATTTCTGACAGCAGTTACCTTAAGAATTATCTGCACTTAATTCAAGCAAGCCAATGTCGGTAACATTACTGATAAGTGCGACAAACTCAGGTAGTTCTCACTACTGACACTTTAAGAATCAGTCCCTGTGGCAGCGACAGATTCCTAATGAATTACTGCCAGTTCGCAGATTAGTAAACTGGCGGTAATTAAGACCAGCTCCAAGCTGGCGTATGGAAGTATGCCACTACTCAGAGTGGAGCATGTCATATATGTGGCAGCTTCTCGCACAGTACTGTATCCCTGGCCACAGTCAGCAGTCAAGCTGAAATTCTCCAGCCAAAAGCTAAATGCAAACAAGGGGACCAAGGATAATGGTGACGTCATTACCCAAATATGGCAATGCCCACCAGATGGGAGACAAGTTTCCCATCTGGCCTGTCTGGCTTTTGATTAACAATGTACGGCAGTTCGCACCTTTAGAACAACTATTGGATTTTTTAGCCGCTATGGATCTACCCACTGCAAATAAAGCAGACCTGATGGGGAGCTAGTTTCTCAGTTCCTCCATCAGGTTACATCCACCCCTAGTAAAAAAAAATCATCGGCTATGTGCCCCCCCAGTGTAAAGGGCACAATGGCTTGGGGGGAAAGGGGGGGGTGAGAAAAGGAAGCATACAATCGAAAGAGTATGGACAAACTGGCCTCAGTGTGGGCACCAACAGATTCATATGCCTGTCAGGCACATTCGGTGCTGCACACTGACAGGATTCTGAAGGGTGTCTCTGAAACAACCTTTACGAATACCCCCATGTGTGTAGTGCCCTCCTAATAGGCTGCTAGTGTTTAGGTAAATTTCATTTTTTGCCACCCTGTAGCTAGGGAGAGCAGTGATCATTTGTTTGTGTCTGTTGCAGGCTCAGCTACTTCTCTCTGCATCTCACCAAGTGTTGGGATATAGTGGGCGGGAGAGTTTGACCCTAACCTGCATATTCATGCCCTTTCCCCCATTCCTGGTCAGGAAAGTGATTAACCAGCAGGGGGTTGAGAGGTATATAAATAGACTGGGGCCTAGAACTGTACTCTCTTGTTCCTGGGGGAGTTAGACCCAGTCTGGGTGCTCAGGCACCCCTGGGTGACCAGCTACAGCAGTGAAGTAATCCTTTTGGGGTTCCAGCTCCAGTTAGAGCTCGGGATCTCCATCCAAAGTATCCTGAAGCAGTGCAGACAACTCTACATGTGATCCACACTGCAGGCACTAATTACAGAGAATGGTTGGTACTTCAGGAAGCATTAGAGTACCCAGTATACAGTGAGTACTTGCTTTAAAGATCGTAGAGACTATGCCTTTATATCATATATATTATGCAAATTGTAAAATTCTAAGGTATTTTACACTTTACCATGTTTTACCTAGATATTAGTGTAGTTATATTCCCTGTGTTGTTTGTTAGCCTTATCTTGTAATGATGGGCTCATATGTTGTGGCTGCAATTTGTAATCCTATGGCTGATCGATTTCCCTATGTCCATGTATTAATTCACCTAGCTTGTCCCTATATACTAAAGTGACAGGCAACTTCTTGTCCTGGGTCATACAGTATCCAGTCCATGCCTCTGTATTTCCTCTGTGATGCATCACCAGTGTGGGAGTGCTAATGTAACAAAACACTGCGTGGTGATCTCTCTGTTAATTGCTCTACCTGCTTATGGCTGTGTCAAATCTAATTACTGTTTAGCTCTCACCTGCAGCAGTGCTAGACAGAGAGAACAAAGGATTGTGGGATATGTCGTTTCTTCACAGGAAATGTTAGTTCTTAAATTATAGACAAAGCTCATGCATTACCCTGTGCGGTGCCATGCTGCATGCCTCATGTTGGAACAGATATAGAAACTTCTGACACAAGAATGTGAAGTTTTTCTCTATTATTGGCTCTGCAAATGGGGCAACAAATGACACCATGAAAGTACATGATCAATGCACATCTTAAGCAGGTGAAAAACACCAGGCATAGGTATGAAAGTTGATAATGCCTTCATGCCATGTCATCATTTACTGAGCATAAATTGCCTACCCTAACAGATTTACAACATACATACATCTTGTATTAAGCAATTACTTGGATTTGTAAGGCCTCATGTACACTGCTGCTGATAAACGTACGTTTAGAGGCAGTTGGGTGGGGGTTTTTTTTAGCAGCCCCTGAACTCTCTTCTAATGCCGCGTACACACGGTAGGACTTTTCGACCGGACTTGTCTGACGGACGCCGACAGACCAAATCTGGCGAACATTCCGATCGTGTGTGGGCTTCACCGGACCTTCAGCGGACTTTTCCAGTCTCAAATGCGACGGACTTTAGATTTGGAACATGCTTCAAATCTTTACGCCGTAACTCTGCCGGACCCAGAAATCCGCTCGTCTGTATGCTAGCCTGACGGACAAAAACCGACGCTAGGGCAGCTATTGGCTACTGGCTATCAACGTCCTTATTTTAGTCCAGTGTACGTCATCACGTACGAATCCGTCGGACTTTGGTGTGATCGTGTGTAGGCAAGTCCGGTCGTTAGAAAGTCCATTGAAAGTCCGCCAAAAGTCTATCGAAAGTCTGTCGAAAGTCTTCGGACGGGCTGTCGGACTTTTGTAGCTGAAAAGTCCGACCATGTGTACACGGCATTAGTTATCTTATCTGTCCATGTACACCGAGTAGTTTATAGTCGTTTAGAGGCAGTTGAGTTTAGTGGCATTTTTTTTAAAGCAAAAAAAATGCGTTCAGGACAGAAGTTTATTGGCATTTGAAACGCCAAATGCTTGTAACAGCGTGCAAATGCGTCTAAACGCAGTAAATTATGCCGCGTTTCGTTTATAGGCGTTTTTAATGGAGATACATTTCTGACCATTTACAATGCAAAAAAGCTTCTAAACGCAAACGTGGCATGTAAACGCGGCACAACGGACGGTTTTAACCATCAGTTACTAGCTGTCAAGTTCCATCGTTCAGGGGAGGTTTTAAAATGTTTTGTGTACATGAAGCCTAAAACATCTTGAATTCAGTGTTATTAAAAATGTTTTTGCCATTTAAAAAAAAACCATTGCGATGGATACTTCCTTTTGCTTCGGTTGTTTTGGAAACTTTTGTTTTCAATGTAATTTGCATTCGTACCATTGATTAGTCCATATATGGCCATCCTTAGTGATTTCACTCCCCTGTTATGTTGGATCGACCATTCTTTATAATGTTTTCTCATTATTCCAACATCTGTTTCTCTCAATCGCTGCTGATTTTTTTTTCCTGTAGATGCCTTGTTGTTTGCTTTCATGTGAAAATAGTGGAAAATAAATTATTCACAATGGATTACGACTGGAGGATATTATGGATGTTTCTTTTTGCACACATCAAATGCTCGGGAGCTGGTTCCCTAGACACCAAGGGCTTAGCACTGCTTACATAGACACTATAGCAAATATGGAGTTAAGTGATTACTTAAGCTCTGTGTTGTGTTTAGATTTTATCAGCAACTGCTCTGTCATTCAACTCAGTGTTCATAAAACTCCAATGCATTTCCCTGTAGCAGGATGGGCGCCTTAGTGACAAAGTTTGCTTTCACAACTAGCACAAAACATATTCACTTGTTATGCATTGTTCAGAATGTTTGTGCTCTTCTTGGCATCGGTCTTTCCAGAAGAAAAAAAAGGTTAGGCTAAGTGTGCACAAGCTGTAATTTAACTTTTATTTGTCCATAAAAAGTCTATTGCAAAAAAACTAGGTTGAGAATACAATAAGGGTACCATGATTTATAGGCAATAAAATAAAATCTCTTTTAAAGCAAACACTATTATTTTCAGATGGCTACATTTCATTTTATAGACCAATAAAAGAGGAAGAAAAACCTTAAATATATTAGGATATATTAGGATACCAGAATGACCAATGCTGCCAATAAGGTTTACATGTTCTGTCATATAGTAACCAAGACTGTAATGTTAATAACACATCACGGAATGTACCCGTGTGGCTAACAGAAGCCAGTATCAGAAATAGACTTTAAAAACTTAACCCAAATAAATCACCAGGACCAGATGGCTTACACCCGAGAGTCCTTAAGGAACTCAGTCAGGTTATAGCTAGACCATTGTTTCTAATTTTTATGGACTGTTTACTGACAGGAATGGTACCAGCTGATTGGAGAAAAGCCAACATGGTACCAATAAAAGGGTCAAGATATATCCCTGGAAACTACAGGCCAGTCAGCCTAACATCAATAGTCTGTAAGCTACCGGAGGGGATGATAAGGGACTATATCCAAGATTTTAGTAAACAATATCATAAGTAGTAATCAGCATGGATTCATGAAAAATCATTCTTGCCAGACCTATCTATTATAGTTTAATGAGGAAGTGAGCTGCCATATAGATAAAGGTAGGCCTGTGGATGTGGTATATCTGGATTTTGTAAAGACAAAATGTTTACTTTACAAACTGAGGTCTATTGGCATGGACCATAGGGTATGTACCTGGATAGAAAACCGCTTACAGGGGCGTGTTCAAAGGGTGGTGATAAATAGCAAATATTTGCAATGGTCCGGTGTGGTAAGCGGGGTCCCCCAAGGATCTCTCCTGGGATCAATTCTGTTTATGAATAAAATAAACAATATACAGGATGGGATAAATAGTTCAATCTCAATATTTGTGAATAATACAAAGCTAAGCAGGACAATAACTTCTGCGCAGGATGTGGAAACCTTACAAGAAGACCTAAATAAAATAATGGGTTGGGCAACAACATGGCAAATGAGGTTAAATGTTGAAAATGATAAGGTAATGTATTTGGTTGTTAAAAATATGAATGCAAGTTACTTGGTAGGGGGAGAACCTCTGGGGGAATCCAAGATGGAAAAGGACCTAAAAGGACCTGGGGGTCCTAGTAGATGACAGGTTCAGCAATGGCATGCAATGCCAAGCTGCCTCAAGCAAAGCCAACAGAATATTAGCATGCATTATAAAGGGGATTTATTCCAGAGATAAAACGGTAATTCTCCCACTCTACAAGACTCTGGTCCGGCCGCATCTGGAGTATTCCATCCAGTTATGGGCACCAGTCCTCAAGAAGGATGTGCTGGAACTGGAAAGAGTCCAGAGAAGGGCAACAAAACTAGTAAAGGAACTTGAGGATCTCAGCTATAGGGAAAGACTACAAACATTGAACTTAGTCTCTATGGAGAAGAGACACTTAAGAGGGGATATGATAGCAATATACAAAGACCTCAATGGTGACCCCAGCATAAGGAAAAAAACTTTTCAGTGAAAGGGAGTTTAAAAAGACGTGATCATTCACAGAAATTGGAAGAGAATCGGTTTAATCGTAATCTGCGTAGAGGTTTCTTTACTATCAGAGCAGTAAGGATGTGGAATTCTCTTCCATAAGCAGTAGTATCAGCAGGGAGCGTTGATAGATTAAAAAATCTATTAGATGGGCATCTTAAAGCGGAGTTTCGCGAAAAAATTTTTTTTAGATGTCAGCAGCTGCAAATACTGTAGCTGCTGACTTTTAAAATAAGGACACTCACCTGTCCCGGGGTCCAGTGATGTCGGCACCCGAGACCGAACCGTCCCTCGATCCTCGGTGCTGCCGCTGCCATTCTCACTGAGGGAATAAGGAAGTGAAGCGTTGCGGCTTCACTGCCCGGTTCCCTACTGCGCATGCGCGAGTCGCGCTGCATGTCTACACTGATCCCCGTTGTGTTGTGGGAACTGTGTATTTCCCACAACACAACGGGGGTGGGTGGGGGTTCTGCGGCTAGCTGTGGCTAGCTATTCCTGGAAGTGGGTGCAGATACCTGTATTATACAGGTATCTGCACCCCCCTCCCCCCTGAAAGGTGCCAATTGTGACACCGGAGGGGGGGAGGAATCCGATGAGCGGAAGTTCCACTTTAGGGTTGAACTCTGCTTTAACAATCGCAACATACATGGATATATGATGTACTATTGGCATAAACGCACACACCCATCACAGGTTGAACTGGATGGGCTGGTGTCTTTTTTCAACCTTACCGACTATGTAACTATTTGTAGCCAACTCCCGGACCTCTCCAGGCCTAATGGTGCCCTCCAGAGTCAGAGACAGCTGACATCCCTCTATGCAGAGTGGGTTAGGAGGCATGGTTGGTGCAATGCTAGGTAGATTAATGGGCGCCAGACACTTCTTGGATGCAAAGAGATGTATTGTCTCTTGAACAGAACTGTGGGATAAAGGGTTAGGTCCAGGACGCCATTTAGAAGTTGCAATGTTAATTGGCAGACTTTGAGACTTCTACAGGTAGAAGCCGTGCAGTCTATCACACTGGACTGAGCTCTTACAATCTTCTCACTCAGTATCTTCCTTAAGCATCACCCCGGCATCTGTGCTGGGTCCCTAGCTTGGCACTCACAGATACTCCTCAAGCGTCACCCCGCTGGCCTGCTCGGTCCCTGGCTTGACACACAATACTGCCCAGCATGCGTCGGCTGGGTCCCTGGCTTGGCACCTGCTGAAGTTTCCCAATTCTTCACTGTCCCTGGTTGGTGAGAACACTGCTCTGGTACTTGCTTCAGCTACTCACAGTGATCCCTGGTAAGAAGGTGGATAGTCCCTTAGTTTCCCCTCAGCTTCCCCTCTACCTCCGACCACAACAGTTTCTCTGGTTGGCAGAACCATCACTTCTGGTTGGACCGCAAGCCGCAGTCCCAACCCTACGCTGCTCTTTTGCTTTTGGATAGGCTCCTCAGACAGCCTAGCAGCCAGATGCCTCAGACTCTGGCCTAGCAGCCCATGGCAATACAACACACGTCCACCCAGACAGCCATCCAGGTGGCACAGAACCCCAAACACCTGACTCCATCCAAATAAATAGGCTCTCCCAGCAGGCCAAGGGACTCAAGATAATCCATGCCCCTGAGATACCCCATATACTCCTAATCTGTCCTTGCAATGCCCTTGTCTTATTTAATGCCACCAGGTAACCGGCCACCTAGTGGCAGAAGAGAGAAGTGCAGCAATTCCAGAATTAGGGTGAAGTCAGTTGACCTCCTAGCAACTGACCAAGGCAACTATCACTTGGCGAATAAATTTAAGAGCAACCCTGTCTAAACATCAGGGTGCTACATCTATAAATGCACCAAATGCCTTTGAAAACCCAGCTTTTATCTTGTAAAAGAAGCAGACATGTGCTGCACAGAGCCTATGCAGACCTATTGGAGGGACCCATCAGGCCCACCCACTACAGGCTGTCTGAAGGAGTGGGCAGAGTCAAGACCAGTCACCCTGCATATAGAAAAGGAGGAGCAGTGACCGGTCTTTATTACAGGAAACTCCTGCACAAAAGACAATGTATACACTGGATAAATGCACAGATGTGGAATACATGCACAACGTATATGTTTGATGTATAGTTATAGATGTGCTTACATTCTTTTTTTTTAACAAACAAAGGTGCTTTATTGTTGTCATGTATGTGAGTTAACAGCATATCCATTGTTACAGTACAGAACATTGCATGGAGAGTACATATGAACGCGTACAGGACAAGAAACTGCGAACACCATTACATGCAGTAAGGACATACAGCTGTGGGAACAGAAAAAAATAAAAATAATAAACTCAGGAGTTTTAAACCAAACAACTACCGACCAGTTCAGACTCTCATGCTGCGTACACACGACCGGACTTTCTGGCAGACTAGGTCCGACGGTCTTCCCGACGGACTTTCGGCAGAGTTGGGACGGACTTCCGAACGAACGGACTTGCCCACACACCAATGGACTAAGTCTGTTCGAAAGTCCGTTCATTTTGAACGTCATGACGTAAGACGGGACTAAAAAAGAAAGTTCAATAGCCAGTAGCCAATAGCTGCCCTTGCGTCTTATTTGGTCCGTCGGACCAGCATACAGACAAACGGTTTTCCCGATAGGAATTTAGTCCGTCGGACAGATTTGAAACATGTTCTATTTCTAGGTCCGTCGGATATTTGAAAAGAAAAACAATCGGTTAGCCCACGCACGATCGGAATGTCCGACGGACTGATTCCGTCTGACCCGTGCGGTTGTGTGTACGTGGCATCACAGTACTTGTTCTTAGATGGGTGATCATCCTTAGGATACTAGTTGGAGGTCCAGGGGGCCCACACCTTGTCGTATTTCCACTGACATCCCCAATTAATGTATGTAATCCTTTACATAGGTAGGGCAATCCAATCTGTGTTTTCCAGGAGGAGAGAGATGGGGGGGTGGGCATGATCCATTTAAGGAGTATCTCTTTTTTTGCATAAAAGAAAAGGTAGGAGATTAGTAATTTGGAATGATGAGAACGCTGTTCATCCTCATGAACCCCCAAAAGGGCCAGCTCAGGTAGCACTGGAAGAGACAATTGCAGTCTAGAATTTACGCCTTTGAATACCTTCGTCCAGTAGGCTGAAATGACAGGACAGTCCCAGAACATATGGAAGAACGTGCCTACATGTGCTTCACATCTAGGGCACTCAGGGTTTCTGTCCGGAAATGTTTGGTGAAGTTTTTGGGATGTGTAATAGATCCCGCGTAGAAATTTTACCTGAATGAGCTTATCCTTAGAGGAGATAAGTAGTTTGGGGCCATACTCTAGACAGTTCTCCCAGCCCTCCCTGTTCAGTGAAGGTATGTCTCTGTGCCATGATTCCCATAATTTCTCTAATTTGGGGGAGTCAGTGACCAGGAGTGCACCATACAGGGTGGAAAGAGGTTTAGTTAGGTCTCCGGGGTCAGAAGTTCCTCAGCCTGTCAGCCTGGAGGAGAGGCAAACGTGGAAACTGGGCCCTGGCTGCATGTTGTAGTTGTAGGTATTGGACCCCATCCATCTGGGTAAGTCATATTTGGCCCTCAGGTCTGTTAATTGTAGTGGGGAACCCTGGGGCATAATTTGGCCCAGAGTTATAATGCCATATCTGGCCCATACCTGGGGGCTGGGGATGGTGCAGAGGTATGATAGGGTAGGATTCCCCCATAAAGGGTGTGCTGTGCTTAAATTCTTACCTTTTATAAAAGAAAACACTGCACCAGGCTCCCATCAACACTGGTCACATGCGTAAAGCCCTAGGTACTTCATCACATGATCTTTGCCGAGAAAGAAATGACCAAAGAAATGATCAACCAATATAAAATCGTATTATTCCCTTCAACAAAGACCATACACATGGTCTTTACAAATAAGGCTGGCACTAAATTCACCCAAGAACAGCATTTTCTCCAGGAAATGTAAACTTTCTATTACTATTTATTTACCCATACACATAAGATCATTAACATGTACAGTAGCTTTATGTTAACATTTGAGTGTAGTCAATCTTTATACAGCATATAGGTGGTCCTCGGGTTACAAACAAGATCTGTAGATTTGTTCTTAAGTTGAATCTGTTTGTAAGTCGGAACAGGTACAAGTGTAGCCCCAGCCAACAAAACTATTTTTATGCTTTTTGGGTAGCATAGGGAAGGGTTAACACCCCTGTAACATTTGTTTTGGTGTGTATGCCCCTGTTCAGAAGATTTCACCTCACTATCTGTCCCAATGACAATTGGATTTTCAACATTTTGGGTTGTTGTGTTTATATCTTGTTGTGGAAACAAGGCTTGGCGATAAAGCCTTAGTGGAGGTACCTTTTTCCCATAATAACTCTTACAGGAGTGAATTTCCCTTTCCTAAGGGTAGATTTCCTCTCACTTCCTGTTGCCTCCCTCCATTTATAAGTGGGAGTCGTTTGTAAGTCGAATGTTTGTAACTAGGGGACCCCCTGTATTAGCACATTATGACAGACTTACCTGCATATGGAGCCCTCCAGTGCAGCACTGTCACGGTGCTTCCTTCTTCACCTGGTCTTCCGTCTGGGTTCACAGGCTCTGGCTATCTGAATGCCTGGGGCTGTGATGATGTCACTTCCGTGCATAGATATGGTAGCCCCTGCTCTAGAACAGAGCTATGAAGGTACTGAATGGGTATGCCGTTCCTTCAGAGTGCATGCGCTGGTGGCGTCACCGGCTGCATCCAATGTTGATATTTCCTAAACAGTGCAACTTTAGGAGATATTCACTGTACCTACAGGTATGCCTTTGTATAGGCTTACCTGTAGGTACAAGTTAAAAAGTGGACTTTACTTTACTTCACTTTAAAAGGCTAGGGTATGCAGAAAATGTCTTCACTTATACTGTAATTCCAGCTTTGTTGAGACCCTTCTAGGTAATCTGTACACATTGGAAGAATTTTTGCAAGCCTTTTAATTTGTTTTTAACCGCTTGCTGACCAGTTGCCATCATTATACTGCGACAGGTCGGCACGTTCCCGCAAACCGTTGTAGCTGTATGTCGGCACTTTAAGCGGGAATAGCAGGCACTCACGATGACCGCCGGCCACACGCGATTGCGGGCACAAGAGCCAGAACAGGGACATGTGTGTGTAAACACACAAATCCCTGTTCTGTGAGGAGACACAGATCATGTGTTCCTACTAGCTAGGAACAACGATCTGTCATCTCCTCCAGTCAGTCCCATCCCTCTACAGTTAGAACACACAAGAGGGAACACAGTTAACCCCTTGTTTGCACCCTAGTGTTAACCCCTGCAATGCCCGTGACATTTACAAAGTAATCAGTGCATTTTTATAGCACTGATCGCTGTGTAAATGTCAATGGTCTCAAAAATGTGTCAAAAGTGTCCGATCTGTCCGCCATAATGTCGCAGTCCCGATAAAAATCGCTGATCACCGATATTACTAGTATAAAAAAAAATTATAATAAAAATGTCATAAATCTTTCCCCCATTTTGTAGACGCTATAACTTTTGCGCAAACCAATCAATATACGCTTATTGCGATTTTTATTACCATAAATATGTAGAAGAATACATATCGGCCTAAACTGAGGTAAAAAATTGCTTTTTTTTTTTTTTAAATTGGCGATATTTATTATAGAAAAAATTACAAAAACAAAAACCACAGAGGTGATCAAATACCACCAAAAGAAAGCTCTGTTTGTGAGGAAAAAAAGGATGTCAATTTTGTTGGATACAGCGTCGCACGACCGCGCAATTGTCAGTTAAAGCGACGCAGTGCCGTATCGCAAAAAATGACCTGGTCATTGAGCAGCCAAATCTTCCGGGGCTGAAGTGGTTAAGAAGCTATTTGTTCCACCATGTGCCTTCCCAAACTGATTTCTGAATGGAAAGATTAACCTCCATTTTAACCACCTAATGTAATCTTAGTATTGAGAATGGCGCACTGTCTGCATTGGTTTAGTTGAGGATTAGTCATAGAGTAAAAACTCCTCTTGCAGGGAAAGTCTGAAATGTGACCTATATCTTATGCCGCGTACACACGGTCGTACTTTTCGTCTACAAAAGTCCAACGGACGCTGACGGACTAAAGCTGGCTGGTAATCCGATCGTGTGTGGGCTTCTCCGGACTTTCAACGTACTTTTTTAGCCTCAAATCCGACGTACTTTAGATTTGAAACATGCTTCAAATCTTTACTTCGTAACTACGACGGACCCCGAAATCCGCTCGTCTGTGTGCTAGTCCGACGGACAAAAAGCCACGCTAGGGCACCTATTGGCTACTGGCTATGAACTTCCCTATTTTAGTCCGGTGTACGTCATCACGTACGAATCCGTTGGACTTTTGTGTGGTCGTGTGTAGGCAAGTCCGTTCGTTAGAAAGTATGCCGCAAGTCCGCCGCAAGTCCGCCGAAAGTCTGCCGGAAGTCTGTCGGACAGGCTGTCTGACTTTTGTAGACGAAAAGTCCGACCGTGTGTACGCGGCATTAGTGTAGAATTTGAGAGAGGCAGTAAGCTATCACACACAAATAGGAAATATGACTCTTGGGGACATTCTGTACACCAACATTGTATACATTGCCATCAGTTAGTATTATTGCAAGGAAGTAACATTGAATTTATTGCCAATTTTAGTAAATACAATGCAGATTGAAATGGAACTACAAATCAAATATAATTTATTACAAAATAGCTTTTGCAGCAATTATATTATATTTTAATTTTAGCACACTACGTTATTATTTTAGCAAAAGAGGAGTTTTCTTTAAATACTTCATGGAAGTTTAATGCTTACACCCAGAGGAGCTGCTGTGTTCTTGGGTCCCCTGTTCCCAGTGTCTACAACGCTCCAAGCAACATGCTCTCCGACACACCAGGGCTGAAGCGTGGATATTTATCGCAACTATGCACAATAATTTAACAATCAAAGAATGGAAAATTGCAAAAAAACACTTCAACTAGTATGTGAAACTGTTGCAAAAAGACATATAAACTTAGTAATAAACAAGCAGACCAGTGATAGACCCCTTATCCATATACTATGGGAGGTCCTGTCTAAGGCTGGATTCATACCTATGCATTTTTAGTGCTTTTTGCATTTTGCAGATTTGCACTACAGAACGTGTTCCATAGAAAACAATGTTAAATGGACTGTAGTGCAAATCTGCAAAATGCAAAAAGCACAAAAAAACTACATAGGTGTGAATCCAGCCTTAAGAGTGATGCTGGGACATTGGTCAGACAGTCTACTGGCATTACTGGCCAGCGTGTTGAGGCCCAAATCTGGCATTGGAGCACTCTAAATTAAGTCCGTCCGAATCCAGGTGTTAAGTGCCCGAACAGTGTCCCCAGTAAGGAATACTGTTCCTTTAAGCAGGATGTGGTAGGGTATGGCTAGCAGCCTCTCACAAGCTCCTAGGGTGATGACCTGTCTCCTCCCAGTCTCTGTCTGGGGCTCAGTGATGTCTGTTGCAGTAACATCCTCTCCACAATTGGGCAGCGACACCGGGCACAACGAGATGCCAGCAAATCACACTATCTGCGTTTCCGACACTGCGACCCAACAGCAGCCTGCCACGCTGGGTGTGTGCTCCACCATGTCCTCTGTGAGCTTGCCTCAAGTCTCAGAATAGTCCCCCTTTTTTTCCCCACAGAGCTCTATTAATGCTATTATACCCTGTTTCTCCGAAAATAAGACCTAGCGTGATTGTCGGTGTTGGCTGCAATATAAGCCCTACCCCCCAAATAAGCCCTACCCTGTTTCCCTGAAAATAAGCCCTACCCTGAAAATAAGACCTACAAGGACTTTAACTATGGCTTATTTGGGGGGTAGGGCTTATATTGCAGCCATCACCGACAATCACGCTAGGTCTTATTTTCAGGGAAACAGGGTATGTAGTCCTAAAGCCAATCTTTAATAGAGGCTCAATCCCCCTGGGAACTACATTCTACACAAGTCATAGTTACTCCCAGCAAGCTCTGTCCTTCCAAGGATTTGCAGCAGCTCAGTTTCCTCTTCCTCTGTTTTCCCCAGGTGATGGGCTGGACTTTCCTTCAGCTATTTCCGTGGCTGCATTCAGTCCTGCAAATGGCCCATGCTCTATCTCTCTCTCTCTCTCTCTCTCTCTCTCTCTCTCTCTCTCTCTCTCTCTCTCTCTCTCTCTCTCTCTCTCTCTCTCTCTCTCTCTCTCTCTGCCCTCCTGCCCCATAGAAAATACAAGTAGCTAGGGTAATGTTTAACTGCAGTGAAAATCATAGCATGCAGAAGAAATTTAATTTTTAAAAGATTAAAAGTGTTAATCAAGTTGGGGCCAACCCAGGTCCTCCCTTTTCCCCAACCCAAACACACACACACATATATACACATGCTTTCCATTTCATATATACGTATTCATATTAGTGTCATTGAGCTGGCAACCTCCTTTACCATGACTCACATCTGGCAGTTTTGTAGTCTTCTCCAATGAGCAGGTGGACCGTGGCATCAGTGCAGAACATTTTTTAGACATCACTTTAACCTCGATATTAGGTAGTGTAGTGTGGTGCCCATTTACTCACTATGTTCAGATACAGGCCCCTCTAACTTTTCCTGCATGGACACCCCAGGGAAGATAGGTTTCTCTTCTTCCCTCCCTTGTCAACTCAAAGAGGTCACATCTGATTAAGCAGAAGTAGCTGTGCAAGAGATCTGCAGCCACGTAGGAGGATCTCCACTGTCAAAACCCGGCTTAAGAGCAGTTGAGCTGGAGCCAAATAGCACACAGCTTGTATAAAAAACTGAGAGAGAAAAATGACACAATTGCAAAAAAAGGGGGTTTATGGCTGTTTTAGGCGGTACCACATTCCTTGTAATTTGTGCAAAAAGAAACCAGATGAGACTTTACTGGCACCAGAAAGGAACGATTACACAATGTATATGTATAAAAATTGATATTTTTTTACAAACATTTATAAAAAAAACAGTTTACAGTATCCTGTATATACTTCTCCCACATATGGTTTTAACCATGATACATATTGACATATTCATGTTTTTGTTGTAGACCCAAGTGCACCTGCCCCTGAAGAGTGTAATTTTACATACGCAAAACGCGTCGGTCTTACTGGATGCACCTATTCTGCTGATGATTTATTGATTCTAATATACTGTATGTACTAGATTTCTGTGATCTTATTTTGTTTTCACATGGAAGATCTTACCATTTACCATACTATGGGCCTGCCATACTGCATTACTGTTTTCACCATACTTGGTTTTTAACATGTGATTGCATGTTTACTCTTTCAAAACCGACTTATCATGCAGCCACTCTCACCCACCTCATTCAAAGTCCCGAAATCCCCCCTCTCTGCTAGCACCTGTAGTGAGCAGCAGTCATGTGTTTATTACATAAACAGAACTGAGGAAATAACTTAGCGATGACCATATCACTATATCACTCGCTTCACTGCTAGTTCGGTAGAGGTAGTGATGTTCCTTGCACAAGCACATGCTGCCACCACCACCTACCCAAACCCTATATGACCCTATAAGCTTTTAACACAGATTCAGCACACTACACAGGCAATCATTACTTTTTCATTATCAAATATAAAAAATAGCCATCTTAAAGTGGGGTTCCACCCAAAAAAACAAATATACATGAAAAATCCTAAAAAAACAAACAAAACAAATTTGGATATTTTTTTCTTTTTAACTTACCTCTAAATGCCTGTTGCTAGGGGGTCCCTCGTAGTCTGCCCCTTCCAGTGCCTGGGCTGGTGACATCACTTCCCCCTCGGCACAGGAAGGGCTCCGCTCTGCTGCCTCCCTCCTGTCAATCATCTGGGACACATTACAGGTCCCAGGTGACTGAGCAGCCAATCACGGCACGTGGCGCCGCTCACGCATGCGCAGTGGGTGCCAGGCTGTGAAGCCACAGCCCGGCGCCCACAGTTGCAATGCCGGCGCCGCTGAACGGAGGGGGAGACTAGCGGGGCTTCGATCCCCCGCATCACTGGACCCAGGGACAGGTAAGTGTCCAATTAAAAGTCAGCAGCTGCAGTATTTGTAGCTGCTGACTTTTAATTTTTTTTTTTTTCATGGGCCCCCTGGGTGGAACTCCTCTTTAACATGGCAGTGAATGTACAGTAAGTAAAGGTAACTTTTCCTACTGAAAAACAGATGCTGGCAAATATCCAGGAATGATGTTCTTTACCCAGAGGATGTTTAGCAAATCTATAAAATTAATAAGTGTACCTTTTGAGAAGAAATGTTTCAGCTGAGAGGGTTTATATTGCTCACCAATGATATTTGTGCTGACTTTATTCATTTATGGTACTATTTGTACTAGAATAAAAAATATGCAACATACGTTTGCAAAATGTGACAATGAATTCAAGTGTTTGTTCACCAATGCCAGAGGTCTGCTAAGCAAAATAGGTTAGTTGTAAGCTCTGGTGCACGAGAACTATGATCTAATTGGTATTGCTGAATCTTGGCTTCATTCTTCTCATGACTGGACTATTAATATTCCTGGCTATGCTCTCTTTCGGAAAGACAGGGTAAAACGGAGGGATGGTGGTGTCTCTATATGAGAAGTGATCTCAAAGTGAGTGTGAAAGAGGACCTAGTTGATGGAGAGTGTGATGAGTCTGAAGCATTATAGGTATAAGTGTACATGGGTGTGCGTACTACAAAGGCTCTCATTGGAGTTTGTTATAGACCTCCCAGTGTTAATGAGGAGGTGGAGACTCAGCTCTTTGCACAGATGGAAAGGGCTGCAAGGGCTGGGACAGTGATAAAATTGGGGGATTTTAACTACCCGGAAATTGACTGGAGTAATGGCACTGCTGGGACAGTTAAAGGGCAAAAATGTATAAACCTATTACAAGATAATTTTATGGTCCAGTTTATTAGGGCCCTGACTAGGAATGATGCTCTGCTGGACCTGGTAATCTCAAACCATGCAGAGTTTACAGTGCCTTGAAAAAGTTTTCATACCCTTTGACATTTTCCACATTTTGTCATGTTACAACCAAAAACGTAAATGTATTTTATTGGGATTATATTTGATAGGCCAACTCAAAGTGGCACATAATTGTGAAGTGGAAGGAAATGATAAATGGTTTTTAATTTTTTTTATAAATAAATATCTGAAAAGTGTGGTGTGCATCAGCCCCCTTTACCCCTTTACCAATTGCCTTCAGAAATCACCTATTTAGTAAATAGAGTCCATCTGTGTGTAATTTAATCTCAGTATAAAAACAGCTGTTCTGTGAAGCCCTCATAGGCTTGTTAGTGAACCTTAGTGAACAAGCAGCATCATGAAGGGCAAGGAACACACCAGACAGGTCAGGTATAAAGTTGTGGAGAAGTTTAAAGCAGGGTTAGGTTGTAAAAAAATATCCCAAGCTTTGAACATCTCACAGAGCTCTATTCAATCCATCATCCAAAAATGGAAAGAGTATGGCACAACTGCAAACCTACCAAGACATGGCCGTCTACCTAAACTGACAGGCCGGGCAAAGAGAGCATTAATTAGAGAAGCAGCCAAGAGACCCATAGAAACTCTAGAGGAGCTGCAGAGATCCACAGCTCAGGTGGGAGAATCTGTCCACAGGGCAACTATTATGCCCCGTACACACGGTCGGATTTTCCGATGGAAAATGTGTGATAGGACCTTGTTGTCGGAAATTCCGACCGTGTGTAGGCTCCATCACACATTTTCCATCGGATTTTCCGACACACAAAGTTTGAGAGCAGGATATAAAATTTTCCAACAACAAAATCTGTTGTCGGAAATTCCGATCGTGTGCACACAAATCTGACGGACAAAGTGCCACGCATGCTCAGAATAAATAAAGAGATGAAAGCTATTGGCCACTGCCCCGTTTATAGTCCCGACGTACGTGTTTTACGTCACCGCGTTTAGAACGATCGGATTTTCCGACAACTTTGTGTGACCATGTGTATGCAAGACAAGTTTGAGCCAACATCCGTCGGAAAAAATCCTAGGATTTTGTTGTCGGAATGTCCGAACAAAGTCCAACTGTGTGTACGGGGCATAAGTCATGCTCTCCACAGATCTGGACTTTTTGGAAGAGTGGCAAGAAGAAAGCCATTATTGAAAGAACGCCATAAGAAGTCCCGTTTGCAGTTTGCAAGAAGCCATGTTTAGGACACAGTAAACATGTGGAAGAAGGTGCTCTGGTCAGATGGTACCAAAATTGAGCTTTTTGGCCTAAAAGCAAAACGCTATGTGTGGAGGAAAACTAACACTGCATGTTACCCTGAACACATCATCCCCACTGTGAAACATGGTGGTGGCAGCATCATGATGTGGGGATGCTTTTCTTCAGCAGGGACTGTGAAGCTGGTCAGAATTTATGGGAAGATTGATGGAGCCAAATACAGGGCAATCTTAGAAGAAAACCTGTTAGTGTCTGCAAAAGACTTGAGACTGGGAGGGAGGTTCACCTTCCAGCAGGGCAACAACCCTAAATATACAGCCAGAGCTACAATGGAATGGTTTAGATCAAAGCATATTCATGTGTTAGAATGGCCCAGTCAAAGTCCAGACCTAAATCCAATCTGCTCTCTATTCAATCCCATCTGACAGAGCTTTAGCTATTTTGCAGTGAATAATGGGCAGAAATGTCACTCTCTGGATGTGCAAAGCTGGTAGAGACATTCCCAAAAAGACTTGCAGCTGTAATTGCCGCAAAAGGTGGTTCTACAAAGTGTTAAATCAGGGAGGCTGAATACAAATACACACACTTTTCACATATTTATTAAACCATTTATCATTTTCCTTTCACATCACAATTATGTGCCACTGTGTGTTGGTCTATCACATAAAATCCCAATAAAATAAATTTACGTTTTTGGTTGTAATATGACAAAATGTGGAAAACGTCAAGGGGTATGAATACTTTTTCAAGGCACTGTATTACCAATATTCATATAAAAAAACATCTGGGTAGCAGTGATCATAACATGATTTAATTTAATGTTAGCTCTAAGCAACAAACACATACAGGAAAGAAAAAAAAACACTTAACTTTAAAGCTTCGTACACACGATCTGATTCTCAGCAGGGAATTGTGATGACAGACTAGTAAATTTTCGGCGGACAGGATCTGTTGTCAGATTTTCCTATAGTGTGTACACAAGTCCGTCACACAAAAGGTCAAAGTACAAACAAGCATGCTCGGAATCAATGCTCAAAAAATACGACATTAGCAGAGGGTGCCCAAAGGGTGGAGCTCAAGAGCTGAAATTCCACTTAGTACGTCACTACATTAGTGTTTGTTGGCTGACAATTGTGTACCGTTTGTATGCAAGACAAGTGCACGGCACGCGCCCTTGGGCAAAAGTCTGCCGCTTTGTTGGCCAACAATCTGATCGTGTGCACGAGTCTTAAGAGAGCAAATTTTCCAAGGATGAGGGCTGCTCTCCAAGACTTAAGCCTCCTACACACGATCGGATTGTTGGCCAACAAAGCGTAAGACTTTTGTCCGAAGGGCGTGTGCCGTGAACTTGTCTTGCATACACTGACATTGCGCGGACAGCCTGTCCTTTGTGACATGTGACGTCACAAAGGACGGGCTCTCTGGGCGATGGACACCTGTGTCTTCAAGTTACAGCTCAGTCCCAGGCTGCCAGGCACCTGCACCCTTCCACTGCCCTAGCAGTCCTGGGCTCCACAGTAAGGTACGTGGCACCAGCTGTTGCATAAATTAATCCCAGATGTCTTTCCAGTCTTCAGTATCCAGTTCCACCATGCCAGCAGGACAACAATTTATTTAGGCCGCTGTGGACAGTCGGTAATAGGGTCTTATATATTGTTGAAAGTGGTTTGTGGCCATTCTGCTTGACAGTAGCATTTCTGTGGAAGGAACATATTGAAAAACTATTGTCAATCAGGGGCTGTAGCCGCTAATCAGTGTATTCTGACCTGCAGCTGGTCGTGCTGTCAGGATACAATGTCTCGGCAGAAGGGGAGTCCTCAACTCACCTCATTTGTGATGGAGGTACAGTATATGTATGTTTTTTTTCCATTCACCCAGCTAGCTGAATGGGGAAAAAACCTAACCAAATATATCCAGCTTAAGACCTCTACTATGTGTAATCCTGATCTGTCACCTGTATTCCCACAGAACAGCAGGCATGCCAACAAGTATCCCACCTAACCAAGACTCGTCATGCATTCCAACCATATCCAGCATATCTACATCCCCTGGGACACTTGTGCAGCTCCATGTTCTTTGTACTTTCTATCCTCCAGCCTCCCTTTGAGCCAATCTCTCCTGTACTGTATATATATATATATATATATATATATATATATATATATATATATATATATATATAATATATATATATATATATATATAATGTGCTTTGCACTAGACAGGCATTGTAATACATCTTAAAACAAGCCACTGGAGGTGTCATGTAATATGACACTGTCTGAGATGTCTAAGGTCTCCAAGCAGGTCCAACCAGTGCTCGGTGAATATTGTACTTTTAATTGTAATGCTCTTAGTCCCCATTCACAGCTCAGCGTTTTGGAGCTTGAAGCTCCAAAACGCTGGAGGAGAAAAAAATCAATTATTCTCTATGGAGATGGTTCATGTCTTCACTCCAAGATCGCCTGAAGCTCAAAAAAGTTCTGGAGCTTTTTTTGTAGCTGGAATTGGTCAGTTTTGAACGTTTTTGGTGTGTTTTTATACCCATGGAAATTAATAGAAATGTGCCATTTGCTCGTTTTTGTGCATGATTTTCTGCTCAAATTAAAAATCATAAAACATAAAATAGTAATAATATTTATATAAATAAATGTAAACTAAATTCACAAATAACTAAAAATCATAAATAAAATAAAATAAATGAATATTATGTAATAATACATAAATAAATTATAATTAACCCCTAACCTTAAAAAATCATAAATAAATTATTATAAATAATAATAATAAATAAACACCCAAACACGAAAAAAACAAATATTAATAATAATAATAATAATAATTTCTTTATTTTGTGTTAGGGTGTTTAGTTTATTATTATTATTTAACTTTTCCAAAGGTTAGGGGTTAATTATGTATTTACTATTACTTAGTAAATATTTATTTATGATTATTTTTATTTATTTGTGTATTTATTTTACATTAATTTATTTTTGTTTAATATCTAGCAACAAATGATGCAACAGATGATAGTTTTCTCATCTGGCTAATAAAAAACACCAACACTTAAAAAAGTCGCGCATAAAAACGTGCCAAATTTAAGCATAAAAACATGCAAAAAAAACTCTGGAAAAACATTTAAATACGCTATGCTTGGGTGTAAATGCAGCCTTAAACTGATCCTTTACTCTAATTTCATTTGTCCATGCGGGGTATAGAAAAAGGGTTACTGAAAACCTCCCCAGCCGCATAGACTCACCTATTCTTGCTCCCATGTCACTTTGTATGGCCACTAGCGTCATTGAAAGAAAGTCCTGTGTAAGTTTCAAACTGACTATTGAAACCTACACAGGACTATCGACTCCTCACTGTCCACTTGTGACAGTGTGCCAATCGTAGGGTACAAATGTTGTCACATGGAAGGGGAATGAATCACATGCTCACCCATACCCAGAAGTGCCAGGTATTTTATATTGTTCCTGGCAGCTAACCAGAACAGTGGGAGAGAGAAGGAAATATGAGTACATGCTCCTGTAGAGGGAGTGTTCAGTGACCCTTTTACTCTGCTCTCCATGGGCATAGGAATCACTCACCTTAGGTCGAAAAACAGCCCTGGATTTATGGATATACTTGTTTCATATCTAAATTCTCATTTAAATTAACCATAACAAATATGTTAACCAGATGCCTTTTGCTGCTTTCATAGTGTGCAGTAGGAATCATTCTGGCTCTACTAACAACAGTCAACATCTGAGAAGTACCATATATCATGGAAACGAAATGGCTAAATCTGCTTGCAGCTCAACACATATGGACAGAGTTCAACTCATCTCATAAAAGGTTTATTTTGGCCCTTGAATGAGATATCCAATCTAGCTGAGTGATATTAAATTAGAAATGATTTATGCTCTCTATCCTGTAGCTTCTTCCAGTAAGTTTAATGATATTATCCAGCCAATATTTACATTTAGCCATCATGGAGAAAAAAGGTCAAAGACAATGGGAGTTTCTTGGCATGTGATCAATAAAATCTTAGTTTCTTTCTCCTTATAAACTCTTAGTTTACCTCTACTTATAACATCTTACTTTCCCTAAATAAACTTTTTTTTGTTTCTATCTCCATGTGAGTAACCACAAGACATGCTTGGCTCTTTCATGTTTTAGCAAGGCCTCTGTATAGCCAATCATCTATGTAATCTCTGAAGATTCTTTATGAACAGTTAGTTCTTGACACATACAATTTGCAATGCTTGGAGGTGTGATAAATTTAGTAAAGGGCAAACTGTTAAGCAGCCACTAATACCGTAATTTTGACTATTACAATTAGCAAATATTGCTACACCTTCACCAGATCAGTCAAAATGTATTGTATGTCAAGGCAAAAAAAAAAAGCAGGTACATCTTTTAATACAGCACATTTCTCCATGTTTTATACCGTTAATGCCTTCACTGCCACCGATGTAAGCCTTATGTCAGCAGCATAGGGACTTTTAAATACACTCCTGGCTGCTATAGACTGTATCTACACCTGTCACGGAGACTTTTGGCTTTCAGGTGAAAGTGATTTGGGTTATTGCCCCCTATGTGATAGCATTAAAGTTAAGTGAACATTTAGTTTTGCCTAAAAAAGCGAAAAAAAAAATATACATTTTTAAAGTCCCCCGCCCCTACCTACACGCACATACGTACATAAACAGATGCGTCGAGAGCACTTACATACAAAAAAAGGCAATTGCATTTCACATTATAGATATTGCCTTGCATGCTGGAATGAGGGCAATAAGTCAAGGGTCAATATTCATGGTAACTCTAAACAGATGGCATGTAGAGACTTTTAAAGCATTGCCTATGGACAAAGTTTGGTACTGATACCCAGTGCTAATTTTTTGGAACAATTCATCACTGTCGATGAAGCATAGTTACACCACTATGATCTGGAGACCAGTCAACAGTCTTTGAATTGGCATCACTTGGGCTCTCCACAGCCAAAGAAATTCAAGACCCAAAAGTCAACAGGAAAGATCATGGCCACAGTTCTTTGGGCTATGGAAGGTATTTTGATGGTGACTATCAACAGAAGGGCTAAACTTAATGTAGAATGCTTGCTCTGGCAATTATAGAAGGGGTTGGAAAAGAAAATAATGAGGGAAGTTGTGGAAAAAGTTTTCACTTTTTTGTAGAACAATGTCCTTGCTCTGATTGCTCACAAGACTGGCAGAACGATGGGTGTTTCTGATCTTAAACCATCTGACTATTTCCTGCTTCCAAATCTCAAAAAGAATTTTAAAGTGAGGAAACTTATAAATAATTCAGAGGTGATAGCAGCATTGGCGCAGTAGTTTAGTGACCAGATATCAGATTTCTTTTTTCCTTTGAAGGGTTAAAGAAGCCTGAGAAATTATGTGCCAAATGTGTTGAACTTTGGGGTAAAAATGTGAAATAGTGTGTAAGTTTCAGGGTTCTAGGTCATTTTCTTCTTGGTCCAGCTTAGACATTTTCTGTACATAGTGTACTCCAAACCTCTTCACTTTGTACAATATGCTGTAAACTATAAACGCTAGACTGCTGAACTCTGTATGTGGTGCTGTACATTTCATCTTGGATCGCTCCTCTTCATTTGATGTGTTGTACATTATAGACTGCAGACAACTTTTATCTTTATCCTGTGCATTCGATACTTCACACCATTAAAAACCTAATATTATCATATTAATAAAAAAAAATCATACTTCAGAATTACACCCCACTCATTTCACAGTTGTGGGTGGTGCCCATGTGGGGACAGGGAGAGAGTGCTCACTAGTGCTCATAGAGGCTGACAGAGGTACGTGCCAACACACAGATTTGGCACTTAAGGCTGCGTTCTCCGTAAAAGCATACTTCTCCACACAGACAATAATTAACTCCTTGTAATCTGTGACACTGTTCCTTAACTCTTTACACTCTGTACACTATGAATAACAGTTCCTATTACACTTCCGTGCAGCATTTCTGAACCGGTGCTGCTGAGTTTGCACTGGCCTCCACCAGCCCTGTTACCCGCCACCTCATCCCAGTGACATAGATTCATATAATATACTTGAATTCAGTGGCGGCTGGTGCTCAACAGTTTTTGGGGGAGTGCAAACAAATGGAAAAATACTAAAAAAAAAAACATCAGTTTCAGCCACTGTGCCCATCAAATGCAGCCACTGTGCCATCAATTGCAGCCACTGTGCCCATCAAATGAAACCACTGTGCCATCAATTGCAGCCACTGTGCCCATCATATGCAGCCACTTGTGTCCATCATATGCAGCCACTTGTGCCCGTCAAATGCAGCCACTTGTGCCCATCATATGCAGCCACTTGAGCCCATCAAATGCAGCCACTTGTGCCCATCATATGCAGCCACTCCTGCCCATCATATGCAGTCACTTGTGACCATCAAATGCAGTCACGTGTGCCATGTCGAATGCAGCCACTTGTGACCATCAAATGCAGCCACTTGTGCCCGTCAAATGCAGCCACTTGTGCCCATCATATGCAACCAATTGTGCCCATCATATGCAGCCACTTGTGCCCATTAAATTCAGCCACTTATGCCCATTAAATGCAGCCAGTTGTGCCTATTAAATGCAGCCACTCGTGCCCATCATATGCAGCCACTTATGCCCATCATATGCAGCCACTTGTGCCCATCATATGCAACCAATTGTGCCCATCATATGCAGCCACTTGTGCCCATTAAATTCAGCCACTTATGCCCATTAAATGCAGCCAGTTGTGCCCCTTAAATGCAGCCACTCGTGCCCATCATATGCAGCCACTTATGCCCATCATATGCAGCCACTTGTGACCATCAAATGCAGTCACGTGTGCCTGTCAAATGCAGCCACTTGTGCCCATCATATGCAGCCACTTGTGCCCATTAAATGCAGCAACTTGTGGCCATCAAATGCAGCCACTCGTGCCCATCATATGCAGCCCTCTTGCCCATCATATGCAGTCACTTGTGCCCATCATATGCAGCCACTTGTGCCCATCATATGCAGCCACTTGTGCCCATCATATGCAGCCACTTGTGTCCATCAAATGCAGCCACTTGTGCCCATCATATGCAGCCACTTGTGCCCATCATATGCAGCCACTTGTGCCCATCATATGCAGCCACTTGTGCCCATCATATGCAGCCACTTGTGTCCATCAAATGCAGCCACTTGTGCCCATCATATGCAGCCACTTGTGCCCATCATATGCAGCCACTTGTGCCCATCATATGCAGCCACTCGTGCCCATCAAATTCAGTCACTTGTGCCCATCAAATGCAGTCACCCGTGCCCATCATATGCAGCCACTTGTGCCCATCATATGCAGCCACTCAAGCCTATCAAATGCTGCCAGTTGTGCCCATCAAATGCCACCACTGTCGCCCTGTCCGCTGTCTGCCCGGCACATACCCCATCTTAGTGGAGGGTCAGGCAGAGGGTGATGGCGCGATCTGTGGAAAGGCTCCTGTGTCCTCCATGCTTCTCCCTCCTCTGTTGTTCTGTTTTGATAGGCGTCCAATCGGAGCGCCTCTGCCTTCAGCCAATCAGGTAACGGGTATTAGACGCGCTACCTGATTGGCGGAAAGGCAGATGAGTATTAGAAAAGCAAATATTAATTTGCTTTTCTAACACAACTGGGTGAACTGCGAGTGCAATGCTCTGTGCTCGCAGTCCACCTTTTTTGAAGCCTATTAGAGCCTATGGCTCTAATCAGGTGCTTTGAAAAAACACCCCCACCACTGGAATTCAGGCTGTCTGAAAAGGGGCCAGACACCTGAATAGGGGGTGACAGCGGCAGCCATGGATAGATTCATGTAATACAATGCATGACTCTATCCATTAGTCATAGAGGGGGTGGCTGAAGAGAGGGGGTGGTGCCTGTGTGCCCTTAATTGACAGGCCGCCCCTGCTTAAATTCCAGGATAACAACTATATACTGCACATGTCCCATGTTTATTCTCCTTGAGGCCTCGCTCCTTCTTCGTGACATTACAGGCTGGGTCCCTAGGATGCCCAGTGCCATGAGTCTGACCCAGTATTAGGGTTCCAAGCGCTAGGGAAGGAGCCTAAGCACACCAGCTCCTTCCCTACCAGAGTCTTCCTTCAGCTATGCCATGTCACCACCACTTCCCGACCATCTGGCTGATTTTGCGCGTACAACACTGATACTGTAGTCATTGGCAATCGCAATATAGCCTTCCCTGGTTAGCTTCAATGCATGTTCAACATCTGCACTGAATCTTCTTTTGACCTGTCTTTTCCCCTGGTGTGAACCATGTTCTGTGCCATGCCATGCATGCATGCACCCCTCTAAGATCATCCTAAAGTGACTTCTCTCCAGGCAAAGTTATGCAACAACAGAGTTCTGTTAATGAAAGTTATTTAAGGCTAACAAAATATTACAGGCAATTCTCCATATACATCATTCCCAATACAAATGGCTTATTTTGGGCCCATTAAGTGTTTTCTGGTGCCCCTGCCCATTGAGGTACTCATACCTTGAGAATAGTTGAAAGTCCTCAGAGTCCTTTAGGTCAATAGAAGAATAGCACAAGGTCATGTTTCTAGAACATTGACTGGGTTCCCACAAAGGGGTGGTTTCAGGTAGAATGGCAATTACATCCTAGCTCAGCTCCTGTTCCCTTCCTATGCGTAGAGCAATTTACACTTGCCATAAAGGCAGTTCCCTTTTAACTGTTTGCCTCAGCAGAGAGTGGTACTTCCTAAAAGTTCCCAAAAGGAATTGATGCATAATGAACTATTCTGATAACTTCAGATAAAACATTTCCTGCAAACCAAAGTACGCTGCCCAGAGGGCCACCAGGATACTTACATCCTTCGAATCAAAGTGTGCTTCAGACCCACACGTTCTTGGCCTGACCTCATTTCTTTATACACAACTCATGACACCTGCTACACAACATTTCCAGCCTACACCCAGAAATAGCTGTTCAACCTCGGACTTGACCTGGATGCCCCGAGACTGGGCCCAAAACTGGGAATCCACCAAATCCCGCTCCACTAACGTCTTGGCACTAGAGACAAATTATAAAGTTCTAACCAGATGGTACCTTGTTCCCTCTGGAGTGGCTTGATACAATTCAAGATGCTCATCTCTCTGTTTCTGTAACTGTGGACAAGTAGGTACATTCCGCCATGTCTGGTGGGCATGTACTGAGGCTAACTGCTTCTAGACCGATATCTATCAGCTGATCTCAGATCCTTTTGACACCCCTGTGCCTTTTGCGACTCAGCACTCTCTTCTAAATGTTAACCCACAGGTATAAAGAAAAACGCCTTCAAGTTGCTGCAGCATGTGTTCACAGCAGCAAAAAAAAAAACAATTGCAAAGGCATGGCAGAGCTCTACACTATTCTTGGCCAAAACTAAATCCAGGATTAACAATGTCCTCATTCATAAAAAACTCCAAGCTAAACTCCTGGACAGGGTCAAGAGATTTCAAACCATATGGAGACCTTGGATTTCCCAGCTCCCCCTTACTGGGATCCATCAAGATTTTGGGTTTATGCACACTGGCCTAAACGCCAGTGCTGCTGGCAGAAAAAAACCCCACTAATTTTGAGCGATTTTTGTACTAGCGATTTTTGTACTAGCATTTAAGAGCATTTAGGAGAGTTTAGCAGAGTTTAGAAGCATTTAGTGTTTTTTTTCTGCCAGAAAACCTCTCTCTTAAAAATGCAAAACAGAAGGGTTTTTTTCTGCCACTAAATGCTGAAGCTTAAAATATGCCTTTAAATGAGCTAATGTGCATGGACACATAGGATAACATTAGTTGCTTCTACAGGCAAAACACTAAAACCCTCTAAGAGCAGCGTTTTGTTTTGTTTTTTGCAAGTGTGCATGGACCTTACTGCTTTCACAGTAGAAGCTACAGATCTAGCCATAAAAAAATCTTCTTCCCCACTCCACCCCCTTTCTTTTTTTTTCTTTTCTGTTCTCCCCTTTTTCGTATTTTTTAACCAACACTGTTGTTGCAACCAATAATGTTACCCGCTCTGATAATGTGTATTACTACTTTTGTTACACAAGTAAACATTGTACTTACTCAAAAGGTTATTATGTTTCTGCTCACTGTGATATTTTATTTTCCTTGCAGTTATTTGTTCATAATATCCAATTATGTATCAACAATCTAACAAAAATGAATAAAAAGAATGAACAAGAAATGACCATAACAGAGAGATAACTGTTGCTAATTTTTATAAGGAAGGAATTTTTAAAGTTTACCTGTACTGAATGCAAATCTTGTAAATAATAATTGTTGCAGTTTAGTAGGCACCACAATATGTCAGATCATTTTCAAAGCAATTCTGGACCCTTCAGAAGAATCTGTGTAAATATCAACTTTTTGAAAGTCAGTGTTTCCAGAGATTTGTGCATACAACCCATGCAACACTAGACCACTCATGAGCTAATTGCATTGCAGATTTGGGGAGTGATTGTGCCTACACTTCCTGTATACCTTAGACAATTTCTGGATGCTTTGGCAGGGAGTGATAACGATTAAATGTAGGTGCTTCGCCAAATGATGCCTACGGTACAGAAAGACTTTTAGTTTTTTTTTTTTTGTTTTTTTTTTTTAGAGGTTTGTTTTAAATAAAGGCTTACTATCACAAAACTGGCATGCAGCTGACGTGGCACCAACATTTATTACAACATCTGAGCATGGAAAGTACCGACTATGTCTGACATCATCTCTTTGCAAATATTTAGATGTAATTGCTCTGAGCCTAAACCAGCATATTTAACACTTTGTTTTCCAAATTAATGTTTTTATTAAGATTTATTAATGTATTCTATTTTTTGTGGATTTATTAAACAGTATATCAAAATAATATTGCAAATAAACATTGTTCCTATCCTATACATATTGTAAAAAAAATAATATGGGATGTAAAATTGAGTTTTTCCCCCTTAGTTTCAGCCTAATAAAGAGAGTGCAAGTTCAAAATAATAACATAGAAGTTTATAAGGGAGGAGTGATTCTTTCCAATCCCTTCATTTCTATACCCAATCTCCTAGATATCCTAAAAAAAAATGCCAATGTCTCAGGTTTAAAAATGAATGTTTCAAAATCAGCGGCCCTAACTATTAACTTTTCTACCTCAGAATTGGACCAATTAAAAGCAACTTTATCTGGTCTAAAAACACCATACCATACATAGGTACCCACCTTTCAAACAACTATAGTTCAGTATTCCAATGCAACTACCCCCTGTTAGAATCAAAAATTCAACAGACCCTTAATACTTGGTCCTCCTTTCATTTATCCTTTCTAGGCTCGAATTACAGCCATAAAAATGAACATACTTCCAAAATTACTATATCTATTCAGATCACTTCCAATCACACTAACTAAAGCATACATCCTTAAAATTCAAACCACTATTAACACATTTATTTGGAATAGCAAGCCCCCTAGGTATAAAAAAAAAAATCATATATCATTCACACAGATCGGCTGGCTTAGACCTACCCCAACTCTGGCTATATTATATCTCCTGTAGACTTACTCAAAATGCACAATGGAATCTGTGTAATCCTACAATACCTTGGATTTTATTTGAAAAAATCTCAGCTTCTCCATATTATCTACCTGGTCTTCTTTGGTAAAACGGTATTAAAATACGTTCCATTTCCACTCGCAATACCATTATTTCTCATTTAAGCTTTGGAACAAATGTAAGAAAGACCTGACCTTAATGTCTAAACCCTCCCCCAGTGCATAATTTCTGAGTGATTCTAGACTTTAAATCAGCTTTTCTTTCCCTAGATAATTTCCAATAATGGATAAATAAAAAACAAGTAAGTAAATAATAGGAGCTGCGCTCTAAATAACTAACATATAACACAATAAAAAATATTACTTTTGAAGTGAATATCAACAAGTCCCATATGTGATCCATGTAACAAAAAGTGGGTGAGTCCTCCAAGTTATAAATAAAAAAACTTAGAAATCCTTCAAGGTAGAAGGAAGGTGAATAAACCAAAACACACAGTGCTGTAACATCCTCCTGTGACTTTATTTAGTAATGACTGACAATAGTGAATCCACCACCACGAAGAGTGCACGCTTACCAGCTGCACAATCTTTATAGCTTGTGGCTAACACCCAGCCAGGGCCTTTTCCTCCTAGAACCACAAAGAATGGCAGATTGAACCAGAGACAGCCTCCATACACCACTATCAGACTGATGATCTTGTAGGTGGTAAGAGACAACAGCAAAGTCAAGGAAAGGAGAATTTTAATGAGCAACTGTGGCCACTGTTCTCCTGCTGGGCAAGCTATCTCCAAACAAACAGCATTTTGATCTCTTTCCCCGTGTGCTCAGACTGATCGGAGGCCCCTCCAGTCTCCACTGAACACAGTTCAACACACAGGGAAAGAGACCTGCAAATGGAGCTGCCGCCAACCCTCTGCCCAGTGGCCTGCGAGAGGCAGAGCCAAGGGACTCACCTGATGTAAGGAGGGACTCCTCTGGGGACACCTGATGTAAGGAGGGACTCCGCTGGGGATACCTGATGTAAGGAGGGACTCCGTTGGGGACACCGGATGTAGGGAGGGATTTCGCTAGGGACACCTGATGTAAGGTGGGACTCCGCCGGGGACACCTGATGTAAGGAGGGACTCTACTGAGGACACCTGATGGCATCTGGTGACAGGCGACATGGCAAGTGACATGCTCAGGGCTCCCACTGATTCTGCACTATGGTGAGTTGAACTATTTCATTTTATATTACAATGTAATAATAGAAATAATGTGCTTCAATCATCCTGAGATCATAACAACCATAATGATTGAAGCGCTAACACCAGGTGTTTGGAGTATCTTTATCCGCTGATTGTTAAATTTTGTGGAATACATATATTTTTATTGTGGTGTAGGATCTGGGCCTGCTGTCCTTCCATCCCTCTTTCTTTCCTTACTTCTCTCTCCTTCCCTCCCTATTTCTTTCTTTCTCCCTCCATCTTTCGTTCATCTCAGACTCGAACCACACCCCCTTTGAGCCACGTCCATTTAAGCCACACCCACTGTTAAGTTTAAGCCACACCCATTTTTTTGCACGCCGCATTTTCTTTTCCCCGCTACACCACACCTAAAAATGAATGTCCCGACCCCTAATTAGAAAAAGACTCCGCCTACATACAAAAAAGTGTCCCTATGAATTTTTTTACAATGTTGGCAACTATGGACTATGAGGACTGAACTATCTCCCAGCCCCATAGAAGTCAATGGAGTTCTGCTATGCATGTGTAGAGCGGGACCTGGACCCAGCATTTAGGGACAGTGCTCACTGCCAATGTACCAATCCACCTTTCTATGCACTCTGCCACTGAAGTGACGCACCTTTCCATATTTGGCCAATGTCACAAACAGGCACACTTTTGCTAGCACAGATTACGGTAATTAAGAAACAGTCATCTTAGGCAAATGTAATAATTTTGTATGAGATGGTACATTTGACATTATGTCAAACCATTATTCGTTTGAAATACAGGACCAGATTTGTAGAAAGAGCACATAGGCTGTGGCCAAGAACAGCAATATTTCTGGGGGTAAAAGGCTTTGTCTCATGTTACTGTCTTTAGATATTTCTTATTGGCTATTTATTATGTACTATGCAAACATAACATATTGTACTATACTGTACATATTATATTTATGCTATATTTTATTTTACATACAAACATCTTGCAAAGTCTTGACAAATTATATGTGATATGAACCCCGCCCAACAACGCTGTTGCTAGAACAGAATGACATGGAAAAAATAGACTTTGTCAAAAGTTGCACAGTTGTCTATAGTCAAGGTTGTTTTCTGCCCATTTAAGAGCCTATTCACACTTTGTTTTTCTGCAGTGAATACATGAATATTATTCCATGAATATGCATCAGATTCTTTCCTATGTGGCCATGTCACATCTGGGCACTGCTATATTTTAAATAAAAACTATAAGGGCCCATTCACACTTACAGCATGTATGTACATTACCATGGTTGCACGAAGGTTAATGTTGGCCCCAAATAAAGCAGTAAGCACATACTTAAAAAAAAAAAACAAGAACGCAAAAACACACTATACTGTATGTAGACCTGTTTCATAACATCTTTGTCAAATCTTGAGAAAAAAGTTGCTGTGATGCAACTAGAAAAACTTATGCCGCGTACACACGATCGGGCTTTACGGCATACTTGGTCCGGCGTACCGGATTTCGTCAGACAATTCGATCGTGTGTGTGCTCCAGCGGACTTTGTTTTCTCAAAAGTTTGATGGACTTTTGTTGGACATGTTTCAAATCTATCCGACGGACTCGAGTCCGGTCGAAAAGTCCGCTCGTCTGTATGCTAGTCCGACGGACAAAAACCGACCCTAGGGTAGCTATTGGCTACTGGCTATGAACTTCCTTGTTTTAGTCCGGTCATACGTCATCACGTACGAATCCGTCGGACTTTGGTTGATCGTGTGTAGGCAAGTTCGTTCATTCGGAAAGTCCATCGTAAAGTCTGTCGAAAAGTCCGCCGGGCAAAGTATGCCGTAAAGTCCGGTCGTGTGTACGCGGCATTCCTCCCATGTAAATACAGCTATGACTTTAGTCTAGGATTCAGAAAATTAAACAGCATAGAGAAAAGTGTGATCAATGTATCTTGAAGTATATCTAAACCCTAACTATATGACATTTAGTTTGCTAAAGCACAGTGTATATTATACCTGAGGAATGTGTGTCAGCATGGCCACAGCATGTGGAGTGTGCAGAGTGAACAAGAATTCATTCAAAATGCTATACCATACAAAGTACAGGAATTATAATTGGAAAAGGTCATTGTAAGTAACCAGATTCAAAGCAACCAATTTGGCAATTACAGTTCCACATAATCATTTTTTTTTCAAACTAAATTCCACAGCACAGGAAATTATAATGGAAAAAAAAATTGTAAATAAATAAATACAAGACAGGCAATTTAATAAATATTATTCAGACTGAATTCCAATTGGTAGCCTATCAAATATCACCTATAATAAATTGGTTAATGGACAGGAAATTATTTTCAGACTACAAAAAGATTTAGGCAAGATAAGTCCAAAATCAGTTGATTATTAACAAAATAAGTTAATTTTCTCTAAATGAAAAATTACACAAATAGTCTGCTGCTAGTTGCCACACACACAATTTTTGAATTTGTGTGTCAAGCGCAACACCTCATTTTTCTCCTCTGCATGTCCAAGGGGGGCCTGCTATGTAGGCTGTGGGAGGCCCCATGATTTCTAATGGCAGCCCAGCCACTGACACTGAACCTCAACACTCCAGACACTGCACTTTTCTGCCATTCAGCTCCCCCCTGCCAACCAGTAACTCTGCCTCTCTGCCATGGGACACGCAGAGGGATGGCTGAATCTGTTTCTGTGTTCTCTGCCCCTTCGACATTAGGATTTAGCCATCTCCTTTGCCCTTTGATGACATCACTTCCTCCTCTCATAACTTTGTGTCTGCCAATTTTTATGGATGAATTGACAGCTATGTATTTGGTAACTATGCCTCTACAATCAGGCAGTCGAGAAAAGTGGAAAACTAGTGCTGGACCCGTAGGGTTATCTCACTGTCGTTGCTATCTTAAAGCGGGATTCCGACTGTAAAAAAAAAAATGTAAAAGTCAGCAGCTACAAACACTATAGCTGCTGACTTTAAATAAGTACTTACCTGTCCTGGGTGTCCGTGATGTCGGCCGCCCGAGGTCGACCCGTCCCTCAGCTCTCGGGTCCCGGCACCGCCATCCTAGGTAAGGGAAACAGGCAGTGGAGCCTTGCGGCTTCACTGCCAGTTTTCTACTGCGCATGCGCGAGCGGTGCAGCGCTCTGTGAATGGCCCCGTGGTGTTCTGGGAACATACACAGTTCCCAGAAGACAACGGGGCTGCTCAACGAGGAGCAGAACACGCCGCAGAATAGGAAGAGGCAGATTAGGAATACTGCCTAGCAACAAGGGTTTAGGTAAGTTTAAAAATATTTTTTCTTTTCACATGTTTTTTTTACATTTTTTTAGGATTTTTGGTGAATTTTTTTTTCAGGGTGGCCCTCCACTTTAAAGAATTGGTGTTAATGTAAATGATCTGGTTTCTGAGCAAGCAGCTTCTACACCCCAGGGGATCTCCATGGTCTCTTTGGCTTGTAGTGTAATGTAACAAAGATGGAAATTACACTGTATGCACTGTATGCAGTGGGTACATTTTTGGTAGTACCTCTGCATTTGTGCTTAGCACTATGGGCAGAAAGGGAGGTACAAATACCCCAAAAAATAGGGGCTCAAAGGGATCTCCCTCAGGCTCTGAGGTCCCTCCCTCTGCAACGCCATCCCCCCTGAAAGGCATAGGGAGGCTGGTCAGAGCGAGCCATCAGGGTTGTCAGGGGTTGCAACTGCTTCCGGCATTTCAGCCCCTGTACATATTACTGAGGAGGTTTTCTCCTCAGCCATGATTGGATTGGAGGAAAGATTAGCGGTTTTAATCGCATCTTCACAGAGTGGAAGAAAATGCATTAGGTCTCATTCTACCACCCAGGACCCTCAAACAGAGGATCAATGGGAGAGGGAAGATGATTCTCCCTCAGGGAACCGTGAAGAGGCTGGTGACTCCTCTTCCAAGAGATCAAGTGGTGAAGGACCTTCTTCAGCTTCACAGACTGAGAAATTGCTGGTGCAATCTCTTACTGAAATGGTCCGCTTCACATTTAAGCTACCCTTAACTGAGTCAGTTCAAAAGCCCATTTCTTGTTTGGGTTCACTGAAGCCTCCTCAAGCTTTGCGTGTATTTCCTGTCCATTTATTGCTGGAAAAGCTTATGTATTCTGAGTGGGATCACCCAGATAAGCACCTTTTCCCTCCTAAAAGGTTTTCAACACTTTATCCATCGGAGGAAAAATTCCAGATTAAGGGCCCAAGGTATAACGATTATAGCTTACCTAGACGACCTGCGCAGTCGGTAGCCCGTTTAGACCAAAGCATGGTCACCACAGTCAACTACCTGGAATACCTAGGTTGGGTCCTCAACCTAGAGAAATCTTCCTTAAAGCCAGTAAGAAGGCTAGAGTACTTGGGTCTGGTTATAGATACAACCCAGAAGAGGGTGTTTTTACCCCAGGCAAAGATCAGCATCATAAAGGAGCTGGTTCAGGTGGTCAGGGTGAAGAAGGGTCCTTCTATTCGCCTTTGCATGAGATTGTTTATATAGATGGTGGCTTCTTTCGAAGCAGTTCTCTATGCTTAGTTTCATTCGAGAAACTAAGCATAGAGCTTGCAAAACAGTATCCTGTCTGCCTGGAACAAGAAGGTCCAGGCGCTAGATTTTCCGATGCGTTTGTCGCCAAAAGTGCGCCAGAGCCTCAGTTGGTGGTTGATAACCGAGAATCTGATGTACAATGTAATACTGACATATAATCACACACATTGGTTGGACTTGATGGACTTGTGTCTTTTTTTAACCTCACCTACTATGTAACTATGTAAATTGAAGCCCCACACCACTGCTAAGAGGTCCAGATACAACTTTATTCCAATAAAAGTCAGGGTGACAATCCAAAAAGTTTTGCGGGTTTAAGAGTACACCCTCCAATATGGCTTGATTGACAACAATGTAAATGGACAAAAAGTGAACTGGACCTTTAAAGCACAGGCTTTGTCAGTAGCTGTCTAGGGGCTACAATCAGGCAGTCAATCCACTGATCTCTGAGTGCACTGTGTGTGTTTCCAGGAGGAAGGAGGTAAACACTTCCAGGCTGAAAGGCAGAGGGAAGCCATACAATGAGATGTTATTATAAACCGAACCACGCATCTATTACTATACAATTCTTCCAATGTGGTAGCCATATGTAAGAAGCCACACTTTCATATGTATTCATGCTGTAAGGTAAGCATTTTATTTAAAATACAACACTATTTATCACTCCTCCCTGTAAACTATTGAATCTTCTATATTATTGTTTTGAACATGCAGCCTGGGTATTAGAATGAAACTAAGGGGAGACTAAAACTCACTTTCATTTCCTATATTCTTCCTTTATAGTAAGTATGTAAAGGATGCACTGCACCATAGTTTATGGAAGACACCAAAATAACATGTTCTACAGCCTAACTCAAATTAAAATGGATTTATGGCCATAAATAAAAAATAATCATTTTGCTTAGCTCTTCCATCCACCTTTACCTAATCTATAGTTTTGGGGGTTTTTTTAAATGTAGCTAAAAACTATGGTTTCCTATCTGAAACTGCAATCATATGAGTGTGGGGTGGCCCTTCTTGCCCATTGATAGAAGAGTGCATCAAATCTCATGCGTCTCAACATCATGACCAAAGGGCAGCAACAAGACTGGTCAGCAGGTGTAGAGTGCAATTTCCTACAGCAAAGAGCACCACGGACCATCAGGTGACAGCAGATTTAGGCAACTAAAATTGGGTGTTGGAGGTTTTTTCTTCTTTAAATAATATCTAAGAGCAGGTGGGTAGGATTTGGGCTTTAAATTCTATCTGGCTCTCCATTTTTTGGAAAAGTGTTTTATATTTCCACTTCCTGTTCTGTCTGACACTTGTAAGGAAGTAAGGTAAAATTTGCTTCATGAGCAACAAATAAACAATAAATGAAATTGATTATTAAACTTTCCTCACTCTACTAGGCATTTGTTTTCCCTGTTGAGGAATGTTTCTATCAAACACCCATCAAATATAAAAAAGCATTGAGAATTTGGAACATAGACAGCAGTTGAATGAAAAGTTCAGAGGTCCTAAAGTTGGCTATACACTAGTAGTTAACAGGGAGTGCCTCTTGTAAAGCAAACTTGTGACTTAACACAGTATTGGCAAAGTATAAGTTTGCATCAAATGCAGTAAAGCAAAAAGCTCTCCTACATGGCAACGCTGTCTAACATAGGTGTCTGGACCACACGATCGAATAAACAGAATTACAAGTCTTTTGCTTGCATCTCATCTGTTTATTTAGCCAATCTCCTTCAGCTTGAATTTATTTTTTTTTGCTTTGAACAAGTGGTCTATGACTGTTCTGGCAATCAAGAAACAGAATTAGAGCATAAATAGGAAATGTCTGGAGACAGTACCATTCACATACCATGCAATGATGCTTTTGTTGTATCAGAGACAATGCCTAGGAACAATAACCAGTTGTGTCTGTTTATCTATCCCTTCTTATGACACACAGCCTGTCATGACTGTGTATGTCAAAGGAGCCTTTCATTTTGTTGGCGCATGTCATAAATAAATCTGTTCAGTCAAATCTGTCAAATGACTTGGATGTACTGTATCTGAAAATACATTCCTACACATACTGTACAGTGCTTTGAAAAAGTTTTTATACCAGTTGCCTTTTTCCACATTTTGTCATGTTACAACCAAAAACGTAAATGTATTTTATTGGGATTTTATGTGATAGGCCAACACAAAGTGGCACATAATTGTGAAGTGGAAGGAAAATGATAAATGGTTTTCAAAATTTTTTACAAATAATATCTGAAAAGTGTGGCGTGAGCCCCCCTTTACACTGCTACCCCTTACTAAAATCTAGTGGAACCAATTGCCATCAGAAGTGAGCTAATTGGTAAAAAGAGTCCACCTGTGTGTAATTAAATCTCAGTATAAATACAGCTGTTCTGTGAAGCCCTCAGAGGTTTGTTAAGGAACTTTAGTGAACAAACAACATCATGAAGGCCAAGGAACACACCAGACAGGTCAGGGATAGTCCTCATGCACATGGACGTTTTTACAGCCGCGTTTTTTAGCGTTTTTTACAGCTTAAAAACGCCTGTCTATGTTAGTCTATGGATTCATGCCCACCTAGACGTTTTTGAGCTGCAAATAGCCTAGGCGTTTTTAAGCTGTAAAAAAAACCCAGGACCAGTGCGTTCCGAGGAGCGGCGCTAGAGCTGTAAAAACGCGAAACGCGGAAAAACGCGCAAAAACGCGACCGCGGCGTTTTTTTGCGTTTTTTAACTCCGGCGTTTTTTGGTTAAAAAGAGATGATTGGACACTGTAATCTCTGTAAAAACAGGAATTTCCTGTCTGGACATTAGATTACCCAAGAGTCCTTTGCACAGCCGTGTGTCTGTGGTGATATTGGCACCAAGATGGCTAGTGCTAGTGCAGTCTCTCAGGTTGAATTAATCAATGCGGTACAGGCCCATCCAGAATTGTGGGATGTGGCACATCCACTGCATGGAGACCACATCCGCAAGGTGAAAGCCTGGGAGGACATATGTGCTGCGATTACCCCTGGCTGGGAACAAATCAGAAATTCTGAAAGAAAGGAGATAAGTAAGTCTATTTTCCTTGAATGCATGATCTGTTTGTGTGTAATGTAAATGAAGATTGCATATTTAACCCTTTGTTTTCCATGTTATTTTAGGTAAAATTATGCAGCGGCGCTGGAAGTCCCTACGTGACCGTGTCAGGAGGGACCTCACGGACGAAGACAAGGCGGCACGTAGCGGAGCACCAGCGCCAACCAAAAAAAAGCACGTTTACCACACCAATCTCCAATTCCTCAGGCAAAATATGCAGAGCCATACCAGACCGTAAGTTAGGGGTTAGGGGTTAGGGTTAGGGGTTAGGGTTAGGGTTAGGGGTTAGGGCGTTAGGGGTTAGGGTTAGGGGTTAGGGTTATGAGTTAGGGTTAGGGGTTAGGAGTTAGGGTTAGGGGTTAGGAGTTAGGGGTTAGGGTTAGGGGTTAGGGTTAGGGGTTAGGGTTAGGGTTAGGGTTAGGAGTTAGGGTTAGGGGTTAGGAGTTAGGGTTAGGGGTTAGGGGTTAGGGTTAGGGGTTAGGGGTTAGGGGTTAGGGTTAGGGTTAGGGTTAGGAGTTAGGGTTAGGGTTAGGGGTTAGGGTTAGGGGTTAGGGTTAGGAGTTAGGGGTTAGGGTTAGGGTTAGGGGTTAGGGTTAGGGGTTAGGAGTTAGGGTTAGGGGTTAGGGTTAGGAGTTAGGAGTTAGGGTTAGGGGTTAGGGTTAGGGGTTAGGGTTAGGAGTTAGGGTTAGGGGTTAGGGTTAGGGGTTAGGGTTAGGAGTTAGGGTTAGGGGTTAGGGTTAGGAGTTAGGGTTAGGGGTTAGGGTTAGGAGTAGGGATGAGCCGAACACCCCCCGGTTCGGTTCGCACCAGAACCCGCGAACGGACCGCAAGTTCGCACGAACGTTAGAACCCCATTGACGTCTATGGGACTCGAACGTTCGAAATCAAAAGTGCTCATTTTAAAGGCTAATTTGCATGGTATTGTCCTAAAAAGGGTGTGGGGACCCGGGTCCTACCCCAGGGGACATGTATCAATGCAAAAAAAACTTTTAAAAACGGCCGTTTTTTCGGGAGCAGTGATTTTAATGATGCTTAAAGTAAAAAAAAAAAAAAGTGAAATATTCCTTTAAATATCGTACCTGGGGGGTGTCTATAGTATGCCTGTAAAGTGACGCGTGTTTCCCATGTTTAGAACAGTCCCTGCACCAAATGTCATTTTTAAAGGAAAAAATCTCATTTAAAACTGCTTGCGGGTTTAATGTCATGTCGGGTCATGGCAATATGGATGAAAATCAGTGAGACAAACGGCATGGGTACCCCCCAGTCCATTACCAGGCCCTTTGGGTCTTGTATGGATATTAAGGGGAACCCCGCACCCAAATTAAAATAAGGAAAGGTCCCTATATACTCTGAACAGCAGTATACAGGCGGTGCAAACAAGACAGGGACTGTAGGTTTGTTGTTAAGTAGAATCTGTTTGTAATTTTGAACATTTTTAACGTGTTTAGCTCCAGCCAAAAAATCTTTTCTAAGCTTTTTGGAAAACATAGGGAAGGGTTATCACCCCTGTGACATTTGTTTTGCGTCTTTCCTCCTCTTCAGAAGATTTCACCTCACTTTTTTGTCCCAATGAAAAATGTTTTTTGAAAATTTGGGTTTTTTTGTGGAACAAGGATTGGAAAGCATCAGTGGAAAGGAGAAATTGTTTTCCCATATTAACTCTTACATGAGAGAATTTCCCTTCCTAGGGGTAGATTTCATCTCACTTCCTGTTGTCTCCTTCCGTTTGCAAGTAGGAGTCGTTTGTAAGTTAGATGTTTGAAAGTAGGGTCCTGCCCTATATACTCAGCAGAAATTTGGGCCTTAGGTGTTGCTGTGGCCAAAACACTGTAAGCCCTCACAGGGCCCTGCTGTGAAATATTAGATCAAGAATTGTAATTACATGCCCCTGTTGAACAGGAGCTGAAAAATTAGGCCTTAGGCACTGGTGCTGGTGCCACAACACTGCAACCCCTCACAGACACTCTAGTTGGAACGCAGGAACGAGCCCTGCTGCAAAGTATTGCATCAAAAATTGTAATTACACGCCCCTGTTAGACAGGGGCAGAAAAATTGGGCCTTAGGCACTGGTGCTGGTGCCACAACACTGCAACCCCTCACAGACACTCTAGTTGGAACGCAGGAACGAGCCCTGCTGCAAAGTATTGCATCAAAAATTGTAATTACACGCCCCTGTTAGACAGGGGCAGAAAAATTGGGCCTTAGGCACTGGTGCTGGTGCCACAACACTGCAACCCCTCACAGACACTCTAGTTGGAACGCAGGAACGAGCCCTGCTGCAAAGTATTGCATCAAAAATTGTAATTACACGCCCCTGTTAGACAGGGGCAGAAAAATTGGGCCTTAGGCACTGGTGCTGGTGCCACAACACTGCAACCCCTCACAGACACTCTAGTTGGAACGCAGGAACGAGCCCTGCTGCAAAGTATTGCATCAAAAATTGTAATTACACGCCCCTGTTAGACAGGGGCAGAAAAATTGGGCCTTAGGCACTGGTGCTGGTGCCACAACACTGCAACCCCTCACAGACACTCTAGTTGGAACGCAGGAACGAGCCCTGCTGCAAAGTATTGCATCAAAAATTGTAATTACACGCCCCTGTTAGACAGGGGCAGAAAAATTGGGCCTTAGGCACTGGTGCTGGTGCCACAACACTGCAACCCCTCACAGACACTCTAGTTGGAACGCAGGAACGAGCCCTGCTGCAAAGTATTGCATCAAAAATTGTAATTACACGCCCCTGTTATACAGGGGCTGAAAAATTGTGCCTTAGGCACTGGTGGTGGCGCCCAGAACCAAAAATGTTCTTACAAGCTATCAGCGTGATGATTGAGGAGGAAGAGGATAATTACTCAGGGATAGTCACTCAGCATCAGCATAGGCAGTCTTTGAAGGGATCTGAAAAAAATTATTCAGTTACATCAGCATCAGGTGCTTGGTAGCTGGTGGTGATCCAAGACTGATTCATTTTTATGAAGGTCAGCCGATCGACCGAGTCAGTGGACAGACGCACCCTGTGATCGGTTACCACGCCTCCAGCAGCACTGAATGTGCGTTCCGAAAGAACGCTGGATGCAGGACAGGCCAGTAGCTCAATTGCATACTGTGCAAGCTCTGGCCAGTGATCCATCCTCAAGACCCAGTAACCCAGAGGATTTTCGGTGGGAAAGGTGTCCAAGTCTGATCTTGCCCCTAGGTATTCCTGCACCATGTAAAACAGACGCTGGCGATGGTTGCTGGAACCGATCATACCTTGGGGCTGCGGACCAAAAAATTGTCTGAACGCATCGGTCAGACGGCCACCTTCTCCACCGCTCCTTCTTTGACTGACCGAAGCCTCAGCAACACGTTGTCCAGAAACAGGAGTTTGTAACCTCCCAGTCTCTGGGAACGCGTTGCACAGACCTTTCTGCAAGGCCTCCCGAAGATGTTTCATCCTCTGCTCCCTCTGCGATGGCAAGATAAGGTCCGCAACCTTACCCTTGTAACGTGGATCAAGGAGGGTTGCCAGCCAGTATTGGTCCTTCTCCTTGATACCACGAATACGAGGATCCTTACGCAGGCTTTGCAGGATCAGGGAGGCCATGCAGCGTAGGTTTGCTGAGGCATTCGGTCCGGAGTCCTCTGGGTCACTAAGGACAACAACGTCCGCAGCCACCTCCTCCCAGCCACGTACAAGTCCATGTGTTCCTTGGGACTGATCCCTTAAAGACTGCTGATGCTGAGTGCCAGGCTCCACCTCCATACTGACACAATCTTCCTCCTCCTCCTCCTCCTCCTCCTCGTCCTCTTCCTGTGTGATCGGCGGGCACGCAGGAACACTGTCTGGATAAAGGGGGCCTTGAGAGCTAAGGAAGTCCTCCTCTTCCTGCCTCTGTTCTGCCTCAAGTGCCCTGTCCATTATTCCACGCAGCGTGTGCTCCAACAGGTGGACAAGGGGGACAGTGTCACTGATGCATGCACTGTCAGTGCTCACCATCCTCGTGGCCTCCTCGAATGGTGACAGGACAGTGCATGCATCCCTGATCATGGCCCACTGGCGTGGGAAAAAAAAACCAAGGTCCCCTGACCCTGTCCTGGTGCCATAGTCGCACAGGTACTCATTTATGGCCCTCTGCTGCGTGTGCAGCCACTGCAGCATGGCCAATGTCGAGTTCCACCTGGTGGGCATGTCACAGATTAGGCGGTTCTTGGGCAGGTTAAACTCCTTTTGGAGGTCCGTCAGCCGAGCACTGGCATTATATGACCGGCGGAAATGCACACAGACTTTCCTGGCCTGCCTCAGGACATCCTGTAAGCCCGGGTACCTGCCCAAGAACCGCTGCACCACCAAGTTAAGGACGTGAGCCAAACAGGGCACATGGGTCAGTTGTCCCTGTCGGAGGGCAGAGAGGAGGTTGGTGCCATTGTCGCAAACCACCATTCCTGCCTTAAGTTGGCGTGGCGTCAACCACCTCTGAACCTGCCCCTGCAGAGCTGACAGAACCTCTGCCCCAGTGTGGCTCCTGTCCCCCAAGCACACCAGCTCAAGCACCGCATGGCATCTTTTGGCCTGCGTACTTGCGTAGCCCCTTGAACGCCTACGGAGCACCGCTGGTTCCGAGGAAGAGGCCATGGAGGAAGAAGAAGAGGAGGGGGTGGAGGAGAGAGGTGTGTCACAATCAGCATTTTGGAGGCGTGGTGGCGGAACAACCTCCAACACTACTGCACCTTGTCCTGCATCCTTCCCAGCTGCCAGCAGAGTCACCCAATGCGCCGTGAAACTTAAGTAACGTCCCTGTCCATGCCTGCTGGACCATGAGTCAGCGGTAATATGCACCTTACCGCTGACCGCCCTGTCCAGCGAGGCATGGACATTGCCTTCCACATGCCGGTAGAGAGCTGGAATCGCCTTCCGTGAGAAAAAGTGGCGTTTGGGTACCTGCCACTGAGGAACCGCACATTCCACAAACTCACGGAAGGGGGCAGAGTCTACCAACTGAAAAGGCAGCAGTTGAAGTGCTAGCAATTTTGCCAAGCTAGCATTCAACCGCTGGGCATGTGGATGGCTGGGAGCAAACTTCTTTCGGCGGTGCAGCAGCTGGGGCAGGGAAATTTGCCTGGTACAATCTGGCGTCGGTGTACCAAAAGCAGATTGCCCACAAGTACTTGGCTGTGACACACCTAATTCTACACCTTCATTCCTCTCACTGCAGGTCTCAGAGAGGACTGAAGGTCTAGTGGGGTTGGAAATCTCAGCTGATGAGGAGCAAGGAGAGATCCTCTTTGTTCTTTGGTGTGGGTCTTTTAGATATGCTTGCCAACGAACTGCATGGCAGGTCAACATATGTCTGGTCAAGCATGTGGTACCCAAGCGGGAGATGTTTTGGCCACGCGAGATACGCTTGAGACATATGTTGCAAATAGCAGCGGTGCGATCTGATGCACTCGTCTCAAAAAAGGCCCACACCAAAGAACTTTTTGAATAACGCGCAGAGACTGCAGCGCCCTGCACATGTGGAGCTTTGGGGTGTGATGCAGTCAATGTGCTGCCCTTAGGCTGGCCCCTGGAGGGCATCCTGCCTCGTTGGTGATGTGCCGCCTCCTCCTCCTCCTCCTCCTCCTCTCTCCTATCAGGCACCCACGTTGAGTCAGTGACCTCATCATCCCCTCCCTCCTCATCACTGGAGCAAACCTGGCAGTATGCTGCAGCAGGGGGAGCATGACTGCCAGATTGCTGTCCTTCTTGGGCACCCCCTCTGTCCGTGCTCATGTTACTGCCTTCATCGAGCTCAGTATCATCATCAGAGCCTTCCAAACGCTGGGCATCCTCCTGGAGCATGTACCCAACACTGTGGTCAAACAGTTCGAGGGAATCCTCATGAGGACATGGTGGAGCTAGGGAAGGAGTCACTGATGACATTGAGCTGAGGGAAGAGGCCGCTGCTTTGCCAGACAAAGCACCCTGGGCATGGGTGAGAGAGGATGAGGAGGATGAGGACGGCTTGGTCATCCACTCGACCAAGTTTTCTGCATGTTGCGGCTCAACACGGCCAGCTGCCGAAAAAAAGGCCAAGCGTGTCCCATGGCCACGGGCTGATGAGGATGCACCGTCTCCACGACCAGCACTAGACACAGAGCCTGCTTGCCCTCTCTTATTGGCTTGTGACTGTCTGCCTCTCCTTCTTGGCCTTCCAGACATACTAATGGCCTGTAGCTGCACTAAGCTGGGATAGAACACCTGTAATTTTCTTCAGGTAGCTTTATATACTGTAACCAGACAAGCCTGCCTGTCAGTAGGAAGATAACAGGAACGGATCTAGCTGAACACTGTGAGCAGGACGCACTGCACTAAATGTAAATAGCAGGAACGGATCTAGCTGAACACTGTGAGCAGGACGCACTGCACTAAATGTAAAGAGCAGGAACAGATCTAGCCTAATCTAGCTCTCAAATCAAATGACACTGTCTGTCTCTCTCTCTATCAGCACACCGGAACACACTACACAGGGCCGCCGTGCAGGCGGCCTTATATAGTGTGGGGCGTGTACTAAATCCCCTGAGCCATAATTGGCCAAAGCCACCCTGGCTTTGGCCAATTACAGCTCTCTCTACTGACGGCGCTGTGATTGGCCAAGCATGCGGGTCATAGTGCATGCTTGGCCAATCATCAGCCAGCAATGCACTGCGATGCCGCAGTGAATTATGGGCCGTGACGCGCCACACGAATTTGGCGCGAACGGCCCATAACGTTCGCAATTCGACGGACGGTCGAACAGCCGATGTTCGAGTCGAACATGGGTTCGACTCGAACACGAAGCTCATCCCTAGTTAGGAGTTAGGCTTAGGCTTAGGGGTTAGGGGTTAGGGTTAGGGTTAGGAGTTAGGGGTTAGGGTTAGGGTTAGGGTTAGGGGTTAGGGTTAGGGGTTAGGAGTTAGGGTTAGGGGTTAGGGTTAGGAGTTAGGGTTAGGGGTTAGGGTTAGGGGTTAGGGTTAGGAGTTAGGGTTAGGGGTTAGGGTTAGGGGTTAGGGTTAGGAGTTAGGGTTAGGGTTAGGAGTTAGGGTTAGGGGTTAGGGTTAGGAGTTAGGGTTAGGCTTAGGGATTAGGGGTTAGGGTTAGGAGTTAGGGTTAGGGGTTAGGGTTAGGAGTTAGGGTTGGGGGTTAGGAGTTAGGGTTAGGCTTAGGGGTTAGGGTTAGGAGTTAGGGTTAGGAGTTAGGGTTAGGGGTTAGGGTTAGGAGTTAGGGTTAGGGGTTAGGAGTTAGGGTTAGGGGTTAGGGTTAGGGGTTAGGGTTAGGAGTTAGGGTTAGGCTTAGGGGTTAGGGTTAGGGGTTAGGGTTAGGAGTTAGGGTTAGGGGTTAGGGTTAGGGTTAGGAGTTAGGAGTTAGGGTTAGGAGTTAGGGTTTAGGGTTAGGGTTAGGAGTTAGGGTTAGGGGTTAGGGTTAGGAGTTAGGGTTAGGGGTTAGGGTTAGGAGTTAGGGTTAGGCTTAGGGGTTAGGGGTTAGGGTTAGGAGTTAGGGTTAGGGGTTAAGGTTAGGAGTTAGGGTTAGGGGTTAGGGTTAGGAGTTAGGGTTAGGCTTAGGGGTTAGGGGTTAGGGTTAGGAGTTAGGGTTAGGGGTTAGGGTTAGGAGTTAGGGTTAGGGGTTAGGGTTAGGAGTTAGGGTTAGGGGTTAGGGTTAGGCTTAGGGGTTAGGGTTAGGGGTTAGGGGTTAGGGTTAGGGGTTAGGGTTAGGAGTTAGGGTTAGGGGTTAGGGTTAGGAGTTAGGGTTAGGGTTAGGAGTTAGGGTTAGGCTTAGGGGTTAGGGGTTAGGGTTAGGGTTAGGAGTTAGGGGTTAGGGTTAGGGTTAGGGGTTAGGGTTAGGGGTTAGGAGTTAGGGTTAGGGGTTAGGGTTAGGGTTAGGAGTTAGGAGTTAGGGTTAGGGGTTAGGGTTAGGGGTTAGGGTTAGGAGTTAGGGTTAGGGGTTAGGAGTTAGGGTTAGGGGTTAGGGTTAGGAGTTAGGGTTAGGGGTTAGGGTTAGGAGTTAGGGTTAGGCTTAGGGGTTAGGGTTAGGAGTTAGGGTTAGGGGTTAGGGTTAGGAGTTAGGGTTAGGGGTTAGGGTTAGGAGTTAGGGTTAGGCTTAGGGGTTAGGGGTTAGGGTTAGGAGTTAGGGTTAGGGGTTAGGGTTAGGAGTTAGGGTTAGGGGTTAGGGTTAGGAGTTAGGGTTAGGGGTTAGGAGTTAGGGTTAGGGGTTAGGGTTAGGGGTTAGGGTTAGGAGTTAGGGTTAGGCTTAGGGGTTAGGGTTAGGGGTTAGGGTTAGGAGTTAGGGTTAGGGGTTAGGGTTAGGAGTTAGGGTTAGGGGTTAGGGTTAGGAGTTAGGGTTAGGGGTTAGGGTTAGGCTTAGGGGTTAGGGTTAGGGGTTAGGGTTAGGAGTTGAGGTTAGGGGTTAGGGTTAGGAGTTAGGGTTAGGGGTTAGGGTTAGGAGTTAGGGTTAGGGGTTAGGAGTTAGGGTTAGGGGTTAGGGTTAGGCTTAGGGGTTAGGGTTAGGGGTTAGGGTTAGGAGTTAGGGGTTAGGGTTAGGGTTAGGGGTTAGGGTTAGGAGTTAGGGTTAGGGGTTAGGGTTAGGAGTTAGGGTTAGGCTTAGGGGTTAGGGGTTAGGGTTAGGGTTAGGAGTTAGGGGTTAGGGTTAGGGTTAGGGGTTAGGGTTAGGCTTAGGGGTTAGGGTTAGGG